>OU026125.1:12402500-13602500 GCA_907269095.1 Blastobasis adustella
GGAAAATGCTGCTGCCCAATTTCCAAACTACGGAGACTTTTGATCTTTTGCCTCGAAAACATTAGTCGCCTTGTACGACACCCATGAGTGTAAGGGGTTGGTTCTATTCTACTCTGACGGACACCACACGGCTAGTTGTGGTTATCTACCACCAATTCTTGAACCCAAACCAATCTCACCTACTCGTTGCATCCCGCTGCTGACAGACGAACGAGGCTCTGACAAATCTGATTTTCCCCTAAAGAGTTGTAAGGTAAGATAGTCGTCGATGCAGCCTGCGCGTAAAAAGCCAAAACGCCACAAAATTTTATGAAAGGTTCTGGTAAGAAAGTGTTTTAAATAAAACTAGAAGCACTTTATGTGTGAAGACAATTTAATTGAAATTCTCACGACTGACATGTCTTATCTCTGTAATTGACCGCTCATACTAGACATCCAAAAAAGGTATGTTTTTCGTTTCAAAGACTGTAATTCGGTAGTATAATTGGTCCCACATTACTTGATTCTTTAGTAGCTATAACGACAACTAAAACAACAAACAACAAATAATTGAGCGGTCCGAGGGAGCCAGCGAGATCTGTAGAGCGGTGTAGGCTACAAAAAAATATTATAGTATGTTTTTATCTTGCTTGAATTTATAGTGTAAGTAACATTCTCCCCGATTCGCATTTTTAAGGGCTTTTAATATTTTCAAACGTAATATTGGGACTCACATTAAACATGAAAGAATTATCATATAACGAATACGGTTCCCAAGGTATTCTATACCTATGTCTATTATAGAAACCATCCTTGTCAAAGTCTCTGAGGTGAGCGTGCCCGAAATGGGTAATGATGCGACGATTTCAGAATCAGGTTAATGCTAATCCAAGTCATATTTCAGCTTGTCATGCTACGCGGTTTGTTCGAGTGTATCCTTTGCCAGTTTCCTGATTATAAAACATGAATTACTTGACTACATTAAAGCTGTGATTTTGTTGTACTTTCATTGTATTTATAATGTAAAAATTGTAAAAATAATGTGAGCATGTAGAGCATAGTGGGATATCTAGCTTGAATTGGAGCCGATCGACTGTGGAATTAAGAAGTATATTCACCTTACAAAATTCCTCAGCCAATGGATATAGAGCAATGTCTCCAGTGATCCATCAATGGTAGCTTTCGCAGTGAGGGCCTTGCATCAACGTGTCCACAGGCCAATGCATTGATGATATAATGTCCAAGCCGGCCAAGCGTGGAGATTATGGTATCCCCCACTAATGTGGAGAAGGCTCATGGCCACCAGTGGACTGTTATGGGCTGTTGATGAAGTATCTACGCTTTTGACTTGTTGCTATATCATTATGACTTTCATACATACGTGAAATCATGCAATGCATATTCGTTATTATTTTTTATAGCAAGAGTATAAATTAAGGTAAAAGCGTACATTGATGAAACATCTACGACTCTGGAAAGCAAGTCCACTTGTTTTTATTTTTAGTAGAAATAATGCCCACAGCCTCGATGCATATGAAGCTCCGCAGTGCAAAGTAGCTGGCCTGCATATGTGAAACTTGTTATGTTTTAAATACATTTTTTGTTTATTTAGTTATGTTAAAATATTTCATTATTATCATTACTCCGCAACTAAAATCCATAATATTCCTTTCTCAGAATTTATCAGCACCAAAAAATGTAAGCACAGTATGACTATGGTTCAGTTTAGATGTGCAAACTTAGGTAATATTTGAACACGTACATTATTCTGAGTGAGAAGAAAATTTATGCGACGATGGAAGTTCTGTATGTATTGTACTGCAATTGGATACTTCTGTATAGTAAAGATAACTTCATAAAATGCTCATAAGACTCCTCAATGTGTATTCTTTATCAGCAAGTGATTTACTACTAGTAATAACTACTATATCAGTAGCATATGCTCGTATTTTCATCAGACAGCCAAACACACGACTCAATCTTTGCACAATAAACACAGCGCAGCTCCCACAAAGAAAGCCGTCAAAACCTAATCTAGTGCAAATATTTGACCGAAAATATGATGGCTCATAAATCACCACGAGCGTTAAAGTAGCAGATTATATGACTAAGAAAACAGTATTCGGATTGCCACCAGTTTTATTGCATAATCCATCATGGACCGAGATGTATCGTTAAATAACAATAAAAGTTTACGAGATATTATTGGAAATATATTCAGAGTTGCGCGCGTTTTCGTCTTCCTACTGATGTGCTAGGATTCAGCCTAAACCGAAGACTGGGTCTGGATGGCTCGCTTTATCTATTTATTTCAAAGCAACGATATAAAGACCTTTATAAACCTTTATAAAGGATCTCTATGCACTGGTGACCGCAGGACTGGCAAGTTTTTCGTTCAGTGGTTGAGCGTCATTATTTAAAGGGGAAATGTTACCAGCCTTCTGGGCACCAAGCCCCGCGGTGATGCCGTGGAGGTATTTTTATCTGTAAATATAGATTTAGGTTTAAGGTTAAGTTTGTTGAGTTGTTTGTGGTCATGTAAATAAATTACAAGTAAACTTGTTTCGGTTAGGAAAACACATACCTACAAGAAATGTCACTACCACTGTCACTTCACAATACAGCAGAGGTACATTGTTCGATAAAAAATTTCTTGTTTTTAATTCAATTTAACACTCATTGATATGAGCACTTGTTTAATTCTGATAGGTAACTAATAAATCTATCTTATAACCGAAATAATATTTATAGTCGGAATGTCCTCTAAAAAAGCAAATAGTATCAGTAACTATTTTGCATTGAAGTGGTGAAATCTGTTAAAAATTATAGTATATAGATATAGCATAGCCTAGTCTAGAGGGCATCGCTGAAAGAATCCAGATGAAATTGTCTTCATCTTTTTTATGGTAAGCGCAAGATGACATCTTTTGTACTGTCTGCGCTGGCACTTCAGTTCCTATCACAGAATGCTATTCTATAGCAGATATTTACGGCTACATCTCTATACAATCCCCGGCGGGAATGTTTTCAGGGTTTGGAAAATATCTCTGTGCATTTTCTGTTCTTCCAGCTAAAATAATCTCAATCATATTCTTAGTCTCGCGTATCGGGATAAAGCGAGGACAAAGGAAGATATTCTTGTATATGTAATGTTAACGGTGGTCAATGTTTATAATTCTGCATTCTATAAAGTACCTATCTACCTCAGCGTTGTTTATCTAGAATGTCTAAAATTTAAATTATTGTACACATTGCCTAGCCTTACACAAAAAATACTTTCCGTGACCTGAGATCAAAACTGAAATACTCGTGCCCGAAAGTATTTTATCTTTCAAGCCGGAATGCAACTAAGCAAAGCATTGTTGCCCGGCTGCATAAGGCGGTGGATTGAAACAGTATTACGTAACACAATTTATTTATTGTTATTGTAAGTTTTTAAGTTATGTTTGGGTTTCTGTTGAGGTATTCAGCAGAATAATTTCAAAACCTGCTATGGCACCTGCATACGAAAAACGGGTAGTTGCATATTCCACATTATTTACTTAGACATTGCTAAAATATCTAAAAATAGTTTGGGAATAGAAATACCGCCATAAGTAGAAATAGCTTAGAAATAGCTAGCAGCACTTGGTATCTTAAAAATCTTAATGTCTATTGCAGCTAAAAAACATTTTCTCATCAGCCATCTTTGACAATCGTACTGTGTCGTGTGACGTTTTAATACCGATTAGTGGCTATAGAAAATGACGAATTTGAGATGTCACAGCGCGAGAACCCCGGCTTACTCTGAAATAATAATTCGTTATATACGTAAGTGCTATAAAACTATTATTCTTATTCATGTTTATGGCTTTACTCAGTGGAAAGCCAAGGAAATGTCGCATCTCTCGACATAACACTCGTCTCTCATAGTGACTAACTCATTTCGGACTTTCTAGTTAACTATCATTTGAAATTTTACAGCCGTATTATTTAGAAAGCTCGCGATGGATTTACTGAGCCTTTTTACGTATATCAGAACCCTTTTCTGAGAAAGTATTGCATAAATCGATTTTAATGCACTAACAATACCACCACAGAAATCTGACAGGAAATTTTATTTACCTACATACTTACTTTACAACATCACAAGTTATGAGAATAAAGTGTATTTAAGTCAATGACGAAAGAAACTAACTCCGTAGGTACCGTAAGGAAGACAGGCGCTATGGCTAAAATTCTATGACGATGACAGACCATGAGAATGCCGATTCGCCATATTGTGTAAGTACTATGATGCTAGGGAATTCTAATTATTTTTGGGTATACCTATCTGTCAGGCATTCTGTATATACAGGATGGCTGCAATGGCCGTCAAATAATGGGTGTACGGGCATTTGATATCAAAAGCTTTACACCCATTATTTAACGGCATTCCCTGTCCTCTTAAAAAGAGCGTCTTGTTATTAGTGTTGATACACTTGTATCACAAAATAGAAAAATACCCGTTTTATTTTGAGCTTGTACATTGCCACTAAAGTGGGACAAACATCACGTGACTGAAATTTCTAGCTGCTCCAAGAAGTCGCGTCAATCTGCACTGTTATTGTACTGTGGGCGTATTGCAGAACAAAGTCGCAGAAATGGTTTAATTTTGTACAATGTGGGTACACTGTAAGTATTCTTGTTATTAACTTTTGTGTGACTACACAATCCGTGAATTAGCTTTTCCCCGACGGGTTTGAACGGTGCATATGGTAGTCAGAAGCCGTAAACAAAAAGTCAAAAGCGACACTTCTTTCAGGCGATTTTAAAATGAGGGAGTATGTATGTACATAAAAAGGAGCGTCGGTGGCCAAGCGGTTACAGATCCGACTCGTAAGCCAGAGGTTCCGGCCATGTACCAATGACTGTTTTGTAAGTTATATACATTAGTTGAATACTGACCGATGCTTTAATACTTAATAATGCAAAAGCGAGCTTATCCCACAACGGGATTTCTTCCAGCTATCTTTTGATAAGCCGAGAGTACTATTTAGGTACTACCTTTAGATTTCAAAAACGTTTTTTATTATACAGGATTGTTCACAGATTTTTATTTGAATAGCCTGATTGATAGCTTGTAGATCAGACGAGTAAACATCGATAACTACACTGATTAATCGTCCATTCAGAAAATCCGGAAAGGAATACCAAATGAGGGAAGCTTGCTTAGAAGGGCTGTGTGCCAAAGCCTGTCAAAGTCCTTGGATATATCAAGAGTCACAGCATGGGCCTCGCCATTCTTCTTAATGGCCTCACTCCTCCTCACTTCTGGTGTAGCATACACCAGAAGGTCCCTATCGTCCGACTACGGTGGAATCCTTACTGGTGAGGAGATCGTTACCTTCAAGATGCGCAAGCAGTTTGTTTTTCAGTGCACGCTCCATAATCTACAGAGTGTAGAGGTGACGGAAATCGGACGGTAGTAAGTTGCGGGTACTAGGTACTCGTAAGCATTTTTCGAAAACCTATACGACAAACAACCAAAATAATAAACGATAATATCTATATACATAAAATCTGTCCAGGCTGACTTGTCTTATTTGGTTATGGAAATTATATTTTCATCTGAATAATTTGCAGCAGTATTCATTGAAATTCACATTTGATAAATTTCTTATTTAATTCAAGATATCTATATACAGTGTCAGACCTTTCCATATTTTTTTGCGCTGTTTGATTTTTTGCGTGCAGCGACTACCATCCGGCCCGCACAACCGGTTAGGGGAAAGCTGGTTCACTAGAGCTTCGTCCGTCTGTCAGCAGGGGGACCGCGGGCAGGTGAGGTTGTCTTGGGCCCATAAGATGGTGATTGGGCCCCATAACCCCCCAAACATCTATACACAGTATACGTAGCGTAATTAATACGGCAAGGGTTTGTTCTTCAAATAAGACAAGTCAATGTGGAGAGGTCATAGTTTAAAACAAAGTCGCTTCCCGACGTCGTTCCCTATGTATGTGTCTATGTACGCTTAGATCTTCTAAACTACGTAACAGAATTTAATGCGATTTTCCACAATAGATAGAGTAATTCAAGAGGCAGGTCTATTAATAAGAAAAAAAGGATAGGTAGGGGTAAAGTACAACAAACAAAGTCGCTTCCCGCCGTCTGTCCCTAAGTATGTATCTATCTATGCAACGGATTTTAATGCGCTTTTCAACAATTTATTAGCAAAGAAAAAAAGTGTAGTTAAGTAGGTGTACGCGAACGAAGTCGCGCCGGGTCCACTACTAAACTATAATACCTAGGTATGTACGCGCTACAAAGTACGCCAGATTGTCGCTTGTTTGTCCCGTCACACGAGGTGACATGGCCGGATATTGCTTCGGTCGGATGCGTTTTTCTGATAATGGATATAGGTAGGAACCTACTGTTTACAGTTCAGTGTGTTCTGAGTGCGAATTATATAGGCGACAGCCCGGCATTTCACAGCCATCTCTTTTAGGCAAGCAGGCTACCTTATGGAAAGTAGTCGGCAACGCATTCACGACTTCCCGGGTGTTGCCGCCCCCATAGATACCCATCATAGGCGTAGGTGAACACTTTTCAACAGGTAACCCGCTTGCTCGTTTGCTTTCTTCTATTATAATAATAAAAAAATATTCATCGTGGCGTTAATGTTCCGGTTGTGCTCTCGATCACGCGGGCCCGGAGTTCGTCTTGACCATGATCAAGGATTTTGCGATCAGGTAACTACAGTGGAGCGACTACCATCAGACCTCTGTGACCCTGCTACCAGGGGAACCTGACCAGATTGGATCATGGTTACAAATTCAGTTGTCTGAATTTGCAGGTTTCATCACGATGTATTCCCTCACCGTAAGAGCATCGGTTAGAATTCCACACCATGCTCTTACAGCCACCGATGCTCTTCCTTCCTCCAGATGCTCCATCATAATGGATGGGATCATCTTGTTGCATTAGGTACTTCCTATGGCGACCTTTCGTCATCATCATCAGACCTCAAATGTTATCTAAGGGTATAGTACTCAATAAGATCATTCCAAAGAACCCAATCATGATGGAATTATTTTTTTGCGTTCAGTAGTTCCTATGTATCTAGCTTTCAATATTCCAGGACAAAAAAGTGAAGTAGGTAAAACACCTTCCGACTGCATCATCATACCAGCTTCATGGTACCATAATACATAGGTTTTCTGAATTTCTGCTCAATTAATCACCAGGAAGTGAAAGTGCAGATTAAACTTGCAAGATTCCAAGACTCACAGGTGTTGTTAAATAAAGGCTTATAAAAAAGTGTTTATTGCTGCAGATAGAACAATTTTAGTATTTGCAGTTTCGTATCTGAATTCATTTAATATCCAAATTTCACAAGAACTGGTGCACATTTTTCGGGTTACCTACATAAATGTTACACTTGGTTACAATCTCAAAATGCAAGGATTAAAAAAAAATTAAGTTTTTAGCCACAGTCAGAATTTAAGTCGCTCAAATTAAGCCACGCCTGTGGCACTTGGTACCTGCCCACCCAATAGCTCATAGCAGATCACCATTATGAGCCGATTTCAGAAACTGCCCGCCGTTTTGCGCAGATCGTCACGCCATCTATCCACAGAACGTCTTAGGTCGTAATTTCAGTACAGGAAAACGAGCATTTATTCCCGGTCATAGCCAATGGGTACGACTGAGTATCGTACCATCGAATACCTCCTTTGCATATTTCTCTAAAATGCAGTAGAAATAGGCTTGCTTATTTACCAAATAAAATATTCCTTTCCTTGGATAAAAGATAATAATCATCATGGCGTTAATGTCCTAGTTGTGGTCTCGCGTACGAGAGGCCGGGGTCCGCTTTGATCATGATTCAGGATTACTGATTATCGAGTACTGATGATATGTAATTTGGTAATCTTTTTCTTTAAATTTGTGTTTTAATCACCTTTCACACTTACATTGAAATCTCTAAGAGCCCTACTCAATACTCTAACTACCACAAAAGTAATGAGAATGTAACTTACTGTTAGCTTTCGAAACCTAGAAACAAATATAAAACCAAAGCAAACCAAATCACTGACACTACGGAGATAAAGACATAGATAGAGAACGAAATAAACGTCACAGGCTGAAAATAACACAAAGTAATAGAGCACAAATTAATTTAACAAATCACACGCGAGTTGTAATGAATTTTCCCGTGGAAATTAACAAAAACCTGGGGTTTCTTAGTTACGGAAATGGATAAAATGATGTTCACGCGACGCGCCCCAGGGGTTGACTGTCTTGATTCTACTACCCTGGCCACCTTGCTTCGAATCCTTATCTTCAAAATTCCCACAGTTCAATATTTCAAACAAACAAAAAACAAATATTACTAATTTTATGAGGTCTAAGCGACTGCTCTTATAACGTTCGCACATCCATAAATTTCACAAACTGTTAATGATAAACCGAAAATAGTGAAATGTTATAACAGCTAGGGATGTATTACCTACGACGTTTTACTTATTCAACGAGTCGATTAAAATTAAACAACGGAAAGAAAAATACGCAAACAATTGGATTCGATGTGGAATTCCTTTAGACCAAATGTTATAGTGTAGGAAAGTATGAGTAACTAATATAATGACATTTTAGGTACCATAAACTCGACGTAATGTTAAATTAGACCGAGTATAGAGAGATTTCATTTCTATGAAGCTAATAAATTTGAGTCACCAAACAAGTAGATTAAAATTAAGCTATAGACTCGTTGAATATGTAGGTGTACTTTAATTCCTTTATTTATTTCGATATTTCGTTAAAACGTATTTGTATATTCACATCACTATCACTTGTGGGTTTTTTCATGGGTCCCATAACTTGACGCCAAACATTTAAGATATTCACGATATTTTGCCTGTCGTTCAAACTAATCAATAGCGTAGATTTATTACGTGCTTTTGAAGTAAAATATTTCTATTAACGTCAAATAAATAGTTTAAGTTTATTACAAAACCAAGTTTTTGTTAAGTATTTGAGAGCATTTGTTAAGAGAAATCATGATAAGCAAACATATTTTAACCACACACTGCTCTGTGTATGATATGCCTATTCATTTCTAAGTCTATAAACTATAACCATACGATATATAAATGAATTGTACGGTTACGAGCTCATGGTACATAGTGATCGTTACACTATCCTATAGGTGAGAGTGAAACAGAGAAGCCGCTTGGAAAGGATTTTTACAAATCCCCGCGGGAACTGGGAGAATAAGTATTGTTTAGGAAATTATCGGAAATATCTAAAAATTGGCCCAAAGTCAATCATGTTAAAAATTGTATGAATGGCGGGCGGCCTGCGGGTGCGTTTCCAAACGTACCGCTTACCCCGCCGCGCCTATGTGAAGGAATCTTAAACAAAATGTGTGACCCTGAAAATGTTCAAAATGAATAAAACAATTAAAAACCGAAGGGCAGAAGATATTGTTTTGGCATAATTTCCAAATCTGAGCAAAAACAGCAGGAGAAAGATGCCGAATTCTACGAAAATCAAAAATATTTACATGTTTTGTTTGATTTCATAAGTTAGTACAACGCCATAGTTTTGATACTTGTTCGTGTTCAACTACCTCGTGTACAACTAACTACATGGTCGCACTGGGGTCGGTCGGACCCCGGAATATTTGACCTTTGCCCTGGGTCCTGGATTTTTATTGATGAAGCGCCTAACTGGGACACGCGTGGTATAATTGTCATAATTCAAAATTATAGTTGTCATTCTATTGCTAGTAGTTGCCGTAAAAGCATTATAAGAATGGGTGTAGTGTCCTGTACTATGCGCATGCCAGTTAGCTGGGCCATGCCATAATAATAATATATTGATTGACGAGACAACAGTGGTCCATTTGGTGTTAGTAAATCTTAGTCTATGTTAGCAAAATGTATAATACCTATGTCATAAAATAAAATTAAAATTAAATTTAAAACTGTAAAACTACACAGTTAACTATAAAGTTATGTAAAACTACAAATTACAAAAATTTGTATTTTAAATCTTCATGCAACGTCCATCATCATCAACAGCGCATATCCATATCACTCCAGTGCTAGACGCCGCTGTCCTAACTGATAAATGGTCGTGCGACGGGCGGTTTTGAGATCTCCTGTTGGTCGCACGATCGTTGCCAATTAGGACAGCGCCTGTTACAGGTTCAGCGTTACAGAGATGAAGGTATAGCTTACAGACTCTATTATTTAAATGATAGTGAAAGTCGCGTCAAAATCCGATGCGTTATTTAGTACAAGTTACAGGATGACAGACGCGGAAAATATGTAAGGGTGTATCGAAATGTAGAAATATCGAGGTGATTATCTTTCGCAGTAACGTGCATCGCGGTCTTATAAAGTCGAACATTAAATACATGATTGTAAAAGACTTCGCAATTTTGTTAAATAGCATTGTTAACGAGAGAATTTGTTGTAGTGTCGACTTACATTGAATATTATTTAATTAAACGATATTATTATTGATAAAATAAAAATACTTGTACGTAACTAAGATTACTTAATTACATACAAGCGATGCACGCAGAGTCCAAGAACTGATGGGTGACCATATCAGTCTTTGAGGCTAGTCGAACTTCAGCAACGCTGCAAAAGTTTTAATGCCGATGGTGAAGCGAAGTTGACCAAGGTCTTCCGCTAGAACCCTAGGATTAGATGAACAGTTTCAGGCACCACGTGACGGTTTTTAACAGAATAAGAACCGTAATGGCCACCTTAATGCTTTCTAGTCGGAAATGCCTGTCTAGTCTAATATAAAAATATCGCTGACCACCTTCCTTGTTCATTTATTTATTTTATTATTTTATTTAACAGTTTATTGTACACAAGAAATACATAGCAAATAACATCATCGGATCAACTGACTAATACCACAATATTGCATTTTTATCAATTTACATGTGTATGAAATTTTCAATTAAATTGATTACCGGGAAGTGGGTCAAATCCCAGGTCAGGGAAAGGTTATTCTCATAGTCTGATTGCGAATATTGCATAAGGTGGCGATGAATTTTTAAAAAGTGAATAAAGCGACTAGTGAGTCGGCAATTTTAGGTAATCATTTTCGAAGACGACGGGAGTGGACTTTCTGTTAATTTTCTATTTTGTGGCACAGTTCTCTAAAACGCATTTACTATTTAGGTTACATATCGGACCAACCCAGATAAGTTTCTAAAATATATAAAGTTTTAGTGGATACATAAAAAAATTAAACAGTATCAACTCCGTTTATTCCACAAACTTTTAATTATTTCTTTTAAAATTATGTGGTTGTACTGTCAGAGTTGACAGTAGTAATTTTTTTTAATTTTTATAATATCTCTATACTGACGGCAGTTTAGAAGTCTATGCTCAGTCTCTATTTTCAGTACATAAAATCTGTAGAGAATGTAACTTAAGAAAAACCAACCATCTGAACATGTTACCTAGTGCTGTCTGTTTGTCAGTGCGTTTGTGCGCGCTTACCTCAGAAACGGCTTAACCAATTTGGGTGCGGGTTTAATAACGTATTGTGGTCCTTCACTGGACCTTCACATAAAACTTAGTATTTGTTTAATATATTATTTAAGTAAATCAGTTCGTAAATTAAAAAAGTTATATCAATTTAAACACATTTTGTTCGATAAAATGCTTAAAAATAATTGTTTAGATGAATTGGCTGAAACTTTAGTCAACTAAGTAGATGTTATTGAAAGTATATTTTTTTTAAATTGACTGTTTCAGAGGTTTTGACTTTGCCGATTTAAGTTGACCTCAGATCTATATTGTCAATCAAAAATATTAAATAAAGAAATAAATATACTTGGACAATTCACACAGCACCATCTAGCCCCAAAGTAAGCAAAACTTGTGTTATGGATGCTAGATAACTGATAATCTACCAACTTACATACTTTTTAAATACATACTTATGAAACACTAGACCCGAAACAGAAATTAAAATTCATATTTTCAATTTCTGCTCGGCCGGGAATCGAACCCGGGAGCTCTGGGTGGCAGACAGAAACAGGATTCAGCTTAGTGATGCTAATGTTTTGTGGCGTTTCAAATACACTTAAACTACGGGAGAAGGCCAGATACCGGGGTCTGTACTAAGCGCAACCGGGGACATCGACAGCGACGTCAAAGCCCGAATATCCGCAGCTTGGGCGAAATGGCGGGAGATGACCGGTGTCATTTGTGACCCTAAAATGCCGATAAAGCTGAAGGGACAGGTCTATAAGACCATCATTAGACCTGCTCTCCTATACAGCGAGACTTGGCCCCTATTAGAGCGACACAAGCAGGAGCTGCGCGTCACGGAAATGAAGATGCTGCGGTGGAGGTGTGGAGTTTCACGAAAGGATCGCGTTCGAAACGCCTACATTCGAGGTAGTCTTGGCGTCCGTGACATCGCAGAAAAGTTGCAGGAGTGCCGTGTCGCCTTCGATGGTATGGCCACGTCTTGCGCAGACCAGCAAGTTATGTGGGGAACAAGTGTCTGGCCATGCCGCCCCCGCCGGGCACGGGAAAGAGAGGCCGGCCCAAGAAGAGATGGCTTAACGTAGTCTAGACTGATATGCGTGCCAATAAACTCACCACTAAGGATGCCGAAGGCCGTGCGAGGTGGGCGAAGAGTAGCAGGAAGGCGAACCCTGGGCCCTCGCGTTCCGCGCTGGGGTGAAACCGGGACATAACGCCAAAATGATGATGATGTGAGAGAAGTATTGATACCTTCGTACCTCCTGTCTGACTCTAAGGATAAACGTGACATAATAGTTCAATATAGCGCCATCTATTCACAAGGAGATAACACTAGACTTTTTTTTTATAGCTGTCAAATATAATAAGACCACGCTAAGTCCGAATCACTTATTAAAAAAGAAAATCTCAGTTGGCAACTTATGACATATTTTTTAAAAGTAATAGAACAATATTCATAAAAGTCATAACAAACAATTTGATTTCTCTAGGATTGTTTATTTTCGTGAGTTATGAAAAATATTATTAATTAATGTGCAAAACAATTAAAAAGGAAGTGAGAGTGATAATTTTTAGCATGATTAATAATTTAGTCAAACTAAAAGTACAAGTTCAAGCCAAGCCAAGACAAAGATAGATTTTCCCGAGATAATTGCCATATCCACATTTTTTCATTTTTTTACTGTCGATCATTCGGACTTATCGTGGTCCTATTATAACTAAAAACCTCCCTTTAAACTAATAAGTTGGCGATTAATTTAAATTCACATTCTCAGTCAGATCAAGGGAGACGAGGTTGTGTAGAATACTACCATAGGAAAGCGCAACCTTATACTCTTCTAAGATCTAAACTCTTTCGTGAACTTGTACTACTAGCGCCGTCTCATAACCTGTGACTCTGAGTTCCTGTTATGCTTTTGCTTAATTTGACCAAACCGAAACTATGTAACAGATTCAGCAAAATAAATCTGGACAGTAAAAGATAACCTTGAAAGTCATTACTTATGCTCAGTGCCGAACCAGTTCACCAGATATCCTTTAAGATTATCACAGATTTATGTGTGATTATTTTCATAGGGTTTTGATAGAATGGGTTGAAGATGAGCTTTCCACGCGAACAAAGTCGCGGACAATAGCTGATTATTAATAAGTTGAATATTTTTGCCAAACTTTTTACTTTGCAATACTCAATGGTGGGTGCCACAAACTTACACGACACGGTGACGGCGTCGCTGTTGTTGACAAAGAAAATGTAATTTTTAAATGGCGACACTTAGTTTAGCTTTTGGCCACCGGGCCAGATAAGTTTGTGGCGAAACTTTAGTGACTTCACTAAAAGCTTCCCCCAAACAGCGGCGATCTGTAGTTCTTAAGGGAATACAACAGAGAACCCACGACGCGATCTGCAAGCGGGTGGTCGTGACATCCCCCTTCGCCGCTTATTATTTTGTGTTTTTATTGACAATAGGCTTGCATTTGACCTCAACTCACTTGATGGAAAGTGACGATGAGGTCGAAGATGTAGCATGTATCGGACCATGTGACGAAAATAGAGAACTTTAAAGGCTTTAAGCGCTTTTGTTACAATTATTATTGGCAACATAATGTTAGACATAATTCAATTACCTAGTGTACATGTGTGCATTTCCCCTGATTTTCAGCATTGACTTATGCCCGTTTTGTATTGCGCTGACTCTGCTTTTTGAGAGGGAAGGCGGAAACACTGCTGGTTTCAAGACAGTACTGGGACTAGCTTGTGCTCGGGCGCATTCTATGGGCGCGCCTGAGTGTCACTCGAAGGCGAACTGAGGACCTTTGTGTAGTCGCAGCGGTAGATCCTGGCTACACAGGAGTTGTAATAATGGAAAGTCATTTTTAATGGTGACCATTAAAAATGCCTCTCATCCAAAGACTTCTATATAATGCTCTCACCACACATCCGCCATACAGACCTTGAATTGGCTTGGAAATTAAGTTTGAAATGAAAATGCAGGTAAAGAAGAAAAAGGGTACATGGAATAATGCCATTTGCGGAAGGGAAAGGGGTATTTTGTATATTTTGAAATAACAAAATATCTAGAGGCGACTGCTAGCTATAAATCTGAGGGCGATAGCTGCCAGCCGGATGCGGAATGACAGGACAGGACATACAGAACAGGATTTTGTGGAGATCTCGGAGGGAGGCATATGCTAAACAGTGGGTGTCTTATGGCTGATATAATGATGGTCTGTCCGCGGGCGCATTCAGTCCAATAGTACGCGACCGCATCGCCCACGCCTGTGTGGGGTAAGGGTCTAGTATGGATAGCCCATAGAGTTACTATACGAGGTATATAACTGTATGGATATAACTCTTTGTGATATCCAGTCTCCCAGTCTCTAGCATAGAGAAAATTTTTTATATACAAAACTCCTTGCCCTGTTGACGTAAAAGCCCTGCTTTTGTGCGGGCACAGACCTAAAGAAAAGGTCAGGGCCGGTCAGGGCCGGGCCCTACCGGTACACATTCTTAAAATATTCATTCAATCGTTATTAAGGGCTTGCCGGGAATAGTTGACGGGTAGAAATGGACGACGACGAATTGATGTGCATCGCCTTACTGATTGGCGTGAAAAACTAATAAAAAGAGGAAAGAAGGTAGATTGGATGAGGAGGAGAAAATTAATGCGGATGGGCAGTATCAGTCTACTGCCATTAGTCTTCGTGAATACATGAATTTGACTCGGGTCAAGAATTGGCTATGTTTAGCCTGGGGCTTGACCAGGGTCCAGCCCAAGGTTACCATCCTTCTACTGGTCCTAGAACACTAGTTCCAAAAAAGATATGATAGCAGTCGTCGAGATTTACATTTCGGGTAACAGCTGTCAAACTTAAAGGGGTTTTATTTCTGATTCTATTGCTTCTAGAACACTAGTTCCTATATGTATAGACATGACAGTACTCGTCGAGATCTACATTTCAAGTGACAGTTATCAAATTTAAAACTGTTATAACTCGTGAACCATAGGTCCTAGAAGACTAGTTTCTATAGAGAAATGATAGTAGATACTCGACGAAATCTACATTTCGTAAGAGAGCCGTCAAACTTAAAACTGTTATCCGAAATGTAGATCTCGACGAGTACTATCATGCCTATATAGGAACTAGTTTTCTAAAACCAATAGAATCAGACGTATAACCCCTTTAAGGTTGACAACTGTCAACGAGTACTATCATATATCTTTAGGAACGAGTGGACTAAGGGTCAACCATAGAGTTATATACCTTTCCCAGGTATACCAATCTCTTTGATGATAACAGATCCGCCCCGATCGGCCCGGCCCGGAAAGCTAACGGGCTGTATATGCCGATTATAAAGAGATTATATGCAAGCCTCACCTCTTTCTGACCGGTTTGAATGTTTTACCGGATGATTTTTAATTAAAAAAATATTACCTTCAGGTTGAACCCGGGCCGGCCCAGCCCGGCCCTGACGCCGACGCAACCTGCGTTGTTGACGCGACCCGCGTCGGTGCGCGCGTTTGAAATTCATACAATTTTGAGTGACACCTGACAGCAAGGCGCGTCGGCGACGCAGGGAGCGTTAATAACGCAGGTTGCGTCAATAACGCAAGCAGCGTCGTCGCCGACGCAACCTGCGTCAAAAACGCTACCTGCTTCGGCGCGCGGATTAGAAATACATACAATTTTGTGTTAACAGCATAACGCAACCAGCGTCGGCGACGCAGGGAGTGTTATTGACGCTCCTTGCGACGGCGACGCTTGTTATAATCCAGGCCTAAAAAGTAAAAAACAGGCAATAAAACTACATTTATGAATCAATTTCTTCAGTTTCTTGACCACTTTATTTTATTTACATAATAATTTCATTATATTCAATTTAAAATACAATAATTTTACAACAAACACGTCGTACAGACAGCTATTGAAGAATATAAATTATTATAAGGTTCCATTTATAGCTAAAAAAATTTAAAAACAGAACAACCTCTTCTTCTCTATCAAGGCCTTACGAATTATTTTTAAGAGACTTGGTCTACTTCATAACTAATAGGTACAATAGATACTTATTGAACGATTAGGTTCCTGATTCCTGACCCTGTATCAAGATGTTCCATGATGTTAAATTACTAGTTAATCATAAAAACACTATTCGTTTCGAAAAACATGCAATAGATACTATTCAGAGTGCCTTTGGGCGAGGAGCATTCAATTAAAAAAAAGCTCCTACAAAAAATTTATTACACCTTGATTCAACTTCGCCAACTGAAATTTATTTAAAAATATTTTTTGTATTAATTGTTTCCTAATGTAACAATACAGCTAGTACATTTAACATAACTGATGTTCTCTGAAAGCAATATCAAAGCCGCCACAAACAATATAATGATAGTAGCTACAATACTTGCGTTGTTTTTACAACTGAAATTTAACAGTCAATAATTATATAGTGATGACTTATGGAACTGAAACGTGGCTGCTTACTGTGAGCCTTATAAGAAAGGTCACTGTTACCCAAAGAGCAATGGAAAGAGCTATGCTCGGAGTCTCTTTGCGCGATCGAATCAGAAATGAGGAGATCCGCAAGCGCACCAAGGTCATCGACATAGCTCTAAGAATTGCCAGACTGAAGTGGCAGTGGGCAGGGCACATAGTTCGAAGAACAGATGGCCGATGGGGCAGTAAAGTTTTCGAGTGGCGACCACGTGCCGGAAGACGCAGCGTGGATAGGCCTCCCACAAAGTGGACCGACGACCTAGTGGGGATCGCGGGTGCCAGCTATATGCGGAAGGCACAGGACCGGCCTTTGTGGAGATATCTGGGAGAGGCCTATGCCCAGCAGTGGGTGTCTTCTGGCTGATATGATGAATTATATCAAGATTACATCGATTTCTGTTTTCTTAAGTAGCTGTCTGTACAATTTTAAAAGACATTAATCTACAAAATTCCGTCTTTGTGTACCATGAACGTAAAATTATTATAAAATTGACAATACAGTGACAACAATGTTTTAGGTAAAAAACTAAACTTTTATAAACAAAATGAGAAGAAAGATAAACTTTTGGCAATATGTTAGGAATATACCTATCCAAATTGCGACAATTCGAAACATAATAAATTAAAGAGAAACTGTATGCAACAGTTATAAACACCAGTGTGAAGGCAAAGGCTGACGCAAGACTTGGTACACACCTCCAATAGCTATGTGTAATACGTTGTTGGATATATATCTATCCAACATTGTTATTGGAATGGGTACCATTTAATATAAATCCTGGCATCTTACTTTAAACATAAGATCTATTTCGTACATCAGTTTTAATCAACTATTTATAACAGTAAAATGTCATATAAGTAAATGCACAACACAAAGTTTTAGATTTACCTAGATAAGTATAAATGTCTCGGAATTTAAATTAATTTTTAAATTAAATTACGTATAATAAACTCGCATAGCATTTAATTATAAACCGTACAAAGATTATGTTACATTAGACAGCTAACACACAAATAAATAAGACGGTACTACACACGGCGATAACATTCCAATACATTTATTTGGTTCAAATCGTATTCAAAATACATTATTATCCAATATTATAATCAAATCACACAATATCACTCCACAATTACAACAGCTATTTGTGGTAATGGGTCTTTGGAAGAATGCAATATGTATTTTTTTCTCATCTAGGTACCAACTTATTTCTCATGAATCTGTATGAATGTATAAGATGTTATTGGCGACATTTACCACTTACCATCTGCTCGTTTATTCGTCGTATTAAATTATCACACATACGTGCAAATAATCAGCCCAACCCGTTTTCTCTTTCGAACCCGATTATCTAAATCTAATACTTAAATTAATAAAAAAAATTTAAGCACTTTCT
This sequence comes from Blastobasis adustella, assembly GCA_907269095.1. Taxonomy (NCBI): domain Eukaryota; kingdom Metazoa; phylum Arthropoda; class Insecta; order Lepidoptera; family Blastobasidae; genus Blastobasis; species Blastobasis adustella. The sequence goes on from OU026125.1 coordinate 12,420,863, forward strand.
GACAGTTCAACACACTTTCAGTGCCCTAAAACTTAGTATTTTTTTGGTGTTTTTGTCTTAGGATCTTTGGCCTTTTGGCCTACGGGGTGGGCCGAATATTTTGCACGCAAGTGCATTACGCAAAACTTTGAGTTGGTTGGCTATATCTCTCTCGAAATTCCGAAGTTTGTTCCTATTTCCAATTTTCCTCATTAAATTATTTAAATATTTTATTATGCTTACGTACATAATATTTTAAATTATTTGATATTTTAATGGAAGGTAAGGAAGTACTTGTAATAAATCATAGTACAGTAACTTGAGTAAATACTCAAGTTACTGTACCATGTAAATACATGGAATTTAACTCAAGATAAATAATTCCGAGAAAAAGACAAAAATTAATGTGAATGCTGTTGCTATAGGTTGCTATAGGAAATGCGCTCGATGATGCCGCGGCGCCTAGCATTTTAAAATGTTAATAGATTTTTATTTTATGTTACCTATGTAGGTATGACGTTCATAAGTGTTTGTAAAAACCTAATTTGAATAAATGTTTTTGAATTGAATTATAATTAAAATAATAAACCCTATGGATTACGAGGTGCATGTAAGTAAATACCTGTATACTTAAAATAATAGGTCTCAGAAACACACATACAAAATATTAACGTGAAATTCAATATTTCTTGAATTTAGTGAGGAAAATAGTGTATAAGAACAATATTACATGGAGCTATGTTTTGAATAACGTTTATCCATTTGTAGACTAGAAACTATTGAGCTATATGTGTGTATTTCAATTTCAAACTTTGTTACGAAGTGTATGCACATTATAGTTACTTTACGACAAAATGTAGAGCTTATGGGTAACATCAAAAATACAACGAGCTTTATGTAGGGAAGAATTTTAAAAATGTTATGGATATTTCAAAATGTACGTCAAGAATAATAGTTTTAGTAGGCACATTTTTAATCGTCATAAATAGCAATTTTGTATAAATACATTTTTGTGTTGGGTATCTAGTACTTACATCGATTTATATTTATTTTCTAAAATTATCCTTATCTTGCCATAAAAAGGAATCCACATTTAATTAGACATCAACAGGATCACATCATAAAAACATTTTTCTTAAAAATACATGAACAGGGCGAACATCATACAAACGTTATATTAATTTTATGTTTTACTCATATAATATAACTACTTTGGTAGTATCTCTCACGACTTATAGCATGCATGGTCATAAAACGTACACTCTCATACATTTTTGGTAAATAAATCTTATAATTACAACGTTGACATACAATGTCGACATACATAAAATTCAGAGGACCAGCCCCAAAAATTCATAAGATTTCGAAGAAAGTTCCGGAGCGTCACGTTCCTGGTTAAATTATTTGGCGAACCGTTCGTCTGCCGCTAACTAATCTATGCTAGCTTTTTTTTTCTAGAAAATGGAGAAAAGCGCGTCTATACCTCGAGTACCCCACCGCGTGTCAGCGGCCGCGCTTAGAGGAGGTACTCTCATTGGTCGGGGCGATCGAGCGAGGTGTTGGGCGTGCTCTCCACCTTCTTCAAGACTATCTTGAAAGCGAACGTGTGTTTGGGAGACACGGACGCCGGCCGCGGCGTCTGCGGGGATCGCGGTGGGGGGTCCGGGGGCATCTCGGAACGCGTTCGAGCGCGCTTCATCGTAGGGTTACGTAGGATCGGCGCCGATGACGGCTCCATTAGCCGCTGTGGAGACAAGCGCATCGGGGTCAGACGACCAGCCAAAGGGTCCGGGCTACTCGGAGGCAACATGAGCGGCGGAAGATTAGCGCACGGCGACCCCCTCGACCCACGACGCTCCTTCAACCCCATCAGCGGAGGAGGCGAAACCGGCGTGTCATCTTCAGCTGCTGCCACAACTACAACAGGTTCAGTTCTCAAAGGCAGCTTCGGTTCTTCAGTAGCGACTGATCGCCTAAAATAATTCAATCCATTTTCGATTTCAGCTAACGCACGCCTTACAAACGGAAAACTCTCCGAGATCTCTGATGTGGATTTTCGAACTGGAAACTCGGTGTCGCTGTCGCGCTTTCTCGGCCTGCAGCGTTCGAACGTCGGGTCTCCTGAAGCTGCCACGGTTTCGGAGACCTGTCTGGTCAGTGCGGCGTGTTTGACCGAGTCCGACTTCGAGCGCGGTTCTCTCGTCTTCGGCGTTGGCGAGCGCCGGTCGCCGAACTTCTTGCTGGCGGCGCGTTTGATGGAGGAGAAGAGGCCGAGCTTCTCGGGAGGCTTGTCCGGCGCGGGCGGGGCGGAATGGGGCGGGGCGACAGGGGCCGAGGAGGGACCGGGGACGGGGTCGGGCGCGGGACGGGGGAGGTTCCCCTCGCGTTAGTTGTGCCGAGAGTCTGACGACGGAACATCGCTCGAGCCGGTAGAGGAGAGGGTGGTGTTGGAGCCGTAGGGGTCGAGCGAGGACTGCACGGACATGGAGCGGCCGGCGCGCCGCACTCGCGCCGGGGAGAGCTTGCCAGGGTCTACGCTGGCCGGGTCTGCCTGCAACAAGAGCGTTTTGAGCACTCCATTCAGTTTTCTAGGACTACATATAGAGAGGACGAGTATAGTAAGTATAGCTGATAAGTAACGAAGCACTACAGAATAACCTAGAACAGATACTTACGTGGTCATATCTTTTACATTTTAATTTCTTTTACATTACCCGACATTACTTAATACTCAGTAGTCTTAGTTGCATTCAGTTATCGAAGTAGTACGTTACTTTTAAAGCATTTAAAATAATATTTAGTTGACTCTTTTTCCGTTGCTCGTAGAAACATGGAAACCTAATTGTCTGGCAGTATTATAATTATCACAACCGACCACGCACCTGGTAAGCCAAAGCGTTCATAATGATGGAATATGGAACAAGGCCCAAAGGATGGACTTCCCGCATCAGCACGTTAGCTGGTATCTTGTGGAACTGGATGTACTCCAGGAAATTGCCAATGATATCCTTGAGGGAAATATTCTGATTCGTATCGCAGCATTTCTTACTCCACATCAGTGCAGCCTAAAAATATATAAGACATATGTTATGTTTACGAAATCAATAAAGACCTCTTGTTTAAAATTAAATATACTCAATATTTTTTACGGATAGTAGTACATTGTCAAGTCTGTAGAATGATCTCACTACCAACATCTTTCACATTCTTTTACAATGTATCTTAGGGTTCTTCAAAATACATAATTGCAAGTACTTAAAGATCCGAACGACATCCGCCCCCCTCTTAAGTTGCACGGTGTCCTGGATGTTGGTGACCACTGTCACTCATATGGACCCTCTAACCGCATAAGATAGCTATAACAATTACAGGACAACGCATCTGCGATCTTGTTACAGTTACCACACGATTGAAGAAAACAAAACATTACACGAACTGACGTCTTTTACCTGAAATTTAGTGAACTCGTCAGCTCGCAACTCATCTCTCGCCAGTATCAGTCTGACCACGTGCTGAGGCAGAAGTGTGAATGAGCCCAAGTTAAGGACCTCGTTTCCATGCTCGTCCACAAATTCGAGGACCTGGAATTTCAAAACAGAGATTACTTATTTATTGTAATTTATTTAGAGATTTTCATGTGAGTGTAAATTTTATATAGTGAAATAGTAAAACTGGTATGACACATGTGTCATGAGACTTACAAAGACCATGCGCGATCATGCCGAGCCTTGGTATAAATAGTACATTTTAATTTAGTAAGTCGTGTGTACTGTGTAGACCAAGAAACAGAAAAGATCCAAGAACCTAATAAAACTTCTGCCACAAGTTTTTTTCATGAACTGGAAAATATCAGGAATATGTAATATTTCTTGTGTGAGCAATAAATAATTTATCTATCTATTTATCTATCTATGGGTAATATCGTGGTGGTGTGCTTCTATTGTAAATTTTGCTAGGATTACGATAATAAGAAACACTGTGTTTATTGTCCGTGTAATTTCCCATCCGGTAAAGTAAAATACATGTTACAGCAAACCCCCAAATAGGACATCCGCATAATAGCAGAAAATGGCTATTTTCAATACTGCCCAACTGTCTTTGACTCGCGTGCTAAGCGTTGTAATGACTGATGTTGATGAGCATCAAGGTTTTATTTATTTGCAGTAGCGTTGCACTGCTCACCTGCTAAGTTTCGTGCTTTAATAATAATAAATCTTTATTTCAGGCAAAGTAACGAGTTACACCCATATCACAATATAAATTAATATAAAAATAATGATATTAATATAATATTAAAATAAAGATAAAAATGACTTAAAGTCATGCTAAAGTCTCAATAAAATCAGTCTTAACATCGTCATTGGTTATTTTTAGCGTGATGCACGTGGACCCAATGTTTGAAGATGGAGCAGTTCATGCACTCTGTCAAGGATGCCAGGATGTAATTCTTGGACGACCGCAACCGACTCCAAAATCCCGCGATACGGGATCTGATGGCCCCGAAGAAATCGGCGACCCCTGCCTCAGCAAACATGTGAGACGCACTGCAGAAACGAGGCAGCTTCATCAGGATACGATATGTGTCATTATATTGTACTCTAATTACACTCATTGCTCTCTGGGTGTACCGGACCCAGAGCTGACATGTGTAGAAGCATAAACAATATGCTCTAAACAATGTCAGCTTCACATCACGTGTACACCCAGCGAATCTGCGCGCAATCATGTTGCTGCGGACGGCCATGGCACGCCGTTCCCTCTCGATGTCGGCGTCATCACTGAGGTCGCTTGTTAAGATATGACCCAAGTACCTGAACTGCTCTACCCTCTGAATCAGCACCTTGGGAACTCTCTCCGGACCTTTGCCTGCTCTGAATATCATTAAATGTGACTTCGCTAAGTTGTATCTCAAGCCATGATCTGCAACATAGCGTTCACAGATGGCAATCAGTCTGTTCAGTCCGTTAATTGAGGGACTGAGAAGCACCATGTCGTCAGCATAGCTCAAATTATTGAGACATATGCCCGCGACGTTGCAACCAACTCTGGTACTTCTCAGTTCCTCAATCAGGCCATTTACATAGATGTTAAAAAGATCCGGAGAGGTTAACCCCCCCTGGCGAACACCGCATTCTAGTCTAAACTCACTAGATGTCGCGTCGCCCCATCTCACACAGTTAATTTGGTTTTCGTACCAATACTTTAAGAGCCGTACAGTGATCTGCGGTACCCCCGATCCCTCGAGTTTGTCCCATAGTAAGCTATAGTTTACTAGGTCGAAAGCTCGACTTAGATCAAGGAAACACGCGTATACTGAGTATACGCGTGTTTCCTTGATAGTTAATGTATCCTTCTGTCACTAGTACTCTTTCCCTCACCTTCTGCACAAGAGACTTAGTGCACTTGTACTGAATGTAGCGCTCCGCGGAAGCCAGCAGCGCGCAGACGGTGTCCACCGTGATGCAGCACTGCACGAAGCCGGCGCACGCGCGCCGCAGCTCGTCCAGGCCGTAGTAGTCGGCTGCGTTCATCACACCTGGAAAACGGAGGCCGTTGCTATGAAAGACTACATGACTGGAAAATAATATTGCGCCGGCGATAAAATTGCGCACAGGTCATCATAGGCCTAACTTAAGACGTATTTTATTTGCTACTGGAACAGGTTTTTTGCTCCTAAAACATGCAGTGGAAACTGGCTTTCAAATAAAGAAAACCGCATCCAAATCGGTTAATCCGTTCGGGAGCTACGATGCCACAGACAAAGATACACAGAGCCACAGATAAAACTCATATTTGTCATTTTCACTTAATTACAAAGAACGTTATATGATGTTCTAAGAAAATAAGTAGGTATGTCATTTGTTACCATGTTATTAAGTAAAATGAGTAATATATTTTTATCGCCTGCGCAATCCATCTCAGATAACATTTATTTATTTTACAATTTATGAGCTTTTCAATGCAAATTGCGAAACCTTATACCCAACCCTACGTTAAATAATCTGGTTAAGTAAGTTGGTTATGTACGGGGCTTAATTGACTTTTCCTTTCACAATTATCTGTAAAATTGTCACCTTCTCTATTTTTCTGGTATATTATCTACTTATAGGTACATGGCTAATCTCTGAGAGTATTAGTGAAGAGGTGGGAAGGACATTTCAAACAAAATTTCGAGGCGTTTCAAATCAAGTAGGTCATTGGTAGGAGGCTGTTGGAGGACTATCAAAGGTCAGTTAGTATGTAGGTGTCTTTGCAAGAGAGCAATAACATTTAACATACTTTAGGTAGGTAGTTTAAATGAGTAAGTAAAACGTATAGGGTGCGGACAATATCAACACAAGTTACGACGCGCGTCGGGCCCTCGTTAAACGTCAGATGTCAACAGTTTAAAGTCCACAAGCATTTATGCTGCTAAAATATAGGTATTAAACCTATTCGTCCTAGAACACTAGTTCATAAAAAAAATTATAGTTCTCGTTTCGGATGGCAGCTGTTAAACTTAAAACTAAGTATTGGTCCAGGAACATTAGTTCTTAATGAGAAATGGTCAACTCGACTCGACTCGTCGAGATCAACATTTCGGATGACGCTAAATGATTTGAAATACCTATATATAAGAATTTTATACTTTTTCCCCGGATTCATGTGTTCGACTGTACAAAATAATGTCTGACCTAGTCCGAATCTGACTAGATAAGAAACTGACCTCCTCAGAATGGATCATTCTCTATCATTCTGAGAATCTGACCTACATCGCCGAGTTCTGAACTTTATAATTATTTTGAACAGCGAAAATACTTCATAGAAGTATTCAGAATCTTTTGATTTCAGTTCCCAACTTTCCTAATTATCGACACAAGGATGTTAGAAAGTTATGCAAGGAAATTTGAATAAAGTCAAATCTCATATTCGGTATTTTGTTAACAATTCTCTTATGCTTTTGAGAAAGCTGTTCTCCCACAAAGTAATCCTTCTGCAACTGACTATAAGTACGTCCCTTTCCGGCTCCCTAACTCAGCATTTCACACCAATTAACTTTGTGCCTCCGATCCGTCGGCTCTTTGTGAACAAGGTTGTGCATCCATCTCTTGGGGGACCGCTCCTGACGCGTCCATTTCCTGTACGTGGTTAAAATTTTTGGACCTTTCCGTCTCATCGGATATCGGTTCTGCGAGTTATGTGGCACCTGCCCACTGCAACTTTACGAGCATAATTACAGCCCAGGGGCATACTATAGTAGTCCTTACAGTGACAATGCACCTGCGGTTCTGTATTTCTGTTGCATGAAACCTGCATTTGAACGCCATCTCACCTGGTTATAAAGGTTGAACCACAGCGGATCGTGCGGATAGCTGGATGATCTACTACATAAGGATAAATCGTCCATTCGGATCGCGTTTCCCGATAGCGGAAAGGCGCACGCGAAATGACGTCGTACAACTGCTGCGGACACTCTGCGAAATGTAACCTGTAGAAGACCGACAGACGCGCAACCCTACGCCGATGCTCGAGGCTCTGCAGCTTAGCTTCAATCAATTGCGGGTCACAAATTAATCTTTTTTGCACGTTTTTGCACCGAATCCAGTTCCAGTTGGTATTTGGCTAATCCATCCCAGATGTAGAAGCAGTACTTAATACAGGATCGGAAGTGTTTGATATAACGGAAGCTACTGATTTGAAGTACCAAGTTTTGGCAGTCTTTGCTTTGGATTAGATGTATTACCCAAATTTAAGATTGGTTGAAAGATCAACACCAACGTGTTGGTTGTCGGTAATTTTAACAGGTACATTCTATAAAGTCGGAGCTAGATGAAATGGATTGGCGGAAAACACACGTATGATGTAAGTATTGCGTTAGTGTCACGAGCAACAGGTGCCGCTTTCCATTAGGTGGGCTGTCTGCTCGTTTGTCACTGAGTACCATACAATAAACTGCATCAATGAAATAAGTATATAAAAACCATCCTTTGGATTGATATCTACCATGGAACCCTGAGTGCTATTTAAATCTGCGTCATTCGCAGGCAAGAGTCGCTCCGACCACTTCAAAGTATTGGATTATATCAGGGACGTAATATTATTAGGCTGGGAAAGTTAATAAAACTGCGTTATCAAATATCTATCGACAGATGAGGAAGCTTCGATATCAATCCAACTGAAGTGGCTCTTACCTAACTTTAATTACGAATATTGATCGAAAATCGACGGCAGTTTCTGAATAATGAATTGCTTAAAATACACTTGTCGGGAAGTACCGAATTCATCAAGGTCATGGCGACATTCAAATTATTCGTTCCTACGCTATAATTGAAACGGTTGAATCTATAAAACGGCCAATCTAGAGTAGCCTTTGCATAGTTAGGAACTTGGCTCTTCATGAGATATGATAACTTTTTCTCGTTAAGAGCTTAAAGGCTAGGCTTAACAAATTTTACATGAAAGTCTGTTGTAAAGTGTTCTCGGTACTATTTCCAAAATGGAAAATATACTCTTTTCCAAATCCGCTCATAATTGATGCCAGAATGACTAAAATGTAGATGATATTTTAAGTAGATTCATAAATTAGTGTATTTCTGGGAATTGGGAGGCACCAATGCGGTAAAATAGCATTAGCATTGGAGCTTTGTTATTGTATATACAATAACGACTATTATATAATTTCTCTCTTCTTTTTATTGAACAATCTCTAAAAAAATCATCAAAAATATTGCTATGAAGAGTAAATACCCCAGTAGCGGAAATCGAATTTCTGCTTTGCCTTTTATTTCTGTTCCATAAAAATATGTTTTCCCGTATTTACTCTGCAAACATTATTAAAGTGAACCAAATAAATCAACGGAACGGAATGGAGTGATATTGCTTCGTAATATGAGTACCTACTTCAAACAGTTCTGAACACAATATTTTGATTCGCAAGTGAAACAATCATGAGAATATCAATACTTTGTTGATTATTTGAAATTGGAACCATTAATATTGTGACCTTTCATTATTAATCATTCCACTCCATTCCACTCCCACACCGAACGACTATGTGCCTTTTCCACCCACCGACTCCGTGCGAACTTTACTAGGTTGCCTGTCCATCTCATGGGGGCCGTCCTACGCTTCGATTTCCTATACGTAGTCGCAACTCCAGGAACTTTAAGCAACATCGCTCATTGGTTTTTTCGAGTTATGTTGCCTGCCCACTAGCACTTCATTTTTGCGACTCTGGAACCTATGTTGGTGACTTTAATTCTGTTACGGATCCCGTGTTGCCGATCCTGTAAAAACCTTTAAGCTTGATGGTCTTTCTCAAAATTTTACCTACATTACTGGACATTTTGTTCCAGATAGAGGTTTTTTTTATCTGCCAAATCCTGGATCATTGTGAAGGCGGACCCCGGGCCCTCGCCAGCATAGCCAGGCGGGACATTAACTAACATACATGTACATTCGACAAAGCTTGTAGTATAGGTATATTTTATAGTTGTATTTAATATCCTGTGATATGTATTGTTAGTATATATACGTAAATTAATATTGAACGTAAAGGCAATTCTCTGAACATGAAACTGGACAAACACATTAATATTTAACACATAAGTGTCGAATAACCATCCAGAAAGAGCGCAAAAATTCTCTCCCAAAAAGCGAACGAAGAGGCCAAAATAGCTGTAGGTAATTGACGCGGGATGGGAAGCTGATACCGGGAGCGTAATTAAGCTGGCCTACCGCTAAATTTGGACCGTGTTGTAAGTAAGAGGAGAAAAGCAAACGGGCCTCGTATAGGAGACTAATAAGGTAAGCAGACCTTTCAGAAAATGGGTCACAAATCTAAAATTAGTAAGATTAATTTCTTGACAATGTTGTAGCAACCATTTTTAGTAACCTATTTTACTCGTATTTACAAATATAAAATGAAAATTTCATTCTGCTATTTTGGAGCGAAACAATGCTGTGTGCAGCACTTTTTATTTCCTAAAGCATTATTGGTGTCACAAATAGGACTAACACGTATTAAACGTGGTGGTACTAAGTCTACGTAGCTGGTATGTAAAATCAAAATTCTGATACTTATAACTGACATTGGCAGACTAAAACCTAAATAAAACGGTGTAATGAATTTCTTAGGAAAGGTATCGTTGAATGAAATATTGAGCTTAAAACTTTTCTATACCTACTAACTGTTATATTTAATTGGAATTCTATATACCTGGCTCGGATTATAAAATCAGGCACAACTTCCTCTGAAAATTATAAACTTTTGAATGTCACGTCAACTTTACCTTCTTGTTGACTATGGTCTGTACCGCTTTCCAATATTGTACCTTTGTGATTTGTCACTATTTCAGTCTTGAAGAAAATATTTTGCTGTACCACCGTAACGATTTCCCAAACGACTTTTGACTTTATCAAAAATAATAGCTGGTATCCAAATAAAAAATTGTTCGAGAAGAAATAAGAGGGATTGGTAAAGCGAGCGTGCCTTCGCGAACGATCAATAGCTTAGCGTCCTTGTTAACAGGAACGCTAAACTAGGTGAATCGAGTTACCCGCTCTATAACGCGAATACTCCGTAATTTGAGTGAGTTTCCTGGGATTGAAACCCTGGTACTACCTTGAGCCGATTTAAATGCAATTTTGAGGCACTCTCTACCGCTGGGGTATTGTGCTGTGATGAACTCAATATCGCAGCAGTAAGTAGAGGCTAAGTACTAGGTGTAATCTACTTATGTGTGTGATTTGACGACCTGAGTGGTTCAGTGGTCAACACAAGAGGTCCCGGGTTCGATTCCCGGCCGGGCAGAAATTGAAATGATGAATTTTAATTTCTGTTACGGGTCTGGGTGTTCTATGTATAATAAGTATGTATTTAAAAGTATTTAAGTAGTTTATCAGTTATCTAGCACCCATAGCACAAGCTTTGCTTAGTTTGGGGCTAGATGGCGCTGTGAGAATTTGTCCACGAAAATTTATTTATTTATTTATTCCGGCAGATGAAATTACAAAGGAAATGTTCCTGTCCATTTTCTAACGTAGAGAGGTTCTGGAAAGAGTAAGATAATATAATAATTTGAATGTATATATTACTATACTAAATCAGCTCAGAGTAAATATATACTTTGTACAATTAATAATTATTGACATCAACATCATTTTCTGCCAGAAGCTGTTTTCTTACTCTTATACCGACATTGCGCCTGGTATTCCGCGTCTTTGTGTGTAAGTCGTAGTATTTCCACCGATAACACAGACACCAACAATAACAACCTTAAATAACTTCACTCAAAACTGGTGTCACAAGCAATAAACGTTCATGAAAGCCTGTACGTTCGACAAAGTCAATATATTCACGCGAATGTCATTAAGCTGCGGGTACCGGAGTATTGCAAAATGGATTTTGTTCGGTCATCCGGAGAGAGAAAAGAAATGGGACGTAGACGATTCAATTTTCGATTTGGCCACAATAGAGGAAGCCAACTGTGATTTAGGAGAATTCATTACTTTTAACCAAAAGCCAAATTATTCAAATCTTTGCCTAAGATCGAAGGCTAATAACTTTTGTGTGAAAACGCTTAAAATACCAGTGAAGTTCGTAAATGAAATTCTCTGCTGCTTTGCTAGGTTTAAGATAACAGATCATATATTTATAGGATTGTGTATTTATTTTAGCGATGCCTTGGTGCTATTTAACATAATCACTTTAGTTAAAGTTGAAATGTCTGCTTATGTTTGTCGCTCAAATTAATTTCAGCAATAACACTTGCCTATATTATTATCAAGAAATTGTCACAACAATATTTATAAAATACGACTATTGACATCAGTTAATTTGCAATGGAACACTACTAAACAAAGTACCTAAATTCTTTGTAATACTACTCGTAACTTTGTTTTGCTTTTCCTCTTTCCATTTGAGACGATAAGACTATAAATAGTGCTGCTAATGAAAATCCTTGCTGCAATAATCTTGAAAGCTCTCAGTCTAGATTAGTTTCGCTGTTTCTATGTAGTAGAGGGCTTTAAGCAACGCAGGTAGTAATTTATACGGAACTGGGTTTTGAGCTTTTACCTCTATTTGCCCAGATTATTTGTCTTCCACTCCACTGATTTGATCTGTGTTTACCGTTTGGAGTTGCAAACAAATGTATGTGTACAGATGTACACATACATGGAATCGTTATTACACACCCATAAGTAAATATAAATATACCAGTTATACCTGCAATATGTGAAGTAGGTAGGTAGGCGTCTTCAATACTTTTGTTTTGGGCACATATAATATCGTTTCACAAATAGTAACCATTGTAACTTTATACAGAGGAGTGCCCTGAAAGTTGGATAAATGTATGGATATTACCCAAATAATTAAAAAGATTCCAACTTACCTAACAAAGTCCTTGGTTGCAGGGTGACGCATCCAGTGTGGATGTACTCGATCAGTTGACGGAACACATCTGGTTCAAACTCCTCAATAATCAGAGTCTGGTGCTGTTGCGATGACGGCTGCCAGAGAAAGCAAACTAATTTAACTTGGGAACGATAACCAGAGCTAGATTAATCCGTCCAAAACATCCTTAGTGGGTGGATCAAGACGGGAAAATGGAAAACGGTTTTCTGAAAAATGTTCTGATTTTCATCTTAATTAACGTCGACTAAAGAATTTTGTCACTGATAAAGAAATTGAATTAAGAATTTTAGAACTTTTGGCATTGACTAAAATAGCAAGAGCATGACAATTTCGTTTAAAATTATTGAGATAAGAATGAAAAAGAAAAGAAAATAAAGATTACGAGTGGAATAAATTCATTGCGAAAGAATCTTATACTTTGTTCATGTATAGTTACGTAACACTTTGTATGAAAAAAGGTGTTACATATATAAACATTTTTCAAACTGTACATTTATGAACTAATCACACTATAACTATTAACATGAACAATTCGTGTTTCTGAAGAATGTGGCGATCAATTAAAGTACAATTGCTTCATGCTTATGTTGCAGTGACGAGTGGAAAAAAAAGTGTAAATACACCAATAACATTGTACTTACTCCATATTTTGAATAAGAATAAAATTTAAAACAAATTGAACACACATGCAACACAAAATTTTTAGAAAATTTTGACTAAAACCAATTTTGATAAAAAAACAAGCAATATATTTTGCTTAATGACTTAAATAAGTCCCATCTACAAAGGTGTGTCAAAGTGATTTTTACAAAGAACACCGAGTAATTAAAACCGATGAAATGAAAATCCCTTCCAATTTTGCCTTTACCTCTTGAATTGGTGCCAATTGCTGCGCGAAAGTCGATCTCTGTGGTAAACACATTAAAATGTTGTTATCAGAGCCCTGACTGTCAAAAGCATCCTCCTAAACACGAATACCTATACTCAACTCACTGTTTTATTCAAACTTAAACAACAAACAAACAAACGCTTAAAAATACTTCCTTCCCGGTATCAGACATACCTGTAAAGTACTTTTCTTTTGCATGCAAGTCATTCTTTTCAACAACCATTGGTAGGGGTAAAAAAGATATTACAAAAGTCTTGGTATGAGACGTAATAAAACCTTCCAGATTAAGCTCGTCGGTGCTTCAATCGATATGAACACGTTTGATGAGTGTTCCATCAAAGAATTTAATATTCTACAGTTCGATTAAAAGAAGTATTGTACAATTCAGTACATCTCTTTTCACAACATGGTTTATTTTATTTTCATATTTACGATCACATATTGCATAAATACTCAAAGTACATACAAAACAACATCATTACAAATTAAATTTGAAAAGTAGGTCACATCTGTAATAATTGCTTCACATAGAATAATTTCAGATATATTTATGTGCAGTGGTCCAAAATATATTGCGCACTGTTGAAATTCTCATAATTTACGCTTATTAATTCCTCAAATGGGTTTGCATATGCTCTACTAAAGGGTAAACATATATCTGCGGCATATAGGTACGTACTTGGATAATATTTTCAATTTTACATCAAGCATTCGAAACAAACTTGCATACACAGTTGCCGCATTTTATTTAAATTACCTGTTGTGCTGCGTTTTGAAGATTGAGGAGAGGCTCTGAGGATCGCTTCAGGAATAGCCTTAGCTTGTTTTCACGGGGAGCTGGCTCCTTTTTTCTTTGGGGACTGGGAGCTTGATAAAGCATTTTTTGAAATACCCTGTTAGAAAGATTGAAACTTTGTTAATGATAATACTTGTCATTGGGCGAACGTTTACGTACAGCATCCGAACCAAATCCGAGAAATTTGCGATATTACGTACTACCTAATCCATGAAATTTAAATTGGCATTCACGGCGACCTCTCCTATAAACGTTTACCTAAAACACTTAAACTGAATTTAATTTATTCGTATGGCATTACAAGTCGTACAACTTAATACGAAACACCTACAGTAGGTAGGTAAGTAGCTCGTTTTCTTGCCATAATACAACTTAAACTTGACAGATTAAATAAAACTTCGGCATAACTCGAATGACAAGTGTAAATAATACTAATACAGTGTAAATAATTGACTGCAGTTTCTTGGATTCAAATTGGATGCTGTCCAAATAAAAAATGTCTAAATGCCTAAATAAAAACCATCAGGACGATTTCGGCCACTTTTCTATGTAGTCATAAAAATACTTGAATATTTTTCTGTCCTGCCGAGTTACTAGCGCCATCTAGTGTGTTAATTTAATAATAAACTAAAAAACTATTGTTTAATAGGATGATATAATAGACATAAAATAAATTTCAAGAATAAACTAGACATGTTACATCAACTTAGAGAGACATGAACGTATATGAGTAATAGAAAACATATTGAAACGATACATATGCGAAGAACATTTTAGCAGTGAAGCATTCCGTCGTGACGCATTACAAGACCCTCATAACATTTTATGGATAGCTCATAAAGATTGACCTCAACCGGCATTATTGAAACGCTGGAAGGACATTATTAAATTTCCATATTTGATGGCTGGACAAATGTAAAAATAACGAACGAAATGGGATTGTCGCACAAAGGGAGTGGGTGAATTTATATGCATAAAAAATTTGTAGAACAAAGAAAAATTTCAGGTACTTTAAAATTATTTGATAAGACACAAAAAACTTGACAACGCCTAATCGAATTGAAGGTGATGGATTATCCAAGTAGGTGGATTAAGCATCTGGGACCGTTTAAACTTTTTTCGTAGTTGCAAAGGAGAAAGAAAATGTAATTAAGAAAATAGGAGTCGTCTTACACGCCGTGAAAACAGGTGGCCTTGCCTGTTCGCCTGTATGGCAAGAGAAAAAACAACTACTCGATAATATTATTTCTTTGCGTTACTTGCTTTTTTACGTTTACTATTAAAATTATTTAAAGTGACAACATTTTGCAAGCTCAAATAACCAACTCAAAATAAATTATTGAAAAGTAGCAAATATTTCATTTTATTTAGGCTTTGAAAACCATAACACAAAATTTTCTTCATAGTTTCGTGGCTGGACGGAAAAATATGGGACGGACATCAAGGTTAGCACACTATCCTAAACATGCAGAATATGTCAGTGACAGTAACACGGGTAGACCCTAACGAGTGTCGGGTCTCATAAATGTGAAGAATTCAGTATCCGGTATGTGTGCTTTTATGAGGAAATTCTTGACATGTCGAGTATACGGTACTTGCACAAAGAGATTTATGTACTACAAGGAGCTACGGTTGTTTTGCGCTGTTTTATTAAGTAGATACTTATGGAAAGCTCTTTTTAGAAAGAATTAAAGGTTCTACAATAACTTCGTCTATATATAGATGTTGCAGAATGTATTTTTTATTATAGGAACATTAATTTTATTTATATTTTGCTCTAAAAATGTTGAACGCCTTTTGTACGCGTACTCTGTTTTCCTTATGTACGTTTAGATTCTTTAAATTACGCTACAGATTTTAATGTGGTTTTCGGATTGATAATTTGCAACCAGCAAGGAGGAAGGTTTATAGATAAGAAAAAAACGGGTAGGTAGGTGTAGAGGATTTGATTTCTCTTTAACTGTTATATTAGAAAACAGGATTTCAAAGCTCTCTCTCTTCAACTTCTTTAATTAAGTCACAGGAAGCGCATTTAATTATATCTGGTGCGAAATGTGAAAGTTGAAGCACAAAGAAATGCAGCTAAAGAGAGAGGACAGACGCAAAAACCACAAAGCTTTGTGGCAGCTACTCAAAGCTCTGCACTTTGTAACTTCGCTGAAAATAAAACCAAATATCTTTATTTCTCACATTTCCCTATTCTTAGATTACATATTCTTAATACGTACAATTTTTATAGTTATTTTGTTTCACACGAAATTAAAAAAAATATACTAATTAATATTATTATATGTAAATTTGAACCGAAGTCTATTATAGCTATACTTAGAAATAAAAATGTTTGCATTTAAATTACCGACTATTCTGTACAAAATTAAAACACTCAACAGATAATAAGTAAAATGTGTTACTGTTGTAAATCCAACTTCAGTACTAAGATTTCTATGACAACATCACACGCTAGGCTATTCATCGTCAACTTAAGTAACCTTTCTCAATCTCCCCTTTCTATAGAGAAAAGGGATAAGAGGTTGATTGACTGAGTGCCAAAAAAGGGATTTTCGAAGATTTTCTGCCCGTAAATATGATGATTGAAGTGTGGGCTGAATACTTCACCACGGCACATTTGCATCGAAGGGATGATTGTATTTATAATCATCAGGATTATGTACTATCAAATCTACTCTATTATGTACTCGCCAAATTTTAAAATGAAAAAATGTTTAGTCATTTATTTCGAATAGGTTAACGAAGGTGAATTGAGACGCTTAACGTTTGGGTTGGTGGCGATCAATCAGGTGTACGGTTCCAATCGCAATTTTTCACTTCAATCGGGTGGTCGTAAACATGTCTTAGAGCAACGCGGTCGGCGAACCGGTTCGCCGGTAGCCCGTGTTGCTCTAAAACATGTTTACGACCACCCTTAACTAATTGAAGTGAAAAATTCCGATTGGAGCAAACTTTTTCTTGAAATGAAAATAAATGAAATCTGAAATTTTATAAAAAAAATACATGGAGCTGTGGCATGTGGAAAGCCGGAAAAATACTTTACAATATTTAATAATATCCTCCGAAAGATTACGTGAATGACACAATAAAAACCTTTACATTAGGTATGCTGCAAGTATGAACAAAGCAGATTATATTCAATTTATTTTTTCAAATTGCACTTTTATCATAGTATCACAAATAATCTTGAAGTTGTTTTATTCATCGACCAGTAATCATTTATTTGCCGGAAAAATACAATTCTTGAGGTAAGAATTCGCTTTACAGTCTACAACACATACCCCTACTCCTTACGATTTGTATGACAAGTCTTTCGGCCAGAAAGTGTTGCAAGTGGATATCCTTTAACAAATAGGTATTGATAAAAAAAAAACCTTACCTGCTCCTGGCAGCCAGCACGGCCTTGACGGCGCATACTGGCTCCCTCGTGTCTCCCACCAGAAAGGTGACGTCACAGAGCTCCGGCATCGACGCGAGGAACTTCATGTCCTCCGCCAAGCCGCTCTTGTTCTCGAATGTACTGAGGTCAGGCTCCGCCTCCATGGCAGCTAACACCCCGCTTCTCATTGACGACTGAAAAAAAAATTTAGGTTTAGAAGTTGAAAAGGATAACTATAATATTTTTTAATCGTTGAGTAGTTCCAGAGACCCTATTTATGAATCGCTCGCCTCGAATCGATAGGATTTAAACTTTTCTTTTTGGCATGAAAAATTCGATATTTTCCCGATTGATGATGCCGATTTTTCCTATTTTTGAACCGCACTCTTTTGGTATTGCGAATGTGATATAAAAAATATTGAATTTTTCATGCTGAAAATCAAGATTGAAAACCGTTCGAATCGAAACGAACAATTTAAAAACAGAGCCCCATCTATTCCAGATCAATTATCCAATTAAAAGATTTTGTAGCTTTAAAGATAAAGCGGTATAGTGTGATATGACAGCGAAATTTTGGACATGTAGAGAGATTATGGAGTTTTAAAGCATGGGATAGTCTAGGAGAACTGAAAGAGTTTGGAGTTTTTGAAGGGGCCGGCTCGGTCTTATAGCTAATTTCGTTAATATCCTCAGGAAATAGACTTGCGTAGACTAATGGAAAAATTGGCAAGCTCTTCGTATCCACCAAATCTAATAAGCTTGACCAAAAATTTTAAGTTTGTAGTGCAAAATGTGAATTTTGTTGCTTGGTTGAATTGATTGGTTTAATACTTGATTTTGGACATGTTGAAATAAAATGTTTTGTAAAACACTAACCAACAGCAGCAAAACTAACGCTTCCTTAAAATTAATCAGTGTACTTTTGGAAATGGTTTAAAGTCAGCCCTTGCTGACTTTAAACCATTAAAAACCATACAAAATTATTTTTTATTTAAAAAATAATTTTGTATGCAATCGGCTATTTGATTTCGCTGTAAACTTTGATTTATACCTATACCAAACTACCAACCAGGTTGTGGGTTAGTCTGTTACTAATAGACGGATATTATCAGCGCTGTAGCAGGAGAAAGTTGTAAAAGTTTGAACGTTGAGTTTATTGGATAGTATGGTATTTTATTAAAATTTCTCTTCTATCTTATTTTTAAGCATTTTCAGAGGCTTTAAGAAAAATTAAAAGTTCAATAAAGCCTTTTTTAACATTTAACACTAACATAATATTTGAAAATAATTGAAAAACTAAAATACGATTTATAAAATGCCATTATGATAATGTGTATAGTACATTTTTATACAAATCAGCACTGTTTAAATCTATAATCATTTAATTAGGCTTATTAGTCCCGCCAATAATAGTAATCTTTAAATTAGGGCGTTTTAACACTATTAATTTATTTATTGTGAATAGCGTTGATGAAATAATTGAAAATCATTAAAAAATATATTTCTATTTCAAAAAACTATCATAATATAACGACTCACTTCGTCCAGGCTGAAGTGTCTAGTAATAGTGATATCCATTGTGGCGGAAGTACGTTTTTTATCTCTTGTTGAAGGTTACCAGTAGTTAGAGTAAACAAGTAATGAGGAGGGGTTGCGGCCTCACAGAGCGGGGCGCAGATGTCGACTGACAGTCTGACGCGACGCGTGCCTTCAGAGGGTTCAAACGTTGTGGGTCAAGTCATAAGAAATCGGGAACTTTGTATTGAAAGAAAAATTTTTGAAAGTTTTCTGTAACGACCTGTTTCCGACTTTTTTTTTCCCATGTAACGGGCAATTTTTTCGTTACTGTTGCCCGCATGTTGACTTGTTGTTACCACAAATAAACATTGGGGACGTTGGGTTTATTTTTTGAATTTAGTATGTAGTTGTACCCATGAGGATGGTATCACAAAATTTGTTTGATCACGAGGCCAAAATGAGTGTTCTAAATTTTTTGTTTTTGCATGTAACATAAGTTTTATTTGACAACATTTTATTTTCATATGAAATGGGGCAAATAGATGTCAAAGACAAGTTCATAACTACAAGCAACGCGCGAAGTTCACATATAATCACATTTAAAGTAAACGAAATATGATTTTGTACAAATCGTCAAAATTCGTACGATTTCATGCCACGCGGCAAGTTGGCGAGCCATTAGAAATCTCGAACTGAAATTGAATATCTAGTGTGTACATCGAACTAGTACTGTACTACATCGGATTGCATTTTCTCTGATTCAGGTTAGATATAGCTGTACGTCATTTGGATGTATGGCATTTGGAAAATTCGGTAAAATCTGAAAGTGCTTTTCGTGGGATTTATACAATGTATGATAAAAAAAGACAGGCGATAGATATTATTTGGACAGCACGATATCGATCAGGTTAGCTATTTGGCAATAAATTGAAATTAAATTGTTGTAATCTGATAGCCATTTGCATTTGCTGATTAAATTGGCTACATACACTGCGGCTTTCATTACTTAATGACTTCATATCATATTTCGATAAAATTGCCGAATAATTAATAAAATCTAATATCTACTCATTTTTCCAATTCACCCGAGTATTTCAGTTATCATAGCAGGAAGGCGGACTCATTACAAAAAAAATTATCAGGATACTGACCTCGCTCTTTCACTCGCTATAAAATATTAACATTAACACCTGTATACATTCTAAATATGTATTTGCACACTGACGAAAAATTATATTTCTTAAAATAATATATCGCGACTGACAGCATCTGCACTTACACCTGTGAACTTAAACCCTCTGTAAAACACAAACTCGACAATATATCTCAATTTGAGATAGTAAATTCTGGCCAACAGAATACGTCTATAAAAATTTACAATGCTCTCCAAGAATCAATGTGAAATATAGAGAAATTGCAAAAAGCAACACATTGCAATAGTTTTAGAAGATGCATTTGATCCTGATCTCAAGCTACTTTTGGTTGTCTATTTATTTAGTTTTGTGTATATATCTACAAAATTATAATTAATAAAAACATTACTTTTATAAAATTTATTGATAACACCTTGTTATACATTTAAAATTTGACAGATACAAGAAAAAATGTTAAACTAGTTATTAGTCACTAAAGTATTAATAAGTAGTTATTGATCATAAATATATTAGGTTAACTCAAACAATTGTTAGGCTAGCCTAACATATTTTAGATCTTTTAGACAACAAGAAGGCCATAAAGAAGTTGAAATAGGTAGTGTAAGCACCTAGTACTTACTTACTAGATAGGTAGCTCAAGTTACAAAGTGACGATCTGCTTTGAGAGAATATCAAACGTTAGCGTGATAGATAACAAACAGCTTTACGACTGTACCGGAATTGGTACTACCCCATTATCTATTTCTTATGCCAACTAAAGTTATTGTATTTCGGTTTGAAGAATAAGATAACCGGAAAATTACAGGCAATAGGCGTCTTTATCCTCTAGTGGTTCGCTACGTGAAACTTAAGTGTACAAACCGTAGATGTTATTGGTGACAGTCACCGTTCTTTATCAGGTAGTGTCTGTTCGTTTGTCACAAAGGTTTTTTTTATATTAATCAAGACAGGCATTTGACCGTCATCTCACCTGTTGGTAAGTGACGATGCGGCCGAAGATGGAGCATGCCCGTCATGGAATAGCCTATTCACAATAGATAGATTGAAGTAGTAGTGGCAATAAGTTATCCTCTGTATCAGTTCTAGAGTTTAGTGTATGGATCTGATATTGCGTTAAGCAATTTGAAAATTATATTATGTGAATGAATATAGAAAAAAATATCTTGACGTTAGTGTTCCGGTTGAGCTCTCGCGCACGAGGGCCCAGGGTCCGCCTTGATTGGTAATTACAATGGAGCCATTGCCATTTGATCTCCGTGACCCTGCTACCAAGGGAATCTGACCAGATTGTATCATGGTTACACATTCAGTCTCCTGAATGTACAGGTTTCAGCATAATGTTTTCCCGCATCGTAAGAGCATCGGTTAGTGTTCAACTAATGTACATAACTCAGAAAATAATCATTGGTACATGGTGGTTGTCGAATTCTAAAAATTATATTATGAGAATACTTAAACAAAAAGCAATAGTGAAAGTTCTGTGAATCCTTCCGCTTGAAGCCCAAGACTTGAATGCCTGGATGTAATTTCGCTACAGTCATGCAGAAAGTTTGACGTATGAGTCCTCTATATAATATTAAAGAAATGAAATAGTTAACGGTGTAAATCAATACATTGGCAATTAAAATTTTTGTACAAAATAATGTAACTGGATGCGTTTTAATTATATATTTTGAAAATATCTTATCTTTTCTTCATTTAATAACTCTTTTTCTAAACAAAACTGTCTAAAGACGCAAGGCACAGTTTGAAGGCAATCTGAAGAACACACATACTCGAAAATCAGAACACACCAAGAAGGTTCTACGTACGTAAAAGACAAAGGCGTGTGAAGTGAAATGTTCTTTTTTGTTTAAAGTGATTGCGTGCCGCTTTTTTTGGAACTTATACACAGGGAGATCATTCCAGATTGCAGCGATTATGGTGAAAGAAAAAGAAAACCAGTACGGCTACGGTGAAGGGGAGATTTGAAGAAAGAATGTTAGATGAACGGAGGCTATGTTCATGGGTATCGCTGAGATACTTCTTGCACTTTTATTATTCAGAGATGGCAGAAATAGAAAAAAGGAATGTAAGTATATGTATATGACATCTATATAATTGTTTAAAACAAGGTCGCTTTGCCAATTTATTTGTGCGCTTCGATATTTTAGACAGCTTAATTAATTATTATTATACTAACCTTAAGATGTGTTTTATTGGCTCTCGAAACCTATACCTTTCGTACTCTACTACGAAGCCTACCAGTTTTTACTCATCGCAAATCATACAGCAAGCTTTATAGGACAAGTGCATTGAGTATAGAATTTAGCTTTTATAATATTTGTCATCAATCTTCAAAAGGTATATATTTACGATTGGCGAACGCAGATGGAAGCAAATCAATACATTTGCATGCACCACAGTACATGCAACGGCTCTCTGTCAACGGTGTTATTCACACACGCATACACATGGAACATAAACGGGACGCTTATGTGAATGTATGCACACAACGTCGTTCATTAAGTTATCCTCGCCCACTCCTATGTAGGGCCTGGGCGCCGACCTGAATAAGTTTGCAACCCGTACCCCTAAGTCGTATAGGGTACAATATACATGCTACCCTAAATCGATATGCAAACCCTAATATAACGATTCAAAACTCTGTGGTAAGTTTAATTAACGCCATTTTTGTTAAATCGCAACCAAGATTTATTGATACTCGGCATTTAAAGCCTGTGATAACAATTGAATAGTACCTAGTTTGAGTATGAATTACACTGAATAACTTATTGTAAATATAATAATGCTACGTATAGTCTACGAGCAGCCAGATGATCTTCCCACGCTAATGTCTGGAGTAACGCCCACATCAAGTGATATGTATAGACAGATACCCTTAAAGGAATGGTGCTATAGTAAAACGGAACCTACCTGTTGATGCAGCTCCTCCGGATCCAAAAAACAAACAGACTTGACGCGAGTCAGCCTTACTGTTGTACTGGGAACTTGTCACAAAAAACTTACTGCAAATACACTGCTTTTCAGAGATAATACGACTCACGTATGGAAACCAAAAACATTGAACGAAATGCACAAAGTGTGATGATATGACACAAACACGATAGAAGCTAAGCCTATTCTGAGCACTGGCGTTGGGTTCTATGCAATTAGAAAAACTAACTAGTAAGTTAACTAGGCTTAATAATAAAGGTTGACAGGTTTTGCTACATGAAACTACAATATACACAACAGTGGAAGCTGGTAGGTACTGCGCATGTATTCCAAGTACGCATGCGCTGCTTTGACATCAATATGACACCGACTCGATGGAAGGTCAGCATTCAATGGGTGAAGGTGAAATTTTATGAATGAATCGGGGAAACAAGCTTTGTTTCAATTCGGGGTTGCCCCGGCCTTGCTGTCTTGACTAAGTTCTATTGCGACTGATATTGTAGTTGGTTGTAGTTGAATGCTAATGAGGAGATTGTCCTTGTATTCGTCATCTCTCTCACTCTCTTTCTCTCTCGCTCTGTAAATATGGGGTGATAATGTATCGAAATAAGAGTTCATGGATATTTAATTATAACAACGATTATAAGTGGCAGTTCGTATTGAAGTAATGTGATTTGACGACCTTGAGTGGTTCAGATAGTTAACATGCCGGTCTGCAACGCGGAGGTCCTAGGTTTGATTCCCGGACGGGCAGAAATTGAAACGATGCATTTTAATTTCTGTTACGGGACTGGGTTTATCAGTTTACTGGCACCCATAACACAAGCTTTGCTTTCTTTGGGGCTAGGTTTCATATTAAGGGCTTATTCGCCTTCGATGACAAATACGTGGGCCGGTCCAAAAGTTTTTAACTGACGGCTTGTTATACACCCTACTGTTTTAATTATTGTATCGCTTAAAGGGAAATTTTATTACAAACTCCTTGACTAAAAATTTATAGCCGGCGATCATTAGTTATTTTTTTATTGAATATTAAAAAAAGCACGTCTGTCCATACAAATCCATACTATTTTGGTAATATTCGAAGCATTTCGTGGCAGATGTAATATGATTATGTTATTAGGATTAAGGTATAAAAAATCACTTGAAAATTTAATCAGCGCTTTTAGTGAATTGCCCCTATCACATGCTATTGCCATTTATTGATTTTATAAGTTTAAATGTGGTCAGGGCGACCTCAAACATGAACGTATACTAAGGCAACCGAAAACTGCCGTCACTTCAGAAAACGTCATCAAGGTGAAGTCGTTATTAGAGAAATATCACAACATTAACAAGCATGAGATTCAGGATGAAATAAGGATTAGATCCCAGGTAGTTTTCACCACCTTACATGAACTTCTTAAGGTTAGGAAGGTTGTATACCGAATAATAGCCCACTTTCTCAAAAAAGAGCAGAAAGTTACTTGATTTGCAGAAGAGCAGAAAGTTATTTTGATTGAAGCCAATTCATGATACACAATTTCTAAGGTCAGTAAAAATGATGGAAACGACATGGGTTTGAAACTGTATTTCATACTGAATCTCACAGCTAGTAATATTGTGACATTCTTTTATCAGCGACTATACCCTGATGACGTTTTCTGGAGTGACTGACTTTGGCGTCTGCCCTGGACTAGGTTCATGTTTCAAGTCGCTCTGACCTCGTTTAAAGTCATAAAATTCAACAAACTACTAAACTTTTGGACCAGCCTAGTAATAAGTACCAGTTTTTATTTCAAATTAATGTCATAAGTTATTAGAATATGTTATATCAACGTACCATAACTGTCCTATGCTGGATTTGAGCCTCCGTCACTAATATAAAGGGTATCTATGCTTGGCAGGCGGGTAGGAAAGCAGTGTTATAATAGTAGGTAGGTACCTACTTATAAGTAACGCTGCTGCAATTTTTGTGGTTTATTAAGTTACTAGCTGGTCTGCGTCTGAGACAAGATTCTCCTCGGACACAACCACACTACACAACACATACTCATTTAAGAAAGCTGTTCGTGAGCATTACCTGAAGGATCTTTTGTGTTGGGGCTCACGAGTTTGTTTCCTATCTCCCCCTTGTTTGTGTGAGCTTCTCTCTCCTTTACTCGTGTAGTATTAAGAAGGTTATGTATTCTTGCTATCTTACCCACTCACTTACGTTTATTTCCAGCTTTATTATATTTATAATAATTTATTTTCAGTTATCTCTCTATTTATGTCTGTACATTTATCTCTGGTTCGGTTATAGTTGCATAAACGGTTCCCCTCCTCCATTTTGTCTAGTAGCTTCTCTTGCACCGCCTACCTTTTTCTTTACCCATCATCTTCTGGTAGATAAGGCTATTTTAGCTTTAAGTCCGCCACTGTACTATTTTGTGCATGAAGATTTAATAAATAAATAATCACAGCACAAAACAAATTAAATTGAATAATTTAATTATTTTATTCACACTTTAACTAATGATAAGTAAACAGTACAAATCCCAGTCTGAAATGTCAACAACTACCGACAAAATAAACCCTCAATTAGTTAACAATTAACGACGTCGGGGTTGGAATCCGACGAGTTTGGAATCCAACGATAAGAAACTATTCGATTAAGAGTCCGCAGCGGCGAGAATTTTTTTCGGTCAAAAAGAGCTGCTAAGTAAACGTATGGTAAGGCCACTTTACTATCATTAAGTTGACACCTAAATTATAATCGTAAAATATTCTTAACAAGAAAAAGCATTGCACCAATACCAACCATTGTTGAAACCTAAATTAGCAAAGCCACTCTTATAACTTTTAGATACCGATTTTGTGAAGCCTAAATGCTTAGGAATATCTTAAGGTATCAACTTAAGCGGCGCCTAAGTTTAGTCGGGCATTATGCAAATCATCATCATTATCATCGCCCATCACTATAAATAAATCAATCAATCACATCCACTTCAGGAATTAGGGCCTCTCCCATGAGAGGGGAGGTTATTGCCATAATCTCCAAGCTTGGCAGGCGGGTTGAGATCGCACTGTTGTTAATATAGAAATGGAAGACGCTGCTGCCCATTTTTTCGACTGTACGGAGTTGGTGCTATTCTACTCTGTCGGACACACACCATACGGCCTATTATGCAAGTATTATTTGTGAACAGGTACGTGTGTAACACCCGTACACAAAGTGTGTAAATATTTATCGGTCAAGACTCATTACCGTGTACATAATAATATTTAGGCTTACATAGACCTATGCAAAACACAAATATATTTAAGTCCTGCAAATTTTGGAGACCTATTTTCAGAGCCATCTCTGCATAAGGGACGGAACTTTTCCCATTGGTAAACAGGATCAGGGCTTTGTTATGTTTCGCCACATTCAATGTTGCAGCTCGGGAAAAGTTTGAAATTCATCGCCTTTCCGCTAGGTGGCGCTGTGACGTAATGCAGCAAAGCAAAAAATACTCTCACTTTTTAATGACAACGTGTGGAACAGTTTGTCTGGTTTTGTGAAAAAAGTTACTTACTACCAGGTGAGATGGCGTTCAAATGCCTGGCTAGAAGGGTGGAATTTTCACGAGGTGCTTTGCATTACATCAGAAAAAATAAGTATTGAAGATTGAAGTAACCCAGATTTAGTATACAACTTCGGCATTGTTCACATTTTTTTAACTACGTAGGTTTTTTTTTCTAACTAAACCACTTTAGCGACAAATAGGCACGAAAGGTAAGTGTATTATTACTTACCAAGAAAATTACATAGATTTTTGTAAATCGAATACTTTTCGGGAACGTAGAGTCGACAGACATCCTACTAGGGATAAGGAGAACGTCACAGATTAAGTAATCCTACTTCGCTTCTAATTATATACGCTAAAGTCTGTATGTGTGTCTGGGAATGGTAGAATGGATAGATAATCGTTTGAGTAATAATTGTTCCTAATTAATGTACAAACTTACCATCAGGCGGGCTGTATGCTCATTTGTCACTGAATTGCATAAAAAACTACTGAATGAATTTCAATAAACCAGCCTTACTATAGTGACACACAGGACCTCGAATTTCGAGCACGTTCGCGTCCCCACGAGACTAAAGCGTTACCAAAAATGCTGGAAATACTGGAAAAGCCTGACGGACGTCATATTATTATTACGTATGTATAGTTAATGTAGCATAGCATATTACGTAAACGGTTGATGACTGTAGAAGAAACAAATAAGGTTCTTGACTACCACAGCAAGTAGAACAATGTGGTATCTGCGTACATACCTCTACCAACAGGAAAGGGGCGTGATTGTTGTGACGTATTCTACGTATGTCGCCAGAAAACACCTAAATCATGCCGTCTACACATAAACGTAAGCGCCTATTAGCAACCTCGATAAATCCCAACCGCATCCACAGACATCGCAAAGGCAAGGCCTTCAAAGACGCCATGCGGGGGACGCTACAACCTATTAATTAGACGCATCAGCCCGGAATCTCATACGATTAGTGGCGTAATGGACCGAGTGGGCGGGTAAGACGTTGATGTACGCGGATCCGCGTCGGTATTGTTTGCAGCTGTCGAGACGAGATGGGTCGGAGGAATTTGGGAGTAAGCGTACAGATGGCTACATACCAACTGAGCTGTGTTGACGTAGCTCGCCAGTTTTGGGTAAGGAATTCTTCTACGCTTTCTGAGTCCTAAAAATGACTAGAAATAAGTGTTATCTTATTGGATCATTATCAAACAGGAACCATTAAATAAACGCTTTGCATCAGGTGGATCGTTACACTGTGTGCCTCCCTATGCAATAAAAAACCCAAATTGCCTTTACTCATTTAGTCTAATAAGGACTTGTTCTTAGAATTTTTCTAGTTTTAATATCAGTATTCGCATACTAAAAAATAATTTACCATATTTAGCATTCGAGTGGGACATTATATTAATAAAATTTAGAGCCTCATTAGAAAGCTTAAGATTATTTTGCGTGCTATAAAAAAAATTGTTTGGAAGTTTTATACGTAATAGGATAAATAACAGAATCTTAGCATAATCGACATAAGTTAAGCTGAAGTTGCAATGGGCATGCCACATAGGTCGCAATGGTCATCAAGTGTCAACCACGTATCGACAATCGCAGATGAATGGACGATCATATAAAGGTCGTGGCGAGCCGATGACGCACAAAGTCGATCGATGTGTATGGCGTGACCCTCGCGCACGCTACCTGTAGGTATTCAGCAGTTGAGGTTAATCACAAAGAAGTTAAATTATTTATTTTATACCTAAAATTAAATAATTTAATCTTTATATTAGCTTTGATAGGCATTTGAACGCCATCTTCCTGTTGGTAAGTGACGATGCGGCTGAAGATGGCGCATGCCTATCTAGGAACAGCCTATTCACTTTAGCCTTGAAAGCGACCAGACTATAATGATCAGAGAACACATTCGCATTCAACGTGTTTCATCCCTAGCCGTACGCATTATAAAGGTCGAACCAAAGCGACTCGTGTGGTTAGCTGGAAGATCCGTTACGTATGTAGGCTGAAGCGTTCACCTGGATCACGTCCCACAATATCGAAAAGATCAATTGCGGATTACAAATTACTTCGTTTACTAATTTTTCCACCGAATCCAAAGCCGCCAGCATATCATCCTACAACTAGAAGATTTTTTTAATCTCATGTAGATAGGTATGAAACGCTTATAGACCTAACTACCTGAACAAAAACAGAGACGCAAAAACTAAAAAGAAAACGGCTGTCTCCTTCCGTGATCCAACATTGCAATGGGTAAAACGACGCCAGTGCCATGTTTGTATTCTCTGACGAACTGTTTGTCTTGTAAACGAGACCCGTATTTATTAAATATCCTCACTTACTCTCCCTATTTCTTTCCAACTGGGTAAGTATCTGTCAGTTTGCCAGTAACGGTTGCTACGTTTATTTTTATTGCGAAATCCCAGTAACAAACGAGCACACAATCTGCCTGATGGAGTAGGCTTATTGAATCATTAATTTTGTATGGTACGCTGACTATGTAGAAAAACCTTATAGGTTTTAAATTAAAACAAGGGCACCCTAATTATACTAGATTGCGAAGTGACGTTAAGACAAATCCAGGGGCCTCTAGATAGATGCTTGCCCGCAGCCGCTCCCGCCAAAAGACGAATAGCGGGTCGAACAAAGATTAATCACAATGGACCCCTGGATACGATATTATGGGTTCTAAATAAAGTCTGAAATAAAGTTAAAGTTAATCTTAAATTAAAATTGTCAGCGCAAGAGTGCTAAGAATTTCTTGACACTATCTCACACAAAATATTAAGCGAAACAAAATAAAATGAAGATATAGAACGGCGCAAGTGGTAGTATGGTAAACGCGAATTTGCCGAAAAGTTGTAGCTTATTCGTCAATCATTCATAATATAGGGTGAGCAAACAAATTGGGTTAGTGAAGAGAAATATGAAACTGCAAGGGTAGCACAAGTGTGCCCGCGACGTAGCTCGTGCCGCGAAATATCCTTTGTTTCCTTCTCTCAATACAAAGATGAAAGAGATCGCAGTATCTACGTCGCGTCTTTTCTCCCTTGTCGTGAGCGAGAGCATACTTATGCTAGTATGCTGGTATTGCAAACGTCTACAGGTTACGGTAGCTGCTTACCATCAGGCGGGCCGTAAGCTTGCTTGTCACCATAGTGATTTAAAAAAAGAAACTATATGTGATAGACATGGATTTTTCTTAAGGACCACGAGGACGATGTACCTGAAGACGCAGCGTGGGTAGGTCTCCCGTAGGTGGACCGACAACCTGGTAAAGGCTGCATTGCAGGTACCAGCTGGATGCGGATGCCTTCGTGGAGTTCTCTATGAAAGTGTACATAATTAGGAATAGGAACATGTTTTGCTAAGAAACCTTGTTTAAATATTAAAGTGAAATACATACAATTTTAAAAGTGCCATGCTGTACGACCTGCGACTGTATCGATGCAAACGCGCTACTGCATCTCTACAAAAAAGTCGCAGTCTGTCTTCACTTTTAAGACAGTTTCAGTCAAACTGAAACCATAAATTTACATTTTAAATGGATATCGTTAACAAATATTTTATTAACAAAAATAAGTATTTCTTTAAATTTTAGTAACAAAGCAACTCATTCGACAAGATCAAGTGAGATTTATTTCATTTATCCATCAAGACGAAAAGGCAAATTGTATACCTCGTAAAAAAAGGTACACGCCGGAACTTTATTATGATGGAAGAATGGCGTAAATATTCCAAACTCGCGCAGCATTAAATATGAAGATGGTATTCCCGTAGCGATGCAGAATTCTTGCAGAATATTTCTCATCTCCTGTGAAAAAACTTTCATCTTGATGGGACAGGTGTCTAAAGGAAGCGGACGCAACGACGACGTATCTACTCTCCATAATTATTCCTAGTTTTGTTTGAAAATAAGAGAAGGACGTCTTGAGTCTTGACACTCGTTTCCTAAGTGTTTTCTTTATTTCAGTTATCAACTATAGCATTTTAAATATCTATACATGGTATAAAACAAAGTTGCGTCCCGCTGTCTGTCCCTATGTATCTATCTACGCTTAGATATTTTAAACAACGCAACGGATTTTAATGCGGCCTGAAAAAATTGTTTGAGTGATACAAGAGCAAAATTTATAAGCAAGACAAAAAGGGTACCCATGTACCCAGGTACCCATCCATCCATTTTTAGGGTGGTAGGCGCACGCGAACATACATTTCTACTAAGGTCTAATTCCACCGAATTGTTATCGGTTAAAATACCGAGGTGTCATTAGGCCGGAACTCCATTGGCGCGGTGCAGTGCACTGCGCGGCGCACCGCGCGGTGCCACGTCACGGTGACAACCAAAGAAACGGTGGTGTTATTCTGGTTTTTCAAATTAGGCAACGCTTGCACGAGGCCTTTTCGATGCTTTTACGCGCGTTATTTGAAATGACTCGCATAATTATTGACCATATGTCTTCTCGACTGTGTGTTCACACCCAGGCGTAAAAAGTAAATAGAGATTTTTTAAATCTGCCGACTCAAATGCAACCAAGAGAAACGTACGACAAGGATATCATTTATTAAAACACTGAAAGTAGATTAAAACACTTTCAGTGCCGGCCCGAAAAATATTATGCGATTTTCAGATACAGCATACAGTTTGTATAATTTTTTACTATGGTGCCAAACCTGTACGACCACCACCACTATGTAAAGAAATTGAACCACCTCGATTGGTCTTCCTCGAATACTATGATAACTTTTCCTTTTTACCCGACTACGAGGAAGCCAAGGAAGGAAGCTTTTTTTTTATTATCAATAGGTTTGCATTTGACCTCAACTCACCTGATGGAAAGCGACGATGGGTAGTGAAGTTTATCTTATATCCAGTCTATGTAAGTATGAAGAAGCCACAGAGATTTGTCAGGACCGTAGCAAGTGGAACAATGTGATATCTGCCTATCCCTACGGGAGAAAGGCGTAACCGAATGAATGTGTGTCATTGTTAGTTGTATCAATGAATGTTGATCTCGACAACCACTATCATTTCTATTTAGGAACTATTTAGTGTTGTAGGACCAATAGTTTTATAGTTATTACAGTTTTAAATTTGACAGCTGTCATCCGAAATGTAGATCTTGACGAGCACTATCATTTCTCTTCAGGAACTAGTGTTCTAGAACAAAACATGCCGTATTTATTATTCGGGAGGAACTAAGAACAAAATGACGAAAGGATCACGAAAGCGAAACAACTACTATAATGTTGCAGAATCACCAAAAGGGGCGGGGCTTACGCATGAGCGGTCAAAATTTATTTGACAAGGTCGAATTCCTATTAAATTCATACGCGTTGAATCTGTACTAAAATAAGAAGACAGATATATGTGTGTAAACTGTGTCACATAAGGAGGAGAGATTCGAACTGTTGGTAAAAAGAAACAGTCAAGTGTGACGTCTCATGTTGACATCTGCTGACAGCGCGCCGCACACTGCACGATGGGGCCAAATTGAAAAAATGTAGACAAAATTCACACAAACTGACATTTCGGGCTTGGATTGCGCGTTTTGCCCCATCATGCAGTGCGCCGCGCGGCGCGCTGCACAGTGGGGCATTTCGCCACCTGTCAATGTACTTGCATACAAACTGCTCCGCGTGGAACAAGTTTTGCCACATTGTGCAGTGCGCCGCGCGGCGCACCTCTTCAATGTGTTCCAGCGCTTAGTTTACTGACAACGTGTCAATAACATCCAATCAAAGCTATCACAGAGTAATGAAAAAAAACACAACTTTATGAATATTAACCTGTGATTGGCTCACATTTTTAAAATATAATGGTTTGAAGGGCTTTGAAGGAATTGCGTCTTAGCAAATGAAGGCGGAATTTAAGAGAAGCATATGAATATTTTCGAAACTCCTAGCTGATAAGCCCCTAAAACATGAATCGCTTTGTACGACACCCAGAAGTAGAAAAGATTGGTGCAATATTCTACTCTCCTGCACACAATAACTTTCGAAAATCGTCAAGATATTATAAGTATCCACATCACATAAGGGCACGTAATATAATAAAGGAAAACGAAAAATCAGTCAGTGTAAATGTGTGCTAGAGCGTAACTGACAAAAAGTGTCGCTAAAGCCCTTCATGGACGAGTGGGCATCGTTGCCTTAGATACGATCAAAGCTTAGTAATAACATTCTTAAGGAAGAAGAAGTTATATTAAGTTGACCAGGAATTGCAACTGACATAATTTCCGTACCAGAGTTGAACTTCTGCTGTGTTGTTGAGGTGTAGTAAGAGGCGTACAAGTTATAGAGGCTGACAAGCTTGTTGATCGAAGCAGACATGCATGAAGGTTAACGTCATATTAAACGTCATGTATGACATGAGATAAATACATAGATACATAGGGCCAGACTGCGAAAAGCGACTTTGTTTTATTCTATGTATATATTTTATCAAGTAAGTTCCAGTGACATGTAAATTATATATGCGAAATATACATTCAAAAGATCAAGTTAACTATTTAGTTTATGAGTATCTACGATACAATTAAGCCGTTCTACATCACTGCACTAGTAAGCATTAGCATTTAATATGAGTATTCCAATTATTTTAATCGAAACAAACGTGTGCTTGCATAATAGGTACAGTCGAGTCCGGACTTTGGTTAGCGTAGAATCACTTTGTATGGTTTCGAGGCACAAATTATATGGTACAAATAACACTATGAAATTGTAGTTCAATATATATTTTTGGATTAATGAGCCACCAAGTCGAGCAAACAGTCGAAGTAACTTTTAATTTATTGTTGGTAAACACAATACAATGTCATAACAAAAGTTGTTTTTCCAGGAACAATTTTTTCTGGATCTGACTTTTATTAGGAACGGGTTAAGTATCAAGTTGAAATGAATATAAAATTATAAGACTAACGTCTTATTAAGCCTTAAAAAGGAGAACCGGCACAAATGTATGGACCCCAGCCTATATGACCAATAACGTTGAGCGATATTTCATCGGATAAGATATTTTATTTTCTACAACTTTTACTATGGCAACAACTCTGGAACCGTTGTGGGAGAAAAGTTTATTTCAAGTTCAAGTTTCTCTTTAATTGACCATAACTTTTTGTTACAATAACATATCGCTTAACGTTATTGGTCCTGTAGGCCGAATTTTCCAGTACAAATCGAAGTTTAATAAAATTGAACATACCTTTTTTCTCCACAACGATTCAACAGTGGTCACCGTAGTAAAACTTGTAGAAAATGAAAAATCCTTTCTAATGACGTATAGCTCACCGTTATAGGTCATATAGGCTGGGTTGTCAGGACCTCCTTTAATAATACTTATCTTGACATTAATGTCCCGGTTGTGCTCTCGCGTACGAGGGCCCGGGGTCCGCCTTGACCATGATCCAGGATTTAGCAGGTCAGGTATTTACAGCGGAGCAACTGCCATCTGACCTCCATGACCCTGCTACCAGGGGAACATGACCAGATTGGATCATGGTTACACATCCAGTCGCCTGAATATGCAGGTTTCATCACGATGTTTTCCCTCACCGTAAGAGCATCGGTTAGTATTCAACTAATAACTCAGAAAACAGTCATTGGTACATGGCCGGAGCGGGATTCGAACCCGGGACCTCTGGCTTACGAGTCGGATACTGTAACCGCTCGGCCACCGACGCTCTCAATCCTTGTCCCGACCTCCTTTGACTAAGATTTAAAAAGTTTCTGTTCAACATCACCTAAACTTATGGGTAGTCATACTAGGCACCTCCGTAGATCGCAAAATGGGCAGCAGCTTTCTGTTATGCGCTCCCATTTTCATTATCGATCCCAATAAAGTGGCTTAATTCCATTAGTTGACTGTTGATTTTGATGATTTGGCTTTTGAAGTTGATGAAGATGCAGAAGAAGAAAACGGTGTTACAAATCAGAGCTTGATCAGAACGCAAATTTTGCTGTAATTTTAAGCAAACTCACATCTAATCTTGGTCATTGAACATATTATTCAGCGTACATGACTGTACATGCGGTTTGGCCCAGGTTTCCATTAAACTGCAGCCTACACAATACGGCTGGACGGCCGGCAGAAATTATTTCGTAGATAATGCCTTGCATTTAGACCGCGACAACACCTATTGTTCCAGCAACACATGCACACGTGGCAGTCAGAGTTGAGATTTTGTATGTTTGCTGTGTTTTTCGCTTGCTGAACGAGTGTTGTAGCTACTAGATTCTAGTTCTTACGGAAGCTATTATAATACGGTTTTTAGGGGAAAGCTTTAGGTTTACGTATATCTAGATTGTATTTTTAATGCTATTTAGTGACAAACGAGCAGACACCTATTTATATGTAGATACAATATGTAGATACTATTTAGTGATGGAACAAACAAAACAAATAACGTTACTGTTTAAATTCACCATCAGAAGAACCAAAACAGACAGTAACTTTGGTGGGAAGAAGGACCCAACAATAATGGTGGTTCATCATCATCCGTGCGGTCAATCCCGTCTTCTGCTATGGTCAGCTTGAATTAGATAATGGCAAAATAACACTGATTCAAACTTATTATTTCAGGTTAGTCAATCACGATATTTTCTGATCTTTTTACACTGACTACAACAACCAGCTACGAGTTCGTAGTACCTCGACAGCGCATGTTTGCACTGGCCTCCATTACAACTTCATGTTTTGTACCACTCCTGACTGAGTATTGTGCGAACAACGTCGTGTTATGAGTGTACAGGGGCTGGTCCCAAACATTTTTACCTTTATTATTAGACCCTACGTAGTTTTGTGTTGTTGTTTAACATGGTTACTGTTAAGTGTTTCGGGAAGGGTTCCCGGCAGGAAATAAAAAAAAAATATGATTGTTTTCTTATTTTTGAGATCAGTTATATTCAGCGTCTGGTATTACCAGTATGGAGCGCCTTTTTAATTACCTGTTTAAATTAGGGTTAAAATGTTATTTGGTTATGTTTCATCGATTAGCTGAAAAAAGACAAATATGAAATAAAAATAAAAAAATACCTGACAATAACTATAATATTGCATTTATTACCGACTTTTTAACTGACTTATAAAAAGGAAGAGGTTCTCAAACCTATTGAATTTTTTTTGTATTATGTTCCTCGATATTTTCCTTAAAGGGTGTGCCTCAGGGACGGTCCAATTTATATTTAATGAAAATGCATCAGCCCAAAGGGTGGAAAAATAGGGGATAACATCGTAATTTGCCCATGTTTTCGACATTTACTTGTAAGTTCTAGTTATGCGATATTTAGCCTTATTGGTTCGATGTTGGTTTTTGAATTCGACTTTTATTTTAGTTTCGGCAATGGAAGTCAGATTCCATATATGTAATTTTTCAGCTGGGACATTTTCTAGTTGTTACTAACAAAAATTTAATTATTTAGCATTTCCCGTTATCCAAAGCTCTCTTCCCTCTGTATAAAAGGTATGCAGGAAATATAATTATTCTCAAGGAAATACGGGTTAAGCCCCATGCACCTCCTTTCGGAGTCAACGCTTCGCAATTTATGAAGTCGTTAAAGTCGTAGCCGGTTAAATAAATGGAGTTTAGGGAACATCGAGAGAAGTTCTCGACATAGTTTTGAATTTATCCCTGGGAATAAGCTAAGCTATGCTGAATCTGAGGCTTAGTGGATGTGGTGGGTTTTCAAACAGTTGTTAAACAGTTTTAAATTGTGACGGCATCGTAGGTTATCCTACGGCATCGAGTATAAGGAAAAATCCATTTTGTAGCGATAGTACACGTTTAGGAGACCCACAAAGAGTTAGGCCGCTCGTGCACAACCTGTCACCAAAAAAATTGTTTTTGGTTACCCAATCTTGAGTCTATTCCACAGGATATGTACGTCGCTGAGAGAAGTCAACGTTTGCGTCATCTACGTTAGGATAACCTAATTTACCCTCACAGTTTATCTTGCTGTAAAGGTAAAGTTAAAGTCAGGTTTAGACAGGTTTCGACCAAAGGGTCGAGCGTATCAAGACAGAGTAATGGTGCTCCCACACCGGTATTGAGAAACGTTTGTAAATATTTACTGATTTGTAAACTGTTTTGACATTAATAAATATTGATTAATAATTTAGAAGCATATGTTTCAGAACGTTTATCTACAAACATTTACATTTAATAGACGTTTGAAGTTTCAACGCTTCAATTTGGAACTGTATACGTACACGAACGTCATGTAGAAGACATTTCTAAACAAAACATATTGTGAATAGTTGTAAACACAGTTGGCTGCAAATGTGTTCCCTGATCAATATAATCTGGATGCCTTCCAGGCTAGAGCGAATAGGCTGTTCCAAAACTTACCATCAGGTGTGATGACGGTCAAACGCCTGTCTTGTCTAATATAAAATAAAATAAAATACTACACAAACCCTCCTATCATCATATTAAATCCTCAGATTGTTTACAACTGGACTTTCTTCCCCCATGCCCACTACACCGATGGACTATGTGGTTCTAGCATATATCGGCTCCCTACGGCTCTTAAAAGGTCAGTCCATATCGTAGTGAGCTGTCCTACATTGTAATTGTTGGAGTGTTGTCGTCACTCGTTATAAGTATATAATGTAAATAACTCAATTTATGAGTTAAGCTCGCCTTTGTACATCTCTGTTACTGTACTGTATAATTATGTCATGTTTGTGTACAATAAAGAATAAAGAATGTACCCATTTTAAACTATTTCATGGCAGTTGTACGATAAAATAAAATAAGTTACAAATTATAAAGCATTCTCGTAAACAAAGTTGCTGCTACATTAAAATACCTTACATTTCTTTTCTACACACATTTCCACTGAATTCTTGTACCTACAGTTCTATGCATTTTACAAATGAGTTATTTTTAGTTGAAAATGCGGTCTGAAAATAGCATCATACACGCTATTCAATTTGTAGAGCATAATATTTTCTACTCTAATGTTATAAGAACAAACGTAATGTTTGTTTTGCATGTCGTCATGTGAATTAAAATTTAATTTATCCAGTTACGAGTGAGAAAATTTATTTGTTTCATACCTTTTTTAATCACGTCGGAAATACCTACGACATGAAAGTAGATCGGTGTAAGAAATGAAAATAACATACGTACATAACTTCACGCCTTTTTAGGGATAGACAGAGACCACATCGTTCCACTTGCTACGCTCATGACAGATCTCTCTTGCCTCTTTCACATTTATTGACCTTTTCATACATGAGCATCGGTTTTGGGTACACTTGACCTGACCTTTTATTAAAAGATAATTAATTTCATCGTAATACATACATTTTGATCTTCCCCGTCGAACAATTCCACTTACTCCTGCATATATGTCTTATTCGGTCCTTTCATCCACACTATGTACATGCCCAAACCATTTATTCTCCATTCAGCATTCCTTTCTCTATCCTATGCTAAAGCACAGCTTTTAACTCTCACTTTTAGCTATTACCTTTTACCCCAGCACGTTCCCTTATTACTTACACTGTTCCATAATTTATCTTTCAATGATACTCCTTCCATACTTCTGAAGATAATAAACAAATAATCTTTGGTAGACTTATAGCGCCAAATATTTATAAAACTAGGCCCAAAATAGACCAAAATAAATATTATAAAGAGGAAAAGTTTGTAAGTATATAATTTGGGAGTAAACTCCCAAACCAAAGAACTGATTTCAGAAATTCTTTCACTAGCTACACTATTCTCGATTAACGTACATTTGACACCGATAAATTAATATGGTGCCGTGGGATAACTGAATGTTTTTAGGGATCCGAACTGAGCGTTAGTGAAACCCGCGAAGGACGACATATATATAATATAGTAAGTAAGTAAGTAAAAACTCTTTATTGCACATACACAAAAGTAAAAGATCCATAAAAGGAAAAAAAAACAATTTATTTTAGATACAAGAGATTAAAACTTATCACTTCAATTTCTGGACCAGTCAACATAATGGTAACGTGGTTAAAATTAGGACAGACTAGTTAGTCTGGTGCGACGATGGTCAAAGTACTTCTATCAGACAACAGTCAAGTGCCTAGCAGTAAAAAAAACACACACACACACATTCCCATATACCTCTGTAAGGACACCGCAATATTCCGGTATGAAAAAGGGTTCGTTACAAAGATTCAAATGCTTTTCACGAATGCAAAATATGCGGACTCTCGGAAATACTTTAATTCCGAAAGTACGCCATTGAATGGGGTGCCATACTCATAACCATTATCTTGCTAGTTTCCAGTTCAGTGCACATACAGTACCATAAAACCATAATTAAATAAGTGAGAACTATCCTATTAACTATCTAAGCACTTCATTCTATAAATGCGAAAGTTTGTGAGGATGAATGAATGTTTCTTACTCTTTTATGCAAAAACTTTTGATTGGATTCTTATTAAAAAGGAAAGAACTAAAAGCGTCGGTGGCCTAGTGATTAAGGAATACCGGGCAAGAACCCCAGTGCCGCCATATACCAATGACTATTTTCTAAGTTATATCCATTACTTGAACACAAACCGATGTTCTTATGGCGACAGTAAACATCGTGATGAAACCTGCACACCAATGTTAGGTTCCCCCGGTAGCAGGCTCCCGGAGGTCAGATGGCAGCCGCTCCACTGTAATTACCTGATCTGCCAAATCCTGGATCATGGTCAAGGCAGACCCCGGGCCCTCGTGCGCGAGAGCACAACCGGAACATTTACGCCAAAATGATTGTTACTCTTTATGGAGAAGGCACGAAGTCATCTAAACTTATGTTAAGATACCGTTTATAATACATACTACGCCACCATACAGCTGCTTTTCACAATGCACCTGTCGAGAGTCATTTAGCTGCACAATCGCACCGTTATGGTGCTTTATTTAAGGCGCAGTGCCTAGGGCGCGGTTTAAAGTGTCCGCTGGCTTTACGAGAATTTAAAAGGCAAGTTAGGCAGTACCTATCTCCTGAAAATATTGCAGCTAAGCGCCGTTTTGACTAGTAACTTAAGCCTGCTTTATGCGTGACCCGTTTAGGTAGCTAAGCAAATGGTCTGTTGTGTCGAGATTTTTAAACTGTCGTGATACAAGATTTATATAGCTAATTATAGTTTTTGTTGTAAATCTCTCTGTTTCGACCTCCGTCGCGAGCGGACGTGTGCGAAGCTGTTCTTGAGTATTTAAAATTGTATCAAAATTTTGTATAATACTACCAAATTTAGAGAGTCTTGAGTGTTAACCAATTCTCGTTCCAGCTTGGGTGAGTGCCCATTTAACCTGTCGGCCATTAAGCCGGTACCGTGACCTACGTAAGTTTGTTTCTTTTATTTTTATCGGTGGCTCTCGTTTCCTCTTGGAGAGATCCCATAAGAGGTAACGCCCACCTGTGTTCTGCCCCTATTTTCGCGCCATCCCTGTCTGTGGATTTGACGTCTGCTGTCGGTGTCAGTGTCGTTTTGGCAGCTGTCTCCCAGACAGCTGTCAACTTGGCATTGTCAGTGTCACGCGGGCGTTGACATTGACAGGCGACTTTTTAATTGTGGTTTATATCAACACCGGTAAAGATTGTTTGATTTACTTGTGGTCGGTGGTACGGTGGTCTGCGCATCTGTCAGTGTCGCTTTGTGACATTAGCGGTTCGCCCAGAACGCTTTTCTTGAAACTTTAAAAATTTCCTGAAATTCAGGAAGTTTCCGAATATACAGTATAGTATAATATAATAATACAGTAAAGTATTTTGCGGAAAGGATTTCATTGACCTGGAGTATCTACTCTTGGCTTTTGGAATCCTTTCTTTAACTTTTAGAGTTAGCGGGGGGGTTAAATTTGGGCCCTGGATGTCGCTCCAAAGAACGCCGCCCTCCGGGTACAGCAAGGCAGCCAAACCTGCATCGCCGGCAGCGATTTTGAAGGACCAGCACGCGCTTCTGCAGGAGCAGGAGGATGCGTAGCTTTGAAGGCGGATCTGGGTATGGGCGACGACGACGGGGCCATGGAGGTCGAGGTAGCGGCTATGGCGCCTTCAAAGAGACTGCGTTCGTCCCCGGAGGAGGAGAATGAGAGACGGACTATGCGGCGCATTACTAGGACCCAAGGTCAAGCCCCCGTCGGAGAGTTAAACGTTGAGGAGGTGCTGGCGTCGTCTGCCCCGACCGCTCCCGAGGAGGAGCAGGAGGAGCCGGTTACGCTGGCCAAACCGACTGGGTTGGCTGCAATGTCCAAGGCGGAGCTATTGGAAGAGGTCCAGAATCGCCTCAAAGACACAATGGATGTGACGAACACCATGGCCGGCCCCAGCAAGTACAAGTTGAACAGTGCGGAGAGAGATGCGGTGCACGAAAGCAGCCAATTTGTACTTGTCGTTGTAGCGGCACTTGAGTTACAATTAGCAGACGCGGAGCATTGCAACACAAAGTAACGTTTAAAGTGCGCTCAGGCGGAACTAAAGGCGGCAAGTATGCCTAGGACGGCCCAAGTACCGAGCGCGGATATACTGCCGAATGTTCAGACAAGGAGCTACGCGGGTGTATTACGTCGACCACCGGGCCAAGCTGAGGTGGTACTTCGATGTGCGCCTACCCAGTCGGTCTTAATTTACCCGGCCGCCGACACGATCAAGACGTCGGATGAGATCAAGGCGGAACTGCAGAAGGCAGTCAACCCTGGCAAGGTCGGAATCCAGGTGCAGCATATCCGGCGGATTGGAAATTCCGGAATTGCGGTGCAGACTGCCAGTGTCGAGGAAGCTAGAAAGCTGGTTTCTCTGGCGCCACCTACACTTAAGGTGTCTGAAGCCAAAGGGAGACGACCCTTGGTGGCCCTGGGGAACCTGCGGTCGGACTTTGCCCCTGCGACGGTGCTATCGGATCTGTATTCGATAAGCCTAGCGGAGGATAAGGAGTGGCCTGAGGACAAGTTCAAGGCGGCCTGCAAGTACGCGTTCATGAAGAACGGTCGGGGCGGACAGCGTGTCACGGTGGTGCTGGAGTGCACTCCCGAGCTGCGGAAGAAGTTGGTGGAGCACCCGGAAAAGTTCTGCGGGGCTACATCGATGGTCTGCGGAGCGTGCGGCGAGGAGGGCCACAAGAAGGCCGAGTGTACCGCGGCGATCACCTGCTGCGCGACGTGCAAGAGGTTCAAGCGGAGGGATGCGCTTTCGCATCAGACAGCCGCCTTGAACTGCCCTGCGCGTATGCACGCCGAACAGCAGGCATCTAATATGACGCAGTATGGATAGACTACCCCGCAAACTATTGGTCGGTCAGTTGAATCTCCAGGGATCGGCGGACGCGACTGTTGAACTGAGTGTTATAGCGCGAGACCTGAAGCTAGACCTCGTACTTGTACAAGAACAATACAGCTCGGTCACTAACACTGCGATTTTACAGTGCGGGGATGTTGGTGGTCAATAGGGACTTAGCTGTCACGGTACTATCGCACTTGAGTAATGAGCATTGTCTTGTCACCCATGTAGTATCGCCCGGTCGCTCTCTACATGTTATCTCAGCGTACTTTCAGTACAGTCACGACATTGCACGTCACATCGAGCATCTTAATTTCGTGTTGGATCAGTTGGCAGGAAAACCCGTTCTAATCGGCGTGGACAGCAATGCTCATTCTCCGCTCTGGTTTTGCGAAAGCCGACAGTACACAGGCAGAGGGCCGGACACGGAGTACCGTAAAAGCCAAATGGAAGGTTTTATACTGAGCAGGAACCTATCGATTCACAATCAAGACGGCGAGCCTCCAACCTTCAGTGGCCCGAACGGTTCGTCTAACGTCGATCTTACAAAACAACTCAACTCGCAACTCAGGAGTGGAAAGTGCATGATAGCGTATGTGTAAGTGACCACCAACTTATCACGTTTGAGCTACTTCTGGATAGATGCATTGTAGCGGACGACAGCTCCCAGCGAGAATATCCGGACTTGAAGTTTCGAACACATGGAGTGAATTAGGATTATTTTTGTACGACTCTACAGGCGCGCATGGGTAATCTGAATCTCCGACAGCCCGCGAACGAGCTGTGCAAGCAATACGTTGACATTCTCTCTGACACGGCAGGCAAATGTCTCGGATAACGTAAGGATAAGGATGACAGTGGCTACGAATGGTAGAACCCGGAGCTAGAACGCCTACGCCGACGAGTCTATCGAACCAGGAGATCGTGGCAATTTTCACGGAAACGTGGCGCGTCTGACGAAGAGACACTGCGCGAGGACCTACGCGTGGCTAGAATAGCCTACAAGAAGGAAATGCAGAAGGCAGAGACTGACTTCTTTCGCGCTACCGCTGAAACCGGAAACCAGGATCCGTGGGGAATGGCGTACCGAGCCGCGAGCGATAGAGTTCGTCCCCCACGCAACGTTATGTACGGATCAAAGTTGGCGGAAGGCTACACAGCACAGACCGGGGAATCCATGTCTTCACTCTTGAACGCGCTGTGCCCGGACGATGACCCCGCAGCCGACTCTGTCTACCATAGACAGTTGAGTTACGCGGCCTCGTGCTGCCCCTCGGGCGAAGATGGTGAACCGGCCAGTCGTAGGGACCTCGAGAACATTATCAAGACTTTACCGAATACTGCCTCGGGCATAGATGGCATCTCCGCTAAGATAATTAAATATGCGTGGAAGGTTTCTTCTAACGAAATGTACGCGATGTTTTGTAAATGTGTTAGTGAAGGTGTTTTTCCAGATATTTGGAAGACTGGTGTTCTCGTGGTGCTGCCAAAGGGAAATGGCAAACCCCTCTCGGACCCGAAGG
The DNA here is from genome assembly GCA_907269095.1 of Blastobasis adustella. NCBI lineage: Eukaryota > Metazoa > Arthropoda > Insecta > Lepidoptera > Blastobasidae > Blastobasis > Blastobasis adustella. The sequence goes on from OU026125.1 coordinate 12,464,239, forward strand.
CTTATCGGCCGATCACGCTGCTGCTCATCATGGGTAAGATTTTGGAACGTTTTATTCTAGCATGCGCTCCTTACCTGCACCGTGGCATTTCCGACTCCCAGCATGGCTTCACTCGCGGTCGATCTACAGTAACAGCATTGAACGATGTTCTATCACATATTTCAAATACCGACGAGAAGTATGTACAGCTTATATTCCTGGACATCTCGGGTGCGTTTGACAACGCCTGGTGGCCTATGATCTTGGTGAAAGCCAAACAGTTTGGGTGTAAGCCTAATATTTACCGAATATTAGTAAGCTACTTTGGCAACAAACGCGTTGGTCTCTGCGTAGGCAACCAGGTCTTGTGGAAATCATCCACTATGGGATGCCCCCAGGGATCCGTACTCGGGCCTACCTTATGGAACCTACTACTCGACGACGTCCTAAGACTCCCCAAGGAGTATTAGTAAAGGCATATGCGGATGACGTGACGGCGGTAGTGGTGGCATCGTCGAGAACCGCGCTCGAACAAATGTCCAACACTCTGTTGGACGCGGTCTCGGTTGGGGTGTTCGAAATCAGCTTTGTTTCTCTACGGCCAAGTCACAAACGATGACAGTCAAAGACAAGTTCAAGCGCGCTCTCATCGTCAGGATGAACGGTGTTACCATTCCGGCTGTCAAGCAGGCCAAAGTACTGGGTGTCGTGATCGACGAGGCGCGATCTTTCTCGCCGAACGCTTTATCGATTGGGGAACGAGCGGCAAACTGCTTCGGCAATATGTCGAGGATCTCGGCATCTTCCTGGGGAGTTCAATTTCGCGCGCTCATTATCCTCTACGTGGGGACATATGTCAGCACGTTGACTTACGCTGCGGCAGTCTGGTATCGTCGCTCGTCTTTTTATGTAGTGCCTAGCGTGCTCATAAGGTCACAGAGGCAGGCACTAGTATTATTGACGAAAGCTTACAGGTCTACGAGCTCGGCAGCGCTGCCAGTGCTAGCGGGAGTATTGCCAGCTGACCTGGAAGTCCTTCGAGCGGGACGTGTCGGGGAAGAAGGGGTGGGTCGTGCGGGTAGAGAGCGCACGCAACTAAAGGAGCGGGTGAGCGGGGAGGTCGTTTCCCAGTGGCAGGAGCGGTGGGCGACAGCGGCGGACGGGCGGGAGTTATTTAGCTTCTTCCCTTCGGTCGCGGAGCGGCTCACTAGCGGATGGATCGAGCCGGATCACCAGGTGTCGCAGTTGCTGACCGGTCACGGCTGCTTTAGGAGTCGTCTGCACAAGCTCGCGCTCAGCGATACGCCTAGATGCTACTGCGGAGATTCAGACGAATCCAGAGATCACATCCTTTGGGATTGCAGCCTGTACGAAGACTTGAGAAAATCCATATTCGAGAAACTCACGTTACCAAGAGTCGGCCCGATCGGCCATCAAGACCTGGTAGGAACTGAAGGAAACTTTTCGTTGTTTAGTATGTTCGCACACGAGTGGCATAAGAGAAGGCGTCAACTAGAACTGGAAGACCAATAGTCAACTAGACCGGATGCGGCGAGTAGGTAGGAAACCGAAGTCGTCCGTAAACTGTGGCGTACACGCCCCATCAGGGGAGAAGTGACATCGAAGGGACAAGGATAAAGAGAAAATTTGTAGGGAGTCAAGAAAGTGCGCGTTCTGGAAAGAGCCTCCGGCAAGTACATACCTATCGGTATACTCCGTATACCGAGAGGTGGGCAGGAGCATGGGTTGGTGGTAGGTTTGCCCAATTCTCTTTCATCCTTTCTACATGCCCAAGCCAGCAAAGCATGTGGGCTGTTACATCTATGATATTTGGCCCGTCCACTAAATACTTTCTTATCCTTCTGGATCAATTGCCATCCTTTCCTGTCACTGAGCAGAGATATGCATAAAACTAAGAGAGTCAGTTAAGTACTTCTTAATGCGCAAAATCTGTACAGTCATTTATCATTATCATCATGATCAACCTAAGCTAGTCCACTGCTGGACATAGACCTCCCCGTAGCGTGTAGTATCCGAGGACAGGGTGCATTGGCGTACAGTACAGATTAACCCTCTATTCGCCATTTTAAAAGTAGTGACCGACTGAAGCTACTTTTTCGTATTCGACCATTTTCAGAAAATAAATCATGATCTTGTCATAAACCAGACGAAGCTTCGGTCAAGCCTAAAAGCAGAAGTTCATTAATTATTGAAGGTCATTCAGCCTTCGTAAAGTTCGGCAATATCAGGTGACATTCGGCTAACTTTGTAATTTGTATCCTCAAATGGATCTTGTTAAATTTTATTTAGTGCGACGCACAGTACTTTACAAAGTAATTTTACTTACAGGCAAGTACTGATCGCCACTTGTCAGTTGGAACCAAAAAGTTTTTATACCTAAATAGTAACTTTATGGTTGGATCCACTATAAAACGTCGTAGTATCGTTTCTGAATATGAGTGCTAAATACTAGTCACTATACCACAGCCTATTCGACACATATAAGTTGCAGTGGTTGGAACCATATACTACTCTGCCGAAAACCTACCACATGACGAAAATGATGACTGAAATCCGTGAAAAAACACTGAACCGAAAAGCCAAATCCGCCGCCATCCTGTTAAATTCATCCCCATTTCACTCTTAAAGCCAGCATGCCATTGCGTTAACGGAATTAAAGTCAGTAGTTGTTAAATGGGCACTTTGTTACCGCAAAACATTAATTACGGTGTCCAGTGTTAGAGGGAAATTATTTTTAATTAAGTCTGAAATTAACATCGTCCGTAATGGATGGAAACTCTGCAGGCCCACAACGCGCAGTACACGGTTAATAGGATCCCTTTACCACTATTTACTTTAACTAACAAGTTTTAAGTTACAACGAAAACAATGTACAAACTGAGATGACATAGACATACAATAGACATTCTTACAAGAAGACCTGGTTTAGAGGTCCCGCGTTCGATTTCCTACCGAGCAGAAATTCAGATCATCATCATCATCATCACAGCCCGTAACAGTCCACTGCAGGACTTAGGGCCTCTCCCATGAAAGGGGAGGTTATTGCCATAATCTCCACGCTTGGCAGGCGGGTTGGAGATCGCAGTGTTAAAATATAACAATGGAAAATGCTGCTGCCCATTTTCCAGACTACGGAGACGCTTGATCTATTCCTTCGAAAGCATTAGTCGCCTTGTACGACACCCACGAGTGTAAGGGGTTGGTGCTATTCTACTCTGCCGGACACCACACGGCCTAAATTCAGATGATGAACATTAATTTCTGTTTCGAGTCTGAGTGTTTACCTATGTATTGTATGTATTTAAATAAGTATATAAGTAGTGTATTCGTTATCTAGCACCTATAACACAACCTTTACTTACTTTTGGTCTAGATGGCGCTGTGTGATTTGTCAAAGAATTATTATTTATATTATTCTATAAACATTGAAATGTATGTTAATGACCGTAACAGTTTAAAACATTAAGAAATAAAATGTGTTTTAGTAAGAAACAAAGATAATATACTTAGGTACCTACATAGTACTGTATGTACTATTCAATAAACAAAGCGTCAATCCTTTCTTAAACACTTCGTTTTACAAATACAAGTACAAAAATACAAAGACGTGGCGAAAATTTAGTTCTTGGAAAGTTGTATAGATATCCAATATTTCTTCAGGGTATGGCCGATACAAAAAATGCTGTAGTCGTCTTGAGACCACCAGTCGGCATGGAATTATGAACAGACTTGTGCTTTGGAAGGAAACAAAGAGATAGTGCAATGAACAAGTTTCAACGTAGATATTATTTTTGTTCAGAACCAGTCAAAAGATGGACGTTTTCTTATATCTAGGATGGTATGTACGTACGAACTAGATCACTCTTGAACTTGTAATTATGTACTTTCTTTACAAAGTAAAAAGTAATACAAAGTCGCTTCCAAAGTCTGTCCCTATTTATCTGTGTATGTATGTATCTATGTACATTTAGATCATTTGAACTACGGATTCTAATGCGGTTTTCAATCATAGATAGAGTGATTCAAGAGGTAGGTTTATCAGCAAGAAAAAAGTTAAGGTAAGGGTAAAGGTGTACGCGAACGAAGTCGCGCCGGGTCCTCTAGTATTTGATAAATTGCATATCACGAAAGGCGAGTTTATCTACTGCATTTGTTTTACTAAGTACGCATTTTAACCACAATATGTAAATGGGAATATAAAGTAAACAATAATGTAAGTAGTTATGCGATGAAACTACATAATTCTTTTCACCACTAAAGTGGCAAATAAACTACGCTTACCTTACGGCACGATAGGCCAGCATTCCCTACTAATTGCAGCATTTTTGTTGCACCCTGTACATACGAATTTCCGCTCGTTATTTTCTTTTTTTATTCGTTACCACGTGTAATACAGGGTGGGTTGCTTAAAATTCCACGCCCGTCGCCCATTACCCTATCACCTCTGTGACAGACACACAGAAGATAATGTCTACGTGACAAATGTATTTACGCTGGTACCTAAAGTATGTAAGTAGTATGTGAAGGTGCGTTAAGAATTGTGAAAAGAATTATGAATAGACACGAAGTAAATCAATTTGCATTTCGAATTACTTTCATAAGGTACATTCTCTAGATTTCTAAGATTATACATTGTCCTAGACACGCATATTCCAACTGTCTAGTCCAATATATAAAAAATACGTGGGGCACTCGGGGACTGCCGCGGTAAAGCTATTGCATAGCATTTTTTATCACTTTATGCAATTATAATTATTTATTTATTTTATTTATGCAGTATTTTGTTTCGTCTTCATCCAAAAAGCACGCTGTCTCACCTAGCATTGTGTCTAAAAGAGATAGAATCAGTTATGAGCAGTTATCAGCTAGTCTACACGCATACGTCTAGTCGCACGCACACAAACACCGTGCCGAAGTCTGCCGAACTAAATCGACGTTAGACGATGCACGGCTTTCAACGCCGCACCGCTGTGCCGGTCGTAGTGGGGGGTGTTAGGTTTATTTTCGTTACGGAATTTCTTGATTCGGTCGCCGCGCTCAAAGCCCGTGATAAAAGCTATGCAATAGCTTAAAAACGAATTACGTGCTCTGAATTATACATACAATAGATACATATTATACATACATAAGGTCACGCCTTTTTCTCACTTCCCTCACATTGTTAAACATTGCAGGCTTTACGATTGCGGATCGAACCGTCAATTTTATCACTTCTGCAATAATGCTATAAATCTTTACGACGATTCAAATATGTGTTTTATTGCGAGATGTTTTTGATTACCTTTATTAGAAGATTTATTGTAACCTTTTGTTTCTTCAGGCTCCAATTTTTATTAAATGTTTGATTCCAAATAAGTAAGTATACATTTCGAATACGAAATAATGAATATCACTTGTAAATATTTATATTTATATCCCTGGTATTGCAAACAATCATAGCCTGCGGAAATTTGTTACCATCAGGCAGGTCGAAAGCTTAGTGCCACAAAAAAAAATTGGTTGTTGCCCACTTGCTCGTTAGCTGCCTCTACTACAAACAAATTTAATGAATAAATACGTTTATTTGCGCAGTTAGGGTGTATACTGAACGGAAGTCATTATAAATTACCCTACGTCTGGTAAACTTCTTTTTGGCATTCTTCAAAGGCAAAACTAATTTCGTGGTCACAATAACAGCTATTTTTCTTCTCTATAAAAGAAGTAACTAACAACACAGCCCGAATTTTACAATTAAAAAAATATTATTTTATTATTTTCCCTAATATGAAATTGGTTTGTTTCGTAGGGCTGTACAATTAGTTAAATTAACATACTAATTCCAGTCCAACAAAAAAATATAATTAAAAAACCAACAAAAGCACCGGTAAATCCGCATTTGCCCACTCGTCTATATGAATATTAAATTGCAAAATAAAAATGCGGGAACAAAAAGAGCTTTGTGTTATAAAAAAGCAAATAAAAAAATTCCGCCACGAAAATAAACACGTTGCGTTCCAAAATGGAAATCTGATTTCACAACACGAATACGCTTTATACATGTAGTATTTTTGTTCTCTATGATACTGCCGTAATTGTATTTCATTTAGGAAACTGCAAATTATCACAATAAAAACATAGTTTTAACAGTTAAATTATTATATTCTAAATTCTAAAGTCAGTCTACGAGTATAATATAGAGTCTAAACTAAGTATAATAATAGGCCAAAATACTTAACTTTATTCTGGCGGTTGTTGCTTAGCACTTAGTTCACTTTTAGGCTTGAGCCTCTTCTACATTGGTGGAGGGCATTTCCATAATCTTCACGCTTGGCAGGCGGGTCAGGGATCGCAGTTTTAAAAATACTCAACAGATACGTTTTTTTCTGTTAGGTTACTATTAGGTCTCACGGTGCATTTTGGCAAGGTAGGTCATTTTCTTGAAAGTCAATTTAGGAAAGCGTCATTTTCGTTCGAAGTCATTTTCTGGGTTAGTCATCTAACGCACAGGGTCCCAATTGACGGTACTTGAGTGACGATCGGCACTATGCGTCTGTCAAAATGAACTAACCAATCATAGAGTCCGGCAAGTAGAAAGAAACTGATCGCGCGATCCGTTGCGGGTGGAAACGGTAGGCTAATTACGTAACGTAGTTGCCAACAATGCTCTGATTTCAATGGTAGAAATTGTTACTTTTGCGATTACTTACGATCGATTTAATAGTTCAATTTATTGCAATGGATTTTGTTAGCAACTGAATCTCTGAAATTAATGATACGGAATTGCAAAAGTAACAATTTCAATCATTGAAATCAGAGAATTGTTAGCTACAGCGTTACTTAATTACCCTACCGATTACACTCTCTTTGTGTATTGTGACCACGGTATCAGTTTCGTGCCGTATTGAATACAGTGCGATCAGTATGATTCAAGTTCTATGGTGATCACTTAGCAAAGAGACGCTGTCAGAAGTAGATATCTTACTTCGCATAATAACGCCACTTTATTTATTGTTAGTGAATACGGATGTTAGAGTCGTTCCACACGGTGCGGTGCGACTGTGGCGCGGCGCCTCAGCGGTACATATAAAAATCTACAGTATGATACGCGTCGCGCCGCACCGCACGCAGGACTTGCAAGACGAGGCGGGGAGGGGTGTAAGTAAGCGAGGGTAGGTTGAGTTGGATGATTATTAATAAGTACCGCTTATTATTTTTATCGCTGATTTGTATGCAAAACTCTAAAGTACGATTTGAGAACTATATAATACCTATCGGAATACTCGTACAACAAAATAACCCGTAAAAGTTTGAAAATGTGTGATGTGTGAATAACCGCTAAAGTTTAAAAAATATTATTATTAAATGTTGTAAAAGAAAATCAACTTAAGATTCGTCAATATATAGACACCGATGCTGCTAGAAGTATTTTTAACACATTTTCCATTTCGAAGATCACGAAGAAGAAATCACTCATAAAGACAAGCCTGCCTTTGTACACGTGTCAATGTGCGGGATTGTGAAATATAAAATACGATGGTAAAAATTTCTCCCGTTAACACAATATTCAAAACATCAAGCCTATACGAGCGTAGCACATGCGTAGAACCAGCGTAGCACGCTACGAAGTGCTACACAGGCATGTTGGTACCTTCATTAAATGAAACGTCCTCACTGTGTCAGTACTGATGCGAACAAAATTGTTTCTCGACTGTATGTAGAACACGTGACTGGAATATGGAAGCGACAGTACCTACCGATAGGACTTGCCTTGACTTCGAAGTACTGAGTTACCAAACGAATCGATATTTCGGGACGTATTTCCTATCATATATGGGTATCAAAATAAATCGGTGTAGCGTGAAAGATATCACATTATGTCACAGGATCTATTGATACCGAGTATGCATTGGTAATGGAGTAAATATTCTCCAAATTAACAAGTCCATTTAATTTTGAAAGTTTAACTGTAGGTGCTACCCCACTAATACATTCACCAGTAAAAAAAAGTTGCCCCATTTAGCAATTTCATTTTGCAAATTGCACAGTAAACAAACAATTTGTTACTTAAGGGATATTTTCATGTGTATAGGTTTCAAGCGATAGGTTAAGACTTGCTTGTGTTAAAAAGGTAAGACTCACTCTTTCTCTTACCAGAACTGTTTTGAACTGTTTTGAGTGAGAATGAAGCCAAAATTATTTTTCAAATATGGATATGAAATGAAATGAAAATATTTTTAATATATTTTTATTGGTCATCATTTTATCAGAAGGCCAAAATGGTTTATTAAGTCACCCACATACAAAATTTAGATTAGATTCTGACGAGAAAATATTGCTTACTTATTAATTTTACAGTCTCGCCACAAAGAAAAAGTCCGCCCCAGGTTTTAATGTCCATACTTCAGATAAGTATTTCATTATTTTGTGAGTTAAAAAATTCAATGAATAAATGAAAGGCAAAAATATTTGACACAATGTTCTTGGATTTCAATACAAAAGCTTCCGCTTGGCTTCTGTCTTAATCGTTTCAGAAACAGATATTTCAATTACAAAATATCTCCGGACCTCTAAAGCTTCAATTTGAATTTTCCGACTTCGACGAATTTCAATTTGGTATAATATTAAACGTAACGGCGCAGAAGGTGGAAGAATTATTATTTTTATTCCTTGGTCTACTAATACTATTCTTTTATTATACTTATTATTAAAATTAAAGTGCTTGTTTTGATAACGAAAATAAAAAAAATACTTTTTACCCTACTGTCAAGGCCGATTTATGTTTTACGCGTATCTTGTATGTATGTAAGGTTTTAAGACTTTCGTGGTTATTCACTACACTTTCCCTATAAATATTATCGGATTTGTTACCACGGTTAGTATTGTTTTTACCTCAATATTTCGGCTCAGTTGCATGCGTCATGGTCACAAGTAGAATAGAAAATGCATGTTTGTAAATTTCTCAATGACCAACCTCGTATCTTCCATACGGCTGGATGGATTTCGACAGTTAAGGTATCGTTATATTCGCCTAACATTAAAATCCAAACACCCAAAGAAGTAATCTTCAGCCGTCACTCACTATCAGAAAATATGACGGTATAACACATACGGACCACCCAAATGCACCCTACCCGCGCCAAATAAATCGCTACTGCCACCCCGTAATCGCCATGTAACAAAACTGATTACACCGAAAGCGTGCGACCGACCGCACTGCTCCAATTTACGTTCCGAAACTCCAACGGAATTGCGATGGACGCATCAAATCATCCTTTACATCAATCCGCAACAGCTATTCGGAGTAAATGGCGCCTGTGAAAAACTAGCGGCGTATGTTAAAATGTTGCGTTCAGATTGTTACGTGGATGTGGGGCCAGCGTGTTGGGTGTTATCTGATAGACGGCATCTGAATTTGGGATAGGTACAGACATTACCATTTTGATTACGCGTGGATAATACCTATGTGATTAATATGAAAAGAAAAGTATGTCGGAAAAATAAACTTCATGATTATATAAGTACATAAGGTACTAATTCAATGATCGGTTATGCAAGTTTCAATATAGAACTCACAAAATTTTAGTGGTTACTGTAACGATCCTTATGTACCATAAGTGCGTTCCAGTAGATTAGTTATTACCTACATCACTATAGGTATGTGATTTTGAAAAGTATTCGTATGTCGTGTTTAAATGCGCATGTTCGGGTGATTAAATAATGGCACACAACTTTAGTGGCGAGTTTTATATTGGGGTGCATTGTGATCGCTTTAGCAATTTAGAATTACAATAGAACAAATAAAACAAAGTATTCGTTTTCGAAATGCCTTTTCCTGGACTTTAACCGACGCTGCTGCATACATGTGGGCTATTGTCAGACACAAGATTTATTAAGATGTTTTGAGGCGACAATTAACTAAGAAACGCCGTTGATTTCCTTCCTTCACAGCAGGCATATTGTTCCTTAGTCTCTATTGTAATATTTTAGCGTTGCGTCGATATATTTTAAATACAAAGGCGATAGATAGTCCCGGAGAAAACAAAGGATGCCCACGAGCGGACCCTGTCATTAATGGAGACGTTAAGTAACACATGTTGGTCAATGGCTGGGTTTCTCACGGTTTAGGATGCGGGGTTGAGGGGCTAAGGGAAGAAAGACGGGAACGACAGTGGGTCTAAGGTCCCGTGACTAGGTGGTTCTTCGGCGAGGGATTTCCTTGATACGAGGAGTGCGCGCGCGCAGGCACCGCGGGGTATTGTCGAGAATGTTGTCGAGTGCTAGTGTCGATGGTCTACGTTTAGTACGAGCATTAGGAATCTCTTGTGTGGTGGTTTCATATCGTTCACTATTTTAGTTCATACTCTTGTATGTTGGTGACTTGCGTTCTGTACGAGCATTTGCAGTAAGTCTGATTTTGAATTATATATTTCGGATGGCTATAATTATATTTTGGTAGGGTCATCACGTAGTTATACTAAAGAGTGAATGATGAAAACAGGCATAGTTTTGTGTTATAGATGCTGAAAGTTGTTAAGTCAAATTAAACCGATTACTAGTTATTCTCTTTAAAGACACTGTTTCGAATAATTAAATCCGATACGTCCGTAAAATAAATTATGTACTTCTAAATATATAAAAATTATTTAACTATTAGTTAGAGTACACATATGGGCACAGTTCTGGTAATGTGTTTTGCACCTCTTGCTGAGCCGTACGGCACCTGTTGTGGCCGGGTCAATAAACGTGTCGGGGTTCTTTTTCTTGTGTAATTTACTCATTTTAACTCAATATGATTTTATTGAGAATAAAATGAATAGTTTATACACGTTTATGACTCGTCCCACCCATAGAAAACATCACTACACAGGGACCACGCTCTGTTGAGTAGGATCGGGAAACTGATTTGTGCTCCATGTACTTTTAGACGGTTTATCACCGTGGGTTTGCCACCGGATCTTGGTATGGCTCTGCCCCTTGTTCTCTTAAAACTTTGTGCTTTTAATTCTTTAACGAACTTTAGCGTGCCGACACCAATATTGATACATACCGCGTGCGCGTAAATAAATTAAAATATTAGTATCTCGATCGTTTGCAAACAAATTAAGCCGGTGCAGAAGTACGAAGAGATGATCGGAATGCGTGTGACGGCTTGGTCGGAGTAAACAATAGGTCACTGGTTCGTTTGATGTCGAGGTTTCGCTGGACGCACGAGCAGGACATGTGGTCTATATGTTCATGTGTTGGCCTGGTGTGTAGGTTCGAAGGGAGCCCAGGTTTTCCCTATCGATTAGGCTATTTCCGAGACCTAAAGGTCCATATTTCTCAACTCATTAGGGTCAGGTCTATGTTAGGCAAATCTGGCAGCCATAGGGATAGGAGTGGCCACGAAGAAAGAAGAGGTTAACGCTCGGAAGCCGCGACGTGCGTCGATCGCCTGCCATTCATCGCCCGCCGACTAGATATGGTGAAGATCATTCCTAGAGCTAAGTTGCATGTTTCTTAATTTATATTTTGCTTGTTTTGTCTACTCATATAAATTTTGATTGTCACTTACTTTATGTGCGGAATTGATGTTTCATTTGACTCGCGTTTTTTACACGGTGCATTCTCTTGACGAACCTAATTTTTATATTTATATAGTTGTCTCTTATGTTTATTAATTTCACGGATAATTTAGAGTTCATATGTTTATCTTGGTTTGCGGATGTGATCTCCCGCTAGTTGTACGATTTACTTTTCCGTTCGGTGACTCTATATAATGCATTTCCTTTAAATGAGTTTTCCTTTAATTTAGCGGTATTTATAACCTTAAGTGTGTTATTTCGAAATACGATTTTATCAAACACAAAACGTAGAGGGTTCTTGTAATGTATATAAAGCTAGACGATCACGATGTACGGCCAATGTATTTATGTGTAATTTACACGTCTTATAGCTAGAGACATCTCAGTCATGTAAGAAAGTAGGTTTAAGTATTAGGGGCAGGGGAATGGGCGTTACATTACCAAAACACAACACTCACTGTGGGCCTTATAAGAAAGCTCACTGTTACCCAAAGGGTAATAGAAAGAGCTATGCTCGGAGTCTCTTTGCGCAATCGAATCAGAAATGAGGAGATCCGCAAGCGAACCAAGGTCACCGACATAGTTCTAAGGATTGCCAGACTGAAGTGGCTTTGGGCAGGGCACATAGTTCGAAGAACAGATGGGCGATGGGGCAGTAAAGTTCTCGAGTGGCGACCACGTGCCGAAAAACGCACCTCCTACAAGGTGGACCGACGACCTGGTAAGGATCGCGGGTACCAGCTGGATGCGGAAAGCACAAGACCGGCCTTCGTGGAGATCTCCGGGGGAGGCCTATGCCCCGCAGTGGGCGTCTTTTGTCTGATATGATGATGATGGCCAAAACACAACATAAACACGGAATGCAGAAATTGACTTTATAAATATACTAACTTGCCCGCCGCGATTTCGTTCGCGTGTTGTCCTACCTCCTCTTGAATCACTCTATCTATTGCTGTAACCCGCATTGAAATCCATTGCGTAGTTTAAAAGATCTAAGCATACATACACACCTACATACAGAGGAACATACGGCGGAAAGCGACTTTGTTATCTTCTATACTATGAATAGAAGACACGGTATACTCACACCCAACACATCACGTTTTCAATACTTCTTAGGCCACAGCAATAGTTCCAAAAAGAAAATAAAAACATTAATCACTCCGACAGTGTAATGCAAATCAGACGTAAATTCTAAAGCGAATTCGTAAAGGGCAGTCAGAAAAAGTCCGAAAGAAAGTAACTGTAAGCTTGGGAATTTCTCACTGTCGCCTGACCATTCCTGGCCTTACAACGGCTACGTGAGCGTACTAACATATTCTGTGTGTAATGTATATTACGTAATGTGTAGCCATCTATATACAATACAATGTTGTCTATACAGAGATCTTTTGAACATATTCACTATAGTTTTCGCGTCCGTACAGAAGAAAAAAATATTTTTACCTCTCTAGCATGAAAAGGGTGCGTTTGCTAAATAAATACACGCCGGAAAAAGCTCATTTTATTCACTTAAGAGACTTTCGAACACCACATACTCTCCTACATATTTATTGTTTAAAATAAATACTAGTAATCATTAATATCGCTTACTTATAAATATGTTTGGTATTATAAGTAAGTAATATTAATGTAATGATACGCATCGTCACTTACCACCAGGTGAGATAGCGGTCAATTGCTAGTCTAATTAAAAAAAACCATATTCACTTCAGACAATGAACACATCCGCTTACATTGCCCACACTAATCGCAGTGTTTCCTTCCCACGTTACGCAATTCCCTCCATCCCTTGAACGGTTCTTGATGTGTACGAGAATGAAGCACAAATGCGGCAAGGAGATCGCCGGTCCATCTCCTTATCCGCCCCTCACTTTGGACAGCGGAGTTTGTAAATCTTGCGGCATTGTGTGACCCGTGAAGCTACGAACATATTTGCCTAGGAACGTACGTATATTTTGTGTAGCGCTTGTTACAGTAAGCCGTATGCTGCCTGGGAGGCGATTCTCATGCTGTGACCTCTCAAATTCGCCATTTTTTCGACAAGGTTTTTACGGGGTTGGCAACGCGTGGGTGATGTCGCTGGTATTGCAAACGTCCATAGGCTGCGGTGACTGCTTACCATCAGGCGGGCCGTAAGCTTTTTGCTACCTTAGTGGTATAAAAAAAAGAACTACCAAAAAAATCGGTTATCTGTAAAATCGGTTTACTGACGATAGTTGAACGTGACAACGTCAAGTAGGAGAGAGACAGATGTTTATCGCTGCCGAACGCGGAGGCCGATTGTGCCTCTTTGTTGCTCGTTCCGCGCTCTCGCTTGCACTTCAAGCCTTAAATGGAACGCCTAAAGGTAACGCCGCATGAGTCATGTTTTTTCGTGCGTGCAGCCGGCTCCATCGAATTATAAGACGTTGTCACGTCAAAAACTATATCAAACGTCACTGAAGTTGATCTTCTACAATATACGACTGTTGAAAATAGTTGAGAAAATTTTTTTTGGCCGCAATAAACATTTCAAGGTCATTAGTAATGGAGATATGTGGTAAGAAAAAGCGCGAGAATTAGGCCCCTGACAGAGTAGGATAGCACCAACCCCTTACACTCGTAGATGACGTACTAGGCGACTAACGTTTTTGAGCCAAAAGATCAAGAGTCACCGTAGGCTGGAAAATGGACTGCAGCGTTTTCCATTGCTATTGCTTCAACCCGCCTGCCAAGCGTGGAGATTATGGCAATAACCTCCCCTTTAATAATAAAGTCCTTCAGTGGACTATTATGGGCTAGGATGGTGATGGTGCTTGTTTCAGTTGTTTCAGATAGGTACCTGATTCACGCAAAGAGAGTTGAAAGGTAGCTACCATCTGGTAGTCCACAGTAGGTTAGTTCACACGCATGGAATCGAACTTTTATTATTTTAAATATATTATGTGCTAGTAAGTTATTTTCCTTATTTTCCTTCTTTATTTATGTTACCTTAAGACCGTAGAAGTAGTGGATATCTCTTATTTTTTATCTTATTTCCCTAATCCGTATACTACGCAGCGTAGTACCTATCCTTTCCTTACTTTGTAGTGGCACCATGTTCGCAAAACGGCTTAAGTTCTTAAAGTTACCAACGATGGCCTGAGAGCGCCTACGCACTGCATCCGATTCGAATTTTACATAGTTGTACCAACGTCAGGAATATGGTTTATATTTCTATTCCTTATATGGTTAATCTTTTATATATGAGTTCCGGTTTTAACAGGGCGGAGCAATCTCTATTCCCTCCCGCTTTATTTGACAAGTCATGGAACATATCTAATTACCTATATTAGGTATAAATAAGTAAAAATCAACGTCTTACCCATACGCGAAATCCGATACCGCCTTTCGTAGCTCCCAGGCCAGAATGATAAACGATGAGTTCAAGCTGATCCCTTCCCGTGCAGAGCGCAACCCGTATCATTTGTTATGATGAATTGTAAGTCTGTCCGTGGACTCTAGCGAAATAATGTTACATTAATGTACATTCCGGCGCTGTATCGCCCTCGTGGGATGTGAACGTACATGTGTCGCGACGGATATTTATGTTTGCGGGTCTGTGTAGTGCGAAACGTTTACGTGTTTTGTTGATTGGTTTGTTTATTGGTTTGGTAATAAGTTACACAGTACCTATGTCAGTGGTGGTACAGCGACAGGTTAGGAGGAGGGGGTTGAACGCAAGCGCGTAATAGGTAATTGTTTTATTTTTTAGGCTTTCTTACCTCAAAAGAAAACACACGTTGTCTATCAGTCAAGACCCTTTTTCTCAGGAATGCTCAGGTATCAAGCTGTCAAAAGATACGGCCGTTTATGCTCCGTTTATGCCGCAAATTTTGATGCTCGCAAGGGAATCGAAACCTATAAGGTATTTCCCGTTAAATTATAAACATAAAATTTGACAAGAAGCAATGCCATGTAGCACAAGTAAACATAAAATCCAAATAACGTAAATTTGTAGTTACATCCGAAAAAAGGGATATAGGAGCGTGTATAGGAGCTAGGTGCATTTGTAACATTGCAATGTATTGTGGAGTGCGTAACGAATCCATCCGTGGCGGCTTTGGCGTGAGAGTAAGAAGCTCGCCTTTGCTGGTTTGTACACGTGTTGCGCATACCACATTGATGAATAGAAAAACAGGAAATAGGAGCTTAAACCTGCCGGTATTAGGAAAGAGATGCCGCGGAAGGCCCAAGAAGCGATGGATTGAGACCGCCGAGTCGAATGCAAGAGCCTAATTCCGAAATAGAGAAGAATGAGTCGGAAAGCGGACCCTGGCAAAAGCCGAGACTGACCGCTCGGAAGTTGATGAATTTGTTTATAACATAAAAAATAAAAAGCTGTAGATAATTTTATTAGCTATCATTCGATAGAACACTTTTCTCTATGACGCACAGTTTTGGAGATATTAGTGAGTTACTCAAAAAACGTCGTTTTCAGCGTTTAATGAACGTTGCTGAGCCCAGCAGCACCTCGAGGTCGACATCTTGGATTTTAAATAAAGGCCGTCTATCTCTATAACAACTCCAAAAATTGTGGATACCTGACCTTTTGCAAGGTAAAAAGTATGAATTAATTGGGCTGTACACAGACAGATGTGTGTACTATATTACTTTGACGAATTTTTAAAGTGACAAGGAAACAGACATCCTCTTGCAAACACACTAAGACAAACATAATTTATTAAGGCGGTTCGACACCCATACTAAAATTTTCTCGACATTATTTCATTCGTTTGAGTGTTTAGTAATTGTATTATGGTTTATACTCTTAATAAATGTATTCAATCTTGCGCAAAATGGGTTTCTATAGATTAATGATTTATAATAAAGCAGTTAAACCAAAAAAGCACAAGTCGGCTCTAGATGACGTTGTTTTGAGTTTTCATTATTTTCTTTGTCATTGCTTTGTTTTATATTATTAACATGTAGAAATCTGTTTCACGCACAATTAGACACATTTACTAACGGCCAATTGCACAAACTGACATTAAAAACATCAAACCCTTGAAGGAATGTCGATCAAACGTTACATAAAATTTGTATTAAAATCGTACCGCCTTAAGGAACCATACACATAGGTGATTCATCCGAGATCTCTGTACACATCTATCCGAATTTTATTAAAGAACAACTTAATCTTCGCCCATTAAAAGTTGGGTAACACTTTGCTAACTCAAGTAATCTCGTTTGCCGAATATGTCGATATATATACCGGCACAGGTAAATGTAACTAAAGTTGGGGGTAAAGACGCATAATAGCGGTGTCATGAGGGAAGTTAAATGGAAAAGTTTTTGCCCGAGGTCGTTTATGGGACCCTCGGATGTCCTGATGAGTGTGACCTTAATAAAGACTGACGGAAATACTGTTTTTGGAATGATGAGGAATTCTGTTTGAAGGTATATTGAAAGAAAACGGGATAAACGTATTATAAAAATACTAGTGAACCCGGCGCGACTTCGTTCGCGTGGCGTCCTACCCCTACACCAACCCTACACCTACCCTACACCTACCCTACACCTACCCTACACCTACCCTACACCTACCCTATGTCTACTTTACACTCACCACACGCCTACTTTACCCCTATCTACCCTTTTTTTCTTGCATAAAAACCTTCCTCTTGAATCATTCTGTTATTTGTTGAAAACCCCATTAAAATCCGTTGCATAGTTAAAAAAAATTAAACGTACATAGATACAGATGGCGGGAAGCGACTTTGTTTTATAATGTGTATAGATTATTAGCCCTACCTATAAATAAATAAATATGCTTGGACAAATTCACACAGCGCCATCTAGCCCCAAAGTAAGCAAAGCTTGTGTTATGGGTGTTAGATACATTTTTTTAAATACGTACTTATTATACATACTTATTTTTTTTTTTTTTAAATTTAACTGGCAGACAAACAGGTATGCGGGCCACCTGATGGAAAGTGGTCACCGCCGCCCATGGACATCAGCATCACCAGGGGTGCTACCAATGCGTTGCCCGCCTCTAAGGACACCTCTAATATACCTCTTACACCCAGACCCGTAAAGAAATTAAAATTCATAATTTAATTTCTGCTCGGCCGGGAACCGAACCCGGGACCTCTCCGTGGCCACCGGCATGTAAACTAACTGAATCACTCAGGTCGTCGTAAATCTTTGCATTTGCATGGTAGATTGAGATAAAACTACGAGACGTAGGCGAACTTGTCTTATAAAAAATATTTTTTCGTTGAATTATATGAAAATATCATAAACCTTCCTTAACTCCGATGAGAAGGGTCCTAAACGCTTGTCATATTGAATGAAACCGTTACATCGATAGCTTATGAAATCTAAACTAATAAACACGTCCAACGTTTCCCCATCTTATCTTATAGTTCCCCCCGCACCGCTTACCTTTTTCGATCACATTTTTTCAAGGTTGACTGGTAGATAAGGCTACTTTAGCTTTAATCTGCTGATGTACATTTAGTGCATAAGTTGGTTAAGGGTGGGAAAACACATCACATCAGCAAATCAGCAACCCATAGCAATCCCCTTCAGGATTTCAGCCTCCTTCACAGTAGTGGAGGGATTGCCATAAAATCTCCACGTTCGACAGGTAGTTGCAGACCAGTATCAAAAAATCAATAGAAAGCGCTATTCCCATTTTCTGTCCTTCGGAGATTTTAAGGCGGAATGCCTCTAACACCCTATTCTGAAACGTGCGTGAATGGTGCGTGCGAATACACAGACATAGACATAGACAGCACTTTATTCGGTTCCACATTACATCCTTAACCTAAGGTGAGTACAGTAAATTATTATTACCATGAAATTAAAATTACGTAAGACCAGCCAGTGATGTAACGGAAACCGAAATGGACCAGTCTCAGCATAATGCTGTGAGGAGTTACGCGAACGGTTAAAGAAAGATACAAACAATAACCCACACACACAGGAACCCTTACTACTTACACTATGCGTCCATCATAACCTAATCGACAGAAAAAGTCGGATAACTTCCGACCAAGTTCACATTACTCATCATCATCATATCAGCCAGAAGACGCCCACTGCTGGGCATAGGACTCCCCCAGAGATCTCCACAAAGGCCGGTCCTGTGCTTTAAGGATCCAGCTGGTACCTGCGATCCTTACCAGGTCGTTAGTCCAGCTTGTGGAAGGCCTACCCACGCTGCGTCTTCCGGCATATGGTCGCCACTCGAGAACTTTACTGCCCCATCGACCATCTGTTCGTCGAGCTATGTGCCCAAATATTTTCTAAATTAGTAATTCGATTTTCACGAACCAGAGCTAAGAACGATCTCGATTCCGCATCCGAAATGGAGATAACCGGATTAAAATCGGTCCATCTGTTCGGGAGCTAGATGTCACAAACAGAGACACAGATACACATGTGAAACTTATAACACCCCTTTTTTTCGTCGGGGTTTAAAACGTACAAAATGGACCAATCATAGTGCCGTATGTAAGTGCGAGTACTGTGAGAACGCATAGCAAAGCTACGTTACAAGACAAGTAATGTTTGTGATTACGGGTGAGAATCACTAGCCGCCTTGTATAACCCTTACAGATACGGGTTAGTACTACATTTTGCTCCGCTGTACATCACACAAGTTAACGGAAAACAACCCAGGCTGTTATAGTACCTAGTCTTCTACCTGATAATTCATAGGTAGCTGTAAAACTAAATTAATGTATGCAATAACCTACGCAGCAACCTTCGGACCTACCCTTTCACCGCGTCACGGATAAAAAATCACCCAAGGGTGTTCCTATAAGTATAAGTACTACTTTTTTCAAAAGCAGAATGAAAAATAGCACCAACTGGCCTGTCGTCGGTCATACGTCACCGGCAACGGGTCGTTTCTCATTGGTATCGCCGCCGGCCCGATCGGTCCATTGACACGGCTAATTTATCATGTAACAACTGCCGGATT
Source organism: Blastobasis adustella (assembly GCA_907269095.1). Lineage (NCBI taxonomy): Eukaryota > Metazoa > Arthropoda > Insecta > Lepidoptera > Blastobasidae > Blastobasis > Blastobasis adustella. The sequence continues at coordinate 12,483,739 of OU026125.1, forward strand.
TCCGTGTGAGCGGAAAATAAACTTTTTGGCCCATTTCGACACTTTTTGCAGCGATCAAGACGGACTTTGGCGGAAACTAAATATTCTCAGAACTGTACTAAAAATTCCTACCTTAGTTCATTTTCCTGTTTTAATGAAATTTAAAGTTTTAGAGTCTCTGTGAGATTAGTCTCTTTACACGAAAAACATAATTAATATTGGTTAGTGTAAAAGGCGTCTTATAATAAGCTTAATAGGGAATCTTAGCATACTAAAAAATGGACAGCAAATCGTCGGCCGAGCAGATACCACTGCCAAACCATCCACTGATGTGTAGAAGCTCATGGAAGGAAGGTGAGCATGTCATGCACAGCTCTGAGGTTTGTTGATGTACAAGGATATTATTAATAAAATTGTAAATATTGAAGACAGGAAAATGGAAACCCTTGAACTAATTAAAACCAACATTTTATTTTCACACTCATGTAACATAGCCCAAGAAATTAATAGGCACCCTCATTCACATGTGAACGTGAAAACATTAAGTGAGGCTGTCTCTTAAAGAAATTTCATTATTCACTACCTAATAAGGAATTCACAAAGAAACTCAAGAGGGGCCGGGGAAAAAATAGGGAAATTTCGTATTCATTCCATACCACGTACCTATACTTACTAAGAATGTGTGTCAGCCACAGAACCTTCAGCCTTCGGATGGCATAACATTGTTATAGATGGGACCATATAGATACATTTCACTTCGCAAAAGTTTTCATTTGGAACATTACCTTGCCTTTTTTTAATAAATGTTTATTTAATTCTGTGAAACGTTTTTAAAATTACACTTGTATCCACTTGACTTATAGCAACGCTTGCACAAAATTCTTAAACACGATTAAGAAAGACGTTTATCGCTATTTGTATAAATATTTTAGTTTAATTGCCTGGATACATCTGTGATACTGAATCTAAATAGAAAATAGATGAACTGGTTACGCATTGAACACAATAACTTCAACGTAACCCACTCATCATCACCATCATCATCTTCGCATCAATTCTCGTTGGTAGTTTCAGAGTTTTGTTAGCAGTTATGGTATCAGGTAAAATACACTGTCACAAGAAGGACTATGTCGAGCCTGGGGAGTTGGTATGGTTGGTACCATCGCCTTATCTATTTATGCCGCCAAGCAACAATGCTTGCATTGTTGTGTTCCGGTTTGAAGGATAAGGTAGCCAGCGCAAATACAGGCATGAGTCATTTAATCTTAGTCCTCACAGTGGCAACGAACCTGCGGATCTGCATTTTGTTGCCTGCAACCTAAATAAAAATCATAGATGTTATGTGTGACAGTTACCGCTTACCATTAGGTGGGCTGTCTGCTCGCTTGTCACTGCGTAGAATAGAAAAACTCTGTAACGATTGGTACAGGAAAGCTGTAATGTCGCATAGTTATATTAATGTAATGACGTCTAGAAAGTTACGTACGATAATATTACTTTTTTTATTGCCTCACCTACACGTAGAGAGGCAGTGAAGTTTTATTATTAAAGCTACAAATTTCACAACGGTTGCTCGCTTATTTCGATTCATACATTATTTTTCGTATTACATTACATCGATTTGTAAATAACATATCCTTCATCATGGCTATATGCAGGTACTTATCGGTGTCGGATAACGAATTGTAAATACGAAATTCATAACGAAATGATACTATTTTCCCCTCCACTGTACCAGGAATCTAAACAGAATGGAATAAATACTAGCTAAGTATTGTTTGCCTATTGGCTTTTGTTTCGCAAATGGCTCTTATTGTTTTAGGTAATTTGATTCCTTTGCGATGTAAATGGTCTCGGCTGACTTTGTATTGGATTTCTTAAATAGTACTTACACAGTTGAAGATAATCATTTTGTAAAACATTAGTTAAGTAATTTTGTTCGGCTTTTATTTATACCATACACTTTACGTCTCTTTACCCAATTAGATACTTTTACATGTGAAAGTAATATAATTATTAAAATGCAAAATAATCTTTTAGTTATCGTGATTTTAGTGAAATTTCTAGAAGCTTAAATTGTTTAAAATAAGTTATTTGTTTGACGCCTCATTTAATTCCTTATTGAAGTGTGCATCTGGTTTATTAAATAAAAACATGTAATGAATAAAAGGTACTAGTCAAATGCCGTAAATTTAAAGTTGTGTGCTCACTAGGTTCACCACGATTCGAGTGAAAACAGCGACAGTGGCTCGGGTAATCCAATATTCCACATCTGTCCCAACAAAGATTGCTGCAGGACGTAAACCGTTCGCAAATGTAATGACATGTTTCAGGCCACTCCTCACGTACAGGTCGAAGCACCGGCCGACGTACGTCCCGCGCGCAAATAAATCATGGACCCCCTATTCTTCTTTTATTCGGGTGGATACCCTAATTGAATTCTGAATAGAGGATGCGAATATTTTTCGTACGTTTTAGGATTAGTTCGGAAGAAAGTTTTTTACCTCTATCTGTGAGTTACATATCTGATTATTATTACTGTGGGTAGATATTATTATAAAAAGGTATTATTTAATTTGTTATAGGGGTTAACCTCAAAACTGTGGAACCGATTTTGAAAATTCTTTCACGAATTGGACCGTAGACGTGGAAAGTCTTTTTTTAATAGACGCTACTAGCAGAAGAAGTAGCAGGACCTACACGTGGGTGAAATCAGAAATCACGTTGGGATTAAATACTTACTTCGATTTATTAAAAAGCGGATGAAAGGCAATATGTACGTAATATATTTTTAGAACCGGCTCATGAAGCCCTTTCATTTAATACCCCAAACGACATCTTTTTTGCTTCATAGAAAAAAAACGATTACGTCATAACTTTTCTCCACAATGACGATAGTTCGGCTCATGCGACTCAAATAACTCTATTAGGTCCACAGAACAATGTAACGTTACACTGTCCGGCGGACAGTGCCAGGCTCAGTTATAATAAAAACAACGAATATCAGGGTAATGGGTTTATGTACAATCAGTCCAGAAACTACAATCTACAAAACAAGAAATTTATAAAAAGAATTTAAAATGTTAATAGTACGAAAGTTTTTACGAAAGTCCACAACTTATGCCCGGGCTGGATCACTGGGTTCACTGTTGGCCGAAAAGTACAGGTTGCAGATTGACTCGACAGACTATTTAATTCTAAAAATAAGAAAACTTCGAGGATAAACTTTTATGCAGTCACGTGCATAATATGACCGGTCAACTGGTATTTAATTTTTGGTTTCTGAACATAGCTTCTTCTAGCTATGATACTGATCCACCTTCTAGTTCGAAGGCTGGGAGAACTCTGCCCACTCATCCGCTGCACTCTCTAACGAAGGCTCGGGTCTTCACTTAAACACGTTCGAGAACGCATTTGGCACAAAAGAAGATATAGTCTTGATGGCCAGTACTCATAGTCGACCAGCCAGTTTCCGAAGTGGTCGATATTTATTTTCGGACGACCTCGTGTTTTGCAGCCAAGGATATAATCCATGAAGACATGATGAAGAATTGGATCTAGCAATTATCTAGAATAAGGGGAGCACAAAAAAGATTAAAATCTCCGCCGACTATGAACTGTGTCCGCATGACAACATATGACATATAAAGAATAAAATAATAAAATATTAACGTTAATTTGGAAAATGTGATATTTTAAATACTAAATCAAATATTTGCCACGAAAGAAACCTTCTAATGTGATGGAAAAATGACCCCCGTGGCATGGGGGTCTGTCTGGATTTCCAACAAAAGGAAAACAAGAACATACAACGGTAAGAATCCAGACACACACCCCAATACCCTTGTATTTGTTCAAAAACCCTCATTACTTTTACCAATCGGATATTTAGGAAACGAGAGATCATTCCCCCAAAAGAAAATACTCTACTCGAAGTTCGATTCGATTCAAAATATCTGTAGAACGTAATTACAACGTAGTCAGAATTTACAGTATTAACTAATTTTCCAGGCAAAGATGATGAGCATTCAGAGCCTGAAGGGCCAAACCCAAGAATATACTAATTATATGTTTAAAAATTGACAATAAAAGTGTCAACGTGCTGAACAGTTATTTGAACAGGAGTAACAGTAAGTACAGCTTCAGGGCAAGACCCTACAACAAGTGTACAAAGTAGCACAACTCTAATATGAAATGCCGTAAGTTTTTACTAACATTAATTTAAAAACAACATTTCTTTGGCATAATGATGTAGATGATGATGATGTAGACTCCGTTACGGATAGGTACCTACGGATAAGCGAAAAGTTATATACGTGCGTACCTTTACAACAATAAAAAGATATCGTCTATATTAAATATCTGTGACGTCTATAAAAAGTCGTCTGTAGAAGGTTAAAAAGCGGAATATTCACGAGTAAATTGAGAAAATATTCAATTATTTAAATTTAATTTGCCTTGTAAATGTGCTTATATCCGATTACTTATTTATAAACGCAAAATCCATTAACTTCTTTATAAGTTTACGGCAATGGATTTTTCGTTAACGTAATTCATTTGGTGTGATTATATTTCTATTTATTTATATTATTTCACCCGTACATATGTCCATGTCTGTACGTATGTAGTGCCTGTGGTTAGTATAGAGTTGTAGTTGCTTTAAAGTGTCTAACTACGCCACCAATAAGCCGAGCTAGAGCTACCAGTGTGCCGAACTTAAATTAAAATACAGGGACCCTTCATTGTTCAAAATACAAGGCACGCCATTGCAAACTTTACAGGATGTTCACGAGAATAAGCCGTTATACAGGATGTGCCACTAAAGCCGAAACAAGAGGGCAATTTATCTCGAAACCTCCCAAACTTTGCTTATTATACTAAATCTTGCAATATTATTACGCCCCTAAATATTTCGAATAAGAAATTGCTATTTTCTCAGCGTGGTTTGTGAAATGAATGCCTTTACTTTCTCTTTATTCTTAGGTTTGTAATTATTAAGCCAAAATACCTATATATTATATTGTAATATATTTGTTTCTGAGCGAAGCTAATACCTACCTAATCGGTACAGTCAGAAAAATAGACATAATATTATTACTGGTAGGCAATAGCTTTTCAGCATCTGGTACTACTCTGGAAATACTTATCGCAGTAGTGCTACAGTACCTGTATAAAATTCACATACCTATTTTGGCTGCAAATAAAGCCAATTCGTCGTAGAGCGTCGTCACCAAAAATATTAGAAAGTTAGCTCCCTTCACTGCAATTTTTTTTGTTCTATGGTCGTCACAGTCTGTACGAAACCGAAGCTAAAAGTCGATGAACATTACTTACTGCTCTTATACAGCTGTAATATTAAATATTCCTTAGATTGAAGGTACAGTTAAACATTTTGTTTTAAATGTCAAACGTAATTAAGACCCACCCTTTTGCAAAAAACCTCTGTTCCTAATTTAGGTTGCAATGTTTATTTTAACAGGAAAAACGGTCAGCGGTAATTAGTGTCTCCAAAGCGAGAACTTGGGGTTAAATTGAAAAATAACTGGTTAGGTACCTAACTTAGGTTTGTTTCTTATAGGCATTAAATAAATTCTAGAAATGTTTTTGAAGTGAAACGTTGTTTTGGCCTAGTCTGTCCAACGAAAAAATCACGTCGATTTCAATTATTTGTAGATAATAAAGATACAAATTAATTATCCGATGTACCTTAATTCTGCTGATATCAGATATTACCTAAATAATTGGTATCAAAATTACAGTGTATCCAAGTTGTACCAATTTATAATATTCGGTAACATAATTGGATGATGAAATCTTAAATCTATTGGGGTGAACGCTTCAAATTCTCTTTCGTCAATTCCAATCTTGCTCCCAACCTCGAAACTCGTGTACTTACCTCTCGTAAGAAACTGCGTTAGAACTTCTAACGAAGGACTTGAAAGTATAATTACATGGATGTGGTAAATAAAAAGTTTAACAAAAATTTAAAACATATAGGATAGGGTACGGTTAAGGTTACGGACTAACCTGGAAGGTATGGCCAAACTAGCCTTGAAAAAGCTTGGAAGCTTGAAGCTTAACCGATCCAAGCGACACTTTACCTCAGAGTAGCGCCTTTTGCTGTATAAGGTACAAGTGAAATCACATATGGAGTATTTAACATCATTGGGGCCGGCGAAACTGCTGACATGCTTAATCCTCTGGACTCTGTATAGAGGTGCGCTGTTCGAATTGTCGACGACCGCAAACTAACAAGCAAAGTAGAATCACTGGCTGACCGAAGGGACTTTGGCTCCCTGTGTATATTTTACCAGCTGTAGAATGGCGATATGAGGAATGTTAATTCCACCATAGTATAATTCCGCCATTGCACCACTCGCTGCGGGCTGGGTACTCATGTTGGGTTCGGATGTGAAATGAGCTTCCAGTCCTTTCGACTATGACATGGCAGCATTTAAGAGGTATATTAGAGGTTTTTTAGAGGTGGGAAACGCATTGGTAGGAGTAGTGCTCCTAGTGTTGCTGACGTACATAGGCGGCGGTGATTACTTTCCATCAGGTTTGTCTGCCGTACAACATTAAAAAAAATAAAAAAGAACCTACAGAATAATGAATTAGCGTAAAATTGGTAAAGGGTGATGATGGTGTTAAGTTCGACGTTAACCGGAACCAGAAAATTATCAAAACCGCGTAAGTGGGAGTAGTACTCACAGTACGTTTCCAATCTAACAAATATGCAACACTTTATACAAATATACAAATTAACTTAAAATACTCTAGTACCCAATTGCACTAAAACCCGACACCTATATGATTTAAAAACTTGTATCAAGAAAAGACTTTATGAGAAATCTAATCTCGCTAAATCATTGTTAACTTTATGACACATAAATGCTTAATAGTGCACTCGGACAAAAGTAGGAAAAACACATTTTCTTAAGCCCTTCTAAGAAAAACCATTCAAGACGTGGACCGACCAGATGCAGTGTATCTAGTGTTTAGCAATTGCTTGCCATAATAACCGTACCTTAAAGCGAGACAATGCGAATAAGATTGAGGAGACTCAGGGGTTCGAAGAAACAGGTGTCTAACCCTGCCGGTACCAGGAAAGAGATCTCGCGGGCGACCAGGAAGCGATGGATTGACGTCGCCGAATCGCATGCGAGAGCCAATAAGCTACTACATGAGGATGCTGAAGACCGGGCGAAGTGGAGGAAAAAAAGTAGAAAATCGGATCTAGGCATACCTATGCCGGAATGAACGCTAGATGATGATGATGATGATGATGGTGAATAAACGTACTTAAAAGTTAATTTTTTCGTAATATAAATGTTTATATTACGAAAAAATTAACTGATATGTATCATATTAGATACAAAGTTATTCTCTTTCCCTGTCATCTTTCTTTACAATTTTAATGAAATGTTTGTAACGAAATAAGCAAGCATGTCAAGATCGAATCAACATTAGTCTCAGCCTACCCCTGTGGAATGCAGATTTGAGAGTTAATGTAAGGATAGACTAAGAATACTATGAACTCTGTCATGAGTATTAAGGGGGAGTAAGAAATAAGTTTTAAAAAATTCTACAACATACCGATACCTCATACCTATATACCTGGTCAGGCAATAGACACCTCCATAGGCAGTAATGAAACATTTTCGTGCCTCCTGGAACCTTATCCACAAGCAAAAACTCCCCTTCAGGTAGGAACAAACTTTGATTGAATATTTCGGGGAAAACAACTTTTTCGTTCTCCAACCGTATCCCAAATGCAATGGATTTGATTCTCATGTGTCAACTTGTGCGATCTCATTTGACAAATTCATATGCGAACAGGTATTCTCGACGAGTTCATTTGTTGGGGAACTTTCTCGATTTTAATTCGAGTTGTTTGGAAACAGAATTTAATCAAGGTGGAAGATCCGCGCGTGTTGATCAAGTTTTCCACTTAGTGATTGTTTGTCCTCGTTTATTCAATAGTAAAATAGTATTAAAGCGTTGATTTTATTACAATAATTCAATTTAATTCGTTTGCTTGACATTTGTAATTATATAGACATTGGAAATTCTGCCAGCCTTCTGGGCACTTTTCCAAATTCGGGGGACCAGGGCCAATTTTTTATCTTTAGTTAGAATTAAGGTTTTTGTTAGACTAAGGTTGTTTTAAAATAATAATAATTGCTTCTTAAGTTATTTGTGAATAAATATATAATTTATTGTATGTAAAAATTAATAACATTGGAAATTTTATTGTATTTGACATTAATCTTGACATTGGAATTTGTGTTGTATTTGACATTGTAAATGGGATTTTAATTGACATTGCATTTTGTTTTTAATTTGACATTTTACCAACTATGTAAATGAATGTGTTGGTGTACCTACTTATAAATGGGCTACCAACTGATTATTTTTAATTAAATTTAACTGTAAATTACTTCTCATTATTTTGATTACTAATCCGTAGTGATTTGTGAGTGGTTTGATTTTTAAGTATTTATCTTAGACTTTATTATCAACAATCACATTATAGATATTATTATCAGTTATTTGTATAAATATTAAGAAAACGCATATATTCATAGGCTGACTCTTTGAGCTTGGGGTTTTATGAGGTATATGCGAGTATGAAGTCTAGTTCTAAACTGAAACGATCTTTATTTCATAGCTCAAGAAATAATTTTATATTCGCAAAATAACCGTAGGTAATTCACTTTGACGAGAAGAAAGATTCTTGGATTTAAAGCCCCTAGCTCAAAGGCACTCTGTGGATATAGCAAATATAAAGAACGTGTTTGAGTATTCAACACGTTTTTCATCTACTGAAGCATTCTATTTTTATAGAGTAGGTACTCAAAAAGAAACAGTAAAATCAAATACCAAATCCTCTGCCACAAGGCATCTTATCTTCTTGCTCTTAGTTAATAAATGCAGCTTCGCACTAATCCAATTTTCATCTTGCTGTCTTAAAAAACTATTGAAAATAAACAAGAAGCTTATCTCCAGCTTTGAAATTTTAAACGCTGAGAAAGGATACTCCTTTTCACTTTATTACCGGAGGAATTTCTTGGCACCTTCCGTCCGAGTTGAGAGCAAGAACGGATCTTGATATAAGTTTCATGGTGTCTTCGCTGCATTGGGAACTAGGTTCAGGGATATTTAGTTTATCAAGTCTCGTTTGGAGAGTAATGGCGTTATTCGATACCAATAAATCCGAAGCAGAATAAAGCAAGACAAACCGAGAGCGAGAACGGAAAAGCTTACAGTAAGTAAATATATTATTGAACTATATCTTATAAAATTTAAGCACACATCCTGAAGTTATCCCAATTATTGTGATTGATCATAACGATTTTCTCCAATTAAGTTAGATCATGTTAAACTCGGGGTTGTCGTAGAAGGCGACTAATGTTTTCGAGGTGTAAAATCCAAGAGTTTCCGTAGGCTGAAATATGGGCGTCAGCGTTTTCCATTGTTATATTTATAACACTGCGATCTCCAACCCGCCTGCCTAGCGTGGAGATTATGACAAGGACTTACGGCCTTTCGTGGGAGAAACCGTATGTCCTGCAGTGGTCTATAATAGGCTGTGATGATGATGATAATGATTACGATAAAAGTAGGTTTCTAACTAAAAAAAGACTAACCGTAGTTCTCTCTGCCAAAATCACATTAAGATTATCCCTGTGACAAACGTCTAAGGTCACCTAGAGATTTGTATATCATCTGTTGACTGATTTAGGCAACAAATTCCATCATGAGACTGCTTATATTATGAATTTTCGGCCATCTAAGGAAAAACTAGCATGCTATAATACAGTATAACATCACCAACGTCCAGATGGTGCCACTAACACAAATATTGGTACACAAATAGACGAGTTCGCTTTCTGGACAGTGCGATATTTACGAAACACAATTTTATCATCTCATAAAGTGGTTGCGGTCCATTAAATTAGGGTTCGGCTAATATTATTGCGTTGACATTTCCCCTTTGAGAGAGAGAGATGAGTGTTTTTATGACTCTTTTTACGGTTATGACTAATGTTTGAGGCATTTACGAAAACTTGAACCAGAACTTCAGGAGAAGTTTATAAGAAGATCATAAGCCTGCGATTGTTAAAATGAAATGGTAAAAAAGCAAGATTTCTTTTTGAGAAACTCTTTATTAAGATTTTATGATATATGCGATCAATGCAGGTTTAGGTTGTACATTTTATTGAGATTCAAATTTACTCTCTAGACAGATGACATTTGTTTTTTAAGGTTATAAAGGATATTGTGTTAATATACCCCACAGAACATTTTGTTAAATGAAGGGTTCCGTTGCAGACTACTCTGGTGGTATGTTAAGATATAACAATATGGTGATGACTGTATGTGGTTCTTAGTTACAGGATCCCATATCTGTACCTACACAGTCCCCATAAGGTAGTCCTCATAGTGATAACGCTTGCAATTCCGCATATTTGTCGAAACCTAAGTATCATAGACGTAATGGACAATTACAGTTACCTTTACCTTCAGGTGGGCTGTGTGCTATTTATCACTGAGATGAAAAATTAATGTCACATACAAAGAATAAAACAACTTTGAAAGCGAACCTTTTTTGCGCCGCCTTGCACTTTGCTTCCAGACAACACCTCTGCTAAAAACCGAACCGGGTGACAATATTGGCCGGTCACAAACAGTGATGTATGCGTTTCAATATTGACCCCATCATAATTTTGAGGCAAGCAATCTATACATCACGCGATTGATTGAAGGCCCTCGCTCGCCCGCACTCGGCAAACGCTGAAATATACAAGTCCGATCATAAATTCCGCACGCCCGTAACATATTTGTTAACCCTCCTTCAATTTACGCTCCCAACTTTTTTGTCAATCTGCCCTTGGAAGGTTTAGAAGAATTGGTCGGAAACTGGTCGCGGATAACTTCTGCCAAGGAATGCTTGGACGCTCTTGTTACTTTTTTTTAACGAATACTTATTATTCAGATTTCTTTACTTCTTTTTTAACGGTGGAACTTCAAGCCTAAGAAGTCCGCCTGGAAGGGTTCACTGCTTTTTTGCACGGTTGAGTTCCGGTAGCCAGCACAATTACAGGTATGAGGCATAGGTATTATCTTTGTCATCACAGTGATACGCACCTGCGATTTTGCATTTAAAGGTGACATACATTTTAAAGGCATCCATAAGTAAGGCCTCACCAGAATTGACGATGAAACGTTTTTGTTATCGTTAACGTTATATATTGGCTCAAGGTTGCTCGATACCACCAAATGGTGTAAAATATGTAGATCGATACCCTACCTTGTCCTACACCTTTTAGTGCAAATACATGATCATATACTTAGATTTTCTAAGGAGCGTGGAAGGGGTGTTGAAAAGGGCCCTCGAAAAGCACTCACTGCGACCACATAATTAGTCATAACTCACTTTATTTTTTAAATCGTATTGAACTGCTCAAATCTACAAAAGCCTTAGCTCTACAAGCATCTCGATCAATACTCGTGACGTTCGATTATAGCCTCTAGGGCGCCACCATAAGAGTTATGGCGCATCAATGTAAATTAACGCCCCTGGTTTGCAAGGCGCGACGTACGGCCCATTTTTCTCTATCCCGAACCCAATATGTTGCTAGAATGGTGAAATTCACCATCTATCTTACGGGCCCCTATTATGGAAATCAGTGGACCCGAATAGTAGTCGAATGGATGCGGATGGACAGATCTCAATTCTTATTCAGTGCGAATAAAGTCGTGCGTTAAAATAGTAGCCCGATTTATTCCCAATCCACAGTCGAAGGCTCCGAATTTCATGAGGGTAAATCTGAGATGACGAAAGATGTAGGTTTTACATTTTCGCTTTCAACTTATCTTGGTCGTAGGTGCTCGAGGATATTTATGGAATCTCGCCTACAAAGTGTCGTGAAATTATATTCAAGTACAAATTACATTAATATATTCCTGTAGGCGTTTCAATCTGTCACTTTATAGTACAACATATAGTTTGTCTCTGATAAGTAATAAGTTTGTGGAATTGTACCAGAGTCTTCTACTTCAACGAGAAAGTTATTGGCTTTGATTATATTCATATTTATTTATAGTAATGAGCATTTATCGTCATAACAGAGTATTTACGAAAAATATACTTAAACCCATATCTCTGAAAAAATTTATGTACTTTAATAATATTATAATAATCCTACTCAATCCTACCCAATCAAGAAAAATTTACACACAACAATCTCATGTGTTCTTAATAAATAATAATCTTGGCGTTCATCTCCCGATTGTGCTCTCGCACGCGACGGTTTAGGGTCCGCCTTGACCAAGATCCAGGATTTGGCAGATATCCTGATAGACATGGCAGACTGCCATTTGTCCCACGTGAACCTGTTACCATGGGAACCATACTACATTGGATCATGATTACACATTCAGTCGGCTGAATGAGCAGGTTTCATTAAAATGTTTTCAATCACTCATCGCAAGAGCATATATTAGTGTTCAACTAATGTAGGTAAAAAACTGAGAAAAGTATAAAAAAATATCCAGAGTAAATAAACCTACATTCGCTACCTAAAGCAAGTACTACCTCGTCGTCGTAGGTAAGTAACGGCGTAGTAACAGCGAATCTAGACTCGAGATTCCTTCTACTACTTATTTAAAAGACAGGGTCACCACTTACTGCAGCTGTGTGTACATAACAATATGTGTAAATTGTTTGCCGATTAGGCAAAATAGACACAGAATTCGTCATCATCATCATCCATCAACCATCATGACCATGATCATCATGCAGCAAGATGGTGAGTGGCCATCATAAGGGTGAATCAGTTAAATACGATCTTCAGCGCTTCTGTCCGTATTAAAACTTCAACAATTCAACAATACCTACTAGATCCATGAAACATTCGTTGCACAAGCCATCTGCGAACACTGTACCGTAATCCGATGCACCGTGTTCACAATTTGTCAGTATAATTGATTAACCATTAAACAAATTGCAAATTAAGTAGGGTTTACAAATGGGATAGCCGGGCGCGCGCCGGCTCTGCGGTTATCGGAAACCTTTGCTTACTTATAAGTACTACGAGTAAATAGTTACAAGCACTAAGTGCTTGATGAAAAGCTAAAAGTGTAGCTAGGGTATTTATTGAATGGTATAGAATGGATGGAATGGTAAGTGGCAAGGTATACCTTATCGTATGTCGTTGAAATAAATATCATTATTGCATTGGAAGGTCTTGCTCATAGAATTATCAATATATTTATGATACTATCCTCTCGCTATATACGAGTACGTATTTATAAAAATGTCCACTGTACTATAAGGTACATTGTACGTACGTAAAAATTTAAATGACGTCACCGAAAATTGAGATTATTTGTGAAACTTACATAGATACTTACTTTTCAATTAATCTACCAGAGGTCTAAATCCGTCATGTACGTGTCTGGTATATAAAATAAAACTCTAAAAGAAGCGAAAAATGGTCTCTGAATAATTTGAAGCCTACATAATTATAGCTACAACTTTTCCTTCATACTTAGGTATTCAAATTTTTAAAAGTTTTCGAGGTACACTACGAAAAAGCAAAAATTTTCAAATCAAATTATATGTTTTTTAGGGTTTCATACCTCAAAAGAAAAAAACGGAACCCTTATATGATCACTTTGTTACCCATCCGTCTGTTCGTCAGTCCTTTTTTCTCATGAACGCGTACAGGTATCAAACTGAAATTAATACTCGGGTCTGCAATCACTTGGAGCAGGGAAAAAATCAAACTTCTAAGTCAACTTAATCAAAAGATATGGCCGTTTATGCCGCATATTTTAACGTTCTCAAGGAAATCAAAACCTATAAGGTACTTCCTGTTGATCTAGAATCATGAAATTGGGCAAGAAGCAATGCTATGTAGCACAAGTACCTAAAGGAAAAAATACCAAAACCGTTATTTGTAGTTACATCTAAAAAATAGTCAACCAACTTATAAAGTGTGGTTTGTAGCGACAACTATCGCTCCAATAGGGAAACGGTACTCACATTATGAGTATGCGAACACAAGGTTGGTAAGCAATCCCCACATAGATGGCACTGACCGTCCTACATCCGGCTAGAGAAGTGTGCCAAATTCCACGGCATATATACTACTTCCGACGATTAACTATCGGACCCCTGATCCCCTGGTCACAACACCCGGCCAAATGGGTAATTACCCTTGTCCACCTTCATCATCTTCGCTTGCCAACATTGGCGGTTACCTTATCCCACCGCCAAAAGTTGGATTAGCAAATATTTCATAAAAGTTGTATATGAGCTAGGTGCATTTGTAACTTTGTAATGTGTTTATAGTATCACAAAACCCTCTTTTAAGCATGCCTATTGACAGGCAACTACATTCGGTATTTAATTAAACGGGGCAAGAGTTTAGGCAAGAGGCAAGGCCTTAGCTATATTATTAGCTAAATAACAATTCTAGATTTAGGTATGCCTTTGATGACTAATTTTTTAATACTTGAGTCTCTTAACGTTGTACCTATATTCCAGTTTTCTGCAAAGGTGCATGCGATTTTGAAGAAGATATATATCAACAAAGCGTGTGCGTATGTGAAGAATATTAAAGAGCAAGGAGGCGTTGGCACTCGTCATGCCCCTGAGGATGTCATGGTATACAACCGCGCACAACATGATGGAACAGCCTCATCAGCCTACTGCCACCTCGTGACGATATATTCTATAACTAATACGAAAATGGATTATTTACTGTTAAAATGTAGCGGTTTCAGAGCGGCGTAACCTTCAGTTATCTACAATTCTTATTCCGTTTCATACCAAGTAAAAAGTAATTTGTAGAAACGTTAATTAAATACTTTATTACTTCATTTTGCTGACTGTACAGTGCAAATCATGACACTGGTCACAAGTTAATCTCGAGCATTAAAGCAAAGCTCCCACCGCAAAAAGCGATTGTGTTCTGTCCAAGCTAATCGTTTTGGGGAGCTTTAAAATTGTTCTAGGACCGAAAATGCGAGTCCAACTTCAGCATTTGCTTAAATAAGAATTACAGGCTTTGGAGAGTTTGGGATAATATTGCTACGAAAGGAAACTCCTTTGCGGGGTGCAGAAATGGGCTATTTTTTTTTTTATCTATCCATTGTAAAACTGTAGTCGGGACAGGATTCTAGGATGTAAGTAAGCCCAAAAAATGTTTTGAATTTTTGTCTGTCCATTTGTCGGAACGGATTTTGATTTAGTTTTGATAGTTTGTTAGCTTGTAGACCAGGGTTTAATCAAAGTTTCATATAATTCGGGTAGATAGAACAAGAGACACAACATGACCTCTCCGGTATACTAGCATTCATACAATATGGAGGCCAGTTAAAATGGTAACGCGGTAAATAAGCTAAACTGCTATTAAAACTATTTCCACGCGGACGAAGTCGGGGGCAAAAACAAGTATTTTATAAATCTAATGTTTTAAACAAAGAGAATTAATAAAAATAATGGTTGCTAAGTTATCTTCCGACAATCACTTTGACGTCAATGTACAGTCTAACAATTAATTAGCTGACCCCTTACTCCGAGATTAAATTATATAAATATTTCATTAAATAATCGATTTTGTTTTTGGCTTTTTTCCGAGAGTATGTTTAAAAAGTTAACTCGATTCACATGTGAATTCCCTGACAAACACTTTACGTAGTCCTTGGTTACGAAACGCTGATGATTGCGAAATTTTTACGGGCATCCCCAAAGCTAGTTGTCCTTGTCATTCATATCTGAAACTCATTTCATTCATCATCGTACCTACCTAACCAATTACTAAATTTTATTCATTCACATATTGTGCGTTTTTATTACTTCGATTGCAACCTGGTTGCAACTTCAGATCTCACCTCATAGACATACAGAAATAAAATATTAACATTTAATACAACTAATAAGGCTCCCCAAATTAAGCTTCTTTTCGACAAAATCCCCAAGTCATTTTGGTTTAGACTTTATTCAGAATTTAAATTCTTCGTGCTTCCCAGTTCTGGGAAAATGAGAAATAAATATAGAATAAATTGTTTTGATATCTTTGTGTTACTCATAGACTTGATCTAAATTACGTTCATTTCACCGAAAGCCGTAAAATATTACAACAAAAATACAGCTCATCTGAAATTCTCTAAAAAATGACAGCTTCATTAACCCAAACCTGAAAACTTTCCTCATTTTTATAAAGTGTCATAATTATGAGGGTAAAATATTTCATATTACGAAATGAGATTACCGGGAAAGTTATAGAGGTAAAAAATTATGACTTTAGATATGGGTGTACATTCGTACTAGAATACATTCTCAAATAGGTATTTCGTTCAATATTCGTTCGTAATTTTTAGGGTTTCGTTGTAAACCATTCCGCCGAGATCGTTTGTCTTTACCTATTAACCGACTTAAGTTAGAAACTACTGGTACCAACAAAGACTTATATCAATGGGTACCAAAGAGCTAAAATGTGGTTAGGTATGGTTAAGTATAACATACATCGCCAGGTCGTTTAAAAACATTGATAATACATAAATACATTTTTTATTTGGCGATCCGTTTTCGAAATGTAAGTATATTTCTTATTTAGAACGCGAGTTTAAATTTAAACTAAACTCGCGTTCTTTACACATATTATTATACTAAACGGAACTCACACGCGACCTTTACGATTTGATTTCCGACGTTTCGGTAGGGTTAAACCTACGCCTTCACTTCTTCTCGAGACCACTTACGTCTTATATAATAATAAGCCCTAAACTTTAGATTTCTGTATCTATAAGTAGTATAATAGTGTAGTATCTATAAGTAGTATAATAGTGTAGTATCTATAAAGTTCCGGATGTGCAAATCCGGCCATTTTATAATGAGAAAACGGAGCTATTTTGCATTTCGGTAGACACTGAAGTACAACAGTCTACTATCAAGGTCTATGAGGTTGATGACAATTGACAATGATGATGACTGTTTGATTCATAACGAAACAGACGAAAATGAGTACTTTTTGTACTTATAATATACCTGTGCCAATGTTGAGTAATTTGAGTTTCGTTCAATGTTATTTTTCATAAAACCACAATAAAGTTACTGAGGTCGGTCCCGACCTTTGCGACCGTGTTGTGGTCTAAACAGAGGAGGGACAAGGGACTAATAAAATACAGCTACATGTTTGTTTACAAATTTTATATTTAAACCCACCTGTACACTGTACTAGCTGTGACTTACCTACTGTTTGACAGAAACATTGTACACACATTTAAACCTACTTCAATAAAGCAAGGTTACATTCACAGATCACATATAATTTAAATTCTCAGTAGATTAATGAGTTAAGCTCGCCTTTGTACATCTCTGTTACTGTACTGTATAATGATGTCATATTTGTGTACAATAAAGAATAAAGAAAGAATAAGATCTTGCTTTAGCGGGCAGAATCTTATTTCCAAACAATGCAACTCCTAATTAGTCAGGTTATACCCGGCAATGAGTCACTGAGTTTTGATATCCAAATTATCCAGGTAGGCACGCACATATCAGGTACAATATTATCCTTTGTTCCGAAAGCAAGTGCGTTTTTTATACCACTAATGTGGCAAACAAGAGCTTACGGCCTGTCTGATAGTAAGCAGTTCCTATGGAATTAATCCAAAGGTTTTAGTCGTTTAAAAGTACGAGAGACAGATTACATTTGATTTTTAAAACGCCAAATAATCATGAGTGTAGTTCTGTCTATGTTCGTAAAAATCCCCCTCCCTGCTACTGTGGAACTTGAATGATGCTTCGGCTTTCCTAGAATGAATCAGCAGAAACTTGTCTTAACTCGGGACTAAGTTTTGATAAGTTATAATTATCTAAAGTCCACATTAATTGTCGATTTAATTCGTAATTGCAATTTTCCAGAACAAATTTGTCGTCTCCAACCGGATCGTAACGAAGACATTGGTTTTGTTGCTCGTTCTTCAAATGTTGAGACTGGAAAATAAATAAATGTATAATACCTAAACTTTTGCCCGCGACTTCGTCTTAGGTAAGTATAATTATTGCGAAAATATTACGAGAATGGTAAAGGAATGAATGGCCGTCTAAAAGAAATTACAACTTTTCGTAATCATCCGGATCATTATTTTTGGAAGTTGTCGACACTACTGAAGCTATAGGTATGCCAGTTCATGGGTATACGATGCCACGGGGCCATCGCCAAATAAGAACTAATGTAAATGACTTCTAATCGATATTTAATATAATCTAAAGGTTCCAAATTTATTCCTTTACCACACTACAATTTCACTGCTGAGGGTATTAAAAAAAATTAAATATATTTATTTCAGACCATATATCCATTTAGTAACAATTATACTTATATGTTATGTTAGTAACATTAGTAAGATTACTTTGTAGGTAACACTATTTGATTTAATTTAATATTAAATTTAAAAATAACCTTTTCATTATAGATCCACACTTGACTTTTAGCAATATCGTTGCACAGGAAAAGTCCAACCGTATTCGTTATATAATCCAAGCATAGGTCATTACGTTTAATTCTACCTTCTCTCGTATATACCCAAAACTGAAAAAAGAAACAAATTATCAGCACGAGCAAATACGATTAGGTGCCTATGAGACACTCTGGATGGGAAGGCTAATGCGTTGACCTATACACCTATCTTGTTTTCTTGTGTGATGATGTTGTGGGCAGATGTCACTCGCTTCACGATTTCCTGTCATATTGATCTGTTAGCTGTCTTCCTGGTACACTCATGCAAGGTACCGCCCAAAGTAGATTTGATCTGGTGGGTCCTCCGCATGGGTGATCTTCCGCGCGGTCGGGTACTTGCATTCTGTCCTGCTCGACAAGACGCTCCATGGCGTCATAGTTTCGCATCGAAACGATACTCAGTTTAAGATACTTCAAGCATCATCCTCCAGCACCATATCTCTAAAGCATCTGCTTTCCTCCTCTCAAATTCTCGCAATTTCCACGTCTCTGAAGCTTACAAAAATATACGGATAACATGGGTTCGAACGAGACTGGTTTTAGT
The DNA here is from genome assembly GCA_907269095.1 of Blastobasis adustella. Classification (NCBI taxonomy): domain Eukaryota; kingdom Metazoa; phylum Arthropoda; class Insecta; order Lepidoptera; family Blastobasidae; genus Blastobasis; species Blastobasis adustella. Next base: position 12,502,801 of record OU026125.1, read on the forward strand.
AATTTTAGTAATGTTTAGATGCCGCCAATCTTCTTTAAGTTATCTATTGCGATTATAGTCATTGCCATACGTCGCTTTATCTCCTCTATGTTTCCGCCATTATTCGACAAATAACTGAGAAATATGTGCTGTTAATTCATGTCTGTTCTTTTCTTTTGACAAGTACACTTTTCTGTTCGATTAGTGGTTTGTTTACATCGAAGGAAAATTGGTTTAATACGAAGTATAGGAATACTACATACTTGACCCAATTATCGCGTTTCTCGCCACGTGTTTAGGTCTAGGTGCTTATAATCGCTTCAAAAAATGAATATGAATATAATCAACACCGTGGTGACAAATCTCATTATTTTCAATCTACGTCTAATGGCGCGAATAATGTACCTAGTGGATACCGAGTCTAAGGCATCGTCATTTCAGCGGAGGCAGAACTGTTGAATCTGCTGCCTGTGATGCACTCGACATCCCATCTCATCCCCGTCATTCAGTTTGTTTTTATACTGTCGTCATAGCACAATACATTAATAGCGTCAAATTTAAGAATATTAAAATAATATATACCCATTTATCAATATCCAGAAACATAGGTATGTAAATAGCAAGTGTCAGACCAAAAATTGACGGTTCATTCCTAATCTTATATACCTATATACTTATTTCACCTGATTATATCCTTGATTATGGCAAGGCAGCAGTTTCAGCATCTCATTCCAGTTATTACTTTTTGACGCATCCAAACAATGGGAGCTATATTTACAGGTTATCTGAAACAAAAAGTTGCATATTCGATAGTTCTGTTCGCAAATGAACACATCGCACGACGTTGTGTGTCTCGTGTATTAAAGGTGAAGATATGTGCCGTATTATCATATGTAGTTTCAGAGTTATAAATGCTTAAGAATAAAAAACTTATTGGTTTTCGTTTAGCACTTTTCTATAAACTCTTTATTATTGCAATTTCAGCTTAGCATTAGACTCACTTTGATGCAATGGAGTCTTGGCCTCCTCATAATAGGAAATGTAACATTATGAGGTAAGTACTAAATATAATACTAACTGAACCCAAAGCGACGTACTGATCAGGAATTTCCAATTCAGGATAAATGTTATGCAAATACCACTGGAACGACTTGCACTGTAATTTCTTCCGCAGCTCTTTTTGGGTTGTGACGTTGCCGTAAGCTATGTATCGATTTCCAGTTCTTTGGTAAAAATATTTAGCGTAGTCATCCATCCAGACCTTGAAAGTGAATTAATTGTTATTGAAAATGAATGTTCCTAAAATTATGTAATAAACATATAGGTACTTATATCAACAGTACAAACATCATCATCATCATCATATCAGCCAGAAGACGCCCACTGCTGGGCATAGGCCTCCCCCACAAACACAAACATATAATCAATGTGTCAGTTATGATTTCACGTCGTACCTATCCACTAAACAAATTTGAATTTTGACAAGAAGACAGATGGCAAAATGGGGGGGAAGGACATACGCTACTTTTTATCTCAAAAAAGATTCACTTTCACTCGAACGAAATCGCAGGTAAAAGCTGGTAACAATATAGGTATTTAATAAAACATACATTCATATTAAATGCACTGTTTCAGAATATAATTCTAATCACTGACCTCGGCCAACCGAGCGCAATTCCTTTGAAATGATCCGAAAGGACGACTGTATGGAAACTTGTCTCTGAACACATGTCCAACACGGGAACAAGGTACGATCTCCATTGACCCACCACACATCCATGTTTTGAATGACAATTCTAAATTCTCGGCGCCCCAAATATCAAAACCTCTATCATAGTATCCCAACTTCTGGAAGTATTTCTTGCTGATAGCAAATAATCCCCCCGATATAGTTGGCGTTTTTAAAGGAGAATGGGGATCTGTCCTGTGATGTGTTTGTATATTTTCTGGCATCTCTATCCAAGTGAACTGAAGTTCCCAGTTGAATCCCCCTAATTTAAACGATTTGGGGCTCTGGGCGATGTATTCGAATGTATCATCGTTTATGATATCTACAACTGGACTAACCACTCTGGTGTCATCTAAATATATTCTTTCCACTAAGGGCTCAAGCCAGCCTGTAATATCAAATATAAATTAATTTAATATTGATTCCGAAGTCTTGTTACCTAAAATACTTTATCAAATATTGCTCAGTTTAGTCTGATAATAACATTATAATTATGATTAATACCTTCCTGCTTTAAATCTTGTGCTAATGTGCTAAATAAACGCTTTGCTATAAACAAAACATAATGAAACATATATTCTTACCGGGACCACATTCGCAGTGGCTGTCAAGGAAAATTACAATTGGCGCAGTAATATAATCCATAGCCGCTATTCTAGCTCTAATAAGGCCTTGTCTTTTAGAATTACGTATTAATAAAATGTTAGTCTTCGAACTTACGAATTCTTCAAGTCTCTGTTGAAGGCTTGCTGTTGGAAAGATATTTCTTTCTGTCATCAATTATATGGAATTATAGATTTACATAATAATAATATATAAATATATTATTAAAACGCTAGATTATATTAAAGGTAGTTTAAGAAATGTACTCTTGGTAACTGAAATTAATTTTAAAATATATTAATAAAGTCTAGTGGACAGCGAATTATAATATGATTTTTAACACGAGATAGTTTCAGATATCCAGGAGACCATTATATAAATAACCATATCGATCAAAATACTAACCCCTGTTTGAAAAGTCATCGAACAGGATAATTTCCTTTAGTAGATCTTTCGGAGACGTAGCCAGTACAGAATTGACAGTTCTGATCAATGTGGACCAAGCTTCATTATGGAAACAAATGACAACGGATGCTGCTGGCAGTTCCATTGGATACTTACGGTTTTTACACCTGAGTAAAGGATGTAGATTAATGTAGTTGTCAAGGAGAATTTATAAAAATATCCACTTTTTAAAGATTCTTACCACTCTCCTCTTCGGTCTGGAAGGATTCTTTCCAAAGGGATCAAATCACTCACATACTCGTTGAATCCATAATTTTGCCAGCCTCTCTGTACCATCATTCTGTCACTAGCTTTGAGATTTTCTGAGAGATATACTGCTTTACCGTTCTTACCTTACAAAAGAGATTACAAAAAGTTTCATTATGTGTGGGGAATTAAACAATAATATAAGAAAAGGTGGATTTGATATTATGATGGTGTCACGTATTCATTTACCTGGATTTGTTTTGGAGCCTATAATAGAGGATAGTTTGTTGTTGATAGATGAATGGAACGATCCCTCCAAAATTGGATACGCTGAAAATTTTAAAATCGCCGACTTTTTATTAAGTACAAAGAAAAACAAAAAGTACTTACTGTCTATCCCTTATATTTCAGGTACTAAAACAATATTTAAATTGTTAGGTGTTTGGTTACATATTTTTTTATTGTATTTAAAACGAGCAGTAATATAATATTTGGTTTCCTTGGCAGAAGCCTGCATTGACAGCTCAAACAATGATGTTTTGGTTTCTTGAAATACGTTCTACGAGTATCAATTTCGGAGCAAAACGTAGTTGGGAATTTTCGGGACATTAGAACAATACGAAATTATAGTGAATCCATACTAACCTCTAAAATTTGATTTATTTTTTATGTAACCGGGATACAGCTTCATTAACGCATTATTGAAATTCTCATAATCGTTACCACCCGCAATCCTATTTTTTAAATTCTTATATTTGCTGTAATCTAATTGATATTGAACATTTAATGCGGGACATGCGTGAAAAATATATGATAAAACGCAATTATTATTCATAATCACAATTCACCTCTATAGCTCAAGTTATTTTTGCTGTGACCAGGATCAAAATACATTATCCTAACGTTAAATTTTTTGTGATCGTCTTTTGCAATAACACTCATATTTTTGTGTTTAAAATCGAAAACAATCTTTATGAAAGATGCAAGCCATATAACTAATATTATCAAAAGAATTTTAATCACTTTCTTGAACATAACTTCACTTTCTGGTATTGTAACGTCTTAACTCTGCAGTTTGTGGCAACAAAGAACACAACGTGGTTCATAATTGAGGCCTTATAGCCACTGTATTCATTGTCTTGTTATCGAGTTGTGAGTTTATCACAGTTTTACTACAGGTTGTTACGATTTCATGTTAAGTAATTCAAAAAAATTTTTGACTTTTAGCTTTCCATAACCTGCCTGCGAAGGATCCTGTTATATTTTGGCCACATAAAGGCGGATAGAATCTCGAGCAGCTTATGGTGACAGGCATGGTCGCAGCCCTACTAGGTGGTCAGATCAAATCCGCTCAACGCTCAATATAAAGCTGCATGATGCTAAGTACAGATACCGGTAGTGAGACAACATTTTTTTATACCACTAAGGTGGCAAATAAGCTTACGGCCTGCCTCATGGTAAGCAGTCACCGCAGACTATGGACGTTTGCAATAATAAAGCAGAAATTGTTCATCGGGGGATTCCCGACCCTCAGTAATGATGGACACGACGCGAGGAGGAGTTGACCACCTGACCGTATGTTAAGTAATGTGCCATAAATATTATGTAATTTACTAATAGATAACTGTAACTGGCTCTTTCAATTCGCGTTAAAGTAAGCAAGATAGAAAGTTATATCTCGCGATACAAAGCCCGTCATGTGGACTTGAGCCCACCAGTAGAACATTTATGAGCAAAAATTGGTCAAATATAAGAAAAAAGCATGCATATATAGACAATCCACACCCCGTAGTTACTCTTCGTTTTAAGTGTAGACTATACTGTAGCCGTGTACAGTAAGTATTGGAAATTGTGTCATGAAACCGAGATTGTTTGCAAACTTTAAAATCATAGTATTGTCTTCTCAAATCAGTTCGTGGGATATGTAGATATGGTGTAAATTCATAGTACTACCACGGTTAATAATGTTATTGAGATACATCAATTTTATCTTTAATAGAATGCATGAGATTTAGCTCTAAAGTTATTTAACAAATTAGTAAAAGAGTTTTTACGGTGTACCTCGTTAACTTCGGTGTTTGCCCACCTCCGTCTCAATTTAGCCTAACGATCCTCTTGTAAAGTAAATCTAAAGAACATTCTTTTTTGTCGTCGTCTCTAGTACAAAACCGCAAAGTTTTATTTCCATCTATACCTCAAAAGTCGCCATCAGTGGCCGACCCAATGTCGAAAGCAAAAGGTTGAATATTGCAAATCAACCGCTTTCTCAAACGAAACGCTCTAGGCGGGTAATGAGTCTAATGAAGGTTTTTCCGAAGGTCTAAAGGGTAAGGTTTACGTAACGGCATTTAATTAAGATGGGTCAGGTATTTAACCGAGTTTTCTTTTGATAGCAGTGCACGGTAAGTACACCACTGACATCATTGCAAATATTTAGTACTTTTGAATGTAGATATAAGTAATAAAAAAAATAATCATCTTGGCGTTAATGTCCCGGTTGTGCTCTCGAGAACGAGGGCCCGGGGTCCGCCTTGACCATGATCCAGGATTTGGCAGGTCTGAATCTGGTCAGGTGAATGTAGATATAAGTACGTAGGGAAATATAATTCAAACGTAATTTTCGAAAGTACCTATCACTGCATATTATAAAAGTCTGTCTATCTCTGTCTATCTGTTCGCGATAACCTCAAAAATGACTTAACGATTTTTTAACGGATTAACCAATAGACAGAGTGGTTCTTGAGAAAAATGTAGGTGTATAATTTGTTAAGGTTACTAGCCGTCCGAAGCCGGGGCAGGACGCTAGTTGTATATAAAATACATATAACAATATATAGATTTACGCAGATTAGAATCGCAATAAAAATATATGTTGAACCGATGAAGAAAATCGTCGTAAGAAAGAGCGTCTGGTTGCCCTGGAGCTAGAGTACACCCGTATGATGTTAACGGTAATCAGATGGCTTATGAGATGGTCAGACTACATCCAACTTTGCTTTTGATAGAGCCGGTAGGTCTGACAATAACGGGCTTATATTTTATAGACTTTTACCTTTAGTCATTTTGCAGATTTCGTTTGCCTCCTCAAAACAACCCCTACTGTCAGAAGAGCATATTTCACAGGCGTCGTGTCGCATTAAATTAACATTACCAACCCCTTACATTTTCAAAGGAGCAGTCTCCATATTCATGCGTGTGACGTTAACGAATGACAAACGTAACTCTTCAATTAACACAGCCTCTAATGATGCAACGAGGAGGCTTCCCGAGACACATTCGGAGTCATAGTCAATGGAGACGTTCTTTCTGTGCTACTACAAATTATGGATACCACGCAATAAACATAAACTACGATAAATTATCCAGTTTTTTTAAATTAAATGCATCTGAACGACAACTTAAAAAAAACACTTGATGTTTATTTTATTTATTGTCATTTTTAATAATAGACCTAAGTATCATCTTTCGCCACATCACAATTTAATAATTATTCCTATTTATCGATAAAGTACACAAGAGAAAGTGCTGCCGCCCATTTTTAACCGCCTTCAAAAAAGTTCTCACATGAAAAATATTTATAACAAGCTTTTATCGTGAACCTAAATCACTATGAGGTTATCTCGTTGCTTTCACTAGTTCCGTCATCATAATCAGACCTTAAATATCACCTAGGGGTTTAGCAGTCATCATGACCATTCCAAAGAACCCAAACACGATGGCCTCCGAATTCGAAAATGATGTTATATAATTTACTCATATTGTGAGCTTTTTTAGTTTTTTGTTATTTGAAGTCAAGTTTTAATGTTTTATTAAAAAAAAATGGTTTACGGTGATAAAGATGGTCTCTCGATGACATTAGTCGCCTTTTACGACAGCCGTTAATGGATAGAGTTAGGGATATATTCTACTCTGCACGTCTTCTTGACTAATTAATAATAATTACAAACTATTTTCATTTGACTCCAACTACCGTACGTATAGTTCCACAAAAGTTTGCGTATATACTTCCAGTTGATGAATTGTACCTATTTTATTATAAATACATAGTTATCCATGTAATATTAAACAATAGTAGCAACTAATATCCCTGTAATACTAGTTCTTGCTATTGTTCCAATAATATACAATTTCAATTGGCGAACTAAGTTACGCAACAAGATTACAGAACACTAACCTGAACAGAGAAACCAAAACTGTTGAGGAGATAATTTCCCCGAAGATTGTGTTCAAAACTAAAGTTGACGTAGATTGTACGAGGCTGAAGCCTGCGACTTGTGATGGCAACTGTTTTGTATGATTAATGACGCGGTCGTTAGCCGGCGAGACTGCAAATGGCAACAAAGTGACGTCTTTATTTGCGGCAACTGCGATCATCACTCTCAGGGACTGCGAGTTGCGGAGCCTCAAATCTGTGACGTCGTGTTGGCTGAGGATTTCAAGATTATGCTTGATGCAATATTGTATCTCGGAAGTCTCGATGGTTTAAAGTCCGCCATTTGTATTATTTTTAGTTCAATTAAGTTTTTAAATAAATAAATAAGTCTGGAACGCTACTTTTATAAAATTGATGCATTTGATATATATATATACAACACTGGTGGACTCGGCGCGACTTCGTTAGCCTACCTATTTCACCTTTACCTACTTTTTCTCACTTATAAACTTTCCTCTTGAATCACTCTATCTATTGTTGAATACCTCATTAAAATCCGTTGCGCAGTTTAAAATATCTAATCGTACACAGATACATAGGTACAGACGGCGGGAAGCGACTTAGTTTTATACTATGTGTATAGATACAACAAACGGTAGGTACTCGTATACTCTTCATGAATTCGCGTACATTTTATAAGATCCAATAGGTATATATTTCAGTCAAAGCCCCAAATGACTGCAGAGTTCGGCTTTAGTCTTCTTATTGCTACCTAACTTTCTAAAATACCTACAGTAACTTTAAGAAACTGTCTTACTGTTGGAGCCCGAAGTAAAAGTTAACCCCATTTTATTGCACTTTGCACAGAAGTTCCTTTAATTCTTGCTTTCAATTAAGAAGTGTTAATGGAAAAAACTAAGAAACTCCACAATGGAGATCATTAGATGTCCACGGCTGAATGAAACTTTCATGGAACTCCAACAATTTTACTCCGGATTCTATTAAGTGTAACTCCGTAATTTATTGTTGAAAGTTTTCGGTTGAATTGACTATTTTCGGACCATTTATCTGTACTTAATTAGAATTATTTCAGAGGATTAAAGGATTCATACGTTATATGGATAGGTTAATGAGTGGACTATTACCTATTTGAGCATCGAAAATCAAAATATCGGAACTATTTAAGGTTATATGGTCGATGCCCGATCGATAATATTTTTAAGTCATTGTAAAAGGGGGAATTTCATAACCTGAATGCATTGATTTAAAGCATATGCTATATAGAAGTCTATGAGTAAATGACCACATTTGAAAGTAAATTTTCTTTTTAGATAAAATAGAAAACGATTAGATAATGTTAGTGTCCGTCGTGTTATCAAAGACAAAGTAAGATTTTGGGGCTAATGTTGAACTATCACTCATATGGACCAGTATACAATTCTAAGAAATTATATGGAAATAAATTCCATGGTTTTTAAAAAGAAGACATCGACATCATATTGTTATGTTGAAATACATCAATTTATACTATTTATCGTCATTATTATTCTATTATTATTATTATTATATTATATATCTATACATCATCATTATTCTATTCAGCCCGAAACAGTCCACTGCAGGACTAAGGGCCTCTCCCACGAAAGGTGAGGTTATTGCCATAATCTCCACGCTTGGCAGGCGGGTTGGAGATCGCAGTGTTTAAATATAATAATGGAAAATGCTGCTGCCCTTTTTCCAGACTACGGAGACTTTTGCCTCGAAAACATTAGTCGCCTTGTACGACACTTATGAATGTAAGGGGTTAATGCTATTCTACTCTGCCGGACACCACACGGCCAATTTATATTATTAGTTGAGATAAAAATAAACCCACTATTTTTGGTGAATGCTCTTAAAGCCTGTTTCATCTTACATTTACCTTTCTATTACTGCCAATAACTTGCTAGATCTAAAAATGGAATATAAAAAATGACAAAGGTGTAATTCATAATTCACTAACACACTTTATGGTAGCACGAGAAAAATCATACCGGCAGTCTGTAGAAAGTCTCGTTTCCACAAGTTTCGTCTCCCACTTACATTGTGTAGTTTAGTTTGTAGGAAGTAATTTCCTGAAGGAAAGCCCGCTTCCTGAAACTTATTTCAGTGCCTTTGTTGTGAACAATGGCACAGTTGATTCACGCCAGAGTTTTCGTTTGATGTAGAGAGTTGTTACTAAGCAGCAATTGTGGATGTTTTTATGAGAATCCTATATTTATGTACACGTGTTTCGTTTCACCTTGTTATTGGCTACATATTGAGTTTTCCTCGCTCGCTGTAATAGGGCAAAGTGCCTTTATAAATAGAAGTAAATATTAAATTTACTATCCACTGCACACGAGTTCTCCCGAAAATGAAAATCATTTTCCCGCCAGGATCTACCTCTATTATTATTTTCCTGTATCAAAGGTAGTCTTACCATGTCGATCATAAACAGAATATTTATTTATGAACCTTTTACCTTTACCTTGTAAAAATTCCTATCTATCAAAATTTATAAAATATATACTTATATACCGTCACAGGCCGTCTCCGGATCCCCAACGGAAGACCATGGGTAACCTCGCTAAAGGTAGTATTTTTATTTTCCAAAAAGGTGTGAAATGTTCTACTAAAATAAGCAAGATATGAACGTGTGAAACTAGTAACCTTTTTTTAACAAACATATCCATTTTTAACTGATTTGATTCTAGTAGTACTTTTTCTCATATTTTGTCAATAAACATGACATATTCTCTAATAGAACACTAACCTCAATTTAACCCGTGCCTCCTCGAGTTAAACAAACGAGCACTAATTACGAAGTAGGCGTTTGTTATTGGCATTGCCGTATAACTATCCAAATCACCATTTCGATTAAGCTGCCATTAAAGTTTGCCATTTCGGGCAAGTTTCGCCGGCTAAGCCGGGTGACCTGCCCGGTTTAATATTCGACGTCACACTCGCCCTGATCCAGAGATTAGACGCTAATGCAACCCAGGGAAGACTTCGGGCGTCCTTGTATCAAGTAATGCCATATTTTGTGGGCGAAATCACTTTGGGAAATTCTGCGCGTCATTGGATGGATTCAACTTAGGGGCAGAGCGCATCCCTTTGTTCGACAGGTACTTAGTTAAAGAGTTCATTGGAGAAAGGAGGATTTTAAGATTACCTACTGTGAGAGTGTTACGTCTCACAAAGTAAGCTCAGTAATCCTACTAATGTTGTAAGTGTGAAAGTTTGTAAGGATGTTTCGATAAATATTTGTTACTCCTTCACGCAAAAATTTGGCAGGAAATAGCTTATAGCCCAGAATAACACAAAGGCTGTAATAATATATCCCGAAATTCAATGCGGTTCCTGCGGGAACGGGTCCGTAATGAAACAATCAAAATTTGCGCAGACGCAGTCGCGGACAAAAGCTGGTACGGCAATAGTTGTCTATATTAAGTGATCCTTTTACTACACAATCCAAACTAAAATAACTACTAGGATTTATAAGCGACTAATATGGAAATGAAACTGTAAATCCTGTTTCGATAATTGTTGTTGCGACTCTGGCCGCAATCCATCGCTCGTGCAGACGGGCGGGCGATTATTAAACTACTTGGCGAACAGGCGACGAACTCACAAAAGGTTCCCGGGAACAGTTGCCGACGATAATTGGTTTTCAGACCGCTGTGAGAGATTCAAATCCAACTGTTATAATAACAGCACAGGTCTGGCCTGTTTGTACATTTGCTGTTCTGTCACCGTTCCACACGAAGAGGTTTTGTGAGTAATTGTTTAAAAGTTTCATTGCTATGTTTGTGGTTTAAATTGTTTATAATATAATAGAGGTCATTTGTTTGGGTGAAATCAACAAGCCCACCATATTGATTCTACTAACAATTAAGTCAAAATTGGGTGCAGGCCGTGGTAAAATAGGACGATGAAATTGAAAACTTATTATTTAACTCACCTGCGATATTCATACTAAAAATAGTCAACGAACTCCCTGGAACTTATTAAAAATATATAAATAACTTACATTTGGAAGGAGAAACTGAATGAAATGCAGTTATCATGACCTTTGCTGAAGCTATTACCATGCTCACGAGTTTCATACGACATTTTTCAATACACTTCATCATCGTAACATAGACTTCCCACTCGTCTTCCACAGCTGTCAGCTTTTCATCTCTTGCATCCACTGGCTTCATACGACCATCAGAAGGTATTTTTTATTTCATACGGTAGGCAAACAGGCCGGTGGCAACCGCTGCCTATACAGATTAGCAACACAATAAGGGGTATACCAATACGTTACCCACCTTCATAACACATTGCTCTGGCAGCTAAAACCAAACTGGCCCCTTCACTGTCAAAGGCCCGGTCCTCCAAATCCCCACTCCATGGCGCACTAGAAATCTTACTCACCGGCAGGAACAAAACACTATTTAAAATAGTATTGTTTGGCTGCGGAATTCTGGAAGGTGGAGGTGTTTCTCCAGTCGGGCGGCTCTCCTAGATACGTCTATCTTGTTGGGGACCGTCTATGCTGCAACTTCCGGTACGTGGTCGCCACTCAAGAATTTTTCCCTTGGTCATTCTAAGACTTTAGAATGTCTTAATCTTCTTCAAGTGGAATGTCAGACATCCTTTCATATGTGTATATACATTTTTATTATACCTAACTGGATTTGTCCGAATTAGCTTTTGTCCGTGACTTCGTCGGCGTGAAAAGCTTTTGTCCGCACGACAATTTTAAATGACATAGTGTATGAATGCTTGTACTATGGGAAGGTCAAGCTGTATCCCTGGTTATTTCCATTCGAATTAGATTAACTTGGCTTAGATTTTAAATTGGACCCTAAGGTAACAAACTGTAAAAACATTCTGCGGGTTTTCCGCGATGCCCGTGATGTACAGAAAATTTCAAAAAAGCACGCTTGCGTCACAGTACCTTTATCTGGCTGTTTTTTCTGTCATATCTTCAATGTTTGAAACTTAATTTCGATAGTAATTTTTTTTTATAAGGGCGCAAATTAGCGAGCGTGTTCACCTGATGGTGAATGATTACCGCCGCCCATAAACATCCGCAACACCGAGAGGTCACGAATTTCTCTATAATAGGTGCGTATACCGTTCAACACTTCGCCATATTTATTCACTACATACTAGATATTCAGTGCAGTTTCACCACAAAGAGATAAAAAGCAGAATTGACGATGCAACTGTGTGATTGGTGCACAGGAAACGACTTTGCTTTGGAATAATCCTAGCCCCAAGCCAGCCTGCATGTTCGAAATTCAAAATTTCAATCTGGTGTGCTCTCTAAATAACGGTTTGTTGTTTATATTTTCCTTTCAGTATTCCTCTATTTCGGCAGGTCTAGTTTGAGAATTTGAGGAATGGACTGAAGATGTATTTATTTCAACAAAATTTTAACTTTCTATTGTATAAGTTGATTTTACTCTTATTTAAGTACCTGTGTATTAGATATATCTATGGGCCTTTGAAGCCAGATAAACAATGAGAAGAATTAGGCTTCCGAAATTAAATAGCTTGCAAAAGCTTGTAAAAATACTTTAAAAAATTTTTAAAGTACAAATCTCCCAAATATTACACTAATAATACAGCGAGAAACTTGATCTACAACTAAGTTATTCAAGTTAATGCACGAAAAATAAAACGCAAAACGAAACAATATTTTTAAAATTTTCAATAAAGAATCACACGTATGCTGGGCGTCCAAATTAAATCGGAATGACCTCAAATAATTTCCGTAAAGAATTTAATACAGAATCCATCTGGCAGCATCCTCCGGTCTATAATTACGTCGTTTCCAGATGAAATTTATGAAGTGAAATTCTGCTTCTCCCCTGTGCCTCACCCCTCACCCCTCGCCCCTTCGTCCCTCGCCCCTCGCCTTCCAGAGACAAAGCCCGAGGTCCAATGGTAACAAATTGGATTCCAGCAGTGCACCCGCCACGGAAAATCGAATGTTATTATTAGATAAAACCTATGAATTACGAGATAAGCCGTGTTTGGCTGCGATTTTATTGGCCCGAAACGCGTGGAAACTTTTGGAAAGACACTTTTGTACGGGTCTTAAAATGTGTTTTGTGGAAGTGATAGGCATAACAAGACAGGGTACTTGAACACTTTCATTAATATTTATACTTTACCTTATTTATCGTTTTAGGGAATTCCAAGAAAAGGAAAAGGTCACAGTTATCTAACTAATAGGTCCTTCTTGGGAGAACGTTTTCCGCGTAACATTCGCGGTGAAATTTTATCTTGTAGATATTAAATAAATAAATATTGTAATTTATAAGATACTAGGAAAGTAAGAAATACAGTCTTTAAAATCGGTGCATAATTAGTCGTTTGTTCCTCGTTATTGAAATAAGGTTTTTAGTTATGAAAATTTGACTGTCCACTAAAGTTACAAAGCAGACCATGAAGGTGACCTTATACGGATAATTGTAAATTTCCTATGCTGGATCACTCGAGTTTTTACAAATATTATATTTGTTTTTTTTTTTATCAAAGATTGTACTTATAGAAATTAGGGGCAGCTTGGCAGACCTGTCTTTGTATGAAATTCCCTATGACATCGCATACTATTCAGCGTCTCCCGCAGCGATGCTACCTCGGTAGATCAGTTTTAAAAAACATGTGGGAACAGGGGTAGCCGTGTATGCCTCAAACGATATTATTATAGTTGCAGTGTAAAATGCCTAAAGTTATTTATTATTACGTTGAAAACACATTCAAATGTCAAAATCGAAGTTTTCGTCGCGCGTCACACTTGGTGGCCGCTCAGCAGAATATTTAATAACTTTTTTATTAAATATACATTACACACACAAACAAACATACAAATTATACATTAAAATGATCGTTCTTTAACATTGCATTATATTTACTCCATTTTATTGTTGTATCTTATAAATAACAAGAGTTACAAGGCATTTTGTGTATGTCGATATTTAGCTCGTATCTTCAGAGTTTATCGGCACAGAGGACTATGGTGGAGGACCTTGATGCTACTTATTGCTACGTAATAAAAAAAAACAAAACGAGACGTCGAAAACTTATTGGAAACCTCGTAGGTTACGAAGGTTATTTTGAAGACGAATTATAATTGTTTATAATTTTTGTAATTTAAAGCTTATTAGATAAAATACATCTTCGAGATTATTTTGTAATGTTCTTTTTAAATTTAGCTATAAATTGACATACATTTTAAATAATATAAAACTGTAACTTTCGCAGCTTAACTTTCGTAGCAATTTGTCGCTGAAAGTTACTTGACCGTATCACGAGGGTTACATCTCTACATCAAATGTAAAATTGTACTTCTCAATAGAGCATAATAAACACAATAGTGCTGTAGATACTATAAATTTAGTTGTGTTATCCCAGTTGAACTGATAGGTAATGTTAAACTCTGCATATTGTTTATTAAAATGCCGTAACCTGTTACTAATCGCGTTCTATAACCTGGTAATTACGTTGTTCGGGGAATATTTATGTAACGGGTACCTATTTATATATAATTATATATGGATGGGTACATCACAGGCTGTACGAAAATCCGGACTGCCTTTATTACTTCATAATCATATTGGTGTCAAACCCGATTTTACGGCGCTAGAGCTCAGGAGCTTTGGTATTTTTGCTGGTGAGGGTGGCTCCAAAACACCAAATGCCTTTACTTTGATTTTATTTCCTAAGCAATATTGTAAAGATGCACATGGAGTTGAGGCAAAGGCCATCAAAGAACGATCCTAATGCACTTTACTTTTATGCTTACAATATTCGCTAATTTAATTATTTTAATCGCCTTTCCCATACTTTATATTGCAGGCGCATACCCTTCCCGGAGTGCCGTCAAATAAAAAATAATTAACTTGGCAATAAATAGAGCTTAATGAACGTCATTGAGTGAAAACAGAAGTTACTCGCGGCTGCTCGGGCTTAAAGGAGATTTGTGAACTTAGCGTAAATTAAATAAAACTTCAGACCGATTAATTTAAACTGGGGAAATCCTAAGGATTTAATTGTAAAGGAAACAGAATTTGGGGCAAACAGAATTAATTAATTAGGAGTTGCATAGGTTAAAGTTGTGTACAGTTGTAGATACTTATGGCTATGGTGCTTATTTAATCGAAACTAATGATTTTTAAACGTCCAGATTAGTGTAGGTTTAATTTCAGCCTAAAAAAATAAAGTATAGTTGAAGAACTAAACTGAAAGTATCGCCTAATATATTTTTGATATAATGTTTTTGCATATAAAAGTGAATCAAAAATTACCCTGTAGAAATTAGGTTTAATCGCTTAGATCTTAGGATTTCCGGTCACGACAACAATTTCTTTAATGTTTTAAACTATCGCGGTTATTATCACAAGGTTTAGTAAAGGTACGCGATAGGAAACTCAGAACATAGCTTTAAAATGTATAATTTATTTTATACAAATATTATGTAGATTGATAGCTTAACTAAAACTATTACCGAATTGATTTATTAATTCGGTGATAGTTTTATAAGAACAAGCAAAACACACTCCTGTGTTCCAAAATGCGCGACGCAACGGACTCTTATTATGTGAGCAACGCGTTCCAGTTTTGTATGTCGATGCAAAAAGGATTATTGTTTTTAACGGTCCTTGCCTCTATTTGGCAAATTTCGACTGTTGATTTACTTCGAGTACGGTCCATCACATTCTTTCACCCGCTCGATTTACTATGACAAAGTTTCTTTCCATTCTAGACTGATAGGCTGTTATTGGCAAATATTGGCAATAAATGTGAAATTTAAATTTATTTTTGTAGATACCTAAGGTTAATACCTTTCTGAACAATGAAATGAAAAAGTGCGATCAGTGTGCATCATATAAAGGTAATATGGCGTACGAAACGAGAAAAAATGAGTCTTATCATTTCCAATTTTAACAAAACGCCAAGGAAAATAGACAGACGAAAATCCATTTCGGAGTAACCGACAGCGGATAATTCGATATGACGTGCAAGTAATGGTGGAGCTCGAAACAAAAATAAATGGCGTTTTATTTACGAAATTGAATGAAATATGTGTGCTGGCATTCGAATATTTGTGCTCTTTTTATGAGAAGGGAATGATAAATTATCTGTCTACTTTTATAAAATACCATATTACAGTCGTCAAAGTCTAATCTAGTTATCATCTGGGCCCATAATATATTCACTTGTTTTTTACGATAATGAGTTTTTATTTCTGTCATGTTAATTAATTAATAACAAATCCATATGGGTATGTGAGAATCTACAACTGTAGGGGTTAAAGATTAGAATAATTTTATTTTTTTATTTTGAACTTATCTACTTATTTCTGTTACAGCTCTATTACAGCAGCTGAGATTGTGGTCATATTACTGCCTAGTTAACATATAATATCGTAGTTGTAAACGTTAAAATAGACGGTTTTAGGACCACTAAAAATACAACCAAATTACTACAAAATTACATAACTTCCTTGGCACACGCTTGGTCTCGACCTACACGTAGAAGGCATTACTAGAAGTCCTAAAGCGACGATATCACTTCCAATTACTTTTTACTGGCATGCAAGCCAGCTTGCAAGTCTTGTAAGGTACCTTCACTCGAGAAAACTGTTCACTCGAGTGACATCAGACACATGGTGCGATCGTTAGCTCTGCTATGCAGTTTTGCAAAGCGACTACAAAAAAAGTTAACTTAAACCTAAAAAATAACCTTTAGGCGAGGCAGGTAATTTTCTGAGTTAGTCATCTTCTCAGTAGGTCAATTTCTAAGGACGTCATGTTCTAGTTTGGTCATCTTTTTATATTGCGCAGATTTTTCAAATACTTCCTCTTAACCTATTCTTATGTAATTATGCGCACATACTAAGTTCCTGTGATAGTACAGTACTATGATATATACATGAGGATCTGATGATGGAGTCAGGAAGTGGACAATAGAACTCTTCAACCCTTGCTAGTAACCAAGTCGAGTTTGGACTCATTTGGTTACTTTTAACGAGTTCTATACAATATTCTTGAAGACGAGGGGTTGATGACAGTGTCAAGAGTTAGACTGTGGAACTCTTCAACCGTTGCTAGTAACCAAGTCGAGTTTGGACTCATTTGGTTACTTTTGACGAGTTCTATGCAGTATGCTTGAAGACGACGGCTTGATGATGGAGTCAGGAGGTGGACAATGGAACTCTTCAACCGTTGCTAGTAACCAACTCGAGTTTGGACTCATTTGGTTACTTTTGACGAGTTCTATGCAGTATGCTTGAAGACGACGGCTTGATGATGGAGTCAGGAGGTGGACAATGGAACTCTTCAACCGTTGCTAGTAACCAAGTCGAGTTTGGACTCATTTGGTTACTTTTGACGAGTTCTATGCAGTATGCTTGAAGACGACGGCTTGATGATGGAGTCAGGAGGTGGACAATGGAACTCTTCAACCGTTGCTAGTAACCTAGTCGAGTTTGGACTCATTAGGTTACTTTTGACGAGTTCTATGGAGTATGCTTGAATACGAGGGCCTGATGATGGTGTCACGAGGTGGACAACGGAACTCTTTAACCATTACTAATCCTGTAGAGTAGGATTCCTTTGATTCGTTTTGTTGAGTCATGCAGATAATCTTGCATAAATCCTTACTTTATCTCAATTTAATCTGGCCACTTAAAAGTCTGACAAGTATTAGAACACTCGTTGTCAATGTCAAGTCTTTCTATCCCCTTTGGTCACTGTATGTTACAGCACAACTTTGGAAAAATGGAAAACGATCATAAATTCGAAATTATAAACTCAAAGAAAGGCAAAATATGCATTTTACGGGACGACTACAAATATTTTTTCAACAAGAAGAATAAGTCGTCTCAAAACTTGACTCTTGATACTGTCTTCAGCCCCTCGTCTTCAATAATACTGTACAGAACCCCTTAAAAGTAACCAAATGAGTCCAAACTCGACTTGGTTACTAGCAATTGTTGAAGAGTTCCACAGTCTAACTCTTGACACTGTCATCAACCCCACGTCTTTAAGCATACTGCATAGAACTCGTCAAAAGTAACTAAATAAGTCTAAACTCGACTACGTTACTAGCAACGGTTGAAGAGTTCCATATTCGTTGACACTGTCATCAGCCCCTCATCTTCAAGCATACTGTATAGAACTCGTTAAAAGTAACCAAATGAGTCAAAACTCGACTTGGTTACTAGTAACGGTTGAAGAGTTCCATTGTCCACCTCCTGACTCCATCATCAGATCCTCATGATCCTCAGATATCATAATATTGTACTATCACAGGAACTTAGTATGTGTGCATAGTTACATAAGAATCGGTTAAGAAGAAGTACTTGAAAAAGCTGTCGCAGTATGAAAAGATGACCAAACCAGAACATGACGTCCTTAGAAATTGACCTACAGAGAAAATGACTAACTCAGAAAATGATCTGCCTCGCCTAAAGGAAAAACTAACATGGGCTATTAACATAACAAACACGGTTACAATACATTGTTATGTTTTGAAGTTACAGGATCTAAATTCCTTCCACGTAGGTAATCGTACCAGCTCACTGGTAGTGTGCATTCTATTCCAACTTACGAGTATTATGTACATATTATACGTGTATGTTGTATACCTACCTAAAATACGATTATTAGAAGTAATTAAGACTACCAACTCATTTTTAAGAAGAAAATACAACCTTGAGATCGAAATGGTCTTTGCACTCATATCTGCAGTCCCCACTCGTATCTCGTACAAAAATCTTGTTCTATCCCTGAAGGTATACATACACGCAATACACTCGTTAAACTGTTTTGTTGAATATTTATTTCTTTGAAACTATCCCGCTAAATAGCTTCTGATAGAATTTAGGAAACTGTCTAATGGGTTCAGACCCTTGTCTTCGACATATATATCTTTAAATATATACTTGTTACACATATAACACCCAGACCCGTAACAGAAATTAAAATTCATCATTTTAATTTTTGCCCCGAAACCGCTTGGTGAATTGTCCAAGCATATTTATTTTATTTATAAAAAGGAGGAAATTTTCAACGAAATTTCTGAACCCGGTACCTCTGCGTGGCATAGCGGAAGTTAATTAATTGAACCACTCAGGTTTAAGTCGGTTAAAAATAAACAATAAAATGAAGCTTAATAAATTTTACCTTTAAAGTATTATGAAGACATTTCATTGTTTAAAAGATAATCCGAATTCTGCACTACAAGTACCCAAACTAAAATAACTAACGCCCTATGTCTAAAATAACAACAAAATGGTGGCAATTTCAGTTTACCCCTAGTTTCCATGGTGGCACGTCCCCTACAAAAACTGGCCGCTGCAGATGGCAGTGTCGGGGTTAAAAATGCAGGAGCTCTTTACTTGAGTAAACAGTTCTTTTGTGTGTAGGGGTTGAGACGGTTTCCAACTCCAGTCAACCGGGTGATGTATGATGAAAAATTTATGCGCTAGCCAGCAATGCATAGCGTGCGGTCCTTGTGGTTTTATATTCGTTGTTACCATGTTGTTCCTCGTACATCGTATATCTCGTTACAAAATAGAGGTCGGCAAAAGTGGCGCCGGTGTTTGGACAAGCGATATTGAAAAGGATCCAACTATGTACGAGTACTTGTTTTCCGCTTACCATGTTCGGCTGCTACTGCTGATGTTTATTATTTACCTCTAAGTCGCCGCTTTTATGATTATTACAACAATTATTTTATTGCATTAAAATAAGCCAGGCATCAGGACCGTAGCAAGTGGAACGATGTGGTCTCTGCCTACCCCTACAGGATAAAGGCGTTATGTATGTATGTACTCTTATGCGCGATGACTGAGTGTTTGTTAATTTTTATCATAGCTAAATTCTTGTAGTTTGTGGGTTCTAAAAGCGAATTTAATACAAGCTACTTATTTTAACTTAACACCGGTAAATGCACAAACAAAAGGAATTTCGATTCGTTTTGCATGCTTGAACCGAGACGTTAATTTTGATAAGCCGTGTGGTGTCCGGCAGAGTAGAATAGCACCAACCTCTTACACTCATGGGTATCGTACAAGGCGACTAATATTTTCGAGGCAAAAGATCAAGAGTCTCCGTAGTCTGGAAATTGGGCAGCAGCATTTTCCATTGTTATATTTAAACACTGCGATCTCCAACCCGCCTGCCAAGCGTGGAGATTATGGCAATAACCTCCCCTTTGGTGGGAGAGGCCCAAAGTCCTGCAGTGGACTGTTACGGGCTGTGATGATGAAAACTGTTTTGTTTAGGTACCTTTCTACTTCTCATTATCTCATAACTTATTTTAACTTTATTTGTTATTTGGTCTAGTGTTTAATCTAACCTTTCTATTAAAAATAATGGAATGTTTATTTTACTCATTGTGCTATTAACGTCCCGCTAGTGATGGCCGGTTCGGTCCACAAAAGGCATTTTATATTATATGATATAATGTGAATGGACAGAGATTTAAGAATAAAACAAAACATATTATTTAAAAAAAATTCCGCTTTATGAAATACGAAATATTCCGTAATATGACAGAGTAAAAGAGTCGTAAAAGAGTCGACTTCTTTTTTCTTCTTTGTGCTTTTGTTAATTTTTTGTAAAACTTGTAAATATCCGTTCATATTTGAAATATCGTTGTTGAAAATAAATAAATAATTATTGCAATAGATAGATATAGCAATTGGTAATGGTTTGTTCGATCGTCCATCTACCCAGAAACACAGGTCTATTTGTTAAATAAATTTCCTTGAATCGTAACCTGAATTTCCTATTTTAGTTTATCAAGCTTTGTTTTCTTGTTCGACCAATGTGTTGCTAATTTAGAAAGCACTGCAGACGTTATCACGCCGAACGTAGTTTCCGCACACTGTATCCACTTAATCTAGCTAACCTGGTGCGGAAACGGATTTCATTGTTTATTTTTTATTTAGTCGTGAAGACTTCTGGGAAGAAATAAACAGAAAACTTTTCATTGTAGATAGAGTATTTATTTTATCATTTCAAATTTTTTTCAACATCATAGCAGAATCGGTACTTATGTATTTAGATAAATAAGTTAAAAGTTAGCATGATATTACATTTCTTTAGATATAGCATAGATGATAAGTATAATAAATACAGCAGATTTACAAAAAGTATAGAATACTTCACGTATAATCGCGGTTTTATAATTATGATTTTATCCCGAAGATTCGAGCTCTTTACACCTCGCACCTTTGTAATAAATGTTTTCTTTCTTTCATTCTTTCTCATGGTCTCGAGTTTGCTAATTGTTTTTAAAATTAAAAAAATATATTTTTCGATCCAAAATACGATGATTTAATTATTACATAATTACGTATTCACGAATACACAAACGATATCTAAACTCGCACCCCGTCCCATGTATCTTTTCTTTAGAAACTATTTAACAAAGAATTCCTACGGGCTCTAAAAAGCGTGAAAGGATCCGTGGCAGTGTACGGAGCGCTTCCGTGCTTACCCGTGGTCTGCTGTATTTTAAATGAGCTATTTCCCGCCGCTTCTCCTCAAGTGTAATAGGGCTGCACAGAAACTAAGATTTATTGTGCAAAACTACGAGATCCTGCCCGCTGCAATGTCTGATGCTCACGTTAATTCGTACAAGCATGAGCTACATTTTTTACTGTGTTTGCAATGGGAAATGTACCTAAGATGTGGTAATCATAAAATAAGAAAATTATCTACTTTCGAGTAGGACTACGTGACGAATTTCCAGTAGTTTTTGTAGGGAAGGAAATTCCCAATAGTACAACTGGTAAAACTATTTACTACTGGGATATGTTGTACAATAAACCTAGATTTGCCAGTAACTGCAGACAGATTGGTCTTCTACGTACAGATCATACGATTATCACGCGCTTCGTGTTTCAGAGGGCATGTTAAGGCATTGGTCCTGGGGCTCTATTTTTGAATCGCTCCGCTCGATTCCGGTTTTATATTTTGATTTTCGACATGAAAAACTCATTATCTTATAAATCACATTGGTAACATCGAAAGAGGATGGTTCAAAAATAAGGAAAATCAGCCTTAGGCATCAAATTATGCAATTTTTAACATTCAAGAGAACATACATAAAAAAAAGAAAAGACAAATCGAGAACCTCCTCTTTTGTTAAAAAAAGAACTCAACTCTTTTCATAAACATTACATACCCTAAAAAAATATATTGTCGTTAAGGTCCCGGTTGTATTCTCGTGCATGAGAAGGCCCAGGTCCGCCTTGACCATGATCCAGGATTTGGCAAATGAGGTAATTACAGTGGAGCGACTGCCATCTGATCTTCGGGACCCTGTTACCCGGGGGAACCTGACCAGATTGAATCACGGTTACATATTAAGCCACCTGAGTGTGCAGGTTTCTTTACGATGTTTTCCCTCGCTGTAAGAGAATCGGTTGGTATTTAACTAATATAGTAACTCAGAAAAGAGTCATTGGTACATGGCCGCTCTAGGGTTCAAACCCTCTTTAGCAGTCCATATATTTTTTTATCTAATTTGGAAGTAAACGTTTTAAAACCAACTTCAGTTGATTTACACCAGCTCTGGCTGTATTTATATAAAATAAAACAGACCCCTCGTCTGAGTGTCCATCGCACGAATTTACGACGATCTAGTGTCTACTTGTACAAGACTTGGCAATTTTCGTTTAAGATCTTCAGGGGTAACTGTAGCTCTGCTAAAGGAGCATTTACATTAGGTTACCGTTAAAATAGTTTATGGCAATCGGCAGTTAACTATACCGGCATCCCGAATTTGGATATCAAACTAAGCTTATAAATAAAGGTAAAAAAATCTTCCTGAATCAGGCTGAATATTATGTCAAATTTATTTATCAAAACTTATATTGTAATACTACAAAAACATTAAAACCGGAGTAAAAATTCACAGATTATTATCTGGCGCTTCCTTACAAAACGGAGATTCATCTTTAAAATCCTGTGGTTAAAATCGGAACTACAAACATAGCTGAGTATAGCAAAGCTAGTCGAAAAAAGAATTATAGCTAAGCTAGTCTCTGGAGACAACAGCGCCTCTCTTCATAACTATCTATCAAATGTTGAAACAGAAATACCAAATCCAAAAATAATGATATGTATCTAACTCTTATTGTATGATAAAAAGCTTATTTTTTACTTAATTTGTATTTGAAGTCGGTTTTATTTTAAAAGATTTTATTTGCTTTCACATATCCCCATATATGTTGCAAGTAAGACCAATTTCCCGGTTTCCGATTGTGCTGAAATTTTGAAAACTTATGTTAGTTCGGTGACAATGCAATGTTATGATACCATCGAGCTGATCTGATGATGGAGATGGAAGTTGGCCATAGAAACTCGAGGTTGGACTCGTTTGATAGTCTTGACAAGTACCTACTCTGACTGATCATAGAGAACGCGCGATAAAAGCTTGCTATGATAAAATGTTTTTCATTTGAGAAGTGGTTTTTATTCAATTTAACGATATTAGGATAATCAATATTTAGGACATTCTTAGGACAATAATGATTCAACATCCCAATTCGTGCATATTCGACTATACAGCAGTACACTAGTCGTTAGCCAAATTCCATAACTCCGAATACGGGGGACACACCCAATGTAATCGCGCCATTAGAAGCAATTCTCCAGCTACTGCGATACCTTTCCACTAAAGTTCGATATCAATGTTTTTTTCCAACTAGAAAAACTGTAATTAAACTTTCCCTCGAATGGAAAACGTTTGCATTTTTCTTTCTTTCTTTGTTTACTCTACGTGTATTGGTTTTAATTACCTGCTAAGTCTCCTTTCAGATAATTAAATTGGTTTATTAGAATGTTATTTTTACACTAGAATACTTACTCAGTACGTAAGCCATCAACTGATTTAGTTCTACAGTTATAAAATTTAATAGTTGTACTCCGTTAAGTCTTATATTATAAGTCCTCGCCTTCTTCTGTTCCTGTTTGAAGAATCAGATAGCCATCGGAATACCGGAACTTGATGACCTGACAACCTAACCTAGGCTGCGATTCAAAATTTTTGTTACATGAAACAAATAGTTCCCAAGGTATCACGCTCAAATGAAATTTATACGAGCGTAGTCAGAGCATACTCGTGCCAAAAAAATGCTACCTTAATAATATTAAACACAGATAGCTTTTAAGCTAATTACGTAGACTACAGCCCAAGGATGCAGAAGAAAAGCAAATATGTATCTGTAATTACTTTAAAAGTTTCAATTTATAGAAAAGTAGCTAATAACAATCTTTACTGAATTCATCAATGTAAGATACAAAACTGACGTGCTTGGTCCAAGCTCTAAAAAAAATTCTGACATTTCATCCTCGTTTTTGGGACATTGAGCGTTCCGTGGCCGTGTGGTGCTCGGCAGAGTAGAATAGCACCAACCCTTTAGACTCGCTGGTGACGTACAAGACTGTTGAAATGCAATAATGTTTTCAAGGCAAATTATCTCCGTAGACTAGAAAATGAGCAGCAGCATTTTTCATTGTTATATTTACACCACAGCGATTTCCAACCCGCCTGCCAAGCGTGTAGATTCTGGCAATAACCTCCCATTTTGTAGGAGAGGCCCCAAGTCCTTATGTAGCACTGTAACACTGTAACAAGCATCAGATTCTACTCAAATATGTAATGTGTAAGCTACTTTTCTAGGAAGATTTATGGACGAAACTGTCGAGCTTACTTGTGCAAGACACTTTTTAAGCTATTGCATAGCTTTTATCGCGGGCTTTGAGCGCGGCGACCGAATCACGAATTTCCGTAACGAAAATAAACACCCCCCCACTCCGACTGTTTGTGTGCGTGCGACTAGACGTATGCGTGTAGACTAGCTGCTAACTGCTCATAACTGATTCTATCTCTTTTAGACACAATGCTAGGTGAGACAGCGTGCTTTTTGGCCGCGTCCACGAGTGAGTTTCAGCCCGCGACTAGTTAAACCTTAACGTGTATGTATATGGTACGACTGTACGAAGCTCGCACAGATTGAGACGAGCTGCTCCGAAAAAAAGGAAAAAGATCAAATATCTTTATCCAATAAAAGAAAAAAATTTCACCACGCTCAAAAAGTGTAACTTGAATTAATATCAAAGAAAAAACTTAAATTAATATCAAAGAAAAAAAAAATACTGCATAAATAAAATAAATAAATAATTATAATTGCATAAGTTGATAAAAAATGCTTTACCGCGGCAGTCCCCGAGTGCCACACGTATTTTTTGTAGAATGATGCATTGGCTCTAATACTATAATGATGCAACCTTGTGCTATAAAAGGTTCTATTTTAAATATAAAGGTTCTATTTTCTGTCCTGTATAGATTCTGTTCTTAAAATGTATTTCATCTAGACCTATGTATTTTGTACAAAATATCTAAATAACGATACATTATTATACCATGTGATGCTCGACAGAGGAGAATGTAGCACCAACACCATCGAATGTCGGGTAAAGGCGACAAAAGGCGGAGCATCTGTTATCTCTGAATACCATAAAATGGGCAGCAGCATTTTCTGTTGAGTATTTTTAGGCGTGGACATTATGACAATGCCTGTACAGCTTATGGCTAGACGTCCATGTCCGTTCGTACAGAGCGGACATGCAAAAATGTGATTGCAGATGAATATTTTGGGACTGTAATTGGGTCTATCACAAGAAGCAGAAAGGGATCGCTGTCTACACTTACCTATCTACAAACAATAAGCGTAGCAACCGCCTTCTCATTGCGTATGATCAATCGCTAAACAGCGCACGCAGAGCTTTAAATAGCACGGTTTCCGAGATAGTAAAAGGATATTCTAGTTGCTCGGACACTACGCGGTGGATGCTATACGGTGACTACGCGGAAGCTACGCGTTTACGGGCGTTCGTTACTTGTGAGCGGTTTTGTGGAAATATTATTTCTGACAATAAGCAAAATCTCTCAAACGGAGAGTACCTACTCTTACCTAAATTACCTAATTTAATACAAGCAATGCTGACCTTCGTCGTAAGCGAGAGACGTTTAGTTCGATCCCGCCATGTATAAATGCCCCTATTCTGAGTAATGTACATTAGTTGAACACTAACCGACGCTCTTAGTATAAGGGAAAGCATCGTGATAAAACCTACACATGTTCAGGCGACTGACCAAGGATCATTGTCAAGCCGAACTCTGGCCTAGAGCACAACCGAGATATTGACGCTAAGATGATTACAAAAGGTAATTAGGTACCAATAATTTATAATGCTGACCGTCGAGTCGCTACGGTGCCGGTTAGTTTCCGCTCGGTTTTGGTGTACGCGAATACTAGACTGTATAGCCAGTGGAAACAAAAGGATAGCAGCTGTCGGTAATACGGATGACAAATTGCACTCACAAAGTTGCTGGCTGTTTGATGTCCCCGTTTTAATCTCCAGATTTGCTTATTTCGTAATGCCTTGCCAGATCTGGTGGCTATTTGGTATTCTGATGTAAATATTTGTCCAATATTTAAATACCGATCCACAACCATCAGGTACATCTTAACTCTAGATCGCAAATAACTTTATCTAGGTATGAGTATTACAAAGTTCTTCTTCTCAAGTAATTGAGAACCTACATACATATCTAATATTTTTTAAATAACATTTTAGATAAATAAAATTCTACTATACATTTTTTCTATTGTATATCAAAGGTGAGGTACTAAAAGAGCTCCACCATGTCCCATACATCGTTGAAAAATATATCGGTGTCCCTATGTAAGAATTTTCCTTGGCACATCGCCAAAATGTCTCTTATGAAATACTTTTCGATAAATCCGAAATATGTGCCACAATTTTAAAATTAAATGAACAGGAACTTATTATCTGGAATACTATTATCTAGTGTCTAAGTAAGTTTTTTTTATTTATCAAAATTTCTAAGTAATTAAAAAAGTAATTTCTTTCTCATTTTATGGTTTTTACGGGGTCGGCAACGCGTGGGTGATGCCCCTGGTATTGCAAACGTCCATAGGCTGCGGTGACTGCTTACCATCAGGCAGGCCGTAAGCTTGTTTGCCACCTAAGTGGTAGAAAAAAAAATCGGTTGTCTGTAAATTCGGTTCACTGACGATAGTTGAACGTGATAACATCATAACTTCATACTTGACGAAAATATGTAAATGTATTATTGTGCAGCTAGCAGTAGCAGCTGTCCACGCGGACGCATCGCTCACTCAAGTAGGAGAGAGACAGATGTCGAACGCTGCCGAACGCTGCCGAACGCGGAGGCCGATTGTGCCGAAGCCTCAGAGCGAGGTAACGACGGTAACGACGCATGAGTCATGTTTTTTCGTGCGTGCAGCCGGCTCCATCGATTTATAAGTCGTTATCACGTCAAAAAGAAAAATTAACCATATCTGTGCATAGCAAATTCAAAATGTCTCACGGAAGTCCGCTTGACTTTGTAAATATTGACGTCATTTCGTGAAAAAAAAAACTAGCGCTTCAGGCACTCAAAACAACTGACTACCGCTATCAAGCTCAACTGAACACATTCCCAAGGATTTTGATGACACATCCCTAATCAAACCGACTTACGACTAAATTCTAAAATAATTATATTACCTACATGTTATGATAGTTAATAGCTTTAAAAATAATCAACTCTGAGGGCAGCCAATAAATGCTTCACAAATATTAGCTGCACTAACACGTGCGTAGTGAAAATGTACACTGGCTCTTTTAGATGCAAATAGGCTTATGTTGGTGGTTACATAGTCGGCATTGACCATTTTAGTGAGGCCTACCACCACCCTCTCCAACTCGATGATTTGGGTGTCAAGGAGGATGATTTATGTTCGGTGGGAGATCTAAAAGTTTGGCCGGATGCTCGGAGTCACGTTAGGCTAGTGAAATTAATTCACACCAAGCTTAGGTTTGGCTAAAATTTGCTCGATGACCGTAACGCTTCTGATGAAACACTATATTGAGTACTAGCTGTGTGACTTCGTTCGCAGAACTACAGAGTATTTGGTATGTCTCATGTAAAGCAACACTGTGGTCTGCGGTGAAGCACTCTCAGTATTATCAAAAGACAGTAAGTCAGGTAGAGAATTCCGTCGTGGTTAGCACACTAATTAATGTTGAAGTGAAGTGGCTTGTGGGAGTAGTCTTTGTAATTTCGTTTGTAAAACAGTGTCATTACGCCAAAGCTCTCCTCAATTGGTGGTGTAACGAAAATGGGGTTATTAGATATTGTATCTGGTAAAAACAGATAGTTTAGACAAACACAGACTGATTGCAGAAATGTTCCAGGTTTTAGATTTAGAGTTTTGTCTTAGCAAGACAAAATCATCTTAGCGTTAATGTCCCGGTTGTTCTCTCGAGAACGAGGGCCCGGGGTTCGCCTTGATCGTGATCCAGGATTTGGCGATCAGGTAATTACAGTGGAGCGACTACCATCTGACCTCCGTGACCCTGCCACCAGGGGAACCCGACCAGATTGGATCATGGTTACAAATTCAGTTGCCTGAATGTGCAGGTTTCTACACGATGTTTTCCTTTGTCTTAGCAAGACTTTACTCTTTTGAACCTCTTGCCTCGTTGCCTCTCAGTTAAATCAATATTAAGTAGTCAGACTTTGACATAAGCTTATCCTAAGAAGCTCATACGATAACCAGCTTAAGATGACCCGAACCCGTTCAAAGGTTCCTGTACATTCCGGGTTTTTACTTATTTGGATCTAGTTGGTGTAATTTCTGAACTCGATGACCTTGGAAAATTTACGGGACAATCTTTAAAGTACCTTCTTTGTAACAATGAAATAATTAATTAAATCAGACCACGTGTTTATATGACTTACAGCTAAGTACACCTTTTGACTTCCATCCCCTCTCCAAAGGGAACCGTGATGAATTTATAGATGAATGTAGATAAAGAACTTTTAAGATGGGATCTTAAAATCTTAAGAATTTTATACCTAACAATTATAGCGATTCAACTGAAATATTGTAGATAGCGGAAATATGAACATGAGTTAAAAGAACTTATCAATATTTTTGCGATTAATCTTATCATAAAAATGAGAACGGAGTAAATTTTTCGGAGAAGTCTTGCCAATAGGTAATCCTAAAAATATTGTTATGCTTAAATCCATTCAGTTTGCGTTTGTATCTATAATTCTATCTACAATATTTTACTTAAATCATTATGAGTTTGAAGATTTCATTGGATTAATAAATTTTTCGATAGAAAAATAATTTCGCGAAACGGATCTTCTATATTGGTATTACATAAATACGTTTGTTTTATCGCTTTACATACGTATACTTACACTTAGCGCAAACCAAAAGTAAACAAATTGATCTAAGTAGGTACTTTAAACACAGCAGCGTTGCAATGGATCCTACTATATGCGACTGCGACTAAGGCTGACGCCACACGAGCGTAAATTCAGTCGCGTTATTTACGCTGCGCTCGGATTTTCTTACACACGACGAAATTCTTTCCGAAAAATCAAACGTACGTGACTGAAACAGCGACGTGTGGCTTCAGCCTAAGCGGAGGTTAATGCCACCTACATTAGCCGACTTTTGTTCTTCCACCGTTAAAGGTTCAACTTACAAAATGCAGCAGCGAACAATAGCTTACCAACGTACATACATATACCCATACCTACATGTTCTTAAGTGTCTACTAGAGCAGACGAAAGTGTCTTCAAGTAACGTGCACAGGTAAAGAGGCAGTATCGATGAATGCGCTGTGTTCCTGCACTTTTAACGAGTATGACTGCGTTGTTTCGGCTGGGAAAGAAAACCTTTACGATATAGAGAGTTCTCTGACCGACGACGAGCGAGAAGCGATTAGTACTATATCCTAGAAAAGAGTTGGCAAGTTTTGTTGCTAGTTAAAATAATCATCTTGGAATTAATGTCCCGGTTGTACTATCGCGCACGAGGGCCCGGGGTCAGCCTTGACCATGATCCAGGAATTTTCAGATCAGATAATGACAGTGGAGCGACTACCAGCTGACCTCCGAGACCCTGCTATCAGGGGAACCTGAGCAGATTGGATCATGGTTACACATTCAGTCGCCAAAATGTGCAGGTTTCATCACGATGTTTTCCCTCACCATAAGAGCATCGGCTAGCTTTCAACTAATGTACATAACTCAGAAAATAGTGATTGGTACATGGCCGCAGTGGGATTCGAACCCGGTATCTCACGCTAACGAGTCGCTAACGAACGATACTTTAACTGACTTATGTTGCTAGTTAACGCTCAGTACTTAACATTCCTACATATCTATATTATACGAAATTTATATTTTTTAAGTTATTGATGGATTTGAAATAAGTGTATCTAAGAGATCACTGGTAAGATCGTATTACCAAGCGAGATAGTCTCTTGACAAATCAAGTGAGCATCACTGAGCGAGTTTTACGTATGGTTTTATGTTTGTAATCGACAAGCAAGGTCTCGCCGACAGTGTTAATGGGCATTTAAAATGCATCTCTTGCATTGTCAAACGCTAATAAGTTTTACGCTGCAGGGGCCTAATTCTCGCGCTGTGACATCTCGAAGTCGAATTTTTTTCTAGCCACATACCTCCATTAATAATGACATTAAAATGACACAATTGCAGCCAAAAAATATTTTTACAACAATCTTCGACAGTAGCATATTGTCGAAGATAAATTTCAGTGACTTTTTAATACAGTTTTTTGGCTAGAGAAAAAGTCGAATTCGAGATGTCATAGCGCGTGAATTGCCCCCCTGGTCTATCAACTCTCTAGGGTGAATAGTAGATGTTTGAAGCACTTATTTATGACAGGACTACAGGGTACTTATTGTTCGTAACATAAACAGGTCGCGGATCGAACCACAAAACACGAAACAATGAACGTCAATACGATTATTTCTTCTAAACTGCACAACAGATTTAAGAAAATCGTCAATAGGCAGAGTGACTGACAAAGAATAAGTATGTGTAGGTGTAGTTTGCACGTGTACTCTCGAATGATCTAAATTGTGACCCAATGACTTTCCATAACAGGCAGTGCGTCATGTTTCAGTTGGTTCGATAGTATAAAACAAATAAACTTAATTACTTATTATTATAATAATACGCATCTCGTTCACTTACTTCACGATCTGAGCCATTGGCCATATAATACTATCTATGTATATGATCAGCAATCGACAGCAATCGTGTAATTTAAATCAAAATCGAGGCGGTCTTTGACAAACAGACGCAAACGGGCGCCGGTACGTTTCCGCCGGATATTGCAATCGCACCAAATTGATGTTGTGTACTTTTATAACTCATAAATGTTCTTGTGGCTATAGTGTACTTGCATAACATATCTAGAGGAATTGTTCAGTAAGAAAAGTTTGTAGTCCATACTGTAACATTACTGCTACATATCTGCTATCCTCTATATAGTTTGATTGAAACCGCTATGCCGCGGCTTGAGTATGAAGCGGGTGAGAGACCATAAAATTATAGGTAAGGAATTTTAACATGAAAATACCTATGAGTGTAGAAAAATAGTGTACGCAACTGCATACTATTAGGTATTAAAACACTTGTGTCAAACTATTATCCTACACGGCCACGCCTCGTGTGATAAACAGTCATTCATGTTTTAATACCCCCTTTTATATGCGAGTTGCATAATAGTAGTTTATGCAACAGTCATATAATACCTAATTATATGCAGTTGCATACACTACTTTATCTACACTCATATTTTCATGTTAAAATTTCGTACCTATAATTTTTTCCACTTTGTTGGAAGTAACTGCGAGTCAGTTCTGTTATATATATGCGTCGAGGATATCAAGCGGCGGGAAATTCACTTCACTACTTTCAGATTTATCTATTTATTTGCTTCAAACAAGAAAAACCATTCACAAACACAAATTACAACAATTAGAAAAAATATTCTGTTTAGCGGGAAAATAATTCCAAATGTACACAATTACAACCACAGACTATGAACTGATCACAAATATAAACAAGAAAATTTGAATTTTGAATTTGTTGAAGACATTTAGGTATTCAGCCTACATTTAGCCGTGTCCCGGCACCCGACAAAAATTTAAAAAAGAAAAGTGTTGCATAATGATTAAAATAGTAGTTTATGCAACTGTCATATAAAAGGGGGTATTAAAACATGAGTGTCTGTTTATCATACGAGGCGTAGCCGAGTATGATAATAGTTTGACATGAGTGTTTTAATACCTAATTATATGCAGTTGCATACACTACTTTATCTACACTCATATTTTCATGTTAAAATTTCGTACCTATAATTTTTTCAACTTTGTTGGAAGTAACTGCGAGTCAGTTCTGTTGTATCTACGCGTCGAGGATATCAAGCGAAATTCACTTTACTTCTTACACATTTATCTATTTATTTGCTTTAAACAAGAAAAAATATTCACAAACACAAATTACAACAATTAGAAAAAATATTCTGTTTAGCGGGAAAATAATTCCAAATGTACGCAATCACAACCACAGACTATGAACTGATCACAAATATAAACAGGAATTTTGAATTTGTTGAAGACATTTAGGTATTCAGCCTACATTTAGCCGTGTCCCGGCGCCCGACAAAAATTTAAGAAAGAAAAGTGTTGCATAATGATTAAAAAGTTATTTTTCGATACAGCTGTAATGAAAATAGTATGGAAAATGCTGTATCGAAAAGTAATTTTTTAAATTTTTATAGACTGGCGTGAAAAAAGTGTATCCTTAAACAACTGTTTTCGAATATGTAATTGGAACATTACGCTATGAGTGTAGATAAAGTTATTTTTCGATACAGCTGTAATGAAAATAGTATGGAAAATGCTGTATCGAAAAGTATTTTTTATAAATTTTTTAGACTGGCGTGAAAAAAGTGTATCCTTAAACAACTGTTTTCGAATATGTAATTGGAACATTATGCTATGAGTGTGGATAAAGTACTATTATGACATCAGTTAAATCCCACGATGGAGACGGAAAGTAGATACTATGTACAATTAAAACCATTTACTTTAATTATTGGTTTCTACCTTAATACCTTTCCACGTCAGGTTTCGAATTGAAGTTTAAATTGTTGCTAATCATGACTTATGAGACACAAAAGTACAAACACAAACACACTCAGCCATTGATAGCATCATTGGTGACAGTGAGTGATTGAGATTGAGAGCACAAGCGACGTGGATAACACGAAAATATGAGACATTATAAAATACGACCAACAGAAATGGGATTTGGCGGTTCAAAGGACACATAATCTCATAAGAGAACTGAGTAATCCGAGTCGTTGCCATGAATATTCAGCTAAAGGATGGATAACGTAACCTTTACAGGGATTTTGAAGCAATCGATGCTGAGGCCTGGCATAATTAATTGTATGGGTACTTTAATTTGGTGATTATAGTACCTCTATGAATTATTTGAACAATGAACAATTTTGTTAATGTAATAATAACTGTTACTTCTATTACGCTCATCCCACTGCCGCCATATACTAATGACTCTATTCTGAATTATGTACATTAGTTGAATACTAAACGATGCTCTTACGGTGAGGGAAAACGTCGTGATGAAACCTGTTCCTCTGTTAGCACGTACGCGAGATGATGATCGCTCATTGATGATGAATTAGCTTTAATACGGAATTTCTTCCCCAAGTTTTTATTTGAGTATTGTTTACATTTATTTTACACCCATTAGACCGCCAAATATACAATGTTTTGCTAATTTGATGTGTATGTAATTTGGTATGCAATAAAGAATGAAAATATCTATTTTAATTTTGTAGAGGAGACCTAAGTCCAAAAGTAAATTCTCATAGGCTGCAGATGACAATAATTACATCAATTTTATGAAAATTTACAAAGCACTTTAGTCATTAAATCATTACGATAGACAGTTTTTTTATGTCGATGCCGAAGCCCAGCGAGGTGTGCCAGGAGCAGGAAGGCACATGCTGGACCCTCGCGTGCCGCGCGTGGGCGCAACCGGGTCATATTTTCAAGATGATGAAATTGATATACAGTTTTGTTTTACTTTTGCCTGAGGTAATATCGTCACCTAAACCCACAGCGCATTTATCCCCCATGCTCAGTTGACTACTTTCTGTTTTTACGGTAACCTTCACGTTCGTAACATCACAAATAAGCTTCAAGAGTGCCACCTTCGATGGTATGGCCACGTGTCGCGTAGACCGGCAAATTACGTAGCTAGAAAACAAATACCTGGCCATACTCTCCCCCAAAAGACACGGGAAGGAGTGGCCGGCCAAGAAGATGAGCTTGACTGAGCAAAATGGACAAAAGGAAGTAGGAAGACGGACCCCGGGTCCTCTCTCGCGACTCGCAAGTAGAACCAG
Organism: Blastobasis adustella; assembly: GCA_907269095.1. Classification (NCBI taxonomy): domain Eukaryota; kingdom Metazoa; phylum Arthropoda; class Insecta; order Lepidoptera; family Blastobasidae; genus Blastobasis; species Blastobasis adustella. The sequence continues at coordinate 12,537,328 of OU026125.1, forward strand.
ATTAGACGCCAATAGTAAATAAGTAAATGAATTCCACCTAGTAATTACGAATGTTGACTGAAATATAGATCCGGCAGTATTTCCGACAGTAGCCCGCGGGCTGAGTTAGTCGATTAGTCGGTTGAGTCACCCACAAAAAAAACGTGAGTGTGGGCTCAGGTGACCGAAAGGATAGAAAGACAGACTTTATCAGTTTCCATGTGTCCTCTTGTAAATTTGTTAAACTATTTTCCCTTTTAGAATCTGGACTTTCTTAAAATTAAGATGAACAGTAGGTACGATTTCTACGAGAATTAAGCTCAATACATCTATTTGGTTGCAACAAAAACAACAATGGGACCACGGCCTACGATTGAATATAAGACGTGCCTTGATTACGACGCCCTCCCGATTAATTATCTATGTCCCAAGCTTCCGTCTCCATTTGGGCAAATTGATGGCCCGGCGATTAAGAAGAAAAAGGAGCCATAAAGACTACCTCACAATAATTATATTTGGTAATGAGAAATGTCTTACCAGCCGCAGCTGGGACTTGGTTGGAGTTAGGAGCTCCCAAATTTTGTTACGTTCCATGATCGAGTTGGTTTTAAGTAGGTATATTTACGAGAAACACCATAATTTGTTTGTTTAAACAAACAGTGCTAAGCCCGAACTCGCTCTTAAAAAGTTTTTAAGAGCGACTGGAATAGGCCTACTACCAGTTGAGGCGCGCACACAATTCATACAATTTTGAAGTGTCATTTGTGCGCGCGCCTCAGACGTTTGGTTACAAATACTCCCTTAACTGATGACTATGATACTTAATAACAATAATAATTGGACGAACAAATTACATGACTGCTGTTGGTCCACAAAGTCATCAATATGTCACAGGGCTGTAGTTTTTCCCAAAAAAGTCACTACCAACACTCGATACTGAATCAAGTTCTGGCAGTTCAGTTTCAGTCAGATTGGCTCACGAAATAGAATAAAACAACTGTCCCACAGATTGGTGATCAAAATAAAACTGCCAATACCCCTATTGTCTGCATCCAGCTCGTGTGTATCAGTTGTCTATTTGCGTTAGCTGATTGGTTTAGTCTCTCTGATGCCTTTATAAAATGAAATATCGTTGAAACTGGAATCCATTCTTTAATTAAAGCAATATTTGTAGCAATGCTTGTAGTCAGTTTTTTGTTAGCAACCGAAGAGATTATATTCGACATGGAGCGGCAACGTTGAGCAACACCATTTTGAGTTAACTCTTGCCGCCATTTAGCTTGTATGATTCTTCTAGTTATTAATACGGAATTAGGACATTATTAAGAGTATATATATTACTTTACAGACAACATTTAAAAAAAATGACATAGAAAGAAGCCTACAACTTTCTCACAGTCCCACGCGATTCGCGACTCTCTTGCCTAATGCTGTTTTTACATCCATAAGGTGAAATTGATATTATAAAAAAGTAGCCAATACCAAATAGCAAATCCAATCTCCAGGATGGCACTCCCTTTCTCCATAGTGATGTTTATGGAAATTAAACTATACAAAAGCAATAGGTACTTCGTATCTGAGCACGCCGATATAGTTGGAAACCGAACGTTGAGAGTTCGCAAAGAAACAATCTGTGACTGACTGGGAACTTGAGCTTCAGACTTCGCGACTTGTTCCTAACTCAACTTCAGCTCTGCGTTAAATTTCCGTGTCTTGTTCCTTACTCTGAAATGTTCTGTATTGGCGTTTTATTGACTGGGTACAGGTAATGTGCTTATTACATTTGGCTAAATTTAGAAGCAAAAAGCGAGAGAGCAAATCAAAGTGACGCGTCACATAATATAAGTGATCCGAAAATGGACCCTATTCTATGAGCAACTTTTTAAATTTCCGTGTCTTGTTCCGTACTCTGAAATGTTCAGCAGTGGCGTTTTATTGACTGGGCACAGGTAATGCGTTTATTACATTTGGCTAAATTGAGAAACAAAAAACGTGAGAGTAAATCTTACAAGTATATTAGGCGTCAAGTCATGTTGATACCATGATTTCAGATACAATAAAGTCGTATAGGTACTGGATGTAGGCACAAAAGTTTCCGCTACCGACCGAGTCATAGACTTCTAACCCAGCAGACCATTCACGATTGCGAGGGTGCACTATGTTTTAAACAATTCAGCATAATTTTAACATGAAACTGAAAAACTATTATTATGAACTGTTGGGAATAAGTAGATATTTAGTTGAGTTCTATATTGTGACAACACTAATAAGGGATGGCAGTATTGACAATCAGCCATCTTTCCCTTAGCACGTAACAGAGAAAAGTAAGTGATCATTGTGACCATGAAAATCAAAGTAACTCCAATCGACGGTAGATAACTTTATTTTCTAACTGCCGATGCCACACACGAACACAATACTTACTTTAAAAAAACGGACACATGGGCAATTTTTATGCAATCGAGACAATTTGGAGACCTTTGGATCTCCCCCTAGGATTTTTCTGGGTGCAATCTGATTATGCATATCTAGAGCATGGATGAAGAAGGAATCCCAAGGTATCTAAGTAACTGATCTAAAAGGCCGTTTGCCCAACAGCGGGAAAGTTCGTCTGAATTTCGATTTTATACGTAGCGTCTATAGGGTTGCATAGTCGGCACACAGCATCCGTACGGATCGGAAACGAACGGCTCAGTCAACCATAAGCTGATACAGCGCCTTCATTCGACGCGAGCAGTGAAGAGAGGCGATATAATCACATTTACTATTGCGGTGCCTTGTTGAAAACTTTCGACGTAGCTCTCTGTTTAGGTGCTCTTCTTTATGTACGTGCGAATATATACAGGCAGGTAAAATTCGATGACCAAAGAGCTTAACGATGCCGGTTTTCAATGCAGAGAGTGCGGTGGTATCGATTGGATTCTGGCGGGGGCGAATTTCGATTTCCGTTTCCGTTTTGGAGTTGATTGTTTATCCTTGTCTTTATACTATGAATAACGACGTTTGGTTGGGAATCCTAGTATAGAACTGCTGTGTGTGGACCGTGAAAATATACTACGTTAGTTAAAAACACATATGACATGTTTGTATTTACAAAATTTTACTAAATCTAAACAAAAGAAGGGGATAGAAAATGCTAGTAGGGGTCATGCCACTCTGCAGCTGACTGCACAAGTTAAATAAACAATAATATCTATTGACACCGATTAATAATGATGGATAATATTTCCACAAATTAGCTGTACGTAGTATTTTTTCAATAGTTTACTTACAAATCTACCATGCTCACTAACAGTCACGGTATAAGGGGTAGTTAGGAACAGCATAAATTGAAAAAAAATTGCGCTTAGTTCCCAAAAAGTTCAGTTGGGTACTTTTAATTTAACTTGCCTACTTTATTGTGTCTCATCGTAGGTTTAGGGTTGAACGAATATTGCGAAAGGGGTAAGAGAGGAAATAAACACCATATCCATGTCATATCACCAAATAAACGAGTGAGAGACGAAATTGCTTCTCGATGATATTGCTCCGTTGCTACCGTAGGCGCTTACAAGAGTTATAAAAGATTGTCTATAGGAATTCTCATCCTATTTCTACCCAAAGTGAATGTACTCATACTTAAGTGTAGAATCATGTATTTTACTCGTACTTGTTTATTTATCAGTCAAAAATAACCTGGCCACATACAAATCATGAATGACATAAAGTGGTAAAATAAAATTGTAGTTTTTACGAAAGCTTTTGAACGCGAGTTCTAGACATTTTTTATTATGCTCTGCATCCTGAACATTACCATACGGTAATACACTCGTTCCATCCTAGTTGCAGTGACGTGTTTATTTCCCGCGTGCATTCTCAGTTCTGACGGCTGATGTCTGTGCCTTTGTATTCCTGTTCTTCTTACCGCTTTACAAATCCTACTTGAATTTTCACACGATCCTGACTAGAGAAGTTTCTTTGTTGTTTGCAGTATTTGTGGTGTGGCGTATTTGGAGAAGCTACCTTGTTTGGTTCAGTGATATTGTAATGCCTTCTAAATTTTGACTGTTATTGTTTTGTATAGATTTGTAAAGTCCGTAAGCTTGTTTACCACCTTAGTGGTATAAAAAAAAGTTACTACCTATTCCCACAGTATAAAGAAACCCTCCCATTGCTTTGCTTATTTACCCTATGCCAAGATTGGATCATTGTTACACATTCATTCATTTTAATAACTATGCAGGTTTGTCTACAATATTTCCCTCACAGTAAGAGCATCGGTGTTCAACTAAGATTCATTATGCAAAAAGTAATTGGTATCGCAGCACCGGGGCTCGAATCAAATCAAATCAAAATACGTTTATTCAGTTTAGATTTTTTACACATGAATGTCAGAAATTACATAAATATTAAATTAATTTTACATAAATTAAAAATAAAATGCAGGCGCCGCTGCACTACCGCCATAGGTCATAGAAAAGAGAAAAAAAGAACTCCGCGACGCTGGTGCAGCCGGTCGTCTGTCTGTCATTGTCACTGTCAGTGGACGATGTCGCTCGTTTGGCAAATAGGTTAGATGCATATTTTACATGTGATTAGAACCTGGTAACTTTCGACTCGGACCCGTTACCGGCGTTAGCCATGCTAGTCCATGTTAGTCCACCGATGCTTAGTATGACAATATTTAGCGGCGTTAGGCACACACACTTTTACCTTTTTTTTTTTACTGTTATATCTGGGATAATTTTATGACAATATTTGCTGAGAATATATTTATATTTACACATACGTAAGCAGTAGACGTAAGCTTGTTGGCGGAAATCTTTGGGAGTGAAATGTTTGAAAATGGTACCCACGAATATAGGTATTTCGGTTACTCCCAGAATTTATTTATCGCGTACATGTCAGACAGTAGAGTGAAACTGCATCGAGAATTTCAGGTAATTTTATTTCAAATTATATTTAGAATTTAGGGATAAACGAGCAGACAGCCCCCCTGATGGAAAGCCATAACTGGCGCACATAACACCTACGATTGATGCATTTACCCATCCATGTCGATTACTCAGGTATGACCGGTTGCCAAGCTTGCGGGGATAGAGGATAGACTACTGCCGAAACAGATAGTCCGTCCTCCACTTGCTGCGGATCAGAGGAGGGCTTCTCCTACCTCTCCCAATCCCGCAATATCCTTGTCCTCTACGGATCGGCCCACTATGTAGCTGCAGCCCAATGAAGTGACTCGAGCCAGTAGACCTCAACCGAGGTGTGGACCCCGACATGCACAGTCTGCCGTTGGGCTGAACTCAAACCAGGCCACCAACCAAGTGGCTTTGGACGGAGCTATCTTAATGACTGAAGCTAATACTGCTGGGGATAGCTGGACCATCGTGTCACGCAAAGGTCGGAAAAAGGCAAAGAAGAAAAAGAAAAAGACTCTTCTTCCGCTGAGTCGGCTTTATCAGCTTCTATGATGAATCCAGGCACTGCCCCAGTACCCCCTACTGCAAAGGCTAAACCAAAATCTAGGAAAGTGAAACTTACGCCCCCATCTACCTCGGCTGCAGTAATCACTTTGCAGCCTCAAGCAGTAGAGAAGGGCGTCAATTATAAGATGGCATTGACGCAGGCTAAAGAGTCTATAAAACTCTCGGAGCTTGGCATCGATGATATAAAAATAAGACATATAGCCACAGGCGCCAGGATCCTGAAACTTCCTGGTGCTGAAAGTGGACCCAGCGCAGACCAATCAGCCAGTAAACTACAGGAGGTGTTATCAGAGGTCGCTAATGTCGTTAGGCCAGTGAAGCGGGTAGATCTCCAAATAACAGGTCTCGAAGATTCCCTACACAAACAAAACTCGCAACTTGGGTCTCACACATCAATGACATCAGTAGACGTATGCACTTTACCTACCACTCTCTGCGGCGGCTTCAGTATTTTCTCCCGTACAAGACCAAGGTTATGCTCGCTCAATCTCTTCTCCTGTCGCTTTTGGACTATGCAGACGTGTGTTTCTTGGACGCCACTGAAGTACTGACCAATAAATTGGAACGCTTGCAGAATTTACCTATCAGATTTGTATTCGGCTTGCGAAGGTATGATCATGTTTCTGAATATCGCTCACGACTGAAGTGGCTTCCAATTAAACAACGTAGGAACCCTCACATTCTCACATTCCTTTATAAGGCTTTAGGAAATGCCTCTTATCCGGAATATATCCGTTCTCGTTTTCGCCTCCTCCACGCTCCCTTCCGCTCCAGGCGTGAAAACGTCATCAAACCACTGGATGTTCCACACTGTAACTCCAAGTTCTTTTTCAAGTTGTTTACTGTTGAAGCGGCGCGACTCTGGAAAAACTTACCAGCTAATATTAGGGATAGTCAAACAGCAACTACTTTCAACTCAAGACTAAAAGAACATCTTTTATCTTCTCTTCATGGTAGGCGGACATAAGGCGGTAAGTTGCACTGCACAATACCATTGTGCTGTTTGCGCTGATGCCGGGAAATCAGCAGGACATATAATAGGTGGAAGGAACTGTAACCCACCACCTACTAAGCCAAAAGCAGCCTATATTACCCAGGCTGCCCCTAGCGATAGTCAGCGCCCAGCGCCTCAGGAAAATCAAATGACTGAGTAATGGGTTCACAAAATATAAACTTCCTTTAGACAAATTTGAACCACTCGGCGCAGGACCTACTCCTGCAGCAAATGGGAGAGTGGGCTGTCGACATCGCAATTGCTGCGGAGCCATACTCTATCCCGCCTCGGCCGTATTGAGTGGGGGATCTTGAAGACTCTGTAGCAATTTTGACAAGACCTGGTAGCTCTTTGCCTCTTGTGGTGAAGGAGAGGGGTACTGGATACGTGGCAACTGTTTAGGGAGAATATGCCAAATATTTCTCTCCAAACAGGCCTTTCGCAGACTTTGAGATATTTTGAAATATCCTGAGTTCAGTAGTGAGGCAAATGGCACCGCTGTCAGTACTTATCATGGGCGATTTCAACGCTAAATCGCGTGAATAGGGCAATCAACAAACTAACCCTCAGGGAATTGCTGTGGAGGAATGGGCCACTTCTATTGGGCTCTGTCTTCTAAACCGGGGTACAGCTTACACTTGTGTGCGACAGCGTGGTGGGTGGTGGACCTTACCTTCGCCACCCCCGTTGCCGCGCGCCGATTTTGCGATTGGCCAGTTGTCCACGAAGTGGAGACATTGTCGGACCATGTTTATATCCGTTTTGAGGTCTCTACTTCTGGGGAGCCTTGAAGAAATATCCAAATTTTCCTGCGGTGGGCTCTGATCCGCTTAAATTCGGAATTGGCGTAGGAGGCGGCAATCGTCCAAGCATGATGCCGTTCCGCTGTAGCACCAGTGGGTGTCGTGGTTATACGCAGGGGTTATACGGAGTATGGCCCTCTACGGTGCACCTGTATGGTCGGATGCTCTCACGGCTGATAATAGAGCTCAGCTGCGTAGACAGCAGCGGATAATAGCAGTGAGAGCAATACGAGGATACAGGACGGTGTCGACGGGCGCCGCCTGCGCTCTTGCTGGTTTCCCTCCTTGGGAGCTGGATGCGGAAGTTCTTGGGGTATATAACTTCCAAGTGGCTGGAAGAACTGTTGGGCAACGTCCGGCTCTTGAAGAGGTAACTCAGAAAAGGCGCCAAGTTCAAGATGTCCTAATGGAACGTTGGGGGGATAGTCTAGGAAAACTGACATATGGTCGATGGACTATCGATGCTGTACGAACTATCCTTCAGGAATAGGTCGACAGGAAACACGGAGTGCTGACCTTCCGTTTAGTACACATACTGTCTGACCACGGCTGTTTCGGGAAGTGTCTACACCAGATAGCTAGGAGAGAATCGTCTTCAATGTGTCACCACTGCGGTGCTGCCGAAGACTCGGCGCAACACAACCTAGAGGTGTGCCCTATCTGGAAATCAGGGCGGCGTGCAGTATTAGCAATTAGCTGTAGTAAGAGCCATGCTCGATAGTGAAATAACTGTGGCCACTTTGTGCGAGGAAGTGATGACGCAGAATAAGGCTACTGAGCGGATCAGGGAAGAAGACGCTTCCTCTGATTTAATTAGACGTAGGCGCACGGGGCCAAGGAGAAGGCGATACAATCGTCTCGTTCCTCCATCCTAGTGGGACCAGTGATGAAGAGTCGGGGGACTCTCTTTCTGCATTGCACGGTTCCACATGACTGGGTGACACCCTAGTGTATCAGGATGTCTCTAGTACATGCTGATAGACCCAGCATAGTTTGGGTATCCACCGAAACATCACAGTGCAAACTATTTATGAGGTCCTGTGGTGTTTTGATAAAAAGCGGTTGTGGATACACAGAGGGGTTTTAGTGGGTAGGGTCCTTTTTTGGGCATTACCACATATCCACGTCACTCCCCCGGGTGAAGTGATATCTACAGTAGATTTCCACTCTTATAAAAAAAAACGTATGACCGGTTGATTGACGGGTCTATTCTAGCCAAGCTAGACTATTCTTACTGAACTCGAGTGGGGACCCCGTACCGGCCCTTCACGATATTTTAGACCTTTAGTGAACTATTATGGAAATTTCCATCATCATCATCATCCGAGCGGTCAATCTCAGCTTCTGCCAGAGTCCTCTGTCTATTCCGCCATTATGGAAATAATAACTAGCCTAAATATTTTATTTGTTATTATTAAGGCCCAGTAATCTGGAATAAAATGAAGAGGAATCCTCAACTTCGATTCGATAATTCAAAAGCCATAAAACAAAATAGACATCCAAGCGATTAAAGAATTCAAGTACCGACACTTTGTTCTTTTTCGCTCTTAATCCTGAAATGCTCTGCGAATTCGTCGGCTTATCGCCAGCGCTGTTCCAGTGTAACTTTGTACTGTCAACAGAACGAAAAAGTACAAATGAGTGTAAAGGAAAAGTTGCGCTGCCCCCGGCTACGGCGGGCAGCAGCTAACTCAGGCATTGTGCTGCAAAGTGTCTGAGTTTCACGGGAATAAACGTGCACTTGATACGGGGACGTAACGAAGTATATCTCGCTGTATGAGTTGTAAAGAATTTATAGCTGGCCTTTTCCGTGAAGAGGCGAGTTTGTTAGGGTCTTGTTAGCCTTTTGGTGTTGAAATGTTATTTGATACTGTGACTCCTTGGCGCCTGTGCCTTGTTGAAATGTTATTTGGTACTGTGACATCCTGGCGCCTGTGGTTCTATAACAGAATTATCCATAATATGATGATACAGACGATTTTTAATGGCATGTTGTAGGTAAACAAACAAGCGGGCTACTTGATGGAAAGTAGTCACTGCTACCTATGGACATTAGAACACCAGAGGTATCGCCAATGCATTGCCCAACTCCAGAACACGTTGGTGATCACGTTGGTGAACACGTTCGTATCACGTTAACGATAGCAAGTAGAGCGACGAGGCCGCTTAAAAAGGAAGCTAGGCTTTACACAATCATTACCTACTAAAATACGAGCAATGAAACAGCAAAGACCAAAAACTTTTTTTATACTACTGAGGTGGCAAACAAGCTTATGGCCTGCCTGGTGGTAAACAGTTACCGTAACCTAGTGAGTCGGACTACGGTTCAAATATAAAACTAACAATATATCTCATCTCTGGTATCAAAATCTTTGTTAGAAACATTTGTGTAGTAAGCTACAAGTGGATAGTCAGATTTTTTCTTTTTCTTATTATCCTTATCCTTGTACTTATCTCATTTTATGTGTTGGATACCAGCCTATACCTAAGTACTCTTAATTTGTGGAGTACATTCATTTGCTGGTAATAAGATAAGTATTATGTTCAATACTGCGTCTTTCTTGCCTCAATCTTGAGAATTTATTTCAAACCCTTCTCTCAACCCTATTCTCAAACCATAAAAGTAAGGTCCTCCGAAAAAGATTCAGCTGCGCCAGCGTTAGCCGAGGTAGCTCTAATGTAGGATGGGACCAGGGTGGCTATGCTGTTCGCATCCCACTCTAGAGACCGCCCTTGTGACTAAGAAACAAGCGTCTTTTGAGCCAGCCCATTGGGTTCCAATACAGCTGGCACCTTGATGATGGTGGCTAGGGTACGGTGGATGACGTCGCCGCGTCGTGTAGATTCGCATAGCGCGACAGGCTAACGGCACATCGGTGGCCCAAAAGACCATGGTGTCCAAGGATATCTACAATACTTCCGAAGTAGCAGAGATATACTTCATTCACCTTCAAACCAAGTCACAGGCACACCGACAGTGAAAGTGTAGCTTCGATAAGAAGTGTACCTGTATGGCATGAACGAATTGCCTGAACCCAATATTCCGCTTCCTTTTTGACAATTGCAAGAATAGGAGCTCCATCTGCTGTATTGATCGATCTTTCTAAAACTGTAGAGAAAGCCAATCTGCAGAGTGGCTCGTCCTGTTTCGAATGTAATTAATTATTCGAATAACGTTATTTGTCAGACAAATTAATGTGTGCTAATTGCGGTAAAATATTACGAAGTATTCTGATGAAACATTACCTACACGGCCTATCAAATCTCTGCTATATCGAACGCGACTGTTCCCACACGTGAATCCCCTGATAAATGCCTGTGCTATGTCAACATAATATTTCACGTTTTTGTCTCATTTCCCCGTGGCTTCTGCTTTTTCGTGAGAAATATTAACCGCTTGCGAGTTTTTTTGCGAGAATCCGCGAAGCATTGACGAATCTTATCTTGCTTCGTATTCCCTGGGGCTTAGTCTTATCGTGGCAGTACGGGCGTTCCGGGAAACAATGCCCTCGAATCGTTGCGTTCTAGAATTTGATGCAGGGCTGTAAACTTCGGGCGTTGTTTTATTTAAAGCGTTTGTAGAAGGGGATTCCCGGGAACGCTAGGGTTCTTGCTTGGATAATTGGCGTAAATAAATTGGATACAGTTGCAGCGTTTGTGCTTAACAAGATTCTTGTGTATTTTTGTTGTGGTTGTGATTACAAAATAACAAAGACCCTTACAGCCCTCCAATTAATTCGTAGCGAACTAGAACTGAAACATTTTGCAAAGTTTGTATAAAATGTAACTTGTAAATCTCGTACTTTCTCCAATCTTGTAATATTTAAGGGCCTACCCTCAAAGCCATCTCGAAACAAACAACTCAGAAAACAACTCCACCGAGTCTTGGAAGCCTTCCAAAATTAGCTACTTCTACCTCAACAACCCTTCCGCAAATTACTTTTTCATAAAATTCGAGTGGCGTCATCCTTAGCCGTGTCAGTTTATGCGACCACGTCTGAGTTTCGCATAAAGCTTCCGGCCCGATGATAAGATGGGCGATACATCTTTGAACAGCGTCTCTTTTGTCCTCTGTTTTATGAGTTGAGAAATTCGGGACATGGAAACACAAGTTACATCGGTTACGAGCTCAGTGGCCATGCGAATTTGCGCTTCGTTCGTATTCCATGTTCGTAAGTATTTTCGAAGGTTTGAGGTATTGCTTTTGTGCTTTTTATTAATTAGAAAAGATTTTAAAGGTCAGTGCTCCTTTTAACCGGCGGTGTGTATCTTTCGATCTAGGTGTCTATCTGTGGCATCGTAACTCTCGATCGGATGTACCGATTTGGATGCAGTTTTCTCTATATGAAATCCAGCCAGTTTCTTTCCAGCCAGTTCTTAGTTTTATTCTATTAAAACCGGTTTAGTAGTTTAAAAAAGATTTGAGTAGTGAGACAGATATATGTAAACTTGGTCGAATATAATCCGACTTTTTCTGTCGGTTAGGTTATTTGTCAAATTAGATTGAATGATTTTTTTTTATTAAAACTGTACCGAGCAAGAACTGTAAGAACAACTTACAGTCCCCGTAGCTAACTTCTACGCCGAGACCTTGAGTTCTTAGAATCCCATAGAATAAGCACGTTCCATTTATTATTGAATTTTCCCAATTTCTGAGTGACATTTCCAATATACTGTCCTTAAAAATCTTATTTGGACCATTAAAGCGACATATGGGCCGCCGGACAGTCTATCAAATGAAAGTCCTTCTTTTTCTTTCGCCGAATTTCACCTATTGAATTCGATTCGAATATGACTGGCGACTGACATATACCGTCAAGGCGTCAAAGTTCCTTATTAAAGTAAATGTTCGTTCTGCAGACACTGGTAGAGCAGCGCGTCACTATCGCGATGGGCGGAAGTGAACCTTAATGTTTAAAACATAGATCGAAAATGCGTAGAATAAAAAATAAGAATTTGTCCAGGCGCCCTTCAGTGCTAGTAAAGTGTTATATTGTTACTGCTCTATTGCGCCAGTATGTTCCTCGAATGGCATTTTTCTTAAATTATTAGGACAGCTGTAATTCTTAAATTATTGATAATTTGGATTCCAAAAATATAAATAGCAATCTACAGACCTTTCTTTAGACGAACCACAGTACTCGGCGGGAAATGATACACATCGGCTAGGTTCGGCTTAGTGCCGCGATTTTAGGCGCTTTCGGAGCTAGATACCTAAAATAATTATGTGTAAAATATACCTACCAAAACTGTAAAATTTTATTTATTAATATGATATGACTGACTGACCACTGAATGAGCGAGCGCAACGAGTTCCTGTTTGTGCCGCTTTAGTAGAAGCCAACACATTAATTTATTTGTCAGTCAAGCACTAGGTGTAGTTGAGGAACGTATCTTTTAACACCTAATTATAAAAAAGGATTATAATCTAGCGTTTTTTTAATCACACTTGTTTAGTTTAATCACGCTATTTTTAACTGATCTAGCGAGCGCCTAACACTCTAACAGAACTGGCAGCACTGATTCGTCTTTATTATCACAGGCATGCGGCAGAGACGACGCTCCACGATAGTTACCGAGGATAATGACATCTATATATCTACATTAAATTGTTATTTATATTACGTATTTATTTTTTCTTTTGAAACAAGGCGTAACACTGTTCTTCTTTGTTCGTGTCGCATTACTCTTAGACTTAGACTCTTCAAATGTCGGTCTCCCGTGTATATAGGATAGCAACCAGCCTTTTTTGGTTTGATCTAAGGCATCCAGGAATGAAGCTGAGAGAGGTTTTCCCTGGAGAGTACAACATGGAGTTCTTCAAGAAAGAGGTGAAAGGTATTTACGGGGTCGGCGGCGCGTGGGTGATGCCCCTGGCATTGCAAACGTCCATAGGCTGCGGTGACTGCTTACCATCAGGCACGCCGTAAGCTGGTTTGCCACCTTTGTGGTATATAAAATAAAAACCATTCTTTTTCCGAAAAGGCAGACACGTTGTTATGTTTTCCGTCATCACTATGTAAGAATCCCGATATTAGGTATTTGCTAGCGACTTTGTCCGCATAGGCCACTTTCCCATTCCTTTCCCAACAATACTATCCTGTACGTCATCCTAAAATGCAGACGGCTTATATAAAAAAAGAAAAACTTCTTGACTACCTTACCTACATGACGTTCGTTTTCCACCCCCTATTTTGAAGTGTTGGGGTTCCACCGCATTTCCGTTTATAGGTATCTTCTACATTACATATTTCTGTAGTCGGATGAAATTTTTCGTACACTAGACACATGTTTAAAAATGACAGAATCTCCGAGACATCAAAAACTCTACCGCCAAACAGATTATGTCCTTATTATTATGTTCCTGTTTTTACTACCAGGCGTGAAGCGTGTCATATACGAGTGCACCATCAAGAAGCACAACCGTGGTAAAGGAACTAAAAACTATTTTACAATTTTATTATTGTGTAGTTTCGATTGTATTACCTACTAATGTAGTGTTTGTATCCTTTCTTTGAGTTTATACGTGATGCCTATGAGTATAATCCTAAAATATGTGCATATAGCAACACAAAACAAAAAAGTTAAGTTAAAAACTAACTTATACCACAACTTTATTTTATTTGTTCAAAGAATGTTTTTATCTATAACTTAATACACCGACAATATGTAGGTAATACGAGTATGAGCTTGTCATGAAAATTGTATTAGCTATTTATAGACTGAATAAGATTTATTAAAAATTCCTGAGGATTGCGTACATGTCATTTGAGCGTTCATTGTTGGACTAAATTTTATTTATATTCCAAGGATACGCATTTTAGCTCTTTCCTTTGAGTTACTTATTTATTATTTACCGCACTTTTTTATCTTGGCGTTAATGCCCCGGTTGCGCTCTCGTGCACGGGAGCCCGGGGTCCGCCTTGACCATGATCCAGGATTTGGCAGTTCATACCTGAATGTGCAGGTTTCATCACGATGTTTTTCTCTGACCGTGAGATCGGTTACTATATAACTAATGTTCATAACTCAGAAAAGAGTCATTGGTACTTGGCGGCAGTTGAATTCGAACCGGGTACATCTCGCTTGCAAGTCGGATACCGTTACCACTCGGCTACCGACGTTTATTATTTACCACAGTAAACGGTACATTTCTTCTGATTTATGATTCTCGAAAGATCAATTTCACGTCTGTTCTCATATTGTTCTTCAGGGGTCTATAGAAGTCTACTTGCAAACTTGTGGCGCCTCCATTTAGATAATCATTATTCAAGTTTTCGTTTCAGTTTATACCGTAATGAGATAACAATACAATCTCAGTGGATTCAAATCCAATCAGATACAAGAGTTCCAGTTTTATAAATGTTATTAAATGTTCATAAAGGTAAATCCTTTTTGACTGTAATATACTATCTATGTATGCACGTAATTATACCTATACACAATTCGTTCGTTAATTTGTGTTTCGTGTAATTTTAATCAAAATCGGTACCCACGACGCCCACATATCGCGGCGCTTATCTGAGATCTCGGCGAAATGGGAAACCCACGGGAAATTACGGGCCAAATAAAAAGTTGATTTGCATTGCCGTTCGTCTATTAAGACATAATTGGCGTCGGCAGCGGTAGCGTGCAATGGTTGCACGTAATAACTTATCGCATTTATGAGCGGCATTAGGTCCGAGCAATAAATCTATGGAGTTCTAAACACTGGTGTTAAGTGACTGTAAAGCAGTTTACGTGAGCAAAGTTGCAAAAAGGTTGAATAATGTACACATTTTGTAGAACATTTTTTACATGATATGTTAGTAAGATAAGATTTAAAATGTTACTAGTAATGTAATGTGAATTTTGTCCACTTTTAAATCATCAGCAACTGGGCGTCTCTTGCTGAATTGAGTTTAGTCTTCGTCAGAACCTTCTCTCGTAGCTCCGGCAGAGGCCCTATTATTTAACCGGTTGCCTCGAGTTTTTAAATATCATTTTTAGGTTGAAAAATTCAATGTTTCAATTCTCTCTAGTTTTGCCAATGTAATTTAAAAATATATATTGCATTTTTCATGACGAAAATTTAAATTGAAAACCGATCGATTCAAGTCGAATTGTTCAAAAATAAAGTTACCGAATTCTATATTCTTTCCTGCCTTCTATCGCCTTACGATCTCTAATGATACTACTTCACGTATGATATCTCGAATATCCTGGAAAATGACTTATAACATAATTAAAAGGTATTAAGTAACAAATAAACCAAGCTCAACCAATTTAAACAAAAGCGCCAAGTAGTTAGCAAACTATAGAACAAAACGAGAAACTTCCAGAACCCAATACCGTACGGTATGAACTTGTTAAAAATGTAAACGTCTGCTTAGTCGGCAGCCGGCTCCGTTCGGATTCCGTACATTACTTTGGCAAAGTAACCACCACACGGAAGCTACGGAACCGAAACTGCTGTGGAGTTAAGCAGCAAGGAGGTAGCAACATCGGATGAGATTATCGGTTGTTTCGCCCAGTACATTACGCTATCATCATGTAATCTAAATTAACGTCCTGGCTTCGCGCAGGTACGCAGGTGTAAGTATACCTTTTATATAAATCAGTGTTCTATTGGGAATAGTGACAGTGGAGAGGCCATATTTGCTGCCACAGCAACGTGTCCCAGAGTTTAGAGATGGGTAACGCATTACCCGGTATTTCTAATGTCCATAGGCACTGGTGACTAATTTATCAATAACCTGTTTGCATGTTAGTCTCTCTCAAATAAATTAAAATAAACCAAGGTGCGTCCAAATCTCGCGAACGGGTCGCGAATACACCGTTGCAGCAACGGCTCGCGGGTAAGTTTTCAAATTGTTTCGTATGATAATATGCACCACTGTGTAATATTGTAGAGTACCTGCCACTATTTTTTATTTTTTTATGGGATTGCAAAAGTGTCACAATATATGGTTGATATATTCATAACTGTTAATATCTTTAACCTTGGAAATTTTTGTGAAATAGTGAACAATTCAATACATTTTCGACTTAATACACCTTTTATAATACCTATATTAAAAGTGTAGTAAGAGTAAACCCTTAATTTAAAAATATCGTAAATCTACCTCTACTGTGTAGCTTTCGGTGCTGAGAAACGTCCGCAGAGCTTTTATGAATAAAAATTGCGGCCAAAGTAACTAAAGTCGAGCAACTGAAAGCTGCGCTGAAGGAGCGGAAACGAAAGCTCAGGCCGGAGTACGTATTAGTGAAGGCATTAAGGCTTTACTGAAAACTTACAAGCAGCGTCAGTGCGCCACAGGCGAGCCCGTACGTGCTTTAGTCGAGAGTCAGAAAATAACAACAATTTTACTTGAAAATAATGGGTTTGGGAGATCTTAGTATTGAAACAATATTAGAAAAATAACTAGAGTGCGCCTCTCAAATCTATAGCTATATCGATGTGACCCAATATTTCCTTTTTACATCGAAATCCATTTCATAAAACCGTAGTACCACTTCACCTCAGCTTCAACGACAATCTCGGCGGCAAGGTCAAAATTAAATTCCCAAAACGACCCAATAACAATAACGACGGGGCCTATTCCACTTTGTCTGTAATTAAGTGAATTAGAGCACACCACACCAGAGGTACCGTCAGGGACGAGTGAAAAAGAGGACAGAGGAAAATTCATTTCCCCAGGGATTTTACACCACCTGGGCCGATATTAAAGGCAGGGCCTGTCCCTAGTCTCCGCTCCACTCTTTGAATATCGGGCCATTCGATTTTTGTCTCGCCACTCGCCTTTGTCGGATGGTACGACGTACTTGGACCGTTTTACACGTAATTCCTACTGGTAATATGTTAGAAATGTGTTACGTATTTGTAGGATTATATCAGCTATCAAAATGTTATAGGTACTTTTAGTTAATTTTCGGCTTCGGTTAGTATTCCAAGAGCAACATTGTAAGATTTCGCATTATTACAAAAAAGCTTGCTTCCTAACAGGACATTTATTTCGATGTCTAGTAAATCAAAATACCAAATAAAACATCCCTTATGCAATTAAACATGACATTAATTAAACAGCGTAGTTCCGAGTAAGTTTGAAAGTTTAAAGTTTTAAAAAGCTTTTACTATTAATAATAATTAGTATTCATGGGAAGTTGAGAATCATAAAGAATCGTTGACAGTTGGATACTTTTGCTAGCAACGTATCCAATATCTTCTACTGATAATTGATACATTTTTGGCTGACACGTACAGGTCTATATGGACGAAACTTCCCGCCAAGAAAATTCCAGCAGCAAAATATTCTACGTAACACGGTTACATAGTGTAACTTCTGAGGCATGAACACCCTATAACACCTCACTACTCGAGTTGAGCCCCCTCTGCATTAGTTGCGAGCTTAAATACGCTGGGCGGGTCGGAGATCGCAGTATTGAAAATACTCAACAGAACATGCTGCTGTCCATTTTCTGGCCTACGAATGTAATAGTTGAGCTATATGATATCAGTCATCAGTCGCGTTTTACGACACCCGTCAGTTAAAAGGTATGATGCTAATTTCATAACCTAACTGACAGAAAAATGACGAAAAACTCCCGACGAAATATTTACATCGAAATTGTTGGGGAGCTACGATGCTACAGACAGATACACTGATAGACCGATAGAACATATAAACAAATACACTTATATAACCAAGAGTCAAAGGGTTCAAGGGTTAAAAAATTGTTAGATTAGCAGGTTATAATAAAGTGAAGTTTTCTTCGTGAACAAATAAAAGCCCTTCCTTAAATATCAGCAAAATAAGACAGAATTCATTTTCAGTCACAAAATCCCCCATCCTCATGTATTCTCTCCCAATGTAAAGTCGGTCAAATAAAGGTACGCAGTTCATGTGTTATTCATTGAATGAATCGGCTCTTTTTCTAGTACCTATACCTCAAGATGTTTTCCCTTAGGTAATCTCCTCTTACGAGAGTTTGTACTTTACTGCGTCCATAATAATATTAGAAATCTGAAAACGTAAGTCTGTTTTTAATGACTTTATAAGCCTGTCATACGGCGCATATTTTAATCCGAGAAATACTTCTTCATACGGCTGTAATGTTAGGGGTAAAATGTCGCCCTTATCATACGTATAGATAAGTATTATCGTTATCAGGTTAAGCTGTTAAGCTCAACAGTGGATTATCATGAGCTGCTGATGATGGTAATGAATTCAGATTTCATGTGGTTGGCATAAATGCTGAACGTAGAACCGTAATCAACAAAATCAGTGAATACGTTCCCACGAAATCTCAGCCCATACGACACACGTGCACAATAAAATCCTACTCCTATTTTCATTGCAAACAACACAGGGTCGCCTCGAGTAAGACGTCATTAATTCAGTTGGCAAAGCTTAAAAAATCCTCAAAGCTAGAAGGATTCTTTCGTAAGACGGCTCCAGCCCAACCGGGGATCCATTCATATATTATTCAGTCTGCGTCCAACGGCGTAAATGAAAAAGTTTCTGTATTCAATGACTATTGGAACACCACCAAAATACTCGTAAAAACCGAAAAGTTCCCGGATCGCGGGCGAATTACGCGTCGACAAGTTTTCTTTCGCTGCTTACGTATTCGTCACGCGTCCGCTGTCGTATGAAGATTATGTATAACTAGGTGAGTACCTACTAAGCCTGATTGCTTGTTTCTTTCCTAGTTTTTCTTTTTGAGTTACGGCTTTCCGCCGTGTAAATGAGTTGCTTTTATTCACGATCATCATTAGACTTTAGCAGCGCTTTCTTTAATAAGGCGATGGCTATTAGCGGGCCTTACGCCATTCCTACCGTCATTCCGAAGCGTATGTGTAAACACATGACAGTTTGATCCGCGGTTGGAACCGACGGACTGACCGACGGTTTCAAACTTCCTAAAGTAACATCACTTTAACACCTCTTATCAAACTCGGTTAGAAACGTGGAAGGACAATAATTCCACTTCTATAAGTAGTTATCTCCGCGGAAGATATGTTCCCTCTAGATAACTGGTTATCAAACTTGGTTTTCTGGGTGAAACAATGACTCTTAAGGCCTTACGCAAATGGTCCGAATCAGTAATAATACAGATTATGGTCGGTCATGTTTAAGCTGACTATTCAAACTGCCTCCTACAAACGAAATACTTCGTCTGAATGCGAAATACAATTCTATAAACATTCATTCATGCGTGACAGCTTATCCGACTAAAGAAACTAAGGCAGAACTGAGATATCTTGTGCGTAAGCTGTCATAGAAATAGCAGTGTGACTTGTATGAGATAGATCGGTTCGGAATCGAAGCCAATGATCTTTTCAACAATTAGACATGAGTAGGTACATAGAACTCGAGTATCTTCTATCTGTGCCCGAGGCGTACATTTGTATTATACAGGACATGTATGCCAATACTGGAGCTGTCGTAAAAAGCAACGTAGGCCATACGAATCCCTTCCCGATTACTGTAGGTGTTCACCAGGGTTCTGTGCTGAGCCCTTACTTGTTTTGCATTGTGCTTGATGCCCTCTCAGCGGAAATTCAGGACATGCCTCCCTGGCTCATGAAGAACGCTGACGACATTGTACTGGTGAGCAAGCTTTGGCAGGACCTTGAGACCAGAGTAAATACGTGGAAAGATGTGCTAGAAAACCGTAGTTTGAAGCTGAATATCGCCAAAACAGAGTATATGGCCAGCTGCAGCGCGGATCTCGACACCATCCGTATAGGTAACGAAGCTGCCATTAGAACAGATAAATGCAAATACCTCGGATCCGTGATGCACGAGTCTGGCGATATCGGCCATGATATCAAGTCCCGAATCTCTGCAACTTGGGCCAAATGGCGGGAACTCACAGCGGTCATCTGTGACCCTAAAATCCCTGCCAAGCTCAAAGGGATTATATACAAGAGTATAATTAGACCGGTGATGCTCTATGGATGTGAGACATGGCCAGCGCTGACGAAACACGTTCGCGAACTCCACGCTAACGAAATGAAAATGCTGCGGTGGATGTGCGGAGTTACGCGACTCGATCGAATACGTAACGAGTACATCTGTAGCAGTCTTGGCGTAAGGGATATCGCAGATAAGATCGAGGAGGCACGTCCGCGCTGGTTTGGTCACGTGTTGCGTAAGCCTCAGGGATACGTGGGAAATAGGTGCCTGAACCTGCCAGTATCAGGAAAGAGGCCCCGTGGGCGACCCAAGAAGCGATGGATTGACATCGCTGAGTCGGATGAGAGAGCCAACGGCTTACGACGCGAGGATACCGAAGACCGGGCGAAGTAGAGAAGAATTTGTAGGAAAGCGGATCCTGGCAGAGGCCGGGATAAGCGCTAGGACGATGATGATAGAACTCGAGTATCTTGCCATTCCCTATCTAATCACCTGATCCATTATTATGACGCCTTTAGAACATTAAATGGTCTAAGTTCGCCTTCTGCTACACCCATGATTGGAGGGTGTCAGCTATAGAGTTCCTAATTTAAATGACATTCTCTTATGCTAGATAACCAAATGCCTTAGAATAAGTACTAAAAATGTTGTTAACAGGAAGGCGGACCCTGGGCCCTCGCGTGCTTCGCGGGGGCGCAATTGAGATATAACGCCAAGATGATGATAATGAAGTTGATGAACTGATGAACCTACAAAAAATGTTTACCGTCTTTTAACTTGAAATATTATCTACAGCACAGTACAATAATAACATTGCAAACTCACATAAGCCCAGTTATTTACGCGAAAACGTCGTCAATGAACGTAAACGTTAAGATTAAATGTATCCCCTCAATAATTTCCTCTAATATTGTACCACAAAGACTAATAACATCATTATGGAAGAGCAGAGGCGGGCGGGCCTTTATGAGATTTAATATAAAAATTCTTGCTCTGCCGGCTACTCGAGCTTCGAGGGCGAATTTCTCATTGCCACCTCTATAGCTGCGTTTATCTATATCGTACGCTTCGCTGCCATCATATTACCTAATACTTTTTATAATTTGGAAATATGAAATAGCGACTAGCGACCCACCCCGGCTGCGCGCGTCTACCAAACTTCAGAGTATCACCCGTTAGGCTAATCCTGGAAATTTCAATCCTGCAAAAATCGATACAGCCGTGTCAGAGTCCATGGGGAACATACTTACAAAAACACATCGGTTTAGGAAGTGTAGACTAGTTGTCGATAAATTACGTCCATTGACAAGTTCAGCTTCGTGGGCCGTGATCCGGGCCCAGGCGGACTTGGGACTCACGTGGCGCGCGGGGGCGCAACCGGGACATAACGTAAAGATGAAGAAGATGATGATGATGTCAACTTCAGTTTCGTTTGAGTAAAAACGAATCCGAAACGCCTTAATGAGATGATATTCATGATATTTTCGGATAATCCATATTATAAAGCGACAATACCCTGTCAATCGATATACGATTCCAGGATTATAATTTTAGTTTTTGAATTTGAGCCCGCCCTGAATCAGAGATAGTCTTTTGTCTATTATTTAAGTAAGGGATAATGACAAATGTAGTATTCATACTCCGGACTTGGTGTTTTCCTACCTACCTAATAAAAACGTAAAATAATTTCAAAGTGTTGTCACTATTCTACAAAACAGAAAGTAAAGATCAGAAGAGATCATTATTATTTCTCTACCGATAATAGTATAAAGCTTATTCCTTATTCCGTCTAAAGAATACGCGGAAGAATAAAATGGTTCCCACCATTGAATAGACACATTAAAGATGAAGGTTTAGATCATAAAGTTTACATCTAAGAGACCAGACATACGGAGTGGCGGCGATGCTTAATTTATATAACAATTGGTATGGTATACATGTACGTATAGGCATCTAATTGTAATCTGTATAAAGCGTAAATTTAATTTGTTTTCCGCGTCTATCTGCCTGTAATCTGTATGTATTTTCGCTAACTCGACGATTTTGATGCGGTTTTCACCAACAGTTAGAGAATTTATTCTCGAAGTTATATAGGTATATATAATACAGTATGTATTATATAGTATAGAAAGCCAAGATAACCGCTAGTAATTTATATTATAATACAAGTTAAAGTGTAAACGTTCCTCGAACTACCTTTCTTCGACCAAGTTACCTAAATTTTGCCTACACGAGCAACCTCGAATGAATACGCGAAGGAGATATCAGCGGAATGATATTAAATCGTGAAACATTCCTATTCAACCCACGGGCGTGGAATGAACTGAAATAGGAGTCGATTGAAAACTTTTTCAGAGTCTGACTGCTTTGATTATTACTTCGGCGGAGAACGGGGAATTGAGTGAGCAATGGAAATAATTCATGCTAACCAAATGGGAATAGTGTAGCTAATTTTGTGGCAAAGGCTGTAGGAATTCTCAGTACGGGTATTTAAGTAGCTGCAGCGTAATTATAACTGATGTGTGGGTTCAGTACCCAGGGATTTGATAAGGGCTACGATATTTTATTGTTCTCTATTCGCTGATTAGTTTTAGAAATCCGTGCCCGGGTAAAGTCAGCTGCAGAATGAAAAAGTGAAGATAGAAACTCTTGATTCCATAGAAAAGTTATAAAAAATTATATAATGTATAAAGAACAATCAAAATAAAACAGTAATTCAAGTAAGAGTCTTCCCCCCCAAAACCTGAGGTTATCGTAATAAAAGTAACCAAAATCTCGAAAAGCTCCGAAATTACGAGACTAAAAATAAAAAAAATACATTCATTTTCGAATTTAGGCATGAACATGATACATCTGACATAAACCAATGGCTCAGGATTTTTGGTGTATCGGCTCTTAATCCAAGTTCATTACGCGGCGCTGGTGGTGTAAATATTTTTCAATTATTTTCTCAAAAGAAACTGATAACTTTTGATATCTATGCTCATAGGTGCACCCACTATTTGAGTTTTATGTGTGCTGGAGGCCCCGGGCATCCACGGAGTCACCGCCCGTGGCGTTAATAGCTACCAATGGTCGCGGCTGCTGCCTGTAGTCACCGGTTCAATATATAGAATTTAGAAATATTTTGTTTTTGTTGACAAAAACCAATTAAGTAGATACTGATTGATTGTGTTTTGTTGGCTACGATCCAGGGAACCTGCTCGTGGGTGCTAAGTACTGGCGTCGGCGCCCCTGGTGACGTAGGTATTGAGGCTCCAATATAGAATATATATATCTCCACCATCTCCTTAAAGGCGTCCATTGCTAACTTCCCAAACTGGAGTTGCACTAATTAATGCTATAAGAGGATTGGAGAAATTCTCAAGCACAGGCTTTCCTGGGTTCCACGAACTCGAATGTAGGTAGCTACTAATTATCTATAAGTGTTTCCCAAATGGTGGGTCGCGATCGGGTCACGGAAATAAAATACAAGGTCGCAAAATTGTCTCATTATTTAAATCAATAAATTTGTTAATGATCAAGTGACTTTTAGCTTTTGTGTCAACGTGATCGATCTCTCCGCTGTTGCACTGAGGAGTGAGTATCGTCGAGTGTCCTGCGCGCTTTATTTGCTACCCCTGCGCTATGTGGAAGCACCAGAAAAAGCATACCAGCTTGGTCCTTGTGACTAACTATATGAAAAGACACGCTGTGTGATTTGTCAACGATTTCATGTTCACAAGCGGCATTGAGCCGTTAAGTCAACGCATGGATTTCGTCTCCGTTCGTTTGTACACAAACGGAGGCGAAATCCATGCCTTGTGCATGTTTGTTCTGAGAAGCTGTTTGACATAATGCCTACAGCTACGATATCGACAGGGAGTTCATGCTCACATTGGAACCTAATTGGTCGCGAATCTACTATAGGTATGGTTCCAAAGGAACTTTCTCCCACGCGCACTAAGGTTGTGGAATGAGCTTCCTGGAGAGGTTTTACCCTGGGTTAAAAAAGTAAAAGTGATTTACAGGGTCGGCAACACGAGTATGATACCCCCGGTATTTCAAACGTCCACTGGTAACTGCTCGCCGACAGGCAGGCCGCAAGCTTGTTTGCTATCGTACTGGTATAAAAAAGTGGACATTGAAAATGTTTTTTTTGGCTATTTGCACAGAGAGGGTTAAAACTTATGGCGGGTCACGATGGGGAAACATTAAAATAATTGGGAAGGGCAATTGTCAAACGTGGATAACATAATTTAGTAAAACAGGTGAAACGAATTCGCCTTAGCAACTCACACTTAAAACTTACACTCCGTTAAAGAATGTAAAAATATTATTATTATTATTTATTTATTTAACAGTTTATTGCACACAGTAAAATACATAGAGAAACATCATACATATAGAATATCTTTATTTAAATAATATATGGTTATTCTAAAACCTAATACCTATCATATCGAATTTGCTCATTGTTTTTCATATCGATACAATACCTACAAGCGATGAAGTAAGTACGATACGAGTGAGTGGTTTCAATGTAATCCACTTTAAATAAAAACTGCAGATGTAATCAACCAAATGTTTGGAATTGTTCGAGCTCCATTACACACGCAATAGTAAAAATGAACAGACGGCTCGCAGGCACCGCTGAGAATAGTTTTCATTATACTAAAAGCAAACATTACTTTAAAATAGTAATGAACATCAGCTGATATAATTACGGTAGAATGAACTTTGTCTGCTGTGCACTCAAAAATAATTATGAATTAACCCATCAGTTTTCTTTCTTCTCTAAATGAAATGGAAAAACAGAATGTAAAATGAAGGCTGTGTGAAGACTCTAACACAAAAAGAGAAGTGTTATGAGTTTAGCGTGCGTGTCGGTCTGTGGCGTCGTAGCTCCCGAACGGATAAGCCAATTTCGATGTGGTTTTTTTATTTGAAAATCGATATAATTGAGACGACTCTTATCTTTGTTTCATTAAAATCGTTTCAGCAATTTCGGAAATATTTAAGACTAGATCTTGTACAGTAAAAATGTACATTTTTACATAAATAATGCCCAAGGTAGAAGACCGATTGCCTTTAGGATCGGCATACGTTGCCACTTTGTGTCGAAGGCTATTGATTATTTTTGGGGCACAAAACTTCTTTATAGATTATTAAGATAGTTGAAAGTCCAGTAGTAGGCTGTTGGGTAATACTCATAGATGTGACTGTTCTATTCTCCGAAGTAACATTGCGCCAACTGCAAGATAGGTACAACTAGCATGGCGTACACCGACATAGGTTCCAGAGTTACTAAACTGAACTGGCTAAAGATAGATCACGTAGTTCACAAAACCGATGTCCGCAAATGGCGACCGCGTGCAGGAAATCGAAGGGTAGGACGGCCCCCCACGAAATGGACGAACGACCTGGTAAAGTTCGAGGGGAGCTGGTGAATGCGAGAGGTGCATGAAGTCAATAAATGTGGAAGGCATAGTGGGGGTCCAGTAACGGACGTCCTGCAGCTAAGATGATGATGATGAGGATGCAGAGCGCTAAACTATTGCTGTTACTTTAGAGAATAATTGTTAATATTATTATTATGTGTAGCAAAGCCGTGGTAGAGGTAGGTATTTCAATCAATACGAAAAACCAAACTCAAGTCAATTATGTTTATGTTGCTACTTATAGACCGTTTGCTATTCTAAAATATTTGTTTTCTTATTACTTCCATGTCCAGTATGGGACTGCCGTAATAGTCCAATTTTCGTCAACAGACGTAGGTAACATTAAAAGTTTTGTCGCAAACAAATGGCTGAACAGCGGGCACACGTTTCACATTACGAGTTTTTGTTCTGTTGGGGACATCAAAATTTATGATCGAACTTACTGGACACAACACGTAATTTGAGAGCAGCACTGAAAGTGAAATGAAATGAGATGGTATGCTTTGATTTGTGTACGGCAAATAAGACTTGACAATCTGGACATAACAGTCCTTCATTCAGATTTTTGGCATGGACATTGGACATAGCTGTCGGAGCGAAAGATACCGGGTTTGACCCCAGTGCCGCCACCAATGCTTTTTCCTGAGTTACGTAAATTAGTTAAACTGGTTCGAAAATTGTTACACGGACGTGGGAGAGGGGTTATTTTGACCCCGTATTTTTAAAGGAATCATGAAGATTTTTTACGAGGTTATTTCGTAGTTTTGTTAAAACTATAATGGAAAATGGGCAGCAGCGTTTTCCATTTCTATATTTAAAACGCTGCGAGCGCCAATCCGCCTGCCAAACGTGGCGATTCAAAACTCCGAGAGCTTTCAACTCGAATTACAAAAGCGCTTCGAATGTTCTCCTAGGCATTCGTCAACGTGGGCGGCTATATTAAGAGGTTCGTGGAAACTGTCTATACGGCTAGGTCAAAGTTCTTTAAAACCCGCTGTAAAAAAGAACCAACAAAATCTCTGTTGATACCCTCAACGTTATGGCAGAAAGGCGCGGAATGACTCTGCAATCCCTTGATCACGTCTCTCAATTAAAGAGACTTAATATACATATCTCGAAGTCTCTGACTCGCGATATACGTTTCTTCAATACTACCAATATTGAGGCAGTGATCGAGCGAAACAAAGTTTCTAAAGTATTTGCGAGAGATTTGTCGTTTGTTGAATTGGACAGAGCCATCTGACGTGGCTGAAAATGAAGGACGGCAGAGTTGTTTCGACCAAATCCGAAGTTTTGAAGAAGTCGGGAGGTTCTATGGAGTGTTGTACATTACAACACGGGCACCTGTTATCAGTATGGCAAAAGACCACAGAGCCAAGTTAACACGACGTTATACCGAAGATCGGACATCATACGAGCTCAAAACAACAACGCGCCGGGGGATGATGGAGTTACGGCTGAGCTTCTAAAAGCTGGGTTGTGCTCTTACAGTGAGGGAAAACATCGTGAAGAAACTTGCACATGTATTCATGATTCAAATATGGTCAGGTTCCCCTATTAAAAGGCTCACGGAGGTCAGATGTCATTCGCTCCACTGTACTTACATGATTTGATCATGGTTAAGGCAGACTTCGAGCAGCTCTAGCGTGCAAGAGCACAACCTGGATATTGACGCCAAGACATGTGTAGCGCGAATCTTCGTTATAATACCTAGACACTTTGAATGACAGCGTTACGCGACCGTTGTGCCCAACACCTTCGGTTTAGCACTGTATATGGCCTAAGTCGTATCCAAAGGTTTGAATTTCCATTCAAAAATATGTTTTGACAGACTACGTGCCAGATTTTACAGGCCTTGTTTAACAAAATAATTCTGCAACTCCAGATTATGAAATTAAAGCTTCTAAAATATCCTTTTCCCTCCAGTAATGACTACTTCCATTCACAACCAACACATCCTACTACAAAATATTACAAACGTGAAAGCTTTTATGTTTGTTTGTTACTTAATAACGCAAAACCGGCTTAATGGATTTGGATGAAATTTGGCACACAGATTGTTTATAATCTGGATTAACACATAGGCTGCTATTTATTTCGATATTCAAAGTAGTTCCCACGGGACCACACTGTAACCCAATTTCAAAGTCCACGCGAACGAATTCGCAGGCAAAAGCTAGTTTTTAAATTAAAATAAATCTTTAACATATACGAAGTGATGAAAAATTAAAAACTTTTCAACTTACTGAAACCAACTAAACTTTGACGCGAAGAGATTCTTCCTGTGAAACTTCCGCATCGCACTAAGTCTATAATTATTCCTTCATTCATACCGCGAAATTCCAAAGTTCTATTCAGAGATGAAAGTTTGATATCCAGAAGATATCTTTTAAAGGCGGATTTTAACCCTAAACTTAATCTTGTTAAATGTTAAAATCTTACTAATATACTTCTGTACATAGTATATCGCTTCTTGCCGTCTGTGCCGAGTGTAGGACATGGGTGCGAATGCCGATGGCGCGAATCACGATAGCGCGAAGTCTTGAATTCGCGATGGTTAATTTGTGCGAAAAATCAATTCCGCGAAAGGTATGACGTGAAAGTGGGCCGTCTGGTAAAAGACAGGAATGTAGCACTAACCCAGCCATGGACGGGTGTTGGCGACTAATGTCATAGAAGCAGTAGAGGCTTGGCATAGACTTATATCTCACATCCATCTAAAATATCCAAAATCCAGTAAAAATGACTGTAAATATTACGTTATTGAAGACTTAAAGCACAAAAGTACCTGTACCGGCCGAAGCCGCACTGCTAAGATGACGACGACGGTGAATTTGTAAAATTTCGGATGGTGGCCGCACTTTGGGCATATAGCGTTGGTACTTTATCGCCGTCGCGTCGTAGTTGGCTATGAATCTGGCTTTCTGCTAATCCGACATTCTGCAAATCTGACATAATACGTCAAAACGATACTGATCATACGCGGTACCTATAGTTCGATTATTTTAATAGGTGCTATTTTATTTTAAGGTAATGAAACGTACTGCTACAAATCCAACATAATGCTTTATTTTACAAATACTATTTTATCGCCATCTAAACATTACTCTATACTAGTATTGTATAATACAATTAGAGACACCGCATTTATATACAGAAATTTCAACATTCAAATATAATAATTATGTATTATGTAAAGATATAAGGCACATTTAAACTTTTCTATCTCAACACGAACTATAAACTAGGGAACTATAACTATGTAGGTATTTCAGTTTCTAATGCTTCTTAATTAATTCTGAATTGAAATTAAGATGTCATTAGAAACCTATTTACAAGATGATAAATATACGACCTTGAAATTCAGTATGAGGAGCAATATTAGATAAGATGTCCTACCTAATAAATTAACTGGAATTTAAATATACAATTCGACTAAATAGTCCCAACAATAAAAGATAAACATGGATAATATATTTGTACCCAAACAAAGGTAAGTAAAAGTAAAATGATTAAAATCAGTCTAAAATTAATCTAACAACGAAGGAATGTTTCATAATATAATGAAATAAAAATAAAACATTTAAAACTAAAATTCTCCTAAAAATATCATTGTAGGTAGGAAGACCACTTGGCAGTATTTCGTGACGACAGTGTTTACTTTACGATACTAATGAGTTCATTTAAATCAACGTGAAAGTTACATTTGTACAGAATTGTAGTCTACTTTTATGTGTCACAAATAAATGCAAAATTCGCATTAAATAATATATTAAATAAACACTAGAATTTTTTTATGAACACAGAGGAAAGTCTGCTAATTGATGATCATAAATACGTGGAAAAATTAAAACCTACCAGATTATGGTATTTCTAAAATTGAATTGTGTAAAAACTATTAAAGACAATATTTATTACACTGGCACATCAAATGTGGCGAAATTAATTTGATTGGTATGGTTGAAACTGCGTAACCGACGTCTTGCATTTTTATAGTAGGCTCGGTTATTACTGAGTAAAAATTTGCGATATGTCTTTTAGCAGATTACAGCTATTGATATGACCAACACCACTATACTAACGCGAGCTCTTCTGATTCTATAAGATTTGAAATATCAAAATTCGTCTTATATCATGTACGTTTAAGTACATTACTTTATAATAACAAATCAATAGTTAGGAATGTTAAAATTGTTTAAAGTTATGGCATTAATAATTCAGACTTTAATACCGAAACATTTTTAATCGAGCCTAGGTAATCTGTTTTATCAATCAAATAGATATGTATTCAATTATTTGCTATGCACATAGTAGGAAGCTATTTCAGCAATACTTTTGTAGATTTTGTAAAGTCAAAAACTTAACTCACAAAAGTATAACTTCTTGTATTTAAAGCAAATTCCATGAAATGGCGACCAAAATAATGACTTACATTTCTAAATTATATTCAGTCATTTTGACAAAAAATATCTTTAAAACAAAAATAAAATCTCGCAGAAATAACTTACTTTAAATCTATCCGTAGATTTACTCTAATATTAAATTTCACTAGTTTATCTCATTTTCTAACATTTAAGTCAGAATGACTAAAGTTACTTTTTAAATAAATCACAATAGCACTTTAAAAGCTATAAAGTAGATTAAAATATACAGTGTTTATTGAATTTTAAGATATATAGTCTAATTTTAAAATATACACGTAATGTAGGTACGTAGTTTAAGATATGTACAGAGTGATATTAAATTTTGATGTTCAAGAATCTTAAAGAAGTAATAATTACTAGTTTTATCATAAATTAATGCTCGATTTCACGGTGGACACCGACACTGAGTGCCGAAATAATTCGAAGATACAAACCACTTATCACACACATTACAAATAAATTGTGAAGTGTTTCAAGTACGTTCTAGCCAACATATTCGTTCCTGAACAAAAAACTTCTTTACATAATATTTTTATTACATGGTTTTGTTTGGCAGTTTCGGAAAAATCGAGCACTATATTAAATAAACTAAGGAACTAAGGGCAATGGGTAGATACCTACTAAAACCCTTGTATAATATTAGCTAACCAATTAATCTGTACATGATATAGGTATTGCACATTGAGCTAAGAAAAACATGTATTTCAGAAATAAATATCTAAAGGGACCAAGTCCTAAACGATCGCTTTACTGAGCAAATTACACATACATAGTAGGTACACACAAATATCTATTAAATACGACCCCCTTAATTTAAATGAATACAGTTCGGCTATTTATGAAATAAAACGTCTTGAACTCAATCATATCTATAATTTTAATTACAAATCAGCCTTACAAGTTTTAGGCCAGCCGACGTGGGTTACCGATTCAATTATGTGATTCCGAATAAACTGTATAGGTACACTCCGCTATTTAAATTTACATTGACTGTATATCTGAGAATTGTCGAAAAATTATTTCAGCTGATTGCCCGCTTCGTCTGTCATATAAATTGAAACATTTATAACAAAATCCCCATCGTTTAAAAACATCCCTTCAAAACATCCATACAATTTTGCTTTTATTTGTTATAACGGCGCTACCTAATACGATAATTAACAAATCGATAAATCGTCTACGACATAAATTACCTTACCAGTAGAAATCTTGAAAAAATCTCTCGGTTTACTGACTTCCGCAGAACACTTATCTAACACACATTGCGTTCGTTAACGAGTGATCATCCGTTTAAAACAATTTTCACTAGGTCACATTTACACTATCGCGGTTCATTTCAATTTTAAACTTGTCTCTTTTGTCTTTAGGTTCAAGTTGTTTTAAATGAACAACACCTCATCGTAGGCCTCCGGCTACTCGGCCGTGAGTTCTCTCGTCAGTCTCTCGGGCTTGAAGTTCTCCAGTTTCCACTGCTGCCGCGGCTCTTCGTACCGGCACGGCTCCATCACGATCTTGTCCTTATTCTTCGATACCGCCATGCATTTCTCGCTCGAGCCATGCTTCAGCTGTTTCGACTGTAAATAAAAAAATACATGTAAGTTTCACTGGGAACACCTAATTTTACCTAAAGTGAATTCGGTGGAGCAACTCAGTGGAGTAATTTGATCATTTTCGTTTTGTTTTGTTTTAGCTATCGAGACAATTATATAATATAGATTGGTACAATTTTTTTATAAAGCGCTAAAATTTCTTAAGGTTTAACAATCGAGGTATACAATACGTGTATAAGGAACGCTCGATTTTAGACTGCAAATATGAATGTACAGTACATTGTTTATAATCTAGAACCATTTGGACTACAAAGCATGTCAATAAACATACAATAGCATACCCATAAACATCGCCCATTTTGTTGGTTTTAGTAGAATTTTATGATTTTAGTACCAATTATATACCTACATCAAAATGCGGTGCTTAATAGAGCATCAAACCAATTTGACATTCAATTTTAACATAAATTTCTGACCGGCCGGTGTGAATCTTCAGTTTAAGGCTCCGCTACTTTAACTCCCAATACCATATTACGATCCTCCTATCTTGTAGAAGGAATATGCTTTAATCTTGTACCATAGCCTACAATATAGATAATAGACAACGCACGAGATAAGATAGAGTGAACTTAACCAAAAGTATTTACTATTGTATTTTAAGATCCAAAGTTACTTACATTAGGATAGTACAGCCACAGCTGATTTCCTTTGGCCCCATGGCATGGATAAAGGACCACATCCCGGCCGGAGTAGTCAAGGCATGTCTCGTCACGACGTATTTCGCCGGTTTTAGAATACATCCAGTACTGTGAACAGTCGAAACGTATAGTGAGCACATGCAGTTGGAGCTGGTGAAGTTTTTAGTCCACATACCAATGATTTGAAAATAGTTGCTATTGTTTAGTTTATCAAATTAAGAAAGAAAAATCAAGTTTTTAAAACATTCAATATTTTCATTTATGTACAATGCAATAAAATAAATCTTAATAATTTATATGAGAATAACAGAGAAAGAATGCAAAAGAATAAAAATACATTTATAGTAGTAACCCAGAACCAGCACTGAAAACGTTAAGAAAGAAAGTAATCTATGGTTAGGGAAAGAACTGCAAAAAAAAACATAAAATGCATTGTAAATAAAAAAAGTGTTACGAGGTATACAAATATTAAAATAAACTTACATACTATAAATCTCGCGGCAGTACCAAAATTGGAAGAGTAATCTTTGTATTTTCTTAAAGCTTTATGAAAATATAACAAAAATAAAACCAAACAATAACCGGGATAAAACTCTTGTATACATCTCACAATACAAAATGACAAGCTGATGATACGTGATTTTGTCCCAAAAATCATGAGTTACATGCCATTAACATGAATTCTATTTAATTTTTTTATATTATTGTACATGAGGTATCGTACGCCTGAAAAGTTGTAAATCTACATATTTTTGGGACATACCTATAGTTAGTATTTTTAGTTGTTAGGAACCAAACAAAGCTTCAGTCTACTTTTATTAATCTACAAAATTAGAACAACCAGTAACGATTACCAATGTAACTATTACTACTCTAACACAAAGGCGAATGACCAAAAGCAAGGCTAATCTTACGTCCACCAAACATGCATAATTAATTTTCTTCAAACCCACATGCAGTGCTACAGTGCGATACTATTATTTTTTTCAGAACCAAAAGTGAACCTACCATACTCGGAAGTTATGTACCAAGAAAGTATTAAAATTTGCTTCATCGATTTGCAATTTTGGTGGGCAGCGCGTACTCATCTAAATGGGAGCTGCTAACACAAACCTGAATTCTGGCGAAGCACAAGGCACCTACAATATCTAAGAACATGTCAACACGAATCCGTCGATCCGTAGAATCCAACAATTTTACGTCTATGCCATATGCTGATTTATTTTCTTGTCTGTTTCAAAATAAGGAAGAGGACAGCTAAGAAGCTGGACAAAGTGAGCAGAAAAAGTAGGTTATATACCTTAATATAGTATACCATAATACCTTAGCGTCACTGATTGAAACAAATAACATCCTATTTTCATTATCATAATTTATTTAGGGAGATAGCCCGCCGGCACCTACCATCGTGAGTTTGGAAGAAAATATATTTAATGACGTTTAGTTAAGATGCAAAATTAGCCCACCTACCATAATTTTTTGGTCAATCACATTTGTACAGCTAAAATATCGCCCCCGACCAGACTAATGAGCACAAGCGGATTATGATGCCTCTTGAGGACAAACCTGGTTCCCGTACTCTCCGTGACACGGCCACAGGTCTACAGCCTTATTTCGTTCTTCAGTGTTGCCTGCTGAATCGAGGCACATGTCCGACCAGCTGTTCGCGATCTGATGCCATCCATAAGTTAAGAAAGGTGTGCCAAAGCAAGCGTGCTGGACTAACATCATAACTTGAAACGTGATTTTTGAACAGGACGAAAAAATGGAAAACCTCGTCAAGTGATGATGCCACAGTTATTGCAGTAATGATTATGACAAACAACATAGACAAAACAAAATACAAAGAGCTCATTGTCCGAGAATAAGTTGTCTTCTGGCCTACGTAAAGGCGTGTCTCCTGCGCCTGTTTTTTTCGAAACATACACAAAAAACACGGCAAGACACGGCTTAACCCAGTTAGGAATTACCAGACACACGACATTTCATTTGATTACTGGTACCTGGTCGCCACCTCTATGGTGGCATCTACGTAGCCTAGATGGTTCGCCTTCAACTTCGTCATTTTCTGGCTCATCAACTTCATCTCCGTCGAGGCAATAACGACCGCCAAAAGCGAGGTTTCGGACCTAATCCATGATTTTAAAAAGATTCCATGCCAGAAAGTGCTTATTAAATGCAAAGTGCTAGTGGATCGTGCACGAAAATAAAGGAGTGCAAATAATGGTAACACTGAAATACATAAACATGCCAACGAAAACTCCTACAAAGTGGTACTGCCGCAATGTCGAATTGTAAACGACAGAAGACCTGATTTCCTCCCTGTCGATGACACGGGTACAGTCCAACGGACTTATGGTGATCTGCTTTGCGCGCTGGAGAGTCCAAGCAAATCTTATCGAAGGCCACGTTTCGTATCTGTGCAGGTAATTATTCCGGAGAATATAAATTTATTAATAACTTCATTTGCACTCTTCATTATCAAGTAAGCATTATGTATACGTCTATTAATACTACACTTAATACATCTTTTTATAGGAATTATATAAAATTTCTACAAAATTTCAATCATTACCTTTGTTGCTCATTAAAAAGATGTTTACTTTCAAAGACAGACATCAATGATCATAGATAGTGATTGTAATATATTATTTATGTTACAAAACAATATCAGTGCACTTACCTCTCCATTAGCTACAGATTCTCCTGGGATGAATAGTTCCGGATAAATATTTTTGAGGTACCACTCAAACGATTTACACCCCAGTTTCTCCCTCAAAGATTTTCTGCCGCTGACATCTCCATAGTCACCTTTGTCGTTGCCAACTCGCTGGTAATAATACTTCGCGTAGTCATCCAGCCACACCTAAACAGCAAATCTTTAAAATCAATATCAGTTTTCAAAGAATGGTACCAAATTGTATGTATAAAGTTGTATAAAAATACCTCAGCCAATCGAATAGAGTTTTTCTTCAGTACATTGACACCACTTCGCCATTTGTAAGGCGAACGTTTCCTGAATATATGCCCAACATGCGAGCATGGCACTATTTCAAGTGTCCCACCGCACATCCAAGTTTTAAAGGAGAGTTCCAGGTTTTCTCCACCCCATATGTCGAAGCCACTATCGTATGTCCCCAGTCTTTCGAAGAAATCTTTGTCGATAGCGAATAGGCCACCTGCCATAGTCGGGGACCAGACAGGCTCAGCAGTATTCTCGTGTCTTATTCGCTCCCGAGAAGGTACCGGATGCCAATTAAATTGGAGATTCCAGTCGAAACCGCCAACATTGACAGATGTGGAATCTCTAAAGTGATACTCTAGAGTGTTATCGTCAATTACATCTATCACCGGGCATACAACTGTCGTTTTATTTCTAGCAATTCTATCAAGCAACGGTTCCAGCCATCCTGCAATGGAAAATTTGTTAAATTACTGTAAATCTTAACCTTTTACTCATGAATGTGTTGCGAACATTACCTTCTGTACATTCGCAGTGACTATCAAGATAGGTCAAGACTGGTGCCGTCACATAGCGTGCCCCAAGAAGTCTTGCACGGATCAAACCTTCACGTCGCGTTGCTCTCACAATTCTTACTTTTGGAAGTGATGACATGTAATCGTCCAGTTGTTGCATCAAGTGCGCTAAAATTCATTCGTTTCGATATTAGTTACGGTACGGTAAGAAATATAGACAGATAAAACATTTATTTAAATGGTTTTTGGTCAAAACAATAAACATACGCATATCTGAAAAGTCGTCCACAAGGACAATTTCTTTGATCAGTTTGGCCGGTGATCTGTCCAGCACGGAATGGACTGTCCGCAGCAGCACCGACCACGCCTCGTTGTGAAAACATATCACTACAGATGTTTGTGGGAGATCTTCTAAATATCGTCCGGGTACTTTACACCTAAAATATTTAAATATTTATTAAAGTAAAGATCATCATATTGAGCCCAAAACTACCCTATATTAAATGGAAACCTGAATAGATAAATCGAAAACATTATTATTATAATGGCAGCATGGCTATTTGTGTGAAAAACTGTGACTGTTTTACAGTCACCATTTTTCAAAAAACAGATAATAGAAAACATTTTTTGTTTGATTGTTATTTGTCATTTATTATAGTTATACATCTACGGGTATAGTGCTAATGCAATATTGAGCATTATTCATTCGACTCGCAGTTTTAATAATTTTTCATAAGATTTTAACAAAAACCTTAAAGAAACGTCGAGTAATTGCATTTAGTATCCAGCGACCTACAATTTATGAGGTCCAATGAGAAATTTAATTCAGAGTCCTTTATTGGTCCCTGTACAGTCATAATTTACTGAACTTCACTGTCCTTTAGACTTTCGTTTCCTTACCACTCATCCCGGGGGTCTGGCAGCTTCCTTCTAATCGATATGAGGTCGCTGACATACTGATTGAAGGCGTTCTTTTTCCATCCTTCCGTAACTGCCTCTTTGGCTTCCTGGCTAAGGTTCTTGGGTAGTACGACCGGTTTTCCTAGTTCCCCTGGTGAGTTGATAGACCCAGGGGCCGCTATAACACCTAAGCCTGAAAGGTTTTGCAACGCGTCTGTTATATCTGCAATCTTTTACGTCTTGACTTTTACGTTGATTATTCGTATTTGAACGTATGTACAACTTAATAGTCGTCAAATTACGAGTATAGGGTTGAAGAGACCTTGTACGAGTAGTTGAGACAGCTGCAACTAGCATACCACCCCAAACACCGCCTGTGTTTCACTTGGGTATTGATGATTATATGTATATGATACCATATAGGAACCATAATATGTATACATACAATATGAAAAATTTTAATCCCACTGCTGGAGTTGTCTCCTCCATATGAGGAGTGGAGGATTTGGCCATAATCACCACGCTTGGCAGGCGGGCTGGAGACCACAGGCTTCAAAACACCCAACAGGAAACGCTGCTGCCCATTTTCTGATTTACGAAGGTCTGATCTGGGCCTCAAGACCACTAATTTACTAGTTACTCTGTTGAATTGTAAGTGGATCGGATTCGTGGCTCAATGGCAGTTTGACGAGTTTTTAGTATTCTGCTACTGTTACTAATGGCTCGATTGAATTGTAATTGGATCGCAATCGCAGATCAATGACAGTATTTTTCCGTATGTGTTCTCTTTAGGTGTAGAGTAGATGTAGGGTAGGTGTAGGGTAGGTGTAGAGCAGGTGTAGAGCAGGTGTAGGGTATGTATAGGGTAGGTGTAGGATAAGAGTAGGGTAGGAATAGGGTAGGATAAAGTAGGGGTAGAAAAACACGCGCCGAAGTCACGCCTAGCCAACTAGTCATTATTAAAGTATAATTGAAAGCCCCACATTGACAATGAGGATAAAGCACCGTATCCGATTACTTTATTTAATCTCAAGAATTATTAGGTGATTTATTAAAACATTACATTCAAGTTAAAATGAGCCAACACCACATAAAATATTACATACATCACAACTAAAGAATACTAAAATTAAATAAGCAATAGTGTTACCTTCGTTCCCCATAATCCGACCAAGCCAATTGACTCTGGACCCTGTCGCGTATAAACATAAAATCATGCATAATGTTGGAAAAATATAGTCTGGCTACTTTAACTATAAAAAAATATACATTATATTAAAAAGTTAGTAATAACTTCATACACAGAAAAAAATTACAGGAATCTTACACAAAAAATACGCGCCAAAATACATTAATGTATGTATAATTAATGTATTTTCGAAACAGATAACTGTGAAGCATTATTTTCTAAATTCTAGTGAAATTAACAAATCGATCAGTTAGAACCGCATTTATACCTTTAGGTTTGTGTCTAAATAGAATAAGGAAAGATAGTCAACATTATTTTAAGTATTTAAATGTTCCAAAGTTTTACATAATATTTTACTTATTATTAACTTTTAATAGTAACACACTAGTTAAGGTAACCAGACTCATAAAGCAACATAAATTTTAAGAATAATAATTTTTCATGCTTCAGCAGACAGAATAGGTGGAGACTATTTCTAATCTAAGTGATAACATTTAACTTATTAGGTATAAATCAAATGTGTTTAGTAAAATATTAATTAATTTAAATACTATTATTCAGATTATAGGCAGTTACGTAAGAATAAGACGATTAGAGTAGATAATTTGTTTTATTTGTTGATGTTGTGGTATAAGTTGGGAAACAAGCTTATGACCCGCCTGA
Source organism: Blastobasis adustella (assembly GCA_907269095.1). Classification (NCBI taxonomy): domain Eukaryota; kingdom Metazoa; phylum Arthropoda; class Insecta; order Lepidoptera; family Blastobasidae; genus Blastobasis; species Blastobasis adustella. The sequence continues at coordinate 12,575,795 of OU026125.1, forward strand.
TGGGAAGCACCTACGATAAGATAATGTGTATGTTGGATATATCTTTTATACAACTTGTGATTTTGTGATTTTGATAAAACTTGGCAATAAATCAAATGGAGCCCATAGATGGATAAAATATTTTACAGTGAAACAGGGTATGCGAAGCTAACAACAGAAGCTATTGCAATGAAAGTAAATAATTCATCATTTGCAAAATGCTGAACGTTCATTATAATTTGTTAAAATTTTGCATCTGCAGAAGTATCTACTGTTATAAATACTAATCCAAAAATTTACTAAGAGTACATTTCAGATTATCACTGTTTACCAACATATAATGATGCCATTTTCATCTGCACCAACTAGCAAGCATACAAAATAAGTGATTTAGCTCTTACCGTCGGAGAGATTGTTTGGATAATTTTCACTCTTTCTCTTCGTTGTAGGCTTAGACTTGAGTGGTTTCGCTTCAGGATCCTCATATTCTAGAGGTTGAGCACCCCCTCCTAACGCATTTCTAGTCTGCCCAGTAGTAGAAAGCAACGCCACCATGAACCATAGCGCCGTCAACAACAACACAGCCTTTATTATCCACGTTCTTCGCCTTAGCAGGAACATACTGTATTTCATCGTATGCAACAACTTTAGTTATTATAAAATCTTCTATGTATCCTCTGATCTCCTTCAGATTCTCCACGGATTCTTGATTACCACTATCGTTTACAAAAGGGCTTAATTGAAAATACTTCTTCTCTATAGGTTTTGAGCAATACGGTTTATACTATCTATAATCACAAAAAGGTGACTAGCATAAAACATGAGATATGTCTTCGGGTTCTCGTGTTATTTACGAGATATGCCTTTACGATATGACAGTTGAAGTTAAAATGTTTCCTATATTTCACATGACTTCAGTTGTTTGATATTTATGGTTATAACTCCGGCCATGAGAGGTAGCATCTAATTGTTTTTTTCCTAGTTCTTTGTTTCATTTCTGTTTCTTGCATTTGCATAACAAGTCGTGGTCCATGTCCGTCGATGGGACCTGTAAGATAAAACAGTTGAAAAGATAAACTAATAAATTTTGCAGAGAAAAAAACTGAGAAAGTATGTGTTGATCTAGAACTAGAAGATCAACGAGGAGATAAAAACAAATAGTATATAGTAGTGTTGAAATTGGTTTAAAATAAATAAGTAGTATTATTTTAAAATTGTTATTAGTATTAATCCTTAACTATATTTTTCTCCTACGCAGTGAAATCCTATTCAATATTATAAATACGCAAGTTTGTAAGAATTGTTACTCTACTAAAACTACTAAAGGAGAAATTTAGCAGCAATATGGCTTATAGCCCAAAATAGCACATAGCCTATAATATCCGAAAAATCAATTTGGTTTCCGCGGAAACGGGTCTGGAACGCTATAACCGAATTTTTCGCGGACGAGAAAGCGAAAAAGCAAGTAATTTATAATAGTAAGTGTGATAAAAGTACAAATTGCAGGTTTTACAAATAGTGCTACCAAGAATTAATCTATGTCGTTCAAGGCGAGGCCTGGCAAGAATCTAGAACACCAACTGACATGTTGATACATAATAAGTCTAACAAAGCTACAAACTTACATAATTGAAAAAGGTTTTAAAGGGTTACCGGTGTTAGGACTCTGTCAAGCCTGTGAAGAATCCACCTCGATGGTACCAGCCTTTATATATTTCTATTGCTTAATTTCGGTTAGAAAGATAAGGTAGCCAGCATAATTACAGGCAAGAGACATTATAATCTTAGACATTATATTTAGAAAACCGAAGCTTTGTCAAAAAAGATACCATTACTATTATCAACGTAAGTTATATTATTAAATATGAATAAATACGCTTAAGTTCTGTTGATATTATATTTATAAACACTTTGCTTTACGCTTCCCTGGGTTATAACATGTTAGATGAAATTGCTACCCCCGGCTACGCGGCAGGCAATTAAATTGTCAGACCGATTTTTGGGGACATTGATTGTCAGATATATAGAGAACCTATACTTATATGAGAATGTGTGGTACGTTGAAATTTTACCTGTTCCATTTTTTTTAATCAACAAGGGTGACAATATCAAAACATTTATTTGTCTAATAGGTAGGTTAGGTAAAATGAAAGACTTTGGCAACATGAGGCATTATTCATCCAGCATGAGAGGTCAAAATTGTTACGGAGAGGTTCGTTTTATATATTTTTTAGTTTTAGTGGGCTTATGATTAAAAAAGTAAAGGTTTACATTTATTCCAAAAACCAATAATTGTTTAGAGCCCGTCTAAGCTGAAATGACGCGCCCTACTATCGCATTAACGAACACAAGCAATTTTAAAATATGGACGCAATACATATATAAATGCCGTTGTAATTGGTCATTCAGTTGCCGGTGAGACTTAAACGTAGGAGCATGCGTCGTTCGATTGAGCAGTCGACGCTCCCACAGAGATGAAGTGTCGTTATTAATATTTGCACTCACACATCGAAATCAACTAATTAAGTAGTGGGGCGCGTCATTTCAGCTTAGACAAACTCTACTAAACAGGAACATACTACATAATGTGCTCATGGAAAAGATTTAAAACAATAATAAAATAATATTGCAAAAGCTATATTTGCATTCCCCATAACTACAACGTAAGCGACACTAATCGATATTACCCGATAGTGTCTCCTACACTAAAAAAACTTGTTTCTTTGTAACCCTTCCCGGGTGGAGTAGGAGGAGCAAGCACCCTGATGGATCGTTCACCTCGGTACATTATCGGGGCAAGCCGCCCGTGCCATTTCTCACCGGAGCACAACACAGTACGATTTGTGGGGGAAACCAACTTTTTGGAACCGGCAACATTGCAGCGGAATGGGAGCATTTGTCCAAATTAACTCTGCAGGGTAATTATCTAAGAATAGGACTGAGTCGACTATTTTGTACGATGAAGTTAATATACCTATAAGTAAGTTTTTTTCTTATTAGGCGCCTATGCTACATTTAAAATACGAACGTATTAGGCGATATTATAATGTATACATGTATTATTAATATTAATAGTATAGAAAAGATAATTCGTTGCAAAATATGGTGATAACCTAAAATAATATTTCAACGAATCCTGTCATACAAAAGGAATAACTATGAGTAAAGAAAATAATACAATATTTATTAACTACCTTTTGAAATTCAAAGCGTTGGTTGAAGGTGTCTCGTACGTCCCAAATCTGTAAAAAAAGAAAAAAAATCTTAATATAAATTCAAATTTGTCCCTTAGCCAAGAGTAAACAGACGTCTCGGCTTATCAATTTAAAACACCCAAGTCTTAAACCAAGATACTGCCAATAAATTTGACAACATCTCCGCATTTTAAAATTTTTGTATAATATAGGTAACAGTAAAGTTTTTGCAGCGACGTAATTCTTCCGGGTTATTTATTTGCAAAATCCGCCCGCATCTTTTACCAACGTAAGATGAAATTAAATTAGAATTCGAGAAATTCCGCATTCGCATTATACCTATTGGTAGAATTGTAGTAAGTAATACTTATCGGAATTTAAGGTATCGATATTGATTAAACAACATTTAGTTAAAAAAAGTTACGAATAATTTACAGACCACACCCTGACCATTTTGTAATCATCGACAGCACCCTCCCCCCCTCGTTTCCTCCCCACTCATAAATTTGTTTAAACACCTCCCAGAGGGATCGCAGGCGTCTGAACCAATCGGTAATAGATTTGAAACATTCATAAGCCTTGGATATTTCATATTTTAATACCCACATCAAAAAGCTCGCTCGAATATGAGGCATAAAGTATGGAATACGAAAACAGAAAAGTAATGAAATCCGGCTACGTGTTCTTTATTATTTCGCTTTTTCCTGTGTAGGTGTATAATTCCTACTAAGAAATTGTTTGACGTACAAAAGCTTAGTAATGGTATAAAATGTTAGGCGGTAAATGTTCATTAGAACAGAATTTTTAGGCCACTTTAAAATTTCATATCCATATTACAGCACAGCAATAATTGAAAATGTATATTTCTCTACGTTATTTCAGCTTTGGCTATTTACTGTGTAACTACCTTCATAACTTATTCACAGTTCTATGGAACTGGAATGGAAATATTTTCAGCGAGTTTATTTTCAACTACTGTGAGTAACAATTTCAATTAAACAGTTAGCGCTGTGTCACAACATCGTAGTGGAGCGCAACCGCTAGCTATTCCGCCTATTTAGAAGCAATTTTGTACGATGTTATCCCATAGTCCTGCAGATACAATGAGGTATAGCGATTAGAGATGTACATTTGATTTTCTTATTGCTTCAATTGAAGGATTTTTACTTAAAAAACAAAGCAAAACAATTCTATTCCGTTTGAAATTCATCGCGATTCGAAGATGTCGAAGTCGTATTGGATGCCAAATTGCGATTTGATACTCCAGAGGGGAAACACCTTAAACTATCAGTAGCAATTAATATAACGGCAAAATATATTAAATTAAAATCTGTATCAAACGCCCTTTTATTAGTTCTAATAGGTATTAGAACTAGCTTTTGCCGACGAGATGCATCCTCCGCAAATAAAATAAAATAACATAAAATTCGTATATGCCGTGTTCTCGCTGCGACTATTGAATTTAAGGATAAATTATAGCAAATCTCTGTGAAGCAAAAATTTCATAAAAATAGGTCAGTTGTTTTTGCGTGAAATAGGAATATAATATCCATTCAACCGAACATTCTGACAAAAATTTCCTAGTTTTAACAAGTGTTCCAAATATGATTCCTGTATCTAAAGACAAATAACGCATAGTATAGGTATTATGTAGGTACGTAGTACGTACATTATTTCACAAAGGAAAGTGGTTTGTCAGTTTTGACAAAACTTCCTGTGTAACCAAAATATGGCTAAAGTCGAGAGACTGTTTATCTGTCTCATCCATATAATTATATGAGAAAATAGGCCTTATGCTTTATGGCCTGACCATTACCGTTACGTAAACGTAAGGTAAGTACCTTAGTTTGGTAAAGCAATTTCCTAGACAGCTTGAGACAAATAAAGAGGCTCCCCAACGTCAAAAAGTATTCACAACAGTAACCGTCTACGGTTGATAGCGGTACGTAAGATTAGACAATGAGCCTTCGCGAATACTGGAGAGCTTTTTCATAATCCACTTTGCTTTTACAATGCTGAAGTTCGTAGACTTTACGTTGCACAGCAAAAATTATCTCCTTGATAGTTTGCCTTGAGCTGTTGATTATTTTGTACCGAAGATATACCTTAGAGTAGAAGGCATTAGTCTTTTCTGCTCTGCCGGACACCAGAAATCATATTAATGACTTAATCCCGTCTGACACTATGATAAAGAAATATTCCCCGAGATTTCATCCCTAAATTAATCACTTAAGCCTTAGGAGAGAAAACATCTCGATTTATATAACAGCTTAATTAATATCCCTCACCGGTAATAAGTAGGGATAATAAACCAATTTGCTTTATCCTAGCAAAGGAAATCATTAAAAATGGATGTCGGATTCGAAAAAAATGCGCCAAATGCTTCTTACGAACGAAGATAAAATGAGCTAATTTGGAAATCGCCCCAAGGGTAGCTCCATTTTTCCTCTTATCTATCGATGAAGCCATCTGGACCCTTAAAAATGGGAATATCAAACATTTCATTCGTATCATAATATATATAGGGAAATACGTTTTTCTATAAAAGAACGCGAGGTTCTTAATATTCACTGTGGCAGCTTAAACTTAATTAGGCAACTCTGGGCGACAAAAAGTTTCTGTCCCTTGCGTCTAAGGTATTTAGAAATTCTTGTTCATTACTTTTTGTTTAAAAACATGGAACCATGGTTTATTAATTTACGCAGAAAATGTTCTCGTGATTTAGAAATAAAGTAGCTTTTTTTTAAAGAAACTAGTGAAAGTGGTATTGTTTTAATTTAAAAACGAGAGCTATTTCACCTGGTTCATCCCACTATGTCGTCAAATAGAAATATATCTGCGGCAAGTCGGCCGTACTTAACGTTATTTAGCCTTTTATAGGACCATATTAGTGATATTTGAGATACGTTCTGTAGACTGCTATAGAGAAAGAGTTTGTTAATTGTGTATGACAGCCACGTCAGTGGTACATACGATAGTGTTTGTGACAAAGTCGAAAGAAGGTTCTCTCCTATTAGCAGTACCAAACAAAGCAACAACGAGTTACTGACGGTATATTATAATTTATGATCAAACACTGAATGAATGTTCCATTTTCAAAGGAGCATCCTTTGATTGCGAAGTCTTTTGATGCTTGTATTAAACGAAAAATCCCCCCAATTTCATAATAATGTCTTTACGGTGAACAAAATTGACTGCGCCTTATATCATTTATGGCTTTATGGGGTTTCATGAGTTAATTTTTTCATGACATCGTAAAATTCCTCATCCAGCGGTTTTATTTTAGCTCACATTAATGCTGCTCGGGTCACAGTTTATGAATTTATAAACGGTTTAATCAAGTCGCCATTAATTAATTCAATTCACGCCCAACACGTCAGAAGTTTAAAATTTTCGCCTTTTCGTAATTAAGTCTCCATCAAGGTACTAGAATTACATCAATATTATCGTACTGTTTTGTTTTACTCTAACAAAGTATATCATAATATTGAAAAATTACAGGAAAATTGAAAATACGGTACAAATACAAAGGACTTCAAACAATGTTTGACATGTAACCTTTTGAAAACATTGAGGAGACTGTGAATTATGACAACCACTGGTTATACCGTAATCTGCTGCAAAATAATAATGGAGGTAGGTATGCATAGTCTCAGCAAAGCCGACCATTAAAACCAGTTCTTTATTCAGAAGGTTAATCTGAACACTTGTACAGCCTAGACTAGTACAAGGCTACACACAAGGGTCGGTGACCTTTCCGACCACCCCGCTTCCCCCTCTGAGGCCCACTAATGACATTTGCTAGGTACCAAAGCTATGCACAACGACGAGCAGTGCAATTAGGTTTTTTGCTTGTTTGTTGTAATTTTTTCATGGCTATGCATCCGTTGTAAAGTGAATGGGTTTTAGGAAGACATGTCGCTATTAGTGTGCATGGAGCTCATTTGGGATTTTGTTGTACATCCTCCGTCATCCATACTAATTTTGTTACTTTGTGTCTTGTAAATGCTAAAAATATTATTTTGGTATGCCACGCCACGTAGAGGTTCCGGGTTCGTTCGATTCCCGGCCGGACAGAAATTAAATGATGAATTTTAATTTCTCTTACGGGTCTGGGTACTCTGCGTGTTATATGTAAGTATAATAAGTGTGTATAATATAAGTAGTTTGTCAGTTGTCTGGCACCCATAACACAAGCTTTGCTTACTTTGGGGCTAGATGGCGCTGTGTGAATATTATAAGTGAAATTGTTTTCCATGTACGGTGTACCTCGACTACGACGCCATAACACAGGTTAGTAAAGTAAAATGCAGATTTCGTCGGTACATAATGCACATGGGCTGTGGAGAGCGTCGACTCGCACGCGTAGAAGCCTAAATTAGCCAATGTCCGATCTCTCTATATATTTTTTTCTAACAAACAGAAAACATAACAACTCCATGCAATTATACCATTTAGTTAACTACGATATCCGTATTTATAGCATAAAAACAAAAAGTTCATAATAGCCAATTATTAAGGTGCAGAAGCGACACTCAATCAGTAGGTGTGAAGTGATGAATGGAATGTCTGCACGCGAAGTGTTCAGCACTAATCAATACCGATTCATTTGTAATTCAAATGGGGAATGCCGGTGTTCTTCTGTAGTTAAATTAGTTTAGTTCTGCTTGGATATCTTTGTGTGTAAGTTGTGCAACGCGTTAGTTTTAAAAGAAGCTAACTTTCGCATAAAAGTCGATTATACGAAATATTCCGTAGGCAACATTAGCCTATTCATAATTCTAGTATCTAAATATAAGTATAAGCTACAACACTATAGTTTCACCAAAATACGGTCATTCATTTTAGCGAATAAAAATAACGAACATCTCTCAAACAATATTAGTACTAGTATTTAGCATTCCGGGTATAAACTGTCAACGCATCATAATGTGGAATGAGTTAGGTAGCACAAGTGTCAAAATGTACAAATAATACTTTATAGAATGTAAATAAACACTGTAAGAGACCGGTGATCCTTGCCAATAATTGCTAAAAAGCATAATCATTTAATCATCGACCAATTAACGTCGCGGAACGAAGCCAGTTGTCTCACAACCGCATAAAAAGTCAACGTGTAATTAATTAGACGCAAAAGCTAAAGACCTGGCTACAATCACCGAGCGAAATGAATCGTTACAATTACGGACAAGCCGTGCGAAAACTGATTTCATCAGTCAGCCGTGGCGAACTTTATCTAATTGTTCCGTCTAAGCAAAGACACAGTGTGTGAAGAAAATTCGCATTGAGGTCTGTACAGATGAGATTTTATTCTCTGTAAAAATAAACCGCTAGGGACGATTGAGTTTTTGTTCCATTTGCTTTGCATCCGTCTAATTTCGTGATCATCTAGAGGATAAGATCAAGTTGACCTCAAGAAAGCAAGGTCAGGCGGTCTTTAATCGGCACATTGCGCCCATCTCATTAAGGCCCCATATGGAGTGTACCTCTGGGTACCAGTATCAGCTTCTTCCATTTGACCGCATTTAATTTCAGACGGCCCAAATTGTCGACGACGAGAGTTTAACAATCCAGCTTTAAACTGACAATATGACTTTGCGGAGAGAGGTAGTCTCGTTGTGCATCTTTTACCATCCATATTACGGGGAGTGCTCTGAGCAATTGTTCGGACTAATACCAGCTGCAGAATTTCACTATTGTACAACCTTAAAATTCCATCCGTGCCATTTGGATGAGTCGGTCGACTATCGTACGATTTTCACGAAATTTCCTACCTCGTACGACATCGCTATGGAATTACCTTCCTGCAGTAGTATTTCTAGATCATTACGACACAAACCTTCAAGAGACGAGCCTATACTTACTCTCAATGGCTGGCAACGCATTCGCGACTCCTCGGATATTGCGGGTGTCTATGGAAGGTGGTGGTCGGTCACTTTCCATCAGGTGGTCGCTTGCTCGTTTGCATCAATCTGTTATAAATAAATGTTGACTCACGGCTACGCGCGATAGTTTCGGAGTAGGGAGTGTGTGAAGTAATTAAAATAAGACGCATGATGAGGTTATAACTCGAATATCGAATAACATACATGACAAAATTTAAAAAAGTGTCCCGAATAGTGCCCTACGTTCACGTTGAACGTTTGCTTCCGCATTCTAAAGTAAGTTATCTGCGCGGGCCCTTAGTCATACCTATTGTAAAACGCCGATTTCGACAAAAAGTTTCATGAAGTTAAATGGTTTATGAACACGTTAATACCAATCCCACGCTGTGGGAAATGGTCTGAATTCGGATACAATATTGAAGGGTGTCACAACACTTTACTCGCCTGTGACTTACTTTTTCGAAGTAGGTAGCGATAGGTACTGAATAATGAGATAATACCTGCGAGGGACGTTAAAAAGTATGTAAGTACTTAAGTAGATAGTAGGTACAGGTAGGTACTTTAATTTTGCAATAAAATATCGAGGACCGACAATGGATTAATCGCCCAAGAAAATAAAAACGCAAACATGAAGTACATATAATAAGCAAGTTCCATAGGATAGTGCATCAAGGGACATGAAGAATTACACCAATCACGTATCGGCGTTGCGTAATTTTACAGATCACATAAAATTCATAAACTACTAGGTATGACATATGCTAAGTCTGTCTCGAGTGGTAGTGGATGCGGAGGACCGGGGAATCCAAAGGCGTCTCTTGACCGATATTTTTGGCTAAATTTTGTAAAACTCACGATAATTACACAAGAATAAAAATGTCAACATACATTACCGGCCCCGTACGATGTGGCGAAAGGAGGAAGGATGGAAAAAAGTAATTTAAATCGCGTCACCCACAGCCGTCGACGCCGCCGGCGCATTTTGCGCGATCACGTACCGCCCCGGGCACATGACTCTTGCACCCTAGACACTGCATTATCACAGAGACACTTGTTATTGTATGTAGGTAAGGTGGCTGCACTCATAATTTGTGGCAAGGAAATAGTCTTTTCTTAGAGTTGTTCTTGATACGTTAAGCTGTTTTTGTAACCTTATCTATCTGATACTTAAATACATGTAACGTACGTAACGTTATAACGTCATGGAATTTAGTACCCGTACGGATAGACAGAGACCATATTGTTTCACTTGTTAGGGTCCTGACAAAACTCTATCGTTTCTTCCACCTTCTTCAACCTTTTCATACCATGACTCAAAAACTCGAAAATTAAAATTTCAAAAAGGAGGGAGTGGGCAGGGGTTAGGAAAGTAGGAAGGAAACACCCATGCGTAGTCAGTGCGATAAACTGAAAAATGTTAGTGTAGTAAAACACACCCAGTTGCTACGGCGTTTGATATCTGACCAGAGTAGATTAGCACCAATGTTACGGGTGACATACAAGGCGTAGGAACTAATGATTTAAAGCGGGCCTCCAATAGTCCAGAAAATGTTTTTCTAACACCCATCGGGTTGGAGATCACAGTGGAGCTACGATAGAGCACTTTGGCACGTTCTTTTCATCTTAAGCAATTCCAAAGTAACTTCAATACTGAGTAATTCTGACTTTTATTTTTCTTATTTGTTCCGGTGTCAACGGGCGGCGTGGGAGAGCCGGCTAGTACTTAAGGATGTGCGAATCGACGAGGTAATGGGCGCCCTCGCTTAGGCCGTACTGCACTAATAACTAGGATCTCGTAGGTACACAGGCGTATTGGTGCCCGAAGCTTGACCGGTGTGTTCATTCTTGCGCGTTGGAGGTTATCTACATGCGTCAGTCAGCCCCAACCTGGATGAGCTCGTTTAATTCTTTTTTCGTTTACCCGTAGGCACTTTTACAAATGATTTTGTGAGTTGAGTTAATCAGGTATCCGTCCTTTCAATCGAGACTGCCTATTTTTGCGCTCGATTTTTCCATTAATAACTCGAAGCGCGATCCCACCGGTAGGCCAGCGAAACCGGACGTCGGCGATCGTCCTTGGCATAATCAATGGAACTTGTTCAGCAGAAATACACGTAATTACATCAATAGTCGCCTCTCCCTGATTCGCAACCGTAATTTCATTACTGCATTCATTTCGGACCGAAATCCTATTGGGGCGGTCGTAAAAGGTTCGGAAGTCGAAAATATTTTGGACAGTCGCGTCGTCGTTATATTGGCTAGTAGCTGCTGGCCGCAACTTTGACCGCGATTACCAATTTGGCCGTACCGATAATTTATATAAAACTCAAATGAAAACTTGTGATTGAAATTTCGAACTGAATTCTCATTTTTGGAAGCCTAGGGCTAAATAGTGGTAGCCCTTTTTTATTATTTATTTAGTAACGTAGTTTGACCATATTGTAGTCGTGTAGACGTGATCCAAAAACCAATATTTATGCTTGTGGTTTGTCAGAATTTCGTTAAAATATGTTGTTTCATGTATCGTATCGTGTACGATACATTTTAACGAAAATCAGTTTGGTCACGTGCTGCGTAAGCCCCAGGTATGCAAACAGGTGTTTAAACCTGCCGGTATCAGGAAAGAGATCCCACGGGAGGCCCATGAAGCGATGAATTGACATCACCTAGTCAGATGAGAGAGTCAACGGTCTACGACGTGAGGATGCTCTGAAACCGGGAGAAGTGGAGGAAGAAAAGAAGGAAAGTTGGCCCTGGCATAGGCCGGGACAGACGCTAAGATAATGGTGATGATACCGTCTTTCACTTTCTCACTTTGTGACAAGATTCAACGTTTATTGATTAAACATTTGTGAAGACCAAGTGTTTCTTCCAAGAGAAAGAGGATCTCAAAAACTCGAATCGAGTACTATTCGTAATAAATAACTTTTAAATAAGTGGAAGTAGGAACTGAACAAAATAAACTCAAATTTCTAAACCAATATTAATTTTACCGGAAATTGGAAATTGTTACTTTTATGAGTACCTACCACCTGCGAAGAAATTATAATTCTATGTAGGTACCTACTAGACAAACCTATAAATTCTAGCTAGTATTTACGTTTCTCCGTAACAATAGAAATTAATTGAAGCACCTACCTGGAAGTTATTTTAGTCCATTAGTATAACTAGTAATAGTAACCTACCCAATAGCAATAACTGGAGTCGAAATGAGTGCAGCCGCATCGGAAATAGCACCCGACGGCGCCATAAACGTTTAGAAATTAAATTCACTGGCTAGCATAATCTCGCGGCTTGGCATATGATTGGTCTAACTAGATGAGGCGGTAGCACGCCTAAACTTAGCCCACGTAATGAGACCACACTGGAGCGTCGGTGGCTGAATGGTCAAGGTATCCTTCTCGTAAGCAAGAGGTACCGGGTTCGAATCCCACTAGGATCATGTACTATTGATTCTGTTCTAAGTTATGTACTTAAGTTAAATGCTAATCGATGCTCTTACGGTGAGGGAAAACATCGTGTTGAAACCTGCACATTCAGGCGACTGAATGCGTAACCATGATTCAGAGGTCAGATGGCAATCGCTCCACTGTGATTATCTGATCTGCCATTCCTGGATTATGGTCAAGGCGCCCCCGGGCCATAATTATTTTTAATGTCCACATCCTATCATGTTTGAGATATTCTTAGGTGGGATTGGAACTATCAACATCCATCATCCACCTGCCCTTCTCCTACTAGGTGAGGTCGGCAAAATATATATCTTTCTTCCAGTCAACCCTCTCACACCTTTCACCCGCATGTCATCATTTACAGAGTCCATCCGTCTTGCTTATGTCGGCTTCTAGTAAAGTCTCCATCCATCCACATTCACATTCATCACCTTCTTTGCACCAATGCATGCAGTGGCGGCACAAATTGATAGGACAGATAATCGCCCTACTTTGCTTTTTTGTAAATTCAATTATTAATTCTTTTGGATGTGTATTTGGGCCATATGAATAATTGTCTTTGTCTGTAATATGGCGTTAGCCATCCAGGTGGACTAAGGTTTGATTAAGTTCTACCATCGGTTTGCATAAAATATACGACAGCATAAAAAATGATTCTTTTAAGTTGATAAAACAAACCTGATGCATGATAAATCTTTTCCCGTTCTGCGCAGCGTGTTGGCAAGTTCTTTGTCTACGGTGCAATTATTTTCGGATTTCGGTCAGTAAGCCAGATTTGGACCTCAATGTTTGAAGTGGTGAGGATTTTAAAATGTACGTTTATTTTGGATATTTTCAGGTGTAACATACATAATGCATTAAGCAGGTGCCTAGATACTTTTTCCTGATAGCATCAGAGAATTTTGAAAAGTACTAATACTTTTCTTTCGTGCAATAGTTATGTATTGAGTGGGGTCCATGTGATAATGATTGGGAGTTTCTTCAAATGAGCCCAAGCCATCCTCACCTGCTCCTGGTCGCCTTGCTGATTCGCGGATAAGACTCTGGGGAATCGGCATTTCCCTAATGGTTTGTGTAAATCATATAGACGTCGCACTAGCAAAAACAAAAAATACGCAAAAAATAAAGAAAACTAAGATGATGATGAATATAAGTTATTAGTCTGTTGTATGTTATTGTACAATTAGTTACGAATGACGGAAACTAGATTTTATGATTAACAATGAAGAAACCAAAAACAAAAGCGACTATCAACGGACGCATGTTAACCCACGAACCTACGTAAAACTAATTAAAATGAGTAACGCCTGTTATTCTAAAGTATGCAAATCCCACCACTAAATTCGGATGTGGGCTGTCGAAATTTCTAGAATCGAGTACTATAGCGACCCTCGTTAACTTGACGGCTAAAGCAGGATCGTAACTTACCTCAAGCGACCTAGAACCTTTCCAACCCCGTCCCTTGACAACACTGATCCCAAATGTCTTCGGCCTAAACCGTTTCCAAAACTAAATTAAATTTTATCGATCTCAAAAACCGAAAGCGTACACAAGCAATACTTATGAAAGTGTCCGCATCGTATAGAGATCCGATAATGTAGCAAACTTAATACTTCAGCGTAAGAGATAATTAATATGAAGAAATTACAAGCGGCACCATCCACTTTATGGTGCCATTAAAACCCCATAAAGCCTTACGCAAGTAAGGTATGCAGCCCAAAATCGTCAAGGGATTAGACGAATCGTATTGAATTATTAAAACTGAAATTGGGGCGAATGTCATCCTACATTTGGTTCGGCTGTAAAAGCCAGCGACTCATAGAGCCGTTGTTAGCTAGTTAACCTACATTACACCGTCATAGGTTTTAGAATCGCGGAACTGAAGTCGCAATGCCACATAGCTCTCTGGACCCATGGCCGATGGGGAAAACGTTGTCGAGTATCGACAACCGCAGCGACAGACGGCCTGAGATAGACAGACGACCTTGTAAAGAGCGTGGAGTCCCGATGGATGCAAAAGGCACAAAATCGAACGGTGCAGTGTGAGATCAAAATAATATTCGCTCCGATGGCACGCCCTGACCACTGTTCACCGCAATTATGAAAAACAGAACAGTCTACAAAATACTTACTTAAAAACCTTCTTAAACAACTGAACAACATTTGTTAATCAAAGCTAAAGACCCTAAAGTTCCCTAAACTGAATTTTAATAATGAAACAAACCTGAGGACCATTTGGATTAAATTGGCCATAAATAAACAAATCTACTTCGAAATCGGTCTAAGTGTCCGTTTGGGAGCCGCTACAGTGCCACAGATAGGCATACAAATACACACTAATGACGCCCCTAAAAATGTTGTGAGACTTTTGTCTGATATAATATACCTAAAGTAGATACTTATTAAAATTAAACACGGCCCTAAACGCACGACGTGGCGCGGGACGCGTGCCCCCCAAGGCCTCAGATGGACGTGTTTACAACGGTGTAGTGTGAAATGTGTGAAATATTAAATGTGGCGTATAAATTCTTACGCTGCCATCGTAAATTCTATTCACGCTTAGAGCGCGCGCCCTCCCGTTCCACTCGCTTCTGAGGACGTGAGACTGTTCCCCAGATATTGAAATACTGTCGCGTTTACGCGCGAAAATAATTTCCCGTTTTCGTTTATTAGCATGGACACTTGTCTTGTACTACTTTGTGGAGTGTTATATTATATGTTGTGCTAGTGCTAGGTGGGCGTGTATCTACTACATAATATTATGTTACCTGTAGGTATGTATATGAACGAACGTAGTAACTAAAAAACTTAATATTAATCCAATAATAGTTTTACGTCGTACGTATAATGTAATTATGTTAATGTTTTAAGTTAAGTATTGCTACACACTCTACACAGTTATGAAATATACATACATTTTACAAATATTATATTCAAATTATCTATGGCTAATCAAACAGAGATTACTGTCCGCCAAGGTAATTTAGAAACTGGAGAACTTACGGAACGGACGAGGTCACTTGTGTATTTATTACCATTTGATATATACCTAATGCCTAATGTAATTTGCATTAAACTCCAGACTACGAATAAGATAGGTAGGTACCTAATGCAAATAACTAGCGCAATAGTAGATTATACACCAAAGGGGATAAAGCAGTATCTTCCGTCGTGGGCGGCATATTGGATCCTGAGCGTAGCAAAGCTCGAGAGTTATGTAGAGTCCAGAGTGAAGCGAGGGGTTCAAGACACCCATGACTAAGACAGCTTTACCCAAGAGATGAATACTCTACTTTTAACACCATCTTTGAGACAATAAATAAAGCCATGACAGCGACTGATTCAAAACTCCGGAGTTAATAATCAGTATGGCTTCACAAAATTTTCGTGTCGGAACTGAAAATTATAATAACATAAACAACATTTTATATTTCGCACTTTTTCCATCTGCACAGTTTGAGCAATATAAGGTACTGCAACCATACTGCCTGTTCTTTAGTCACAGTTTTTACAAATGCGAATAGTCTCTTTACTAAGTCCATCCAAAAGTCCAACTCTCAAATTTATGAAGATGACAAAGCCTATATCCAAGAGTTTTCTCGCTTTCGCAAATCGTTTTATTCCCGTGGGAGTTTCATACAATATTATCATCCTGCGGGTAACAAGGTCATGCTTTACGGTGACATTTTATGATACATAATTGGACATTGTCAAGTAGGTATGAAAATTTATTTCGTTCAATGTCGGCTAGCAAGTAAAGTAAGGAACATAATGGAAATAATATTCTACCTATACAACCGTTAACAAGTCAAGATGACATCAAAGGGCCCTATCGCAAATAAAAAGAATATTCTGGAAATAACTACCTAGGATGAGAAGTTTTCGAATAAATAAATAACCCACTTTCATTATCTTTGTCGTGTAGAGTCCTACCAAAACTTTTAAGATGGTGATAAACGCATCTACAAAATACCTACGTTATAAGTGTAACTGTATCTCTTCACACAAGAGTAACCTATATCTTTTAAAATAGAAGGAATAAGGTCCTAATATGAGGATTAAAATAGGTATCGAAATAAAAATTTACATCGTTTCAATAATTTAAGATTGCATTCACCCTCATCGTGATCATCACGTAAGATTGACCTATTAATAATACCTACTAATACTACAACAATTTCAGTTGCGTCATATAGCCTCCGTCTGTCTGGCTTAACACGAACTATGTGCTTGCGATGCTAGTTAGAAAACAAGCCACCATACACTTAATCCCGCCTCCACTGAACTTCTGATCGATATCCACATAATCCAGCGGTTTTGTCTCTGCGCACGCCGGCCGCCTTGAAAATCATTCGAAACATGCACAAACTTACATATGCGCGCTGGTTTAGGGCACTCTTATATCAGCTGACTTGCGGACACTGAACTGTGGAGCGCGGTTGGCGGAGTGGTTAAGGTATCCAACGCGTAAGCTAGAGGTGCCGGGTTCGAATCCCTTTGTGGCGATGTACCAGTGACTCTGTTCTGACTTATTTCTGAGTTACGTTTGATGCAAACCGATGCTCCTACGGTGAGGGAAAGCATCGTGATGAAGCCTGCACATTCAGGCGACTGAATATGTAACCATGTACCAATCTGGTCAGGTTCCCCAGGTTGCAGGGTCACGGAGGTCAGATGACAGTCGCTCCACTGTAATTATATGATCTATCCATGACCATGATCCAAATCCTGGTTGGATCATGGTCGAGGCGGACCGCGGGGTCCTGTGCACTAGAGCACAAATTATTTTTATAAAACTGATTTGCCCTTCAAAATATCCTCGATTTGATCATGGAACTTAAGTTTAAGTCTTCCTCTTCCAACTCGTCCGTACATACCACACTCTCTAAACCTCGGCTAGCATTGTCATTATACGCGAAAACATACTTCGCTGAGTTTACAAGAAATAATATGTCCACAAACGCCTATATCGACTTTCTTGCTGCTTGTAGAGGTGTAATAATAAGTGATTTTTTATATTATATGGTATACAAGAATACAGTAAAGCGTGCCACCTGATGGAAAGTGGCCACTGCCTATGTAGACATTAGCGACACCAGGGCTATGGCCAATGTGATTTGTTTCAATATCTGTGTACGAGTACCTATCTGTGAGTCTGTTTGTCTGTCTGTGATATCTTAGGTCCCAGACAACTAACGCATTCTTTATAATTGAAAGCCATTTGTAAGATGTTTATTACCATTGTTTCGTTTAAATCAGACGAGTAGTTAGAAAAGTATATGATTGTATGTCAGGGATATTTTACCGACAGCCATCGGCAAGGTTAGGTTATACTATAAAGCTATTATTCTGCAGCAAAGTGGTAATAAGCTAAGCTTTCCTATAAGTGAGATCGTGAGACGCACCTAGTAATCATCACGCGTGCTGTGTACCGCCCAAGGTCACGGCTGTTCTACGGATATTACCTCACTCAGCCTCCGTCTGTCAGTCTCAGAAAAAACCCCGCATAGCCTCGGCGCTTCCTTCATATTCGCCGAAGACTATAATTTCCTGTACATTTGGCACTAAATGAATTGCTGTATTTATCCGGCAGACCACAAAGGTCTTTACGCTACGGGATTCCTGATATTACGGGCATCCTAAAAATACATCTAAATAGTATCCTACCCATTTGCTTAAAGGAGGTCAGATGACAGTCGCTCTACTTTAATTACCTGATCTGCCATATCCTGGATAATATTCAAGGCGGACCCAGGGCCCTCGCGCGCTGGAATAACCCGGGATATTGCCAAGATGATGATGATGACCTAGTCTACCTATCGTTTATCCTTCACAACGTTACGGGCAAAAGCTAGACCACAACATACATAAATGATTTAAATAAATAATACACGAATAAATTACATCGTATCTCTATCCTAACAACACAAATTCAGGTCTTGCCTCCATTACAGCCACACATTTTCGCTGTTATTGCTCCTTACAGACCAAGAAGAGGCAAACGTTCGAAAATTGCGTCGGCAGAACCTTTGAAAGCGCCTAGCACCCGCTGGGGTGGAATAGTTATTTTTCTCGGAACACCTGACAGGTAATCTTCTGTTTTAGGTGGAATACTGTAGATATAGTATACAAATTCACAGGGAAAAGTCAACGGAAACGGTAGCAGTGGCGCGCGATAACTATCCGCACACACACGACGCGTGTACGCGAATCGCCCGCCAGGGAACTATATTCGGGTCGTTACCGCACAGAATGGCACAAATTATCAAAGCTTATGGGCACACTGCGAATAAAAATCGCAACAAACGACCGCCCGATGCCCGCAATCAATGGGCAGAGCATCCGTAATGGCTCATTTACATGGGCAAACGTTGGTGCCGTAAATATTATCAAAAATGTGTTTTTTTTCGGCGGCGCACTCTTCGGTGCGCGTTCGGTGATTCGTTTGCATTTTGTGCGCAAGTTTGTAACCTTTCTGTCCGGTGCGAGTTCCTTATGTTACTCAGTGACAAGCAGACAGCCCTGATGTTAAGTGGTAACTATCGCCCATAACATCTACGATTCTACATTTAGGTTCCAGGTAACCAAACTGTACAACCGAAGGTGCGTCGTCACTGTGAGGACTAAGATGAAATGCCTCATGCCTGTAATTTTGCTGGCTACCTTGTCCTTCATACCGGAACAAAACAATACAAGCATTGTTGCTTGGCGGCGGAAATAGATAAGGCGATGGTACTCACCCATGCGGTCTCCTAAGGTTTGATAGTCCTACCACCTGATAATGCATGAAATGAGAAAACTTACAAACATTCAATTTTAATGTGAAACCAGTAGGTCTCCAATCACCTACCAAATTATATTTGCGTATACAAAAAATATATGTGTATTTTGTTCACTGTACACGCTGATAAATTTTCATTCTTTATTTTTTTCGTTATCAGCGAATCAATCGACGTCTTACTAAATTACGTTGCTAGGATGTGATGCTTCCTTATTTTGCACATAGCCTGGTGGTTTTTGTACAATTGTACAACTTCCTTGCGGTAAATTAGTATCACTATATCATTATATCAGTAGCTTAGTTAAGAAAAATGCATGTTACAACTATATTAGGTCCTAAACGAGGTGACCAGAGAAGGACCCAGAAGATAAATCACATTTTGCCTAAAATTTTGAATGAATGAGTCATAAATAGGAAAAATGTAGACGCTTGTTTGTATGTTGTTTATTTCAATGTTAATTCAAATAGCTAATACCCTTAGAGTGCATTCCAAACGATAGGCTTCTATGTTCACGTATTGGTAAACGCAATATCGGAAGTAGATCTGTGTAATCGAATGTAGCGGGTACAAAAGTACAGTATTCATCTACATGACTATGAAGATGAACACTCAATCCACCATACCTAATGTCGAGAATCGCATGGTGAGTTTCAACAATGGATATATTGCTACGCTTGTCAATAATAATATCAATATCTATAAAATTGCATCAAGGCCGAATGCGGTCTCTTCCAGCGTAGATAAACTGTTATAAAACGAACTACACCAATATAGAGAGACACCTGACATTTGCGGCGAAGGACTTTCGTATTTGCCGTTACGACATGCCACGCCTTTAGTATTTATAGTTTAACATGTGCGACTGTTGTTTTTATATCTATTTTTACTTTCCGTGCTTTACGTATAAAAAAGCCGTCACGGGGCCCTAACCTGTTCAACCAGTATTCGGCTTCGCAGCGGAGGACCTTGATTAATCTCGCTTCGCCAACGGTAGATATAAGAAGGAATACCTTACAAGAAGCAAGCTCTAAGATCGCCTAGAACTAAAGTACGAAACGGTCGCCGATCCAGTTCTGGAACATTGCGGGTATTGTTTAACCTTGGTTATCAATTTCGCAAGTACGCTGCCACTAGACCATTGCCGCCATTGCCTTCTTGTATGGCTACAATAAACCGGACTACATATGATACCTACCTACAGTACTTACCTACCTCCCAAATCAACATCAAAACATGGAAGCCAGAATCCAGCACGCGAGGGATCATCCTACGCCAGTCGCATGTCCGACACGCCGAGTGGCACCGCTATCGAGCGTTCAGCTGCTAATCTCGTTGCGAGACCGCGACCAGTCCAGCCACGCAGTTTCTGCAACGGTTCGCATTGGACCGTTTTGCGGCTTCGGTCGCTCCACTGCGCTGATTTTGTTACCCTCATGTGCGTCATTTGGCACGTCGATGGCCGATGACGACAGAGGCACGTCGCGTCGGAGCAAACGCGATTTCGCAGATATTGGACCGAATAGACACCGATATATGTGGTTTGGTCATTCCGTGAATTATACAGGTTTCTAATAGTTTATGATTCTACATTTTAAATTTTATTTTATTTATTTATTTTATTCCGAGAATTTTCTAAGATTAGTTTCTAATAAAAAAAGCTATGATGAGAGAAGCAAATCTAAACCTAAACTTGTACTAGGTGGCCATATAGTATCTGGGTAATGCGAAGGCCGGACGACAATTGTGAATTCTTAAAATTAGTAAGATACATACGTGTCACAGTTTAAATATTCCATTAATCTCCAAAACGACAAAATTAGCATTTTTTTTAAATTATTAATAGGCTTGTATTTGACCTCAACTCACCTGATGAAAAGTCACAATTTAAACTTAGGTAACTGAGAAAGGGAGCGTTGGTAGCCCGTCGGATGAGTATCCATCTCGTAAGCGAGAAGTACCGGGTTCGAATCCCGCTGCGGCCATGTACCAATGACTCTTTTCTGAGTTATGTACATGAGTTGAATTAAAACCGATGCTCTTACGGTGAGGGAAGACATCGTGATGAAACCTGCAAATTCAGGCAACTGAATTTGAAACCATGATCCAATCTGGTCCTCTGGTAGCAGGGTCACGGAGGTCAGATGGTAGTCGCTCCACTGTAATTACCTGATCGCCAAATCCTGGATCACGGTCAAGGCGGACCCCGGGCCTTCATTCTCAAAATGCACAACCAGAACATCAACGCCAAGATGATTATTATAATTTTTTTTAACTAAGACAGGGATAAAAAAATAATTCGGGAAATTTACTATAGCTAGATAGAACTAGCCCCCCGTGAAGAGTAAGCAACTAGGGCACTCTGGACTGTTGTACAATAATTTAAAAGCAATAACATCACTTGGTATAGTAATAGAATAACCGCTGACATCCTGAGGCCGCTGACCTTGCAGCGGTTCGATCGGATTAGCGTTCTAAATTTAAAATGGACAACCCATTTGGTCAAACTGAATCACTACATGAATCATATCACTAGGAGCCATAATATTAGAGGAGCAATTTTCCATTACGTTATCGGTTTTTTGTTCAGAACTACGTTAGACACATAATTGACATCATTAGTCATGCTATTCAGTGTCTCGTTCTACTATTCGACGTAAAGCTTCAGTAACATGTCTTTTGTGCCCAAGAGTACACATTCGTTTGGGATCAATAAGAGATATAGGTTGTTAATCGGAAAGTTTATGTACGTTATGGGATATAGTTCCATTAAATTTATCTGCTTCCCCCATCGGTGGGGTCGCGGCATTAGACACAATACTATCGTAATAATGTCCGACGTAATGACTTCAGGCTCTTCGGTTTTCTGACCCTCACTTTTCAAATCAAACCCGACGTCGGTTGGGTCAATTGATTGAATTCGGCCGATCGCTCGCCGTCACTCACAATAGCTGAATTAATGTCCAAAAGTAATAACACCACGCACCTCCTTTATTGAAAGTTAATTTTTCACCGCGAGGTTTTATTTTTTTTCATCACACTTGCTCGTATTTTGGATGTTATTGTATCACTTTTAAGCACTTAAATATATTACGTATGCGTGCTTTTTACTTTACTATTAAGCACTTGTGAGTTATTATACCCCCATTTAAGTTAAGTTTGTACCTCATTGTAAGTAGGTAATATGTATGTAGACAATTCAATTTAATCGGGGAATACCCATAAATCTATACAGTTTTTTAGGACCAAGAAAGAGTTTTATCAGCTGACAATAGTAGGTACAGATTTTCTTGAATAAATAAATTTTACTTCCTTATGACAAAGAAACATTAAATTTTATCAAATTCTTTACAAATGGCAATATGTTCTAAATACAATAATATAAGCTTCATTTTATTTCTTATACCTATAGCCTGTATGTTGATTTTTTTTGTCGCGCCCTTGCCTACCCACCAGGTACCAGGTACCCACCTGCGCGCGAAGAAATGAACTGCCCGCCATTTTCCGTATAAGTAATAACAATACAGGTATGGTTTTTTCCTCGCAAATGTGATGAAAAACATCATATAAAACGCGTGTTTATTGATAATTACGCTCTTGGCTCACCTATGCGCTTGACTGTGTATGTGATGACCAATATAGCATACTTGTATCACAATGTACTATTATACTTTGTTTATTTTTGTACGCTCTAATAGGTATGCAGCTACGTGTGTCAAAATAGAGCTTACCTTTTAATTAAATAACTGCCGCTCAGACTCTGTGAACAAAGAGAAATACAAATCAGTGCATTTTATATTTTTTCTGTGTTTGGCAACCCGACACCAATTTAAAAAAAGGAAACAAATTCCCAAATAACGCTGTAAAGTAAAAAGGTGAGCCTGAAACCCAAACTCTTTGCTTTGTTATAATACGGGTATACACGTGTTTTATATTCAAACACATGTCGTATTGCGAAAATGATTTTAGGCATGACCAAGTAATACAGAGCAGTACAACCGAAACAAAGCAGCGGGCGCGAATAAAATCCAATAATAAACACAACCGAAATCCGGATTAACCCTTTCAATGCCGTCGCCGAAAATCGTAGAGCATCCAAAGAACGATCCCGTAAGACCCTTGACATACACAACTCGTTCTCTCGTAGATCGGTCGGATCTCGAGGGCACTCGTAACCCTCTCGTTACGCCGGGCCCATTAGACCACGGGCGCTAACCGTGCCGCGATTTTAGTTTCCGACCCGACGCGCGCCGGAGCACTTATATCCTCCTATATCCGCCCTTAATAAGGGACTCGGCGCCTAATTGACTTAACATTGGATTAATAACGGTTTAGGACTGAAATATGTTTACCGCCGTCGGCGTCGGCGTCTGCCGGAAATGCGGCCGATACCGTTTTTCGATGCCGCATACGGATCAAATTAAACCGTATGTACGTAGGTGGGTGTGCTTGAAAATTTTACCCATTTCTCGACGTCGTCAAAATTAAATCGTAAAACGTAGAGGTAAGGTAGGTAGGATACATACATAAAGATCTCGGAATTTATTTATGCAGCTTATTTTTAGCTGGATTATTATTTAATTAATAAATGAACGGTTCAGCTGTTTTTTATACACTTACGTGCTTAACTAAACCAAAATATACAAAAGAGAGGAAAACGTGCAAAACTACGCAACTAGGACGCGGGTGTTTATCCGGTATCTATCGGAAGTTACAATTTTCATTACGACCATTTGAAGCAAGCCTTTAAATTCTCTTAAAGACGTTAAACGAAAATCACAGGTAATTTAATTTATAGATAGTTTTAATTGCTAGGTGCAGAACTTCAAGCAAACTTTGGCAGAAGACCTTGCAAACCGGCAAAAGTTTCCCTCATTGTAAACTTTATGCACTCTACACTGACAACACTTCTAGAGAAACGCGTAAGTTCAGCTGCGATGTGGGTAAATGGTATTTTATGTATTCTAATAAATATATTATACTTTTTTAACAAGAAGTCACAAAGTAGGTTATGTATTACCTACTTTATGACTTGTTATGTATTACAACACCATGTGGATAGCCTGCAATAGTCCACTGCTGGATTGG
This sequence comes from Blastobasis adustella, assembly GCA_907269095.1. Taxonomy (NCBI): domain Eukaryota; kingdom Metazoa; phylum Arthropoda; class Insecta; order Lepidoptera; family Blastobasidae; genus Blastobasis; species Blastobasis adustella. Next base: position 12,600,172 of record OU026125.1, read on the forward strand.
AGCCTCCTTCACACTTGTGGAGGGAGGTTTTTGCCATAATCTCCACATTGGGAAGGCGAATTGAAGATCGCAGTGTAGAAAATTACTGAACATAAAACACTACTTTAACGACCTTAGTGGTTCAGTGGTCAACATGCCGTTCTGCCACGCAAGAGGTCCCGGGTTCGATTCCCGGCCGGGCAGAAATTGAAATGATGAATTTTAATTTCTGTTACGGGTCTGGGTGTTCTATGTATAATAAGTATGTATTTAAAAGTATTTAAGTAGTTTATCAGTTATCTAGCACCCATAGCACAAGCTTTGCTTAGTTTGGGGCTAGATGGCGCTGTGTGAATTTGTCCACGAAATTTAAAATTTATTTATTTACTACTGGCCATTGCCTATTGTACGGAGGATATAGTTAGTTTCCCTCGAAGACATTAGTCGCCTCCTACAACACCCGTGAAAAAAAGGGTTTGGTGCTATGCCTATTCTATACTACCAGCCACCACGAGCCAACATGACATGTCATACAAACATAAATTATAAAATGAAAGCTTTTACAGTATCATCATCATCATCATCATCACAGCCCTTAACAGTCCACTGCAGGACTTAGGGCCTCTCCCACGAAAGGGGAGGTTATTGCCATAATCTCCACGCTTGGCAGGCGGGTTGGAGGTCGCAGTGTTTAAATATAATAATGGAAAATGCTGCTGCCCATTTTCCAGACTACGGAGACTCTTTATCTTTTGCCTCGAAAATATTAGTCGCCTTGTACGACACACATGAATGTAAGAGGTTGGTGCTATTCTACTCTGCCGGACACCACACGGCCAACTACTTTTACAGTATAATTCATAGTAATTCGCGTCATAATTCTGAACAAAGTTTTGCATGAGACCCAACTAAGTCCTTAAGCCACTTTAACCACTTTAAGGTTACGTGAATTTTAAACTATTGCTAATATAGGCCATGGGTCTTCGTACTCTCTACCCTCTTTAGCTCCCTAAATCCTCCTCAAAGTACAGTCTGTTCGCTACCTTATGACATTAGACATATTGGTGATTTTGTATGCACATCAAAGAGTGCATAGCCGATGCATCAATTTTATATCTCATTTAATCAATACAGTATTTAAACATTCTGTTGAATCTTATTTCTACGAAACTGTTACGAAAAATACCTTGTGAGGGATGTCTCCCGTGGTAGAGTGTACCCCTTCTCCGATATATACATTTTTAATGTCGGTTTTTGTCTACTTTCCCATATTTTGCAAGATTATTTCCCGACTCAATTATCTATTACTAGCGACCCGACTCGGCTTCGCACAGGTAGTAAGTAGCCTTAACAAATTATACACCAGAACCTTCCTCATGAATCTGTATATTATTGAAAACCGAATGTTAAAATCCGTTCAGCAGTTTTTGAGTTTATCGCGAACAGATAGACAGACAGACGCGGCGTGGTACTTTGTTTTATAATACGTAGTGATTTATTGTTGCAGGCAATAGTGTGCATTCAAAACCACCAATATGCCTGGTGACACAAGTTAGGGAACAGACTGCACATCAATTAAAACTTTCAGCTTTCGCCGGTATAACTTTGAATTTATCTTGGCAGCGTTTAGCACCAAGTTTCGTCCCACCTGGTTTTAATTTTGCGCCACTCAGGTTGAAAATGGGAAAAAAGTCCTCAGTTGTCACTTCTCGCTGGCCGCTTTGTTTCCTTTTGTATCTAAATCTTACTGTTCCCTCTTTTTTTTAGTTCCCATAAAAAGTAAAACGTACAGTTTTTCGGTTTCGGATTCAAATATCAAAAATCTTTGCACTAGAAGCTTTGCAGCGTAGTAACGTGTGATAAATATGTATACAGAAAATAAGAAACGTATGCACTCAGCAAGACAATTTATGGTTATTATGATTATTGAAAATAGCCAGATACCCTAAGACAGAGTAAGTTGAGTGTAAACATTTTAAAACTTAGGAGTTAATCCGTCAAGTAGATTCTTAACTTCGTTAATTAACGATTATCGCATTAACAAGTCAATGCCCACCTCTGCATATTTAGCTCTTTTTGCTTGAAAGTGGTCACCGCTGCCTATGAACATCAGCAACACCAGGGTTACCACAACGAATACGGTATGTACTACCTACCTACCTACATCATTTAAATCCGCATCACTAGTAATATTTTTTTATGAATACACTTGTTTGCGTCATCCAACGTCATGTTCTGAGTACTGGGTCACGATTGATGATTTCATATAATCTTCGTAATGTGCATTACGTATTTTTTTTATTTTTTTAATACCAAGCTTATATTTGGAAAATTGCTATATTAGTTACGTTAGTATAGATATTCTGTGATATTAGCAAACATGTAACTACAACTACTGTACGCGCGCGAGTTCACGTCGATCGGGCCCGAACGTTTAACTCGAAAAAAATATATACATAGCCATCTCACGTGCTTAAACCGCAACCGAGTGTGATGGCGATGTATCGAGCCTTAAATAACTAAATGCTAACGCTACTAGAATTATTTAAACGATCTTCTACGCGGCTTGCCCATTGCCACTTCGTTTTGCAACTCCGCAGACTATCGTTGACCTTATGTCAATAGGTATTCGAATTTTATTGTGAAACAAATGCTTATCATTCTCATGTCAATAGGTATTCGAATTTTATTGTGAAACAAATGCTTATCATGTCATGAAAACAAATGCTTATCATTCTCAAATAATGTAACTAAATAGTTGAATTATCTATTATTCGATTTAAATTGTAAACATTAATAGTAATTAGCATATCAGCACCTACTTTATCATTACAATAATCTTAATAATTCATTTACAAGAACATAGTTAAACAATTAGGTGGTTTTTACATCTAATTACATTCAATTACAATGATAATGCTTTATCGTTTTCGCGCTGGAATACCCTAGCTAGTCTAACAATAGTCGGAAACTATTACGCCGCGGAGATAAAATGTGTACAATTTGGGAACTAAATGTCTGCTGTCCGTGCCCGCTACATATCTTTGTCGTCTTGTCAACTAATGTATTCCGGGATCTATTCCTGAGACGGAATTTGTATCTTTGTTTTGTGTCTATGTGGTTGATGAGGGAATGTCAGAGTTTGTTCTATTTAGACTACAAAAATATATATTTCGAAACACGCGTCTTCTCATCTGGGAGGTAGGTACATACATCAGTTCGCGAGGAATGTTATTTGTTTGCTACCTTCACTGACTGTTATGAAAACTACAGGCTTCGGCTATCGGCTGTACGGGTGCGGTAATGTAAACAAAAATTACGAGTACCTATTGAATGGGCTACATTGTAAGCTAACAGTAGGTTAAATATGATACCCTATACGGGCAAATTCATGGAAAAAAAAAATAATACCTACTAATCTACTTTTGCGAATAAAAACTAAACTCATTGTTTGAAAATATTATATTAAAATTTTTTTTTTAATTTCAAAGCATATTTTTATTATGGATCCTCGTGCAGTATTAGTAAAGTACCACATAAATAACAAACATAACTGATTAAAAAAGCTGACCAAAATGTTGGGTTTGTAGAGTTAGGCTTTGTATAGTTAGGAGCTTGGCTCTTCATGAGATCTGATAACTTTTCCTCAGTAACTTAGAAATAAGCTTTTTACAGAGCTCACCAGACTTGGCTATCATTAAGAAGCTCTTAACTGAGCTTATCAGGCCTGGTAAACAAAATTTACATAAAATGCTTTCGGTGGGCTCTAACTTATACCATCCGTCTTTTTCTATAGGGTGTCAAAATACTGATATTAAAACACCTAAATATAAAACATACCTGCAATTACTTAGCAGCCCCCCTCCCCCCCCCCCCCCCCCCCCCCCATAGGTATATAAATATCAAAGCTCGTCACGAAGCGCCGCTCGAGGGGAACCCAACGAGGCCGAAGATTTTAATTTAACGCCATCACTTATTGGGTGATGCAACCTCCCATATATGCCGCTATGGCCTATTTTCTGATACGAAACAATTTGATCGCCGACCCCATTAATACCAATCCAAGTCAAATCAAAATGCCGTAATTTAATTCAGAAAGAGCAACAGTTAACGTTCTACTCGTATCGTAGACAATACTTAGTGCATGAGAAAGAAATTATTGGGTCCTTACCTATTGGCGTTTCTTTCGTATTAACACATTTGCTCAAATATTTTTAAATGTACACACAAAATATCATACCTAATACTTGATTTCGAAAATAGAATATGACGGCTTAAAAATAAAGTTGAATAAAAACTTTTTCACATGTTTTTATGAGGGTTTGTAAATACCTCTGGTTATTTATCGTCTGCTGTGGGTAACCAGGCCCTTACAGCATGTCCACACTGCACCTTACATAGTTGCTAATCAAGGGCCTTCACACTCCGACGGCCATTGGCTCCACCACACCAGCAATGTTCCATTAGCTTTGTGTTGTAATTGATATCACGTCCCGGTGGGTCTCACAAATTAGTACCCATGCTACCAATTAAACCACACACAATACCTACTCACATAAAGGATTTTCCTGTTCTCGACATAATGAACGGTTTTCACAAAATCCAGGTCATTATGAGACTCACGTGGCTTTTTTTAAACACGGCATTTTAAAAAAGGAGATATGAAAATGTTCATTTGCGCCCCAGTTCTTTCGGGAAACACACACTTGTCCCGTGATTTATTAATTAGAATGAACATTTTAAATGGCGCTACTGTGAATTTCCTAATTTATACCTACTTCATTTTTTAACAGATCGCGTCCCTTCTTGTACACCAATCGCAGTGGTCTGTACCTACTATACTAGTAAAGAGAGAATTTTTCGGTTTGTTGGTATGTTTTTCCTTCATACATTACAGAAGCAAAATGGAACACTGTTTTATTAAGAGAGTCGGAAGGTTCGCTTTCATAAAAATTTGAAACATTTTCCGATGGTCCTTTTAAAAAGCGAAATGATTTCGAATGCATACATAAATACCTACATACCGTCACGCTATTTATCATACACCGTATTACAAATCAATATCCACCATTAGAAGGCACCCGACATCAGCAAGCAGCGCGCTTCTCCAACAAGTTACAAGTTGGTGTCTAAAATCGCGGAGTCCGGTCAAAAAGACGGGAAGCGCTTACGAGGCGACTCGCTTCTGATTTATGACTACCCGCGTCTCGCGCGATATGAACCGTCCCGTTGAAATCTCTTACCCGGTGAAATATACTCTCTCTCTATGAGGACAGGGAGAAGAAAAAAGTATTCCAATGAGGAGCCCCTTTAAACGGCGAGTCCGTATTTATTCCGCTCATTTTCAGCCGGCATGACAAAGTGCTAAGAATAATGTTTGGCGAGACGGCGGCAATTCCGCCGTTCGGGGGGAGATTTTTTCATCGGTATTTTTGATGCGATAAAAGAGGTAGGGATAACTTGATGCTTGTACAGTCGAGTAACCCAAAGAGCATGAATCTCTACAATCAAATAATATTTAACAATTAATTGTAAAACTCATATTCAGTACTTATTAAAGATTGATGTCAATTAATTATTTAATTTTGTTGTTTACATTAGGAAACAGAGACAACAACAGTTCATGCGTTCATGAGTGCATGACCACTCTTAAAATTGTTATTCATGTGCAGCTGGTAAAAGGTTTTATAGCATGTAGCATACTGTTCGAAAAAGAAAAAAGTGGAAAACATTTTAAAATACAAAATCCTACATGTACACTGACACTATGGAATATGTTACGGAACGGATTATGTTTCAGACTATACCATAACCCTCGTAAAATATTATAAAACTATAGAACCTTCTTTCGAATAATACTCATAATCACTACGAGAAAAGTTTTGTATAAATGCAATTGGACAGATGGAATTGGAACAGTTTAAAATGTCTAAAATTGCACATTATGAGCAGTACCTATAACACGTAGTTGACTGTACATTTAGACACTTCTTTCTGCTCAAATCCCGTAGGATAATCGTACCCAATATTTTTTTCGATGTCGGTAATAAAGCGCTTTTGGCGGTTTGCCAAAAAGCTTGACGGATTATTAATAGATAAGGCTTTGTTAGGCAGATTCGCCTCAGGCGTGGGAAAATTACATAAATATCTATAGGTACAAAACCGAAAATAGCATTCGTGTTTACGGTAAAATATGGTCACGGTATCAACTACTATCAACGCCGTCGAATTTGGTTCTTCAGATAAAAATACGAAATCCAAATACGAAATTCATGTTTAGTCCACGGGTCTCTACGAGTTTTTTTTCGTAAAAATACCAACACTTCCAGCGGCCAGCTCAGCAAAAAAGTTATCCATCTGTCTAATGTTTTTTGTGCGGTAAAAAATTAAGATAACTCCATACCCATCAGCCACATCGACCATCAAACCGTGTACTGCGCAACTGAGGCAAGGGAAGGGCCTCCCCGCGACGAGGCAAAAAGCCCGACGGCCGTAGTCCTCCCGGTGATTTATCGATAGATAGAAGCGATTTATTGCCTCTCACTTACATAATTTCACGATAAACACGTACTGAGACCGAGGGATTATTACAAGAAACTTTCCTCGGAAGCTCCCGGGGCATGGGTTCGGGTAGTTTCGTTGTCCGAGTTATTTTGACTCCGTCAATCCATTTCGACGTTATCTATTGGCGATTGCGGCATTACATTTCAAGTGTCGAGATTATGTATAAAATAAGAATTATAATGCTTTTGAGAATATAGGTTATCACCTACCGCTTTGAGAATATCTATAAATATTAACCCATATGAGTACAAATGTTTATACTCGAACGAATAAATTTACAGAGTAAAGAATGTAGAGTAATGATTAAAATGCTGTTGAACTCATAGGTTACTGTCGCCTACATCTCAGCCGTAGAACGTCCACAGCAAGGCATAGGACTCCTGCCAAGCCTCGCCACACCCATCGACTTTGCACCTCTTGCATTCATCAGCTCTATATGAAAAGTTATCAGATCCCGCTATCTCACAAGGAGCCATCCTATGCTGCGATTTCCTTAATGTGATTATCACTTTCATTACTACATATTATACAACAAAGTCCCACGCTGCATCTGTCTGTTCGCGATAAACTCAAAAACTACTGAACGGATTTTCATGCGGTTTTCACCCATAGAAATAGGGATTAATGTGGAAGATTTAGGTGTATAATTTGTTAAGGTTTCTACGCGTGCAAAGCCGTGGCAAACACATAAAAATAACTTTTTTCCTAATGTTGAATCCTAATGTTGTAAACTGGGATCCCCGCGTCACTGAACCGGTACAGCAAGTGGCACATGTGCCATGCTTTACGACCTAGAACTATATCGACGCAAGCATTTGCGCCACTGTACCGCGTCTGCATAGCCACAAAATGTCTCAAAGTCAAAATGTCCCATCTCCCGGAACCCTTCTAGAGTAATAAGCAAATAGCTTCGCGGCAATCGCATCGCGTCGGTGCCCGTACAAATTCATCGGCAACATCCCGCCAGCGTCACAGATAAGGCGAACACGACAGCAATCTCAATTTCCAGCATTCGCATCCTCGGCCACGCTTCTACATAATTTATACGGTTTATCGTACACGGAACATATTGCTTGGTGTCCTGGAGCATTTCCAGTCAACACCAGATGTCCTAGCCAGGGAGCCAGTTGTCAGATAAGAGAGCTGATTCGACTTTGTTGTAAGTACATTCTGATAAATGAAAGACAAGAAAATAAAACTTGCAATTAGATGCAGATGTATTGTGTCATGTGTGAGATAAGTGTAATAAACGGTTTTTATTTATTTATTAATGTCGGCGGCAAGTAATTTATTCATTCATTCGCCAAGTTGCGGTTTCGTATTTAGTCCCACGCGTGTGAGTGCGAAGCACTAAACCTAATTAGCTGATGTGCTTGATTTACCCGCGACATCGAAATCAGTAATACTATGTTGCTGCAATTCATTATTGCGTTAAGTAATTTTTTTTTATTTCATGTAAATTTTCTAGTATGTACAACCATAGCAAATTATCGGTGTGTAATAGGTAATCAGGTTAATCATGTTAACGTATCAATTACTTACAAACTTCAACATTTCTTTAGGAAATCTCTGAACAAAAAAATTACGAACGGCCGGTCACCGTCCACTCCATTCCTTCCCTATCCAATACTAGAAAGTATTACAAATAATGAAAAAAAAAATGTGAAATCGAATTAAAACCGCCCTCTCGGACTATGTATCGCACGATACGCCGCCCGATCTCAGTCCGCGTGGATTTGAGCCGAGATTTATTGGGCAAAACGATAGTGTTCTATTAAAAATTCGATTCCGATCCCGTGCGACGATTTACGTACGACCCGGGTGTAAGTACTTGATCCCGAATTGAAACCTGGGAGCGTATTGGACCTGCACACGGGGACATCTATCTTACACGTGTGACGTTTTGCAGAATTGCATTCGCAAAGTACGTATACACAAACGCCTCTGGCTCCCGGACTAGTGAGTGTTTGCTTTTTTAATCTCGCGAGCTCGCACTGCGGATCTGTATGCTATGAACGGTCCGGCGGCATTAGTTGCTTTTTATTTAACAAGTGTCATGACACAACGATTCTTCATTTGCCTTTGACTAGTGGACCCGGCGCGACTTCGTTCGCGTACACCTTCTTTACCTCTACCTTTACTACTAATTTGGGGATCAATGCTGTCCGCGTCCGTAGGCGAAGCCCACTTTGGGCTTCATGACTCTAGATACCCTACACGTGATCCCCGGGTAGTGCGAAATGGACAGCACTCTCTCCGGTGGTAGGCTTCGGCCGTGGCTGGTCACCCACCCTTCAAGCGAACGCGGCGCCAAGCGGCCCAGCCGTGTTCCGTTGCGATGTCTGGAGTAGCCATCGAGGAGGATGGGTCTGGACAGTTGTAGACGCTCTGCGTAACCGTCTTTTCTTGATGCTCACCACTCCCGTACCGGGTGCCTGGCTTCGGAGGGCAGCGGGATCCGAAGCACGGTGCCGCCGCTGGCCGACCGTAGATAGTAGGGGGCCCAAGTAGCTGGTTAGCCTTAACCAGTGAAAGGCTGCCCCGCCATCTTACGAAAAATCCCACATTGCTCTACCATGCCGGTTGGCGACCGGATGGGAGGGCCAGGTAGCCAATCTGGGGGGGTTCGGGCGTCCCCGCGGTCTCCGCGTCAGGCACCTTCCCGTGCGGTATTGGTGAGCATGTTTGCTGGTAGGCGAAGCGCTACCTCGTCCAACTGCTATCCTCCTACAACAACCTCTTCACACTCAATCAAAATGAAAGACAAGAAAAAGAAAAACTGTAAACAGCGGCTGCACTCCCTCCCACTCAAAGTGCACCTCACTAACATCCGAGGCCTGCACTCAAATCTCGATGCAGTCCACTACCACCTTGAGACTGAAAAACCGCAGCTGCTGTTCCTCACTGAGACGCAGATCAGATGTCCGGCTGACGCGACGTACCTCAGCTACCCAGGGTATACTCTCGAGCACAGGTTTGTACCACGTGCCGGAGTCTGTGTGTACGCTCGCGAAGACATCTGCATTCGGCGTCTAAGGAGCTTTGAGGGGTCTAGTTTTTCTATTTTATGGTTGCTGGTGGATACAGGTCAAGTGCAAATCCTGTATGCCTGCATTTACCGATCGCACAGCGGGGATCAGGAGACGACTCGCTTATGTGACCATCTCATAGAAGTGGCGGATGAGGCGAGGGAACATTACCCCGCGGCGCAGTTTGTCATTCTGGGGGATTTCAATGCCCACCACCAAGAGTGGCTTTTCCCATACCAGGTGACGGATCATGCTGGGAGAGAGGCGCGTAAACTAGCTCTGTCGCTAGATCTCACCCAGCTGGTAGACTGTGCCACGAGGGTACCTGATGTTGACTCCCATACCGCCAATTGCTTAGACCTTCTGCTGACAACCGATCCGGACAGACACTCAGTATCGGTCTCTGCACCGCTGGGTACATCCGATCACTGTCTGGTGAAATCTGTATCCGTTTATTACCCACCCGAGCAAACCCCATGCAACCCCCGACGGGTGTGGCGATACAAGTCAGCAGATTGGGATGAGATGCGCCACTTCTTTTCATCCTATCCTTGGCGAGAGGTATGCTTCTCTTCGGGCGATCCGTCGAATTGTGCTGAAGCCGTTACCGCGGTTATACTGCAGGGTATGGAGTACTTTATTCCGTATTCTGACGTAGCGATGAACGGCAGGTCTCGCCCATGGTTTGGTGCTGAGTGCAGACGTGCTGAAGTGCTGAAGCATTCGGCATACTCTGCCTGGGCTGAGGCTCGACGCACTTGTCTCCGGATACTCGCAAACTGAAGAGAGCCTTTAACTTCACCGCCAAGTATTACAAAAGGACGCTTCGCAGGGCTAGATTCGACCACATAAGCCGGATTGGCGCCAAACTGGCCTATTATCCTCCTGGGAGTAAGGCGTTTTGGTCTCTGGCAAAAGCGGTCGAATCTAATTTTAGTCAATCTTCGTTGCCACCGTTGCTGAGGCCAGACGGAACATTGGCCCGGGCTGCTGAAGAGAAAGCGAATTTGCTTGCTTCTCTTTTCGCGGCGAATTCACGTTTGGATACTGCAGGAAAAACACCACCTATCTCATCCCGTGCTGACTGCGCTATGGCAGAGGTGCGAATACAGAATACATCAGAGAGAGATCTTAAAAATCCTGCAGAGTCTGGACGTGAACAAGGCTAGTGGGCCTGATGGTATACCGGCAATAGTCCTGCGTAGTTGTGCCCCTGAGTTGTCTCCTGTTCTCACACGCCTGTATCGCCTCTCACTTGAGACTGGTATTGTACCTAAATCGTAGAAGCTTGCCAATGTGCAGCCCGTGCCCAAAAAAGGCAGCCGCGCCGACCCTGCCAACTACCGCCCTATTTCGGTCACTTCCATACTCTGTAAGATTATGGAACGTGCACTAAACAACAAACTCCTTACGCATCTTGAAGGTAACGATCTCCTCAGCGATCACTAGTACGGGTTCCGCCGTGGTCGATCTACTGGGGACCTTCTGGTGTATGCCACACAATTGTGGAGTAAGGCCATTGAGAGACATGGCGAGGCCCTTGCTGTGTCTCTTGATATCTCCAAGGCCTTTGACAGGGTTTGGCATGCGGGCCTTCTAAGCAAGCTTCCTTCATTTGGTATTCCTGTTGGCTTTTGCACCAGGTTATCGGATTTTCTGAGTGAACGTTCAATCCGTGTGGTTATCGATGGCTACTCGTCTAATCTTGAGGCTATCGACGCGGGAGTTCCTCAGGGATCGGTACTGTCCGCGACTTTATTCCTGCTGCATATTAACGATCTGCTAACAGTACCAGGTACCTTTGGGTACGCAGACGACAGCACAGTGACGGATAGATATCTGGCAGATGCGAAAGCCAATAGGAACGATATTCAGTGTTGTCGAGAGGTTATGGTTGATCGTTTGAACAACGCTCTCAAGGCAGTCTCTGATTGGGGTGAAGCCAATCTGGTGACGTTCAACGCAACCAAAATTCAGGCGTGTTTGTTTTCCGCCAAAAGGAGTCCATTCCATCTTACTCCAACTTTTCGGGATGTTCCTGTGGAAATTACCGGCAACCTACAGCTTCTAGGTGTTGAGCTTTCTACCAATCTCAACTTCGGTCAGTACATCGAATCCAAGGCAAAAATTGCAGCAAAAAAACTTGGTGTCCTCTCGAAGGTTAAGCGGTACTTCACTTCAAGGCAGTTGATTCAGTTATATCAAGCACAAGTCCGATCCTGCATGGAGTACTGCAGCCACCTCTGGGATGGATCAGCCAAATATCAACTGGCGGCTTTGGATTCGGTGGAAAAACGTGCAAAGAAGATGATTGGTGACCCACAGTTGATTGAAGCTAGGCTGCAGAGCCTCGAGCATCGGCGTAGGGTTGCGCGTCTGTCGGTCTTCTACAGGTTACATTTCGGTGAGTGTGCGAAGCAGTTGCACGACCTCATTCCGCCGTCCCCTTTCCGCCATCGGGAGACACGATCCGGGCGAGCGCTTCATCCTTATGTCGTGGACCTTCCAACTATCCGCACGAGCCGCTTTGGCTTGACTTTTATAATGCGTACGGCTAAGGAGTGGAACGCGTTGCCTGCGAGTGTGTTCCCTGATCAATATAATCTGGATGCCTTCAAGGCTAGAGTGAATAGGCTGTTCCAAGACGAGCATGCTCCATCTTCGGCCGCATCGTCACTTACCAACAGGTGAGATGGCGGTCAAATGCTTGTCTTGTCTAATATTAAAAAAAAAAAAAAAAAAAAAACCTACCCTTTTTTTCTTGCTCATAAACCTTCCTCTTGAAACACTATATCTATGGTTGAAAACCGCATTAAAATCCGTTGCGTAGTTTAAAAGATCTAAGCTAGATAGATACATAGGGACAGATGGCAGGAATCGGCTTTGTTTTATACTATGTATAGATAGATACTAGTAAACGATTTTTTTTTCTGTCTAATATTTGAGTAGGTACAGGAATAAGCTCAATGAAACGCTCATACTTTACTAGTTTGTAATTAATTACGCAGCATAGAGGTAACAATTCTTACTATATATTACCACCTGGAGAGTGATTAATCATAAATAGCCTTAACATTATTACTTACTTACGAGTATATCTCATTATATCAGATGGACAATATCTATAGTTAATTACAAGACAACATTATTTTGCCTTTTGAGGTCAATGTAGATTCTTCTACCGTAATAGGTGTGGATGTAATAATATCTGCCGTATTTCTAACTTATGGTAGCTAATGCTAATACATCGCGATCTTCAAGAATGAATAAGCAAACTTATTACACCAGTGTAGGAACAAATATTTGTAAACTAATCAACTAACAAAATAGAAAGCCACCTAAAATAACTCACAAACCTAAATTAAGTAAACAAGCCAATAACTTTTGACCCGCTTTTCACTCATGTCACTAGTTCGGATGTGGATTGGCCGCAATGTAGATAAATACAGGAGGGTACGTTTAGTTTGCGTAAACAAATTGTATACGTCTAATAGAAGAAAATAATGGGTATAATCCTTTATTAAACATTTAAAACTTACATAATGCTTTCATACTTTTTAAAACTTTTATTAACTTGCAATGTTTGTAATTATGTATGTTCGGGACAAAGCTTAAAAGCTTAATTTGACTCCTTTTCCGGCGTTCAATTGAGCTGACATTTTGTATAACTATGTAACTTGAATGACAATAAATTAATATGGTACCATGTAGCTGGTCTGATGATGGAGTCAAAATAACTAATGAACGCAAGAAGATTACTCCATCGTGTTTGGGCTCTTTGGAATGGTCTTGATGAGTAGTTATAATCCTTTGATATTCAATCAAAAGCTACGCAATCAAAGTTTGTTAAAGAAAAGTATTGAAAAAATATATATTTTTTGAGAACTTATTCATATGAAAAATTAACCGATAGGCCTTTTTTTTCTATCAACTAAACACGTTGTATCAGTAAAATCTAAGTGTATTGTTAAAATAAAATCCATAAGCCAAATTCGACTACTGGCCCTACCACTGAAACATACCCTTCACTGTTTTACACGTGTACGATACGATCAAAAACTTTCCTACCCAACAATGTAACGCACAACCGCCTAACATCGCCCCATTACATCGGTCAACAATTCTGTAAAACAACAGCCTATATCGCGATCCAGCATGTGCCCCGTGTCCGTACCACCCTTGAACTTTCCCGGAGGTTTGTAGGTCGCGCGCAATATTGTCTTGAGTTCCATAAATAACAAAGTGCCGAAGTTTTGGAGGGCCATATTTGGATGTCGGGCTCCGCTTTCGGGTTAAGCCGCAGGCCGTGGGAGTTTGCTCGGCTTTTGATCGGCCACACCGATATTGGGATCGCGAGTCGCGACGCCGGACATGGACAGCGGTTATGGTACGACAAACAGACAACCACTTTTGTATTTGCGTTGCGACTATATTGTATTCTGCCGTTATCGCTGATAATCTCTTTGTCGTGTTTTGTTCGATCGTCCTTTTCTTGAAACGAGAATTGGGTCGTTGTGATTCTGTCTTCGTAAGATCGATTATGGGCCAGATTATATAAGTCTAAGAAACCATTTCTTTTTATTTGTAGCCGCGAACATTGTGACGAATCATCTTTATGTACGTAACGTTCAGTGCATAGCATATAATACATGTCACGCATTAAATACCTGATGCTAGACACAAACTACGCATTCCTTTGGCGCCGAAAGGTTAAGGCATACACAATACCGTTGTCAGTTGGACATGTTCTCTTAATTATTAGACGTGCAATTAAGCGATAAACTAATATGTTTATACATGTTTCAATTGAATTTTGTGTCAGCTGCTCTTGACCAATAAATAAATAACCGAAAACTGTCCTTTGTTCGCCATGTCAAAGTCACATAATTATTTCATACAACTACGACTTGTCAGAGGCCTTTTATAATTCGAATAACAAAATTGCCTAGTGCAAAATCCCACGTCTATATTTAGGCGAAAATGTCGATCAGCAAACAAGTTCCGAGGTTTCAAGGTTTTTCAAAGGCTCAAGGGATGCGCGATAAAGTTTTTTCCTTGCCAGAAAATGACGAATCATCAATCGGTCACTTTGCTACCAAAGTTTGTGAAAAAGCACATGACCGTAATCTATCCGAAGGTAAAGCCGAACTAAAGAAAAATGGACATTACTAGCGTAATGTTAGCCATTGTACAAAAAGGAAGGTAGTCACCAAAAAAGCACTCCACCATTTTCCACTTAAGCTAAAACTTTTTCACGACCCAGGAAGAGTTGCTAACGAAAACATATTGAAATGGTAACTGCAGTTTTATACCTTGCTGAGCTAGTATATTGTGGTGATTTCGGTCTCCGCACTCTGCGAGCAATGGTCTATATCGTAACTTTATACGACCCTCCGGAACACCGCGGATTAAATTATCATTTTGTCGTTTGCCCCTTTCCCTACTAAGTTTCAATTAAAACGTCATTGCCGATCTATTTCCAGTGAGCCGGTTCGTCCATAATGGGACGAGGTCAGCTGTCCTGCGGCGGCCAATTAAAATGTACACTAAAATAATCGGACTCAACAATAGAGGCAACCTTTTGTAGTTTAAAAGGATAGGGTGTTTATTGTCATATTAATCGACGTCTAAAATTACTCACAATTGGGGTTACTAAACGACCAAATGGCTTACTATTTCAGATCACAGATATTCTAGTCTGTTCTAGCCGCGACTTTACAAAATATGTCTTAGTTAATCGCGTTGCTCAGCCATCTCACATAACAATGAAAATTCTTCGCCATACTTGGATTTTAAACAAAAGCGCAATCACGACTCGGCCAGCGGCGTGAGAGAAGACAGGACTGCAAGTTCACAGCGCCGTCACCACATTCACTTATTCATGATATAAAAAAACTATAATCTGAATATGGAATCGTCGATGAACTTCGTCGTTTATTTCACGTTTTGCTTCACACTGCCTTTTACCAGCAAGTAGACGTTAGACTTTATTGTTTCTAGTACAGGAGGATGAAATATTAACTTTATTATTAATGCATTGAAAAACGTCAGTTCTTAACGGTGAGTCACAAAGCAAAACAAATTGGAAAGCCTAAAGAATTTTTGTGATAAAATTGTTTTTAAGTTAAAAGATACAAAATATGGCCTAACTAAGTAGGCACTCTAGCAACCTAAGTAAATTAAAGTAGAATACCAGGTAGAGCTTGTCTAAGCTGAAATGACGCGCCCCACTACTTAATTAGTTGATTTCGATGTGTGAGTCCAAATATTAATAACGACACTTCATCTGTGTGGGAGCGTCGACAGCTCAATCGAACGACGCGTGCTCCTACGTTTGAGTCTCACCGGCAACTGAATGACCAATTACAACGGCATTTGTATATGTATTGCGTCCATATTTTAAATTTGCTCGTGTGTGGTAATGCGATAGTGGGGCGCATCATTTCAGCTTTGACGAGCTCTACTACTAAAATATATCGAAACATATGAAAGAATCCTCGCTCCAGACTAACAGCGGTGCGGTATAAAAATGGAGACAAGAGCATAAAAAGAAATAAAATATCTCTCGCGAGGTCGTAAATCATATGTAAGCATGTCCTTCTTGACGACAAACACAGTTACGGATATATTTCATTGTTGGCTTAGCGATTACGAACCTCAAAAAAAAAATGCTAAACGACTTTCGTTTTGCGAAACATGAACGTTTAAGTTTGAATACGCATACGATACATTTAAGAAGGAAATCACTTATTTTTAAACCCATTTCTAAAATAATTATTTACTTTTTTATTCACCTACTCTTACACACTTACTTGTAGTGTGTTCTTGTATGAAGATATTCGTAAATTTAAGCGAGAAACTAACTCTCTACAATTATATTTGATATGAAAGCAATTTTACTGGAGTAAACTTGTGAAGTCAAACAAATCATTGTGTTGGTACTCTCTTGAAAAACGACTATCCTTTTACATTGCAAATAGGTCAAAGCGCAATAAAACTGGGAGGACGAGTTATAAAACTGAAGCTCACGTGAAAGCCTCTAGCAAAGTAACTCGAAGTGAAGTCAAGTAGCAAATAACGTCATGTTCAAAGTAAGCAATAATATACAGCAGAAACTTTTTAATTCCATTGCACCATACTTGTCCAGGAGAGACATTAAAACTTTACGTTGATATATTAATCCTGTCGTGACGTTGCTTGGTCTAACGAGATTTGCCATTTTTATTTATATCTTACTACTCCAATATATTTCGCTTATAATCATAGAAAGTAACACTGATATATTGACGGCTTATTTGATGGAAAGCGCTTCAAGACATTACCCATTTCTGCGAGCACCAGTAACGTCACTCAATTGTGTTAGAGACGTTTTTGTTGAAGAAATAATTACGTAAGTACCTGAAACAAAACAGTAATACAAAAATCAATATGAGAAGCAAAGCACTACCGATTTTTTTGTACAGGCGGAGGCCACGAGAAATAAATACTATCGACTAGTCTACGCATACTACATAATATTGCTCAAAATATATCCAAGAATTAATACAGATTCACCAGCTAGTCACCCATGATAATAATTGGATACACGGATAATCCCAAACTGCATCAGATTTGCATTTGCGAGATCACTAATACTACTAATACGATGTCCAGTCGTCAGATGCTCCCATTTCTAATAATACTATTTGGACTAATATTCCAGCGAAGCAATTGCAGAGAAAACCAAGTTATCGGGCCACAATAACCGAGTGTCGGGCGAACTCGACTCGGGCATTCCCGTGGCGCCAGCGAACGGAACCGAGGCAATAACATCTGCTAATGAAAGTACGCAAAAACTAACGCACAGTGTGGCGCCTAACATAGTCGTTTACGTCATGTGCACATTCCACTATTGCTTATAATGAGAGAGCTTCATCTTCTTTTTCTATCATATTCTTAGCGGTGTTGTGGCATCGACAGCTTATTGGATAAACATATCGCCTTTTGTTATTTTGTTCTCAGTTGTTGGAATTTCTTGGAAAATCAGAAAATAATATGACATAGTGCTTCGAATAGATATATTTCGTTGTATATCACGATACTTGTCTTACTTCGGTAGAGTTAGAACTCAGTGGAATTGTAAGGGATCCAAGCCTCGGGCTCACAAAAGTCTCTGTTATTGGATAAAACTACGTCACCAGGGAGCCAACTTTGTGATGGTTCATCTTACTTTGTCTTACAATTACCATAATTTAATAAGTCACTACGCTCTAGTTCCGGATACTATCAACTTTCGTTACCACTCCCCTTTATTTCTCCAGGGATTTTAGCCGGGAGGTTTATGATGACGTGAAGCGATTAGGTACGTAGTATTTGGCATAGAGTTTTCCTCAAAAGGAACTGCTACGTTATTAATAATAATTGCTCATTATTTTCACAACTTGTACACAATAAAGTTTATTGACAGACTTATTAAAACAACGGGAAATAACGAGCCCAACTAATGTTGAGTCCTAAAGAACTTCCAGTCGTTTTTTTTATAATTAGGTTAGCCAAGTTCTCTTAGGTGCCATGAACCTATTCAACATATTGTGCGAATACTCAAAGCCAGAACATAAATTAAAAATACAATCAGGGAACAGCCAAAACCACTGACCCCGAAACAAGTTTCAACTTGCAATGTTGCACAAGAGTTCTATAAACACCGCAAGTTAGCACTAAGAACGAATTTTTGCAAATACCCCTCGGGAACTGTGTGAAATGGAAATCGTAATGCGAAGGCCTGTTATGAGAACTACCTAAGTTGCTGGTAATGTAGGTATTGGCAATTTTTCATATAAAAATACTCAATACTCAGTAAGTTAGCCATTATAAATGGTATTGTCACTGAACAACATACCAAGAAATATAGTATCTACAAAGAGAGATGACACCACTATTGTAATATGTGATTATTAGGTTAGAAGGCAGAGATATAGGTACTACATTATTATATTAGGTAAATTGACTAAAAACAATATTCAGACCAAGTCACCATACAACGAAATTGCAAAGCAAGGTTCTTGTTGGAACAATGATATCGGAAAAGCAGCTTGCATCGCTTGCTACGAAAGTAACAGGTATAGCACGTCGTTAGGGAAAACGGCAAAAGGCTTTTACAAAATAACGTATATATACGTCCTTCGAATGTGTGTTTTCTTTGAACCTTTGCCGTTAGGAAAGCGATAGATCGCAATATGTAAAGAGGATGCAATATCAAAGCGGATACCTTTCAAATGATGACTGAAATCGAAAACGCTATTTGATTTTGCGTTTGCGGAATATTTGTTTTGAAGCCCAAACATTTTCATAACTATTAGTGTTATTTCAATAATTAAAGAGCGAACGAATGAAAGAGAAAATGTGGTTTTTCAAAATATGATTGAAATTTGTAACAGTCATTAATTGGCTATTGAGAGCATTTCACAATATCTTAATAAGTTATCAAACAAAAACATGGTTTAATACTTTGATTTTATATTATCTTTAAATTCAAAAGTTATATTAAAGGCAGTAGAACTTTTCAAAATACAATAATAACGACATTCGCGCTTACATTCGTTTTCAATATTAACCACTACCAAAAAACAATTAGTGGTTAAACAGTCTCGCGAGCAGATTGGCACCCCTTGACGGTAATATTTCACACAATTATATTATTGTTTTGTGAAATATTTTACTTATGGAATAATTTCAACGTATACGAATCCCACAAACAAGACTCCATAACAAAATAAAATAATTTCACAGTTCACCAACTCGCGCACGAACCACAGGACAAGTCAATCCGTTTTAATAAAAACCGCGCGTTTGAATGTAAGCCGTAAGCAGAAATAAAGTCACGATACAACATTGGCCACAAGCAGGAACGAATGAAAAAATATTGCAACGCACACAACACTCCACTAGGGCAAGGGAGACGGCCTAACAGAACACACCTGGCGCTTAAGAATACCATAAATAAAGGGGGAGCTCAACTTGCTGTCTTTGTGGATATGTTGTTGCGGAGACCCACTTCCGGACTTTGCCACGCCGTGGAGTTGAGGAAATTGAGTTATTTACATATCTACAAGGGAGTTGACAATATAGGTACTGTGTGACCACAACTGTCTTAACAAGTTTTTTAATTGTGCGTATGTGTTTGTGTAATAATAAATAATGTCTATGTCTAATATTTCATCAGGCTAAAATTTGATAGACAAAGGTAAAGAACCCGATTCTGCGAAGGTGATTACAGAAAAACGAATAATAGTAGCTGATAGGTTATACTTACATATTACACTGTTAATATTATCAATATTCATTACGTAAAATATGTATCATGAAATCGGTTAATAATTATCCACGCCACTCTGAGCGTGTGTGTTATTAAATATTGAAGACCTAACCGCTGAATACGATTCGATAAGGCAACCAGCTGATTGTGTCTCCACTCTAAACTTCAAAGCAAAACTAGTGTGCTGTCCTCACAGCAGTTTAAAAATAAACTAAGTCGAAGGAGGTGACACATTAACGCAGATCCCGTGCACGTTTGCTTCAGGAAAAGCGGTCCTATTACATATGTCAGCACACCATTACAGTAACTTTTAGTTGCAGCCGCGATCCCAGTACGTAAGGGGATATCTGGCTTGACAACTTGGACTGGAATGTCTTCATAAATTTTTCGTAAAAGCAAGACTTACTCGATTTTTATCTCGGAAGATTTCAAGAGTTCACGGTATAGCAGCTGAGTGTTATTCAGAGAGCGTCTTTTAACCCCCGACAAAATAAGTTTGACATGTGTGTCTGTGTGTCTGTATGTGGCATCGTAGCTCCTGAACGGATGTACCGATTTGCATGCGGTTTCTTTTAATTGAAAGCCAGATTAATAGAAATCGTATAAGACAACGCCACAATCATAACACTCTATCCTTTTGTTTTATCTCTATCGTTTGTTACGTATTTATTTTCGACGCTCATAAGTGTTTCTTGTAAACCTAAAATTGAATAAATATGTTTGAGTTTGAGTTTTGCATCAGGGGTTGAAACAAAAACTCTGATGCCAAAATGCATACAAAAAATTAACCCATTCTCGTAATTCCACTTCGATATCAACTACTTTATATCGGTAACTGTGACAATGGAATCTTTTGTAACGGACGGTAATAGTTAGCAATACGCTACGCGGCTTCGTCTACGTAACTACCGTGTAATATGTTATTCAGTGCGGTTTTCCGACCAATTTCCGATTGTCGTACCGGGCTGACATATGGCCGCCGTGTTACGACGATGTTCCCCCCATTGGCTCAGTTACTTACACATTACTTAGAGACAAAGATTTCAGGATAAAGTGACTGCAGTACTTTTAACCACCGACGAAATAAGACGGGTGTTATAAGTTTGACGTGTGTTTCTGTGGCTTTGTGTATCTGTGTGTGGCATCGTAGCTCCCGAACGGATAGACCGCTTTGGATGCGGTTTTCTATATTTAAAAGCCAGTTTAATCGAGATGGTTCTTAGCTTTGTTAAAATTGGTTCTGTAGTTTAGAAAATATTTGATTAAACTCTAATATTTTCAAAGTAATTAGTAAACTTGGTCGAGGGTTATCCTACTTTTTCCGTCGGTTAGATTATTATATAGGTACCAACTTATGTGGTTCTATTTTTCACTTACACGTGGTATTTTTAATTTAATACGGTAGCTTAACAGCACAGTAAAACGGTTAAGGACAGGTAATTCGCAAACATATAAAGGACGTAATAAACACCACAAACAACAAATCCATAGACATAAACCTCACCCAAAATACTTATATTTGCCACAAAGAATGGTGTCTCATCCTTTGTACGTTGGTTATATCTATTTACACAAAGAACTCGTAACCTTATATTTTCGTGGAGGACCTGAGTTAATCTTTTCCACGCAGTCACCTTTTTGGTACTTAATGGTGTGAGACTCTTAAGGATATTTATTGGTGGTTTATTTTCTACGTGTGCCGAGAGAAATATTTTTATTAGCCGGCTATCATGGAGTGCCGCGCGGTGCTTTCGGATATCGCTTTAATATTTTACTGTTACTATTACCGTTGAAACTTTCCTGGTGAATTATATTCTTTTTAATCTTTAATATTTTCGTCTTTTTACTACAATACATCAAATGAATATTGATAATTTTTTGTTATCTTTGCATAGTATAAAACAAAGTGACTTCGCTCCGTTTGTCCATATGTACCTATGTATGTATCTGTGTACGCTTAGATCTTTTAAACTACGCTACGGATTTTAATGCGGTTTTCCACAATAGATATAGATAGAGTAATTCAAGAGGAAGGTTTATAAGCAACAAAAAACGGGTAGATAGGGGTAAAGTAGGTGTAGGGTAGGTGTAAGGTAGGTGAAGTGCAGATGTGGGGTAGGTGTAGTGCAGATGTAGGGTGTGGGTAGGTGTAGGGTAGGGGTAGGGGTAGGGGTAGGGGTAGGGGTACGGGTAGGACGCCACGCGAACGAAGTTGCACCGGGTTCACTAGTAAGAAGATTTAGCACAAAATAAATATAACAGAAAAACTGCGAAACATTGAATTAATATTCCAAGACTGGATTTGAAGTTTTTATGAATATCTATTTACTTATTTACAGACGACACTATCTATTTTAAGTAGAACTAGCACTACGGCACTTGATTGGTCGTTCATCACTACCATTCAATCTGTGCACCGCAATTAGCTGTTAATTTGTTGTATTTTTCACTGAGACAATAGCTTTCGTTTCCATTGCCAGCTCAGTTAGCTCCAGTCCGTAAGAAGGCAGTCTAAAAGCCGCGGTAGAAGTTAATCTCTTCCATCCGATCGCTCCTTTCGTGGTTAATGGTGTGAGAGTCGTGGTGTGAATGGAGATTACAAAGCATCTCACGTTCCGCTGCCACTGTCCCGTGTAAGTTTACGTCTTTACCTCGCTCTTTGACTTGATTGGTATGGTCTGTGACATTTTCCTTTCCATTTATTTCAAGATTTGAAGACATAACTCTCGACTCTTGAAGTAGAATTACAAGTTTACCAGATAACTATAGCTCTCCATATGTACAGTTTTGGAAGAATGCCTTAACCGTTTTGTATATTTCCAATAAAGGTCTAACTTATTTACGGTTTCGTAAAGAAAATCCGCAATAATATCTTCATATGTGAACACGAACCTATGAAATTTTTATGAAATGTGACGTCATTGTTCTAGTGCGCAAAATGTGTTCCTTTTTATTGTCATTTTACTTGCCTTATAAATTACAAATAATATGATTTCTTTTAGTATCTTGTACTGAGGGTTACTTGCACTTAGTTATATGATAATACCTTGGTTTAACAATTTTTGAAAAACTTGGTCAAGTCCTTGCTTTAATTTCAAGATTTCTCATAGGCAAGTAATAGGCAATACCTACTGACTTCAGAGTTCCGACCTCTACGGTCTGATATATAATTTAATAACAATAGAACAAAACTACCTAATAGACAAAAAAATATAGGTATATTTTCTACATAAAATTGAAAGAAAACACAAGTAAATCTCCAACAGCTCAAAGAGATAAACTAGTCAGTTCATTTTAAAAACAAAGGGTGCAATTAACGAAACGCAAAAGTTCTGCCACTGGAGGCGACTAACCGCAGCCACCGCAGGCAACATCAAGCGACAAATTACAAAATTTTAAATCACGAGACCGTGAAAGAAAACAGTTTCGTAAATATCGTCTTTGAGATGTACAAAGCTGTTCAAGAAACCAACACAAAGCTGCGACTACCCCGCGCAGCGCAACTACTACTGGTGCAACGGACGGAACTATTTTCAAAATTCAGTAATCGCTGTAGTTTCATCTAAAACTCTCTAATAACCGAGTTTAAAACCATGACTAGGATTGTCGAAAATCTTGATTTGGATAACTCTTTTAAAACTTCAGAAAAATTATCACTGTTTTAAACGATTGAAATAAAATGGAACTTAGTAGTAACAATGGAAAAATATAACGTTTACTCTTTATCATGGTTTCCGTGATACAATTTAGTACAATACCGAATAGTCTATTATTACGAAAGAATACATAGTTGAAGGGCCTAAGACTATTAAAGCACACAATATAGCGGGTGGAACAAACGTTCACTGGGAATTCTGTCCATTACCGAAGCCGTAAAAAACGCTGTGGAAGCCATAATGGAAGATTAAAATAAGCTACAACAAAGAGGACAGATCCTTCGTCTATCTCTCGGGTTACTTAGTAAAAAATACCCATTATAGACTAGCGAGCCTTGCCAGCATCGTGTTGGTTGACAGTAAATAGCAATTTACTCGCTAACCACTAAACGCAGTTGAAAATAACTCATTCAGAATACCAATTTCAGGTTTTATGAACATTTCACAATTGTAAGAATGCCAATGAAGTTCCATTTAACGTATTACTCAAGCTGAAAATTATTAATTTGGAATTTATTCACAGGTATAACCCTGAGATTAGAACTTAGCCACCCACTTTGCTGTACAGTCAATTCATCGGTCGAACCGTTCTAAATCACTTGAGAACGGTTGAAGCAAGGATATAATTAATTCATACCGTCAACCGTCAGGTTTTCCTCAAATTTGGTCTTACCCTCAATTTTGTGCTAACAAAACCTCTTAGTTTTGTGTGCACCAAACCTCAACGCAAAATTCGCGTCAATTCTAGTCAAGTATTCCAGACGCAAGACGTCGAACTCGGCCACAAATTACTCGAAATCGATAAACACGGGCAATCTGAAGCGGAATCAGGAATTCACTAGGCGGCCCTCGGAAGACACCCGTCTCAAAATTCGGTTTAGATAAGTCAATTGAGTGACGCAAGACCCCACCCCCGTCTTTCGGGCGACATCCAATCAAAGGGTCGTGAGGAGCTGAAAAGGGCATCAAGCCGATTAGAGGTCTGATTGAACGGAAATTATTAACCAATGAATCAGAGCTTTTAGCCAAAGAGGCAAATTGGGACAAAAAAAGAAAATTTGATACACGTAAAGCAAAAGTGGAAAAGAACCAAAATAGTTCCGAGTCGGTAATTTGACCGTGGATAAAAGCTCGAATCGGAAATTTTATCTTTAGGTATACTGTGGTACCTATATGATATCCTTGATAGATTTCGCCATGCTATAACAACGTTATACCTACTCCTAGCTACCGTAAACGTAGGGAGGACTATTATTACAAGGCCGTCTACAACCTCCACAGACTCGAAAATATGTTGTAGTTTTTCTGTTGTACATTTTTACACTAAGTTCTCCTGCTTGCTAAGCGTAGAGAAGAGATTATGTCTCTCGTAGGAGGATAATAGTGGTCGTCGGTAATGGGCAAAGTTGCAAATAAAATTAAAAACATTTTTTCCAAATACTCGTACTACCTATCGTTTGCAAGAAGTTTATTGAAGATATTCCAGTCTGACTCATCAGTCAACTCATAGCACTGATAAAGAAAAATCAAGTTTTCTTGTCGGATAAGCAGCGTTCAAGATTGATTAATAAAGTTCACGACATCGCTGCCGTGTGAAATCTTTTGCTTTTGGTTCTTAGTGAAAATTTAATTTGAATTATATTCATAACTTAGGTATGCACTTCTTTTTCTTTAAAATACGCTAGTACCTACTTCAATTTCAAATTAAAAGCCACTTATTTGGGTTAGCTATGAAGCTTTAAGTCCGGTGTTGAACGTTGTGCATTGAGCTTAAATAAATAAATAATTTCTTTTTGAGATTGTCATGTAAAATGATAGACTAGGAAAGCATAAAAATATCAAATATTACACAAATTATTAACAAAGTAGGTACCTAAAGGCAAGACAATCTAAATCGCTTGTAAATACCAATATTCTGATCTTGATATCAGATATTGTCTTGCCAGCAGCGCGTCAAGACAAAATTTACGCCCAATCTCTCACGAGACATTTAGGTCCGCAAAATTCCAATATCCAACCAGCCGGCCAATTAACTAAATGAAATGCCGTTCCTACCCGTTGTGCATAATTACCTACGTGTGGCTGTAGAGAATTGGGCGTCTTAAGCCGGCACCGTAGACCGGAATACTGACATAGGTAGACGTTTAGGGATTGTGTTGGTAAGTTTACAAAGCACCACGGCCCTATGATTGATGTTGCGGGGAAGCACCGAGCCTCATAAATAATAATGTGGCATCAATCAATTCGTTTGTTTCTTCAGGTGGGATGGTAATGACGTTCACGGATTTATCATTCATTGGGCGCATTGTGCGACATTTGGGCGAGTCATGCGTGATTATTGTGATTAATATTGTGTGTTCGACAGATTTTATCGGGAATAGTCGGCTATTTATACGACCTTGGTGCGGTTTATAGAAGTGATTTATCTATAAAATGACAACACACACACATGTTGGTCAAATCGTATCACGTCGGTACTCGTACATTCTCGAACGTCGAGCTACTTAGTCGTCCTCTGTGACAACGCTGGATGTTTTTTACTTGTTACGACTATTCCACCGCAATGGTTAAAAATTGGCAACGTGTCTGCAAATTCATAAAAAAATTGGTTAAGTGCTAGTTCGGCAAGCACGAGTAAGATTATATAACTGCACAATATAAATAACCCATATTGTTTTTAGGATTTATTAAATTTTAAATTTATTCAAATTTTGTTAATGATTTTTCTTTCAGGCTGTCGGTGTTAGCTTGTAACATGGATCAAAATGCTTAAGTGTGATCCACTTTGCCTGTGCTCCATTATGGTTAGTTATATTTATAACTTTTCCTTAACGATAAGGAGTGAAGGCTTTCGCCAAAACAGAAAATACGGCCGCCCATTATAAAGCCTACGTTGATCCTAGCTTATCTACAAGTACCTCTAATTACAATCCTTGAACTGGTTCTATCACAACCATTGCCATAACTATGCGACCCCAAAAAAAGTAAAACAATTGCAGTGCATCTATCGCGAACTTCATTGGCAAACAATTCATCCGAGCCGGCGCCAGATACAGTGTAGGACAAAAAAACGTATCGAACCGGCGCGGCGGCGCGCGCGGCGGACAGCGCAGCATGGCGGGAAACGCGCCTCAGCTTCCGTTACGGCGAAAAATAAAATTCACGCGCGACACTGTATCGATGCGCCACATAACGTGTGACTTTACACGTACAGTTGGGGACAATTTGTTCGTGACGTTAGTGTTTTGCGAAGCATTACGAATCGGTATTGCAAAATTGTAGTGCAGGAATTAAAACAAAACGTAATTTTATTTGATATCGGATGTTGACTTATGTTGTCTTTATAAACACCTCTTTTTTAAAAATCTGATCAAATTACGGCTGACCGTATGGAAATGTACCTAAATAGGAATTTAATTGAATTTCTATAAAAGAAATTCCTTGAATGGGATTTTAAAACTACATTGAAGCAGTTGACGTAAACCATTCGTCTGTTAGAACACTAGAACACCAAGACAATTAAGCGTTCTAATACGCCATTCAGCACTTGCACTCTCGTGACCCGACATTTCATTAATCACGCCTGATCTGTATACCTGAGCCACAAGCAGGTAATCACGCTAATCATGGCTCACCTCGCCTCAACTTCGCACATTAACCGCAGAGCGTACCTTCCTCTGTCCTCAAGTGTACAAAACACGCGGGGGGCAAGCGCTGCGTTTTATAGCCCGGCCATGTATCAAAGTTCCGCATACGTACAGAATATCTACAAGCTCCAAGAGCCGCGCGACCCGCCGCCTACAATACCGGGCCGACTTTACGGCGAAAATTCGAAAACTTTGTTCAAAATTAGTTTGTATACCTCTTTTTGACTGCCTCTGTGCGGGAACAATATGAGCGGGATGTACCCACCGCGAGCATTGTGCGGAGGTTTGCCGAGAAAATAAAGGAAGTTCCGCGGCGATGTGGATTGTAATTTCACTTTTATGTCTTAATAACTCATAAAGATGGATATTGTAATGAAAATGATAAAACGCGTACCTACATGAATTTCGTCGGTCAATTTGTGAATAATGTTGCACTAAAGTTGTAATGTAATGTAATAACAGCGACATTTATATTGGCGTCAATATCCCGGGTTATCGATTCACCATCCCGTCAATATCTCGTGCGCGACCCTGTTAACAGGGGAACCAGACCAGATTAGATCATTAATACCTGAATGTGCAGGTTTCCTCACGAGGTTTTCATTAACCATGAGAGCATCGGTTAGTGTTCAATTGATGTACTGATGTTATGTTACTGAGGCACTGAGAATCGAACTCGGTACCCCTCGTTGACAGGTCAGACTCGCTAGCCATTAGGCCACCGACGCTCCTAAAATTACAGCGTCATTTGATATACAACAACTAACGGAAGTTTATTTTAAAATTCTCTCTCGTAAAACTGGCTAGCATTAAGTGAGTTTCGCAAAAATGTCTCGTCTTAGATTGCGCTTTTAAAAAATGTGAACTACAAAAGCCGGTTACTGAGACGCGAGCTCTGCCAAGGTAATTTCGATGCTACAGTGCTGAGCCGAAGTCTTACGAATCTAGGCTAAAATCTTGCTAAAGCCTAGTGCTTCGAGCTTAAGTGTAATTTGCGTCATTTCATCAAAATTACCGAGTGTGCCAGCCGGCTCTTTGCAAAACTTCATTATGGTAGAGTGAGCACGAATTATCCTTTGATGATGGGATGAACTCTTAGCTACATTTTTGAATAGGAGTTCCTGCTTCTTGTTCTTGACTCGAGTTCCAATTTTAAACAGCAGGTTCATATAAAACTGGGGATCGTCTACTAGACGGTACGTTACAATGTTATTTGTAATTCTTAAGCAACCGATTACGCTTTGTGCACTTAAGTTATCCGTAATTCAATACTTCATTGCACGCTTGTGTAACTGAAGTGTTTGTTGATAGAGTTTAAGTACACACAAGACTTGGCCTTACTATAACACGATATATGTGTGTTTAAATAGACAAAATGAAGAAACTTAACAAAGTACCTAAATAGAAAATTAGTAACTAGCTTTATAACTTCTGTACCACTTTGTAATGACTAAATAACTTACTATTCACCGTTATATTTATATTAATATCCTTCTACAACAATCCTAATTATCTGATAACTGTGAAATATAAAACAATAACTAATGATTGAAACGAGTTTAAAACTTTCAAAACCAAGTTGGCAAATTTCCCCCCAATCCGGCTTGGAAAGGGCAAAATTGTTCGCTCCAGCCACACATGTTTAATTTGATAGCATATCCAATTACTGGAAGGTTTAGAACTATTCCACTAAATTCTTGTCGACTCTGAAAGTTGGTGTAATGAAAGTGTAGGTAAGCCGGCGGGCGCGCGTTTTCTTTGTACCCCAAATCAATCCTATAAAAGGGGCTTCTTTGATCCCCCGAAGTAGGGAGGGCCAGTAGTAACAATCCAAACTATTCTCTGATAAAAGGGGTGAACCAAAAATAGATAGGTAAGAACATTTTGGATTTTCATCACGTAGATAGGTGGATTCAAGAGTTACCTAGTGTTGACAGTTGCGACGGGTTTCTCTTTCAACATTTTTATTACTTGTTCAGCATCCCAGAAATCTCAATTTGGAGAGAATTGCAATTCTACAAAAAAGAATTTTGAGTAACCTATGTACATAAGTTGTAGATATACTAACCTCGGAGCTAAGGAGCGTCGGTGGCCTAGTGGTAAAGGTATCCAACTCGTAATCGAGACCGGTACTGGGTTCGAACTCCACTTCCGCCATGACTCTTTTCTGAGCTATGTACATAGTTGAACACTAGCCGATGCTCTTACGGTGAGGGAAATGATCGTGATGAAACCTGCACATTCAGGCGACTGAATGTGTAATCATGATCCAATATGGTCAGGACCCTGGTAGCAGGGTCACGGAGGTCAGATGGCAGTCGCACCACTGTAATTACCTGATCTGCGAGTTCCTAGCTCATGGTTAAGGTGGACTCCGTGCTCTCGTGCGTGAGAGAACAACCGGGACAAAGTCAAGATGATAATAATAAAAAAAACACTAACCGACGATCTTACGGTGAGACAAAACATCGTAACCTGCACACATTCAGGCGACTAAATGTTTAACCATGATCGAAGATCAGGCGAACCCCGGACCCTCACGCGCCAGAACACAACCGGTATATTGACGCCAAGATGATTACCTATTATTATTACAAATATTTTTTTTGTATAAAGTGATCCTAAAATATCATCAACACAGAGAAAATAGAAAATATTCTGTATATTCTGTTCGTGATGTCTACATTAGCAAATCAAGGCGGGGAAAAATCAGGTGCCGTACAGACGAATTTGAGTCAGAAAAATGTTTACCTATTTACCTATAATACATTTTGTGGGCGGACTAAAAAAAATGTAAGCGGGATTCTTCCACATCTCCTTTTCCTCATGCATATTCACGGGCGTTCTACATATTTTTATTTAACATAGACACGTACTAAAGGCAGCATCAACCTACCAGAACCAGTGTAAAAGGAGCTAACATTGCTATGCGCGTCTATAATGGTGCTAGCTCATTTTATACTGGCTTTGGGTAGGTTGCTGTGCTGCATTCTGTACCTATACAAGAAAGTAGCCGCCTTAGTAGCTGCCTAATATAATGAGAGTGAGGGTGCGCGATAACTCGCAGTTTCTCGTAAAAGCAGAACATAATATGAAGATTTGCCAAATTCACGCATTAGGTAGGTACTTTATGGCCTGGTTAAAATATTCATCCATTTATCACCGCCGCTCTAGAAACTAAATAAACAACACTAAAGTATTATAATTCAAGCACTTTATTACAAGTTTCATCACTTAGACGTTAACTTATGCAGACAACAATGGCGATAAAATGTGTTGTTTGTATATTTCATTTAAGTATACTAAAGAATTTAATCATAAATTAGAATGTTTTATTACTAAGGTGTAGTATCATGATGTTTAAATTATGATTTATACCGGTCCTGTAGAGAAGCACCTATACCTATTATGGACACCATATTAAGTAGGACTAGCTTTATCCTGTGATTATGTCGCGTAAACTTTGATTATGTCGTGTTCCCACAGGAGCCACAATAGTTGGGCTAAATTATAGTCGATGTATTTTTTTTGGGATATAAGTTACAACACTGCAAAATTTCATATGAATCCGGTTAGCAGTTTAGCGTGAAAGAGTAATTTACAAGCTTACAAGCTTTCGCATTTACAGGCTATTACTAGTATTACTTATAAACTGTATTTTTATTTTCTGTAATGCTATAAATTGATGCAATAAAGAGATTACATACATATATACTTTGTATGATGCCTATTTACATGAAGACCGGTTGCAAATCGCAGTGCAACTATACAGCGGCAAACTACTTTTTTTGGAAGCGGCTGGTGTTACATCCCACTCTGTCAGTAACCACACAACCAGAGAACGAGCACCGACGTATAAATTCACAAACACTACCCCCGGTAACAGAAGCGAGCGTATTTCATTCATTAAACCGCTACATAGAAACCTACGTTACCTCAAGCGGAACTTGCACCAACTAAAAAGTTGGGCACTGTAAGTATCGCAGGTGCAGCCACGGTAATACTTATAATAATTTGAATGGACCCGGGAGATTCATAGCCGGCCGCACTAAGGAAACGGTGGTGCCCCAAATTCGCACTTGCACAGTTTGCGGGTAGCGCAAATGGCGCTGAAGTACACTCCGCAAGCCAAATTCGGATGCAATCCAGCGGAACAGCACTCCGCATCGTTTGCCCATGTTCGTTCAAGTTTCCAGAAGTAGGAGAAGGGAAATTCCCTATCCTACATACTTAGTTAACTTTGAGCTAATATCTTGGCGAAGTAATGCGAGATGCGTTTATACCATATAATAAAGTGTATACTATGTAGTTTATAACTATTACATATAAATAGAGGCGCTACCCCAAATTAAACTGAATAAGCTCCAGTGTATAATTCAACTTTTACATATAGGTAGGATTGTACAAGTTTATTAAATTATATCTGCTTTCCAAAACCACTAACGGTAAGCTTTAAGGATTTATACAAAATAGATGAAATTTTTTCATTATTAAACAGACATAGATACCTAGATTATCCCAACAATATGTGTAGGTAGAATCGCCTACCAAGATGAGAGATTATGTCAAAAACCTCCAGAATAAAAGCTCTTGTCCATGCCGATTGTGTAGGAGGCAAAGACTCATACCGTGTCTCTATCAGATATGAAGTATAGAACTTAGCCGCTTCATTTCAACGTCGCGCACCATACCTGAAACAAAACGAGAACCAATTTTAATCAGGCTCGCTCGGGCCAAAGAGATCGCATCGTGCGAAAATAGAATATTATGTTTTTCAGCGGAGTTTGCAGATCCGTGGCTTATCGCTGGATCGGGTCCGAATCGAATGCTGCGCCAATATCCGACGCATGTACCTTAACCAACCATAATATTGTAATACATACAGCAGTTTGTTCGCGGTTTCCATCCGCCCGAAACTGGATAGCTATAGCTATACCTTGTTTCAGATCGATTTTCCTTGGATGTAAACAAACTACTATAACATACCTCGTTATAACGCCAAAACAAAAAAGCCTAATGTGAATTCACGCCATGGGTCACTAATTTTGCTTCAGTTTTGTAAGCAAATAACTACCTAAAGCGCATCTCTATTTAGTTTAATATTAATTTGAAATAGAGTGTTTATTTACATTAATGAATAATTTCTTTGGGACAAGGTACTTAGTATAACTCCCCTTTCGTGGGAGAGGCCCTTAGTTCTGCAGTGGACTGTTATGGGGTGTGATGATACTGTGAATTTTCAATCATCCTGCGAAATCTATTCATACATCAATTTCCAAACCTGTACCCTTATCTACATTATGGATAAAAATAAACATAATTTTACGTCGTTGACACCGTCGTAGAATATAAGTAGGTATAGAATAGGTAGCTAAATATTAGGCAGTACCCACACCTAATACTCATTACGAAACACGGTAAAGTTCTTAAGCTGGCTGGAACCAACAAATTCACCTAACACAAAGGATCCCGTCTGTACGTGAGCTGAATACTGTTATTTGGGCTTATTTCTAGGAAGTTAGTACTTTCAGATGTCAATATTAATAATTCAACCAACTACCTATAATGGAGGCTTGGTCTCAAAATCATGAAGTTTGTGGCAAGAACTTTCCATACCACAAAAAGAGTCCATACTACCCACATTCATAAGAATTACCTAATAAGTGATTGATTTCCACATCATTTTCATAAAATATTATGGAAGAGAGTTGTTGTTGAATAAGTATACAGGTTTTATCTAAGTGGTGAAAAAAAAAAAAGAGTACTGGAGTATAAAATTGCAGTATTCAGTACTTACATTATAATTTATTTCTACTGTATCGTTTTGTCATATTATTTCTGTATCGAAATGATGTAGACATTAAGGTTTGATTATAATGTTTATGGCGGATGCTACACGCTCGATATTTATCGCGAGATACGTATATCGTTGATACGGATCATGGATTT
Organism: Blastobasis adustella; assembly: GCA_907269095.1. Lineage (NCBI taxonomy): Eukaryota > Metazoa > Arthropoda > Insecta > Lepidoptera > Blastobasidae > Blastobasis > Blastobasis adustella. Next base: position 12,633,290 of record OU026125.1, read on the forward strand.
CAGATTTTCTAGAAATCCCGTGATCCATATCACGATCCGTGAATCCTGCACACTCGATAAATATCGTGATCCAGGATTGCAATCCACGTATCACGACAAATATCGAGCGTCTAGCATACGCCTATGGGTAAATCAATAATGAAACCATTGAAATGAGCCATTTATTTCCCCATAATTTTCAAGAGAGTGCGATAATAACACCTGTTTTAGGTGTGTTTGAGTGTTAACGACACGACAAATTATCTCCCTATATCTAACTAGCTCTACGTGATTGAAGCGATTTATTAGTGCGGTCTATATGTTACCTATTTTTAATTACTGAATATCATCATCATCATCCGAGCGGTCAATCACGGCTTCTGCCAGGGTCCGCTTTCCTTTCGATTTTAATTACTGCATATAAGACCTAATGATGTGGTCATACGTAGAAAAATCAAGACGAGACTTTATGTGGTCTCTGCCTACCGCTACGCCAAGGGAACAAGGCTTGACCTTATGTATTATTTATGAATAGGTATGTATGCATATTCGCAACACAAAAAGAGTGTATTCGATTTTATTTTACAATTGTTTGTATACAACAAATTTAATAAAAGCCATACGATATGTAAACATTTAAGAGCAGCAAATTAAATCTAAAGCTACAATTTCCCAACTGACTAACTCGCACTAATATTATTCAAAACGAGATTCACAACGTTCGACTACGAAACACGTTGTACCTATAGTTAGACAAAACAAACCTCCAGGGGTCTTGGATAGTGTTGTATTTGCACTGAACTTGTTCTTGGTTCAACATATTTGCCTCCCCAATTGGTGTTGCCTAAATCTTGTTTAACCACACTCCTCTTTAATTGCTGCTGGGATTTAATGCTGGATACGTTTAAGCGTAGAACTGTACGATGTAAATGCTCCGACAAGTTGGGAAGCGAATGAGAAGGAATTTTGACTACACATAGGTATATTGTCACACACATCGGGTTTATCAACACAGTTATGATTATTTTTGCCGCGATATTTCTTAGCGGTTGCACGCTCTAGTAGTCTGCAAAATATTGAGGCAAACAAAAATCATAGCCGTAGTGCCCTGGAGTGATGTGTAGTGCAAGGAACAAACCACGGAAGTCTTAAAACCCAGAGTGTTGACTAGGTGTTGCGTAAAATTTTATAGTTATTTGTAGGCAATATTGACCAGACCCCTGACTTCGTAGGTCCGTACCTGCTTGTTTAAACTGTAGCCGAAACATTTATACGCATATTATATTCCTTAGAAACATTAGCAATTTGAAAATTTCTCTCTTGCGTTTCATTTTGCATAGCTAATACAGTTTAACGACTTATGAACATTTAATAGGCACTGTAATGGCCGTGGAATTACTCTGTTATGTATTATAGGCAAGATATTAAGCAATTTCTGCATATACGAAAATCTTTCTGCTCTACCTTTCTACGTAAAAGCAAATTAAAATAACACAGTGGTAATACCTTCTAACCTTCTAACAGCTAAAATACTTATAAAATTAAAATAGGTTGGTGAAGAAGCGTGAGAGGTTGTTGTGGAGGACCGTAGTAAGTGGAACGATGTGCAGCAACTATCTAGAGCTATACCGATGTAGATTTTAGACATATTAAGTAGTTTTTGTTACAGTTTTGATAGACCAGCCTGTGCAGCATGGCGGTCTTTATCGGGCGTGGCTATGTGTCTCGATTATAATAATAATCATCTTGGCATCAATACCCCGGTAGAATTTGGTAGATCAAGTAATTAAAGTAGGGCGACTGTAATGTCACCTCCGTGACCTAGTTAACAAGGGAACCTGACCAGACTGGATCATGTTTACATATAGTCGCCTGAATGTGCCGGTTTTCTAATGAAGTTTTCCCTCACAGTAAGAGCATCGGTTAGTGTTCAACTAATGTACATAACTCAGAAAGGAGTCATTGGAACATGGCGGCACTGGGGTTCGAATCTAATAGTCCAGGTACAGTACCTCTCGCTTACGAGTTGGAACCCTCAACCTTTAGGCCGCCGACGCTTCATCGACAGACAATAGCGCTGCCAAAAGCTAGCACACTTATCACGCCTAGATAGTAGTTATCGTACCCTTTTATTGTTATGCCTGGTGCGTAGTATAATATGTACGTACGAGGTAGCGAGCCGCGTATTTTCCCACACATTTTCGTGAAACTTACAAGCCGGTTTACGACAATATCGCCTAAAGTTGACATAAATTTTTACGAGGGACCGTTTGGTCGATAGCTCTGCTTAGGAGCGGCACCAAATCGGCCGCCTATCAAAACATGTGGGCCGCCATTTGAATATGAAATTGAAATGTGGATTTTTGTTACGAAAACCGCACGCTGTATATCATTAACGACGCGATATTACAATGTTATGAACGTCACTATAATATAGGTACCTAATGATGAAACACGTTATGTACCTAGGTATATTAAAAATTTAATAACGTTTAATTTAAATTAATAATTAGAAATGTTGTTTCGACGTTGTTTGAATCGGATCGATATTGAGGACGATCTTCTAAAAAGGAATCAAGCGAAAGCACTACGAGTACCTATATTTATATTTAAAAAGAAATATTTTAACTACAAACATAACGTGCTGTGCATTTTGCGTGTTGCCGACTACTAAATCAAAAAAGCAAATAATATCTAATAATTAGTACAATTATTTTATTAAAATAATTATTTTACAAACCGAAACGGAAGTTTTTAGAAAAAAAATGAATTGTTTGGCTAAACTAAGACAGTATTTGCTATTTTTAGCCATTGAGCAGATTTTTAAATAATTGAGGTTAGAGAGAAAATGCTTTTTTGCTAAAGCGGCAGCACTTCCAACCCTCTTAACATCGTAATGACCGGTGGCGGGCGGCGGCGGTGGTACTCAGGAGGCCTAGTCCTATCACTGATAAAACATTTTGTGGGATACAGGCATGCGTTGTGCCCCAACAGTGTGCCGAAAAGCTGATGATACGTTTTGTTTAAACTAATCTGTAAACAGAAAAAAATAGTTTTTTTGCAGGTATACATATTTGTTGTGGCCGTGTGGTGTCCGGCAATAGCACTAACCCCTTACAATCGTGGGTGTCGTACGAGGCGACTAATGTGTGCGAGGCAAAACTTCTAAGAGACTTCGTAAGCTGGAAAATGGGCAGCAGCGTTTTTCAGTAAATAATATTTATAACACTGCGATCTCCAACCCGCCAGCCAAGCGTGGAGATTCTCTCTCCCCTCTCGTGGGAGAGGCCCTAAGTCCTGCAGTGTTCTGTTATGGGCTGTGATTATGATTATTATATTTGTACTAGTTTGAATTGGATAAACTCAAAAATTACAGAAAATTACATTATCCGCGAATAACATACGCAGTATTTTATTTAACAAAAAAAAGATATACAACAAAAATTGCAAGAAACTAACACAAGACATCAAAAATTTTCCTATAAAAGTCGTGTGCTGATAATCTCCGAAACTACGGTAGAAACCAATTTCGAAAATTCTTTCATGGTCGCCCTAAAAATAACAGGATTCCGCGGGATAATCTCATGTTAGTAGAGTTTCGAAACGCACGCGGCTGTATATATGTACCGCGAGACGTCGCTAGTGGGTAATATTTTAGGTAATGTATTATTTATTTCAAGTCGCAGACGAAACAACACGACCCCAACACCATGACTCAGCAATCCGCAACCGAGACGAGCCGTCGCTCATAAAACACGAGAGCGTCAATCCACGCCAAACGAAACCATTGACACACGCGGACGCTGTTATGCTAAACAGGTAACGGTGTCGTATTGGCATTCATGGCCCGAGGCACAAACTGGCGACGAGATCGTACAAGTTTTATGACCCGCTCGCCTAGGAGGCTGCGGTCCTGCCACTTTGATGTTGGAAAAGAAATTGCCAATAATTTCCTCTGGCCAATGATATCCCTTGGCAGGGCTGACAGGCTAACAATTCGTGATAAACCTCATAGACTGACTAAGTGGTATGACGTCAGTGAAAAATCTTTATACTCGAGATAATCGCATTTTTTTTTATTTCATGAAATCTGGTTTGTCATAAGGTGGCTTGACAGTATTGACGAAAATGTGTTCTGTGTGATTCAGTAATTAGTTGGTTATTAGAATCAGGCACGCAAGATCAAGGGGCGAAAAATGATATTTTTAAAGAGAGGCTATTTTATATTTATATTAGGGTGAAGTAACGGTTTCTAGAGTAGAATCCTGAGCAGAAACTTTCGAAAAATTACAATTTGACATTATCTGTGTCATTTTTCAGATAAGGTATATTATGTATTCCCCCCTTACTCCTCACTTTTCGAAATTAGTATTCTTAATTTTGAAACTGAAATAGAAAATACGGCGCATTTCTCGTACCTACATTTGTAGACATAGGTAACCTGCACAGATCACGCGATAAGGCCCCAACAAGTCCACAGCAAGAGGAGTCAAGTCAGTTTGACTCTTTGTTGTGTTCCGTGTCCGCACAGGTCTTGTGCAAATTGACGGGATGACACACGTTTTACGATCCGACTATTTGCGATCCTGCCAGCGGCGAATGCACCAAAAGCTGACCGGTTTAGCTGACACGCTTTAGTTTGGAAGCGGACGAGTTTATAGTTCCGATGAGATCTATTTGAATATGAACAACTACGCCGAAGCAGGTTGTTTGCTGGCGCTCGATAAACTTTTAGTTTGCTCTCGAGCAGAGCATTAGAATCCCGAGCCCCTAAGGTATCGGGTCGCATTCTATTGCAAACTTTTACTGGCTGAGCTACTAACACGATGTGACACTTTGCATGAATTGTGCGGCGGACTTTGTTTGCTCTCCATACCGGCTCGTGCCTTTAAAGTGTCAGGAGTTTACTGCGGAACGCGATGCATTATCAATATTCAATCTTTTGAAATTGAACTGTCTAAGCACCGCATTTGAACTCTTGTTAAAAAGTTATGCGAATAGAGCGCCATTCCCGTGGGAGAACCTTGTAATTCTCTAAAAAAGTTAATGCTGGAGGGACCGGTAAATAACACAAATACGTAGTCAAGCAATATCGTAGTACAATGGACGGCAAACCACGCCAGTTGAGACTTGAGACCGTCGCTAGCCACTCCACGGTGGCGAAACAAAATACCTTGTGGCCACTGCAAGATCTCTGGATTTAGAAGATATTGTAGAGATGGTTTTACCGGAAATTGTACAATTGATTTAGGTGTCTGAACCGTAGTAAGAGTTGGAGGATAACTGACTTCGTTATTTAATAACCTAATAAACATCTGATGACAGAAATCCCCTGGTTTTTCATTTATACTCAAACATTTCCCAAACTTCTGAACAGATTTTATGAAACAGAACTCAGGACTTTCGATTAAACTGGTTTTCAAATAAGTAAAACCGCATCGCAATCGGTCAATCCGTTCGGAAGCTATGGTGGGACACACATCAAACTTACAACATAATTCACTCCAATGTTAACAGGGTCACCGGAGGAAAGACGGCAGTCGCTCCACTGTAATTACCCGATCTACCAAATCCTGGGTCATGGTCAAGACGGACCCCGCACTCTCGCGCGCCAGCACACAATCGGAACCTTTTCGCCACGAGGATTACTTTTAAAAATAATTCACTGCAGTTCTGCTGATTGGAAAGATAATTCTTATTGTCTTCTAACGAACCACAAAGTTATCGGAATCTAAGTAAAATCCGTCGGAAGATCCAATCTTTCGGAGCTCCATTACAACCTTACTCTGAACATCCCGAGACCTCACCTCGGATATTGGCGAAGGACCCCCGTGTCCTCACTGTCGGCCGACCGCACGGCAAAATTCAGTTACCTGGCACGGCACGGCCACGCCACGCCGTGACGGTAGAGGCAGTGCCGCCATGCCAACGTTAATCCAGTTAGCTCCGGCCAGTTTCAGTTACCGAGTTACAGGACGAATTCGGTTCTACAAAATAGTTTGCCCATTTTGGAAGGGAATTTTATTACTGCGAAATTTGTAAAAATATTTTTGTAGGTACAAAACAGCAATTAGGAATGGTCGACCTCAAATATTGCTATGGGTAATGATCGCTGTAGAACCGTCCGCCGTAATGACGAAAATAACAAAAAATAAATGTTTATTTCTGGTAACAACTATTAAACTAAGTGCCTACCTACACCGAACACTATTATGTTACACCGAATATTACCTAAGTTAAATTAAAACTAAGGGTTAGTAGCGTACGTAGCTAGTTAGTTTAAAATTGCTCAAAATAACTTTTTATGTCTCTCCATGTCCCAATTTTAGTAAACTAAGATTGTTATAAGTCGTCTTACACGTTGATGAAAATACCCAGGGCGTCATGAGTAGCTCATAGCACAATTACAGCTCACACTACCGCTAAAAATGATCGAAGTTCCGATTAGTGTCGAATCCCTAAATAAATGGAAAAGTCAACTTGTTTTTAATATAATGAAACACCCGCCCCGAACAAGACTGAATCCGTTTTTTTTTATCTTATACGGTAGACAAACAGCAAGCGGGCCACGTAATGAAAAGTGCTTATTTTTATAGACGTAAGGGGTACACCAGGGGTATCGCCAATGCGTTGACTAGTTCTATCGGTTCTGTGAGTCATTAGTTACCTATATATTGGATACTTCACCTAATTGCGAACTTATGTAAACACGCCAGTATAACTTATAGATAAACCATCCCAACCACGTAATATTAACTGATAAACCGCCGCTTGCAAACATCCTTTTTCACTTCCATCGGTGATATGGAAAGCGTTCCGCAATTTCCAATTCGCAGAGCGTACGCCGCAAAATTACTTTTTTTATGAAATCTCCGTATATGTCGCGTTTGGGTAAGTGCATTACGAAATACGAGCGCTCTGATCGACAGGTGAGTTGATCACACGAGTGGCAGTTTGCTTCCAGATGAGCGTTCCATTTTATTGTTCAAATTCATGTTTATGTACGTACTAGTCGTATCGTTTTATTTTGACATTGCGTATATCGCATCTGTCTTTCGTAAGCTATTGTAGGTAAGGTACGGTGCTGTAAAAATTGTGTTTCGAGATGGGTGGTGTTAGGTGGGTTTTATTTTGTCCAGCGTGTGTATTAGACAACTCAACTTTTGAATGAAAATAAAAAGTAATTTAAACACGGAATGGTGACGAGGCTCGGAAAACAGCCTCTGCTGAAGACAGGAACGCACCACTTTGAGGATATTATCGTAAGTTATCCTGTGCTCGTGATATCCCTAGATTTGAACTTTGAAATTTGATTAAGTATTGTCTGTACTTTGTGTACCGTTACTCTTGGCCTGATGGATTGCTCTACCTACTGCCCTATTTAATTCTTTACTTCTTTAATCTAGTTATCTAATAGCTGAATTAATCGACGCTGCACTTGAACAGTTAAACGCCCCGCCTAGCTCTTTTTAATTTCTAGTAGTTTTTATCTCTACTAACTGAGTCTACGCCACCCGTAACAGCGTACCGCTTCACCTGTGTCTAATAGCTGAGCCTTACGGTACTCTTATATGGCATATTTTTACCTAAGAGTTGAGCTTACGCCACTGTCTAAACGGCGTAAATCTGAACTATTTTCTGGATATTTCCCTGCAGCAATAATTTTTAATTAATAATTTTCTAGTGTACATAGATATGCCTTTTAGGACATCCATCGATGTCACCACACAGCCGAAACACAACCTATAGGGTTTGACTATTTATGTGCATATCTTTTACCTAGGTATTTAACCAACGACTCAGAAAACTTAGTGTGCGGCGATGAGATCGAAGCATTTTATTATTATTACAAGCCTGGCAGCACCACAATGCAAAAATAAAACGAAGCAAGCCAAACAAAACAAAATACGAAAGGAGCATTTTGAAGCGCAACTCCTGCCAATGAATTAGAAAGTTTATGCCCGACCACCCGACCATGGCGGTCAAACAACCCCGCTACAACACTAGAGCCAAATTAACTTTTTATTTACCGCTTGTATTTGCTGGACATGTTTACAGCGCGCCTTTTTACGATACCGCAGCAGAGCGGGCGCAAATAGTGAATTACGGAACTCATAAGGAACTGGCTCAGTGTCACTGTAGAGATAGTGGACGCGTAAAAAAACTAAGTTTTAACGAAGCGTTATATAATGTATTTGTCGTAAGAATTTTTGCTCTTCTACGCTATGACAAACAAGCAGACAACCCATCTGATGGTAAGCATTTAGGTTGCAGGCAATTGTCACTGTGAGGACTAGGATGAAATGCCTCATGCCTATGATTGCAAAAGGATGTTCAAGTGCCAACTGAGGGAGTTATGTCATATACACCTCAGTGACAAACGAGCAGACACCCCACCTGATAGTAATTCAAACCAAAACACTGCAATGGAAACATTGTTCCTTGGCGGGAAGAATAGACAAGGGATGGTACTTGGGAACTAATCAATACAGGCGTTATTGGCAATTTACAAAAAATATTTCAATCATTTAAATACAGCGCCATTTTCATTTCGGGAAGAGGAGCTACATTAGCACATACATTGATAGGAGAGACCTATGTCCAGCAGTGGACTTGTATAGTTCGATGATAGATTGATTTGGATTATCAAAATAGAATAGCACTAATCGCTCATAATTTGTAAGACACTGTTAATAGTTTTATTTAAATTACGTATGAGCGCGGAAAACTCGATAGGGAATCTACAAATAATCAAAGACCATAAAAAATACATTACATACATCCATAATCATGGAATCGATGTTATAATTTCAGTCCCTGTCATGTCCGTAATCAAAACCTTGATAATTCAATTAAAAAGTTCAGAGCTATTATCGGATGGTGTGTACTTGGTGGTAGTAGAAAGTAACGGAATTAGATAGTAGCGGACGTAGCGTAGGCCGACACCAACGTTGGCTGCAGCGCTAATAGTCCAATATTTGTATCTAGAAAATAGCATTGATCAATACGTTGGTAGTGGCCGGCTCTGAGTCCCGTACATATTTTCGAAGCTCATTTTACCGCATAACTGATCAACTAAATACAATTCGCCTTCCCAAATCTGCTTAAAAGAACTTCTGACCGATAAACGTTTCGTGTGTCGGTTTTATAAAAGGAAGCTGCGGTGACCTTCTTGATTCATAAGGACGTTGGCTGCTACTTGCCCAGTGTTGGCACCGGCTTTGGGCCAATGTGTGCAGCCGGCGGTATGTGTTCGAGTACCAAACCTAAATACAATTCGACTTCCTAAATCTGCTCGAAAGAACTGACCAATGAACGTTTGACCGAATCAACGTTTCGGTGTTGGTTTTATCAAAGGAAACTGCGCTGACACTCTTGATTCAAAAGGACGTTGGCTGCTCTTGCCCAGCGTTGGCACCTGCGTTGGGCCAACGTGTGCAGCCGGCGGTATGTATTCGAGTACCGAACCTAAATACAATTCGACTTCCTAAATCTTACGCAACGTTTTATAGAGGTGGGCAAGGCATTGACGATACTCTTGGTGTTGCTACTGTCTATCGACAGTGGTGACTACATTCCAACAGGTGGCCCGCTTGCCTATTTACCCAAAGTATGAAAAAAAAAATCTGCTTGAAAGAACTGACCGACGAACGTTTGACCGAATCAATGTTTCGTGTCGGTTTTATCAAAAGAAAACGCGCTGACACTCGTGATTCGTAAGCACATTGGCTGCTCCTTGACCAACGTTGGCACCGGCGCTTGGCCAACGTGTACAGCTGGCGGTACGTATTCCAGTACCGAACCGAACACTAAAACGTCATGTGGGGAAGTCACACGCAAAGTGCGTTGTTAATTCATAGCCCTACTATCAAAATAAGAGGCTATTCACGCCGCCTTGAAAACGTAATGCGTCGGTAGTTTGAGCCATTTAGTATTCATTGCGAGGGTGGATGGAATTTTTTTTTGACATTTTGCTTTTGAATACACAAAGACAATCTGTAAATCCCTACACGGTTGCTTTGAAGACCCGTGGATGAATTTTTGTGTTATTTTTGTACTCAGCCAGACACAACAAGGTACTTTTCATCGTTTATTAACCATTAACTATTATACATACATAATATACGACATTAAACCATTGACGAATATGTTCAGAGCGCAACGCAACTTAAATATAGAGAACATTAATTTTCCAGTGTACGCCCCGACAGGACGTAACTCCCAAAACTAGCACGTTACAACTCAGCAGGAACTGTAGTCGGGTGGAACCGCAATATCTCCCCTGACACTTATATGAGTTTCAAAACTCCCAAGTTCTGTATATTTGAGGTCAGAACTGACATTAAACATGGCAGATTTCACTCTCTGTCTGGCGCGCCCAACTTCCCAAACTACGATAAACTGTTGCGAAATTACCAAGTTTTTCGAATAATAGCCGAGTCAGCCTTTAAGTTGGTCGATATATCAAGCGTCGCGAGATAAAGAGCTCTGATACTCGCTAAAAACTTGCTTAATTCGTACTAATTAAACTGTCTTTGATGTTCAACTTAGTTTATCGTCTTTGACGTCTAAAGCGTGCAAAGTTTGACATAGACTTATAAACTACTTGACATGTACTAAAATCTACATCGTTGTGCTCATCAACATTTCTGGCATTTCATTGACAATCATATTTTATTTTGCTACTCAATGACAAACGAAGAGACAGCCCACCTGATGGTAAGTGGTTACTGTCGCCCATAACATCCACGATTCATGCAATTCGTTTTCAAGTAACAACATGCGTTGTCACTGTGAGGAATATAAAGTTATAGACCGATGTTTGTATGGCACTTTAAAAATTCATTTTAGTCTATATTATTAAAAGAGCTATTTGACTAGCTCCACTTAGTATTTTACAACACATACTAACTTGTAATTATTTCCTAATAGTACTACAGTTTGGGGCGTTGCGGGCCAAGAATTGATAATGTTGCCCAGGTAATATTTATATCGTTTACATTATAACATTATTTAATATTTACTACCAACGTGAAGCTATTGTAGATTAAAAATACACGCAGAAAATATACGACCATTACCGTCTTGGGTAACGTAAATTACGCGCCTAACAAGCTGCCACATTAAGGAGACAATGCAAACATAAACCTGCAATTGACCGACAAACTTAAAATACCATGCAGGCAAGGCCGTCTGACATGTCGCCTAAACTACTACACGTTAGTTGTAAATTAATGAAATAATAACTACTCACTTATTCCCTAAGTACCAATTTTTTATCCATTTATTTTTAAACGAATGTCCTATTCTCTGCCCTATCGTAAGATGGCGTTCTAATTTTTGCTTAGTTTACTTGCCACCTTTACTTAGAAAGAACCCAGGATAACTAGATTTGAAATACTCGTAGCTAAAATGTCCCTAATAATTTGAACAATCACGGCAAGTTATCCACTGACAGACTGACGAGAAGTCTGATGGGATTAAGCTGTAACAGTAGCAAACTGTGCGTTTTTGTTTTTAAGGCTTCAATCGAGTGAAAAAGATTTAGACTTTTAATGGCATGAAAAATTTATACAAAAAAGTACATTCATGTCGGAATTGCTCGTAAAGTTACTGTCATAATTAATTATTGATAATTTCTCCATTCGTATTTTATTTTTGAAAGTAAAATAAGGGAAAATGTTGGTGAGGCTTTCATGAAAGAAAATGTGACGAGGCTAAATAAAGAATTGCTCAAAGGAGAGCAGGATTGATACGAGGGGATGTTGAAGATATGAAGCAGTAGACTCAATCGGGCATTTCGTTATTGCCTTGAAAAGGACTAGGTTCACCATTTACACATTGCAGGACATAATCCACCAGAAGGCATAATAAGCAGTGACCTAAACGTCATTACTGAGGCAACTTGTAATGAGGACACACATAGTCATTCTGCATCGTTAATCTATACCTACCATCTTCACGGGCTGGATTAACGAGGTTGTAATGTACGAGTAAGACTGCTGGCGGACTTGGCTGTCCGACCCGCCTTGACCCACTAAATAGTTGGACAATAATTTACCGAGCATGGTGTTTCCACTAAATTCAGCTTACATGCTATTATGCCAGCCAAATTGTAGTGTATAGCCCGCAGTGCCGTAAGACATTGCGTAACTTGTTTACATTACTGTAGAACAAACTGACCGTCGTTTATTGTTTCAGTCTCACAGATTTAGTTCCCGATATTCGAATTGTTTATGTTGTGTTTTATCGTGAAATGTATTAATACATTGTGTGTAAGTCGTCGAACAATAGCGATTGAAATTGAAAATCAACAAATAAATCTACGTTTTACTTTCTCAAATAACAATCCAACGAAATGTAAGCACAGAAGTGGTGGACAGCGTAAAACAACATCACTCAACAAAGTAAAACAAACGAAGGCAAATATCACACGGCAATGTCAACACAAATTGATATCACGTAACGAGTAAAGTAAAACAAAGTGCACGCATCACGCAGGCACCTACCAAATATAGGTTAATGGATGCGATAGAATGTTGCATCTTTATGCAACGAACTCGGTGATCCGTACTTTGAGGTCAGATAAAAAGCGCATGCGTTCGCGTATTACATCGCGTGTTGGAGGCAATTAATTGACGTAGGTACCATCGCAAGTGCATTGTACTCGGCGTAATCGGCTACAGCTGTGCAGATACCAGTGTTGAATATTATTAGCGAGCCTTCCCTTCGTCACAATGGTCAACGGTCATGTTATGATTGCTCATTTCATGATGCTAACGATACTCGCTGAATTGAGTACGCACATATATTATGTGCTATGTGAAAGTACTCACAAGATTGTGCAAGGGTATCTTGGCAGTGGTTCATTAGATAGAAAAACTATCTGTTAAACTAAAGCTTTTAAGTTGTGTACCTAATCAAATTTTTGTACGAAAATGATGTTGATTTGTTATGAGTTTATGACATAGATGCAAATAGGTTAGCCCTTTCGAAAAATATCGAATCTTAAAATTTGACTTCAACATAAGCGATTAGGCTTCCAACCCACACAATATTTTCTACTACTACCCAAACTCGACTGAAATAAATATAAAATCCTGATATTTGGTCCTAAACTTAACAAAATGTCACAAGTGGTTCGTCGTAGCTCTTGACGGAGCACGGGAGATTCTTTTTTATATTAGACTAGACAGGCATTGGACCGCCATCTCACCTGTTGGTTTCTCACCGGTTCGTCAATTGAACCGGTACAGGGCATATAGCACAGTTCAAAAGGGAAATACATGAAACTTAACTTAATCCCATAAAACAATATTTCCAATCTGCCCCGTTACCGGACATATCCATCACTTATTACAAGATATTTATGAACTATCAATTGATGCTGATGGATAAAAAAGTAGGATACAAAAAGGATAGCATTTCACAAGCACAGCACGTGCATACAACACTCACCCACGACGAGACTGCGGTTACTTAACAATCATTACCTACAATATAGAGGCGTGGGAGCGCGCTCGCGTGAATCATTGTTAATTATCAGTTGCTTTACCGCCATCTATCATGTGTCGTAATTACTTTCGAATTACGTGCGAATGGGAGAATCCGTTTCCGAAAGCTTTTTTCTTATCTCTGAATCGAAAGTGACGACTGTATCTCGTGCTTGATTATGTTGCTTGTTTTAGACCCCATTCAGTGCTCGACGGAGCGTATGTGTAAACGTCGATTTGACGGAGCTAGCTGTGTGACAATGTTTAAACAACTTCAGTATATCCAAAGATATTTGACATAGAGCCTCGACCTATAGAGAATGTACACTGCCAGTCTGTCACAACTCTATACAAATGACTCAATGTCATACAAAAAGCTAATACATCAAGATGACCAAGGCCACCAAATTTGACGATAACAGTGGTAACAGTGGTATTTGACAACTTTTAGCCCCTTATAGTCCCTTTTGGACACGTTATATGCACCATTAAAAATATAGACAAAATATAGATTGCAACTTCAGCTGTGAGTAGGCTCCTTCTATGCCTCTATGTCCAATTTCTTTGAGTACATTATTGATATTCAATCAAGCACATCACACGTCAAAATACCCACCAAATAGCAATAACGAGCAAGAAACAACAAAGACGAGCATCCAAAATAAAACAACATTATATTCGTTCGTCTACGAAACGCACCATAAAAAGCATAGTTGTTGGGAAACAATATTATCGATGCTAATAAAAGTGTCACAAAGCCATAGCAGGCCTTTAACAGTCGGCCATTAACTGTCTCCAGGGACGTCAATTATCACCGGTTAAGCTGACAAAAGATAACACGGCTTTGAAGACCACAATGGTGTCACGAGTGTAGTGCCACCAATACATCTGTGCAGTAGACAAAATCGGAACTAAGACTATAATACTAAAATGACAGTTTGAAACGAGGACATTTTCACGACCGGCGACAGGTAAGTCGGTCGCGCAGTAACACAATAATGTTGTCAATCTCCGTCATGTTATGCGAAAAGGAGAAAAAGCTAAGCGAAACACTCATTCATTGCAAAAGCGTTACTAATAAGTAGTCATTAGTACTTAAAACTTCTCTCTCGTTTCGGTAAAAATCGCTTCGTTTCCATATATATCCTAGTAATGATCTTAGGCACGTTGCATTGCTGACAAATATAATAAATAGATAAATAATAAATACCATATAGGTACACAATGTCCATCATATTAAAAAGTTACACATTGCATCAACCCCTTTAGACTTGCGGATGTCGTAGTAACCTACAAAACGACTAGAGGACTAATCAGCTAGGACCTCCGGAGACCAGTAAAATAGACTACATGGGCATTTTTTGTTCTGTGTATCTTTAGACACTGCGATCTCCAACCTGCCTACTAGGCGTAGAGATTATAGTGAAACTCATTGATCTGGAGGAAGCTCAAGTCCAGCAGTGGCCTTCCTTACATAGTATAAAATAAAGTCGCCTTCGGCGTCTGTCTGTATATCAGCTAACTCCTTCGAATGCGTTTATTACATTTGGCTAAATTAAGTCATTTAGAGTATTGCTTCCGAAAGGTTTTAATAGTGCGAACTCGTGCGAAATCGGAGCGGTTTTCTAGATTTTATATAGGCTGTTTCTAGAGACACTTGCTCCATGTTCGGTCACATCGACATTTAATCAAGTAAGATGTCATCACCGATTTCAAATCTCTGACTATTAAAAAGTAACGAACACCTGACTAAGTAAAATTGTACAAAAAAATCCAATCCGGGATTATCTACTCTTAAGTACACACAATCTATAAGGCTTCATGCGCTGGGCGTTCCTGGGGCTTGTTAATATTGGAGTCAGGATAGTTTAAGTGCTGATGTACTAGACACACCAGTTCTAACTAATAACCCTTAGTTAGGACTTTCCAGAACAAGCTGTGGTGTCTTGTACCGGTTGGCTACATGCAATTACTCACGGGCTAGTATATAATAATATAATGCAACCGCATGTGCATGTTGCGATATAATATATGATTTGACGAACGAAGAAAGTAAATCAAGTCAGCGATTTATGTGTCTCCAGGTCGAAGTAAGGAATTAAACAAATGTTAGGTTATGTTTGCCTACCTTCTGCTGTGCAGAAGGTAGGCATAGTGTTTCAATAATAACAGCTTTGAAAATAATATTTCCATACTTCTTGCATTTTTAAGGAAGAAATTTAGTTTGGTATCTGTCGTATAGACACCCATACTTAATGAACCAAATGAACGAAACAAGTTGATGATCCTCAGTGTAAATTTTCTCAAAATGGGTGAAATGATATTACAACTGCAAAACAAATAAAATACACAGATATCCATTATTAATTTCCTACCTTCCTCGGAGAACATCAGCATTGAGAATAACAGACAAACGGCAACCGACATGTAGTTCACGGTATTTCTAGTAGGTATATAATTTGTTCAACCAGGTGCTACCCGTCGGTAGGTTAGGCTATCGACACGTCGTTCTTCATACATTGTTCCAAACATAACTCTGTTTGGCAATTTACTCCAAAAACTGCAAACAACTAACCGATAGTGCTTTAAAATAAAAATATCGATAAACTCGAAGAGTCGAAAATCGATAAAGTCGGAACTTTTACATGTATTCTTTCCACGAGAGCTTCTATAAGAAAAAGGTAGCCATTACTGTAATCAGTTGTTTGAAAAGACTTTCTCGTGTTTTGAAGCTGGTAGCAGGGTCACGGAGGTCAGATGGTAGTCGCTCCACTGTAATGACCTGATATGCCAAATCCTGGATCATGTCAAGGCGGACCCCGGGCCCTCGTGCGCGAGAGCACTTCCGGGAGCCTTAACGCCAAGATTAAGATATAATAAGGCGAACAAGTTTAACTTACTCTATTTATAAAAGGTTAATCATAGTACTTCACCCTTCTGGGCTGCGTCATTTGACAATAATACCACGAAAATGGTCCTGAAGTTTGTTACGTATTTGCATGTTGAAACATCAAAAAGTTCAGATCACGCAGATCGAGCTTTAGTATGCTGACAGTTATTTTAATGTAGGCATTCGCTAAAAGAATAACTTTTCCGTAAGATGAAAATTTCCGTGATGAAAGGGATGAAACGAGAACGAAAATAAATCTTATTAGCAAAATAAAACAGGTCAACATCGAGTGCCTAATATAGAACGTTCACACAAGTTACAACACTAGTTTCAAACACAGTATTCCTTACCAAACTGCATTACCAATGCCATAAACGATCCAGACAACAGCTTATGTATTGGTAGGATGCCAAACAGCCTCGGGGAGCACTGTTCTGAATCAGTGAAAATACAACGAAATACTCTTCTTAGTGCTTGTAAGTTTTGGAGGTATATGTCCATATTTGGAGGACTTCCCAACATGACGTTCTTAGTGGTTCAGTGGTGACCACCATCTCGCTCTACTAGAGATCCCGGGTACTATTCCCGGAAGGGCTGGATGTCGCAGTTTTGAAAATATAAACCGTAATGCTGCTTTTAAGTCCATGGTATGCGGAGGTTCTAGGTGATCCCAATGACACTACCCAGTTTTAAATATTTATTTAGGGTGCCACATAACTACTAAAATAGATCCTTGGTGAAAAAATTAGTTCTTATTCACTATATGGTATTATATAATTAATTAGCTACGTCGAACAATGTGTTTTAATATAAATATAAATAGCTAGCTTGTCTGAAATATAATCTACTGAATAATTAACATTTTTGTGTGTTGGTAGTGAAATGATGTCGTAATATTATGTAAAAATATTAAGATTTTTATCACACGATCAAATGCAAATGTCCGTGACATAAAAGCGATGAGTGGAATATTCATCATAATTTTATTCTTGTGAAATTATACCTACGTCAAAAAGCTCAGTGATATTTAGTAAAATAATTATATTAACACATAAAACTAAGACGATGACAAAGAAGTAAAATCTGTTTGTTTGAGGGATGAGACAATGTCAAAATTCCTGACCTTCCTTCTTCCAATGAAAGCTCCGTGAGCACTAACCCTGACTAATAGATAACTCACCTAAACGTTAATGATCGAATAGACGACCTTAAACACTCAAAATTTCTACAATTTCCCTCAAAATATTTCATTTATTAGTGTCAAAATTTAGTAATATCTAGCTCAAACTAAAATGAGCACGCAATGTAATGTTTGTCTAAGTATGTTAAGCCGCACTACTACGACGTATCGGCGTCACAGGTACTTGCGTTCAGAATCGATATTTACGTGTCGGACGTTTTTTAAACCAAGGACAGCCATAGGCAGGTGTTTGTGACATACAAATTTTTGATAACATAATCATACTTTAATGTTTCTCTAGACGTGTATAAACCATTTATTGAACTGGTGTAATTTTTTTTTATCGAAATATATTTTCTTTCCGTTCCGTTTCGAGCTTATTAGATTTAGTGGACGCTATTTATCGGCATCGTAGGTGGGGATAAATACGCCAACCAAAACTGTGTAATTCGTTTTATCAAGTATGTATTTGTGTACCTATTATTTGCTATCAATAACTGATTACAAGCGTTAGAAGTACAAGAATTAGGTACGCACGAAGTACGAGTAGCAATTATCAGGCGATATAATTCGCGCAACATTTTACCCACATCAATACCATCGAAATGATAAATTACCCGGAAAAGCACAGGCATGACTGGGCACAACCAGGAGCAACACAGACATCCGACACTGGCCAACTAATTGGGCACAAATCCTCGGAAGAAAAACATTAATTTCTCTGCCCGGGCGAATTCTAGTACACAAATAACGTGGGCCGCGTGGTAACTGCGCAACTGGACACGTTCCCTGGAACCTACTGACTCGTACTATCGCCTAGGGGTTGGATCGTGAAGATACAACGACTACTGCAACTATAGGGATAGCTGTACCAGGCGTAACAAAGGGCCCCGCCAACCTCAACGAAAGCCATAAATCCAAAGATCAGGTTCGCATAAACGACATTATTAGGGGACCGACGAATTTTATATTAAGCTGTAAAAGGATTGGCTTTGTTTCTCGGCAGCGTTGTAAACTGGTAACAATGCTTGGCTGTCCTTTGTAGCTATATTTATACATGTATTTTCGAAGTGGTTACCTATTAGGTCTCGAAAATTTGATTTAATTTGTCGGTGAAATAAAATCAATAATGAAATCAACAATAATAATACTGAATAATAATAGGTACTTAATTTCTTGTTTCTCCACAACAATAATACTGGAACGAATACCACAAACATTCGTAAAAGCCGCGCCACACGCAAGCGGCACCCATCTACTTACACCGTTGAGGATGCAATTCATTGTGACGTCACTCCGCTAGAATCCATTAGAAAAAACTACTTCTTCAACGGACGGGCGGAAAAGGCAACAATAAAAGCTGATTTCGTGACCAGAAACTTTAACTCAAATCGTGTTGTATGCCATCCCTAACCTTGTAGAAGGACCGAAAAGGCCAGTAGGTGACTGCCGCTGACCGAATGCCCTACGCCAATTTCATTCAACCGAGTCACGACAGGGACGGCCACAGTGAAATTGCTTTCCCAGCCCGGTATGTTCCCCTTTGTAAACATTGATAAAAGTCCGTCTTGCTTCTTGGTATTTGGCAGCGAGTTCGACGTACCTACTTGGCAGACAGTTTGATAAAACTAGGCAAGTTACAAAAGTGGTAGGTATGTATTTATTTGCAAGGGAAACAAATTGGAGCTCGCGAGTATAATATTTTTCCGATGCTGTTTTATTCTTAGTCTCCATTGAGTTGCGCACAAATTGATTCTAAGTCTTCTTATCTGCCTGAGAATATCGTTAACAATTTATAATGGAATGTCTCGGCCCTGTCAGCGTTTAGAAGGTTTTTGGTAAAATCTTCTTTGTGGCCTTTAACTTTGACATTATACTAAATTGATTTGGAGCCGTGTCGAAACGCTTTAAGCCAGCAACAATAATTGCTTGTCGGCATAAATTTTCATCTTTACGAAACGTTCACTAATTACTTCGTCAAAATTAATGACGGTTTTATTCATCAAACTCGCAAAACTGTTATCGGGTACTCGACTAACGGGTTATCGACTAACGCGTCCGTCAAAAATATTCGGAATTTTGACACACGTTAAACTGTTTGACGCTTGTAAAATTTTAATTGACCAGATAGATTCAGGTAATTATAATTATCCAACATAAGTAGGTATAGCTAAAACTAATGTGTACAATTTACAAAGTAATTATTTATTTGACACAGATCGTGTAAATTAATTGAAATGCTTAATTATGTCAATGTAATTAGATTTCTAATATGATTTATATCGTTTTGTTGGAAGATTAATTTGCCGTATTTTTATTTGTATACACTATTTTGAATCACGTAATAAAAATGTAAGACAGCGTTGAAAAAGAGCGGACTTGACTACTGGGAGTGTTCAACCTATGTACCCACTACAAATGTTGATTTAAGAAATAAATTATTTATTTAAGAAATAAGTAATTATGTATACCTACAAAATTATTTATAGATTTTCGTGTTTCGAGTACGGTCTCCGTTATTGGTTTGGCGTAGGTTGTGGGTTTCATTCCAACATATTTGCAAAAATAATAGCCCTTTATAGATCTAATTAGGTAACAAAAATAAATTAAAACAGTTTTCAGTTTTCGTTATTTTCAGTATTCTGTTACAACAACGTATTTTACGAACACTTACTTTATTTGAAGAAGAGCTTCAACTGCAGACGTCTAATTTCAAATAAGACCCTCCAAAATCTTTGGCACAATCTACAGAAATACCTAGTAGTTGCCAATATTTAAAAAATCTTTATCTTTCTTAAAGCATTTAATAAAAAAGTGCTCGCGAGAGATACTTCACAGACCGCAATTAAAGTCCAAGCACGATTGTTCGGTACCGATTAAAAATCTACAACTGACAACGGATGTGAGTTAATAATCACCCGGTCTAGTTCTACGAGAGAATTTCAACGTTTCTAGAAAGCCAGATATTGTACAAGTCAGCGCTTGGGTTTCCGTTTGAATTCATTCTGGAAGCGTTCCAAGTTACAGCGTAATTTCAAAAGCTTCCGAAGCTACGTCAAAGGTCATATTAAAAATTATTGCCTTAACTTGAAATGAAAGTTAGGGAGCGGCTTACCGGAATCTGCTTCAAATTTTATATTCTGGGTCCCCCCTTTCAATTTACTTCGATGACTTACCTGAAACAAATATGAAATTGATGATAAAGTCAGTGAACGATTATAACGGAGCATTATGGTTGCCTAAACATTTTAACAGATTTAATTCAAGTGACGCACCCTCCGTATCCTTATCCTCACATAGTATAAAACAAAGTTGCATTCTGCTGTCTATATATCCGCAAATTCCTGCTTAACCAAGCAAAAGAGTTTGATGCGGTTTTCACTGTAGGTAATTTAGATAATTTTATCCGAAAGGATTATATGTATAATACAGGCATATGATAATGGAGAAACTAAGAAACCCTTGCGAAGCCGGGTCTGGTCGCTAGTTAAACATATCTTCTTTTGACGTCGCGTGTGAAAACTAGAAATCTATCATTTAAAATTACATGGCGGCGTCATAAAACAATTACGATGAACCTAATCTCTCCCTGTACTTTCAAATCAATTAACTCCGTAATATGATCAGAATCCCAACAAGACATCTCAAACACTCCCCAAGGCATAATCAACTCCAGCCAACTACTAGGAACAAGGCAATCACTGCTGTCGAGTAGTTGCGTGTCGTCAGCAATCCTCTCCGGCTTACTCAATCGAATAATTTGTGATGTGTAATGAAAAAGTCGATTATTTTTTTACAGAATGGAGCGGCACAATGGCCACGATTGTAACTCAACCGAGGCATTATCGCGGCTAGTGGGCGTGAAGAGATAAAACGTGTCCCGTGCACGGTTTGTTAAACAAATCGCTTTTTAGGGCCCGCGCCGTACAACTGTACGTGGAAGATTTGTATCGGCGATCGCGTTCGATGATCCACGGAAGCTGTGCAGCTATTCAGAAGCTTTTACAAGGCAAGTTTACTCGGCCGTTGCCTATTTATAGCTAAATATATAGGTGGAATAGTTTATTACAGTAGAATAGTTAGCATAGAGTTATGTCATCATCGTCTTTGTGTCCTCTTCTAATATCATTCTCAAAATATAGTTTACAAAGGCGGGCTAACTTCTACAAGAGATCTCTTCCGGTCAACTCGAGAGGTGTGAAAGCGATATCACGGGTACTTGTTAAAGGAATCAGTTTAAATTGTTTAATAAAGTTAATTAAAATCAATTTAAATTAATGCTCCTCAACGAAATATTTACTTTATATGCCTATATAAATAATTTGCATAAATATACCTACATATACTTTATACACCTATACCTGTCATAGTAGTGTCGATAATAAGTGTTCACTTAAAAGTGAGTAAGATCAAGCCCAACTTTTTGACTTGATTTCTGTATGGAATACACACTCCTCTGGGTAGAATCAAGGTCTGCGACTTAGTAGGATTGACAAGTAAACCAAATTGCCTAGCCCAGTCATGTATAGCGACAAGGTATAATATAACGGGAGAGATGTCTTTATCCTGCAGTGGGTCATTGGTCACTGATGGCTGCTAATAAATAATAGTCAATTTAGTACAGGCTCTTCCTAGTGATTGGTCAGTCAGCTTAAGGCGAGGTTTTACTTATTAGTCGGTCTGAAAATAGTCCAGAAATTAAAAAAGAATTAAAGCAAGCATGTACCTCGAAAGTCCTCAAAAACTTCCATCAAATTATCCCGAAGTAAATTGACTTTTTTAACCTGGTATGAGTGCTTATATTGTACCACTAATACGTTCAAGCATCCACTACGACGAGGATTAATTACAGTGTTCATTCCCAATTTTGTACACATTTTAAAGCATTTTATTATGATTCATCTTCAACGCCATTGTTATAACAACCAACAGACTCTTTCCAATCTTAATCAATAACTGTATATTAAAAAAGCTTGATTTGGAAACCTCCATTTACCCGCTGAGTTTGCTTCAAACATAATTCTATTGAGTTGTTTCTCTGATTCGAATTGAAATAGGTCATTATTCTTTCAAATACTGGCGTAAATGTTGGCTGGCTTTTTACAATTATACGATTCAATGGTTTTAATGGCATCTTGACTTAAGGCATAAATAATGAATGCACGAAACGGCCTTCAACAATTTCCAGTAAACGCTTCCACGAATAAAAATCTAATACGCCAAATGATTTAAAATAGAAAATATACGTCGATAAGTGCCTATTCTTTTTTTTAAGAAGAGAGCAATGCTAATGAAGGCAAATCGCTCCGAAGGTTGCGATCATCGTTCTAATAGAAGCGAGCAATTCGTTTCTTTATTGTAATTTTTAGCTTACACTCTGAAGCTAGATTTCTAATTTTATTTAACATAATCTCACTTGAACAAGCATTATAATGAACAACGATTAGATTATGTAAGAAAAGCAACATTAATATAAATATTTCTATCGAAATAAGTATGAGAGAAGATCTCAGTAAATTGTTAGTCTAGGTACCTATAATGACGGTAGTAATTGGAAGTTCGTAGATATTTTCTCTGACAATATAAATTTGTAGCCCCACTTACAACAAGCAGTTTATATTCTAGATTCTAGAGAATTAAAAGTCAAAGAGTAAAGTTTTCTTAATGCCACAAAGGCTCCACTAAACTACACAAATAGGCACTAAACTAAAAGATTTCCTCTGTAGCCTGTCCTTTATGTCACAAACGGTGATAAATATCTACCTACACAACCATCAACCGCTGTTAATGTCAATATGTTTGCTCGCTGTACCAGTTACCTATCTCGCAGCTCGCAATCACTGTACGATATCAACAGCCTGCCATTGAAACGCTATTTCACCCAATTTAGTTACACCAAATCGACAGGCAGTATGCATTAGTCTCGAAGACTGTTTGCCAGTGGATTAACCACTGAGCGCCACACAAAGAGCCGTGCCTGTCACATCTCACATCTCGTATTTCAATTTAGCACTATATCAACGCAAACAACCGAATCACGATACAATCATCGTATCATATACGATTCTGTAAGTATTGCGCGTGACTGTTGAAGACGCCCTTTGCTACGGTGTTAAGGGATGTTTTCCTTTGTCGCTGTCGAGACTGTGCTGCGAATCGGATCGCCGTTCCGTCTCGGCGACGATGGCATCAATCTCGTTGGATGGATGCTAAACTGCTTAGGCTATGTGCCGGCCTCATGAGACAGGCTTTGAGGTTGATATACGGCCCCTCTTAGGACTTGAGCCTGGGATTATCTTAGTGATACATGCGTAGATTACTGGGAACTAATCATACTGTGATGCACAATTGACTATTGGATCACTAATCGTTGCAATTATTGGCGCACTGCCAACTCCTTTGATTACGATCCATTATCGATCTGATAATTTCTAAACACATAAGCTTTAGTAATGCAGATAATAATAATATTAAGGTAGTTGTAGGTGGGTATTATACATAAATATGTATGTGGTGTAGCTATATTATGTACATATTTCGTTTCTTCTACCTTCACAGATCGATGTTGTGATCAAGGTAGACCAGTTTTGTTGCATATAAAATAAATAGTTTTCTGTTTACTTTACATAACTACACGAATAAAATGTTGGAGGGACCTTGTCGTAACATTATACATATTTGTATGATGTTATACCCCTATCAACAGCATCAAAAGCGTTTCTTATGTTGCTGATTCACCCTCGTTAGCGAAGTTAATTGTCAACTCGGCCCACGTACAGCGCACGTCGGCTAAATACCAAAGACGCACCTACCTACATTACGTGTCCAATTTCGGCGGTCGCCTGAACAATTACGTGCGTCATATATTACCCGGGATGTAGATTAGGTCGCGAGCGCCTATAATACCCCATTCTACTCAAACCTATTAGAACCAATCACATGCACGCTCATTGAATACCCGGAGACATTCTATTGTGGCGCTCGAGATGCACGTACCAGAATAGACCCACCGAATTATAAGGTTACCACACATCGAGGAGATTGTACCGATGTTACGTTACGTTACGTGTACCTACCTAATGATGTCGCCCTTGTATGGCTGCTAACTTGCCTCAACGCACACATTGCGTCTAATCCGATGAATATTAATAACGTTTCCCACTTAAGTAGTGGTAGAAATGTATAATTATTCCATAGTTCTGTAAACGAGTACGTGTGTATACGTATTCATAATCCGACATTCATTGCGAAGCCATATTGTTTTTGATAGAGAAAGAGAATTATAAATTCAATGCGGCGACCGAGTCGGCGCCCGCAAATGCATTCCAATAAAAATTCTATCACTGGAAAAACCGGCGCGAATATCAATATTGGCGATATCGCAACAGATTTGCCGCGGCCCGCAACAAGGCGTATCGCTGACAAAACAAATTTACATAAATCCCGTCGAATCCGTAAAAATGACGCGCGACAAGCGAGCCGATAAGCTTCGGATATCATTAGCCGGGGACTGGTTGGAGCGATCCCTCACTTGTGCGGCCTCCGACGGGGCCGCTAGCTGGAAAATCCCAAATATCAATCTCCTTTCCCCTCATTCTCCTCACGATCAATTCTAAATTGAAAAGCCCGGGAGATGTGCAATCAGTCTGAGGCCGAATTTTCCGAGTTTTCATTGCGGATTTTCCTCTGAACCCCATATCTAGAAAACAATTTTCGAGTTCTAAAAATAAGGAAGTTCACAGCGGTTATTAATTTAATTCTGATGCTCGCTGCAACGGCGGGAAGTTTCATAATGTTTGCCCGCGACGCCGCGGCTCCTGAGCCCGAGGACTTTGACTGTATTCTTTTATTTCATATGATGCAATCTAACGGAACTACTGGTAGTTCTTGTTACAATTTCATTCTTGTTGCTAGAAACTTCGACGCAGTAAAATCACTTTTCGTTCTGCAGAAGACTACTCCAATTTGAGTTCAGAATTAAATTATAAGACGCATAATTTTTCTTTTTGAAAGTTTGCAATGATTGAATGAGCAACCCGGCCTTCATGTGCAAATATAACAGTTTTAGTACTAACTATTAATATAATTTTATGGAGGAGTGTAAATCACTGAGCGTTTAGCGGTCCCCTGAGTAAGAAGTCTATGATGGATTTATTGGATATAAAAGTTCATAGAAATATTCGGCACTGGCCCAATATTTCAAATTTATTGCACTACGAGGTAAATAACAATATAAGAAAAAACGCATAAAATAAAAATAAAAAATCATTGACACACCGGCCGCTCAAATTTTAGACGTTGTTAAAACATCTACAAGGCAGCAAGCCACACCGTCTAGCTAGCTTATGGCGTCTTAATGGTTAAGTTAGACGCAGCACAATTATTCACGGGCTAAATTCCCCGTCAGACGATGCCTAGCAACATTTCTAGTTGTTGTCTCGCTACGTGGCAGCCGCTGGATAGTGCCGCCTCGAAATTATAATTTCAAATTTTGCTTCGAAATCGCCGTGAACTAATATTCGTCTGACCTTTATCCGAATTGCGACTGGTGTTGCTTGGCGTTTCAGTTGCGCAATTCACGTAAAATACGCCATGCCTCAGTAGGCCTACTAGCTAATATGTGTTAACCGAACATTATTATTATTTTTGGTTAGGCACAGTCTGCATCAATAGTAGTTAAGCGAAATAAGAACCCAAAATGACCCAAGATAGGCATTTGTAAAACCAATTTCGGTATGGACACAGTTTACAATAAATGCCATTCTAACTAGAACTATATCATGTCTAGATACAACTTAATTCTGCGTCTGATCAGATCATTAATAGTCTGGTGGCTTACTTACCTACTTCTGATGCCGGCTGTATCTACAGAAAGAATGAACTAAACCTATTAGAAATTTTATTGGTGCGAATATAAAATACTATAATCACTTGCGCCTCGTAATAGTACTAGAAGCCATAAAGAGAAAATGCGATACCACAAAGCTGAAGTACAATAACAATATTTCTATCTTACATTTATAAGCGATCTGCACCTTCCTGGCACACAAACACGATGACACATAAACTGAATGCGATATTAACTCTCTAGCACCCAAGAGGCCGGGTGTAGGCGACCCTTGACCTCGTGCCCAATCCCAATGGCTGGCCATCCACAGTACCGTAACACGGCTCTAGGGGCTCCCATTATGATATACGGCTATTCAAAAGGCCAGAGAAACTTAGCCCGTTCGACGGCCCGTAGTTGAGAAAGGAAGAGATAGGACATAGAAATAAAGGCGTATTTAAAAATAGAAACACCTGTCTAATTGTAAAACAATAAAAATCTAAAACGTATAATTCCCGGCCAATTTAAATACCAAATTAGTTTATTCTTTCTAAGCGTGTTAATATAAAGTTGTTCTAGGACAATGTAATTTGGACTAGGAAACTAATTTGGACAAAAAACTTTAGCACAAACGGTTGTTTACCATTTAGATCCACTTTAAACTACTCATTTTAATTCAGTAAAATTAAAACAAGGACGCCCAAGGACAAACCAGTTATGCCTGAAATCTGGTTTGGTTTCTAACACAAGAATTTTGTTATAAAACATTAAAGTTGCCGATTGTACACTATCTAAATTTTTATAATTTAGTGCATATAAACGCAAGATAGAGCCAGATCATTAAAATTAACATTTTATCTACATCTTTCCATGCAGTTTATAGTTATAGGCGTGATAATCTTCCAAGCTTATTAGCAAGATTGTGTTGCTCATCAAATTAACATTTTCCATTGCTGCTTAAATATTAATGTGGTAAGCAGTGGGTACCCAAAATAATGAAACTAAACAAGAGGTAAACGCATAACTAGCTAACCTAGCGGAACTAAAACCAACAGGGCCACTTGATTATAGCTCCGTAAAATCATAATGGAGCCTCTATTTGATTGCTGTGTAATTTCTTCCATAGCCATTTCCATTCCATAAGTTGCCGGTCATGGTCTGGTCACGCTTTTATACGACTGCACGAGAAATGCAAGACGGTTTTATAAAATACTTCATTGAGGTTCGAATTTCGTTGCTGACATTTAAGGTTTTTTTATATAGTCCAGTAGAGATATATTTTTTTGGTCACATAACCTTTGATAATTCTAAAGTTTTTCATTTTCGCTGGGTGGATAACTTAAGTGACTTTATTGCTATATACAAAAATGCTAACAGTTTAGAGTTGTGCAATTTGTGTAAAGTAGGTATTTGTTATTATTACGTGTTACAACGTTAATATAAAATTAAAGTTAAAAAACTTTGCTGTTTCTTTATGGGTACTATCGAATCTTTATACTAGTGAAAATGCTAACAGATAGGTACTGTGGAACTACGGAAAACTGAAAATGTGCTGTAATTTTTAGTATAAAAAATTAAAGTTTATAAAATCGTCTCCAATATGCTTATATAGATTAGTCATACCTTACAACAAAAGTTCTAACAACTAGGTACTATGCTGTGCAAGTAATTTAATTTTTTCTTTGCGACATGCACAATATTGAATTAAAGTTTATAATTTTGCGCCTACATATGCGTAACAACTAGCTCTACTACCATACAAAAGTTTCAACAAATAAGTTCTATGCGTTTTCTATAATAAATAAAATAACATTTCAATATTAGTATTACGGCGCGGCGGAGGAAAGCGGGGCCGTGCGGCGCTTTGACTGTACGTGGCGACGGCGTCGCTGTTGTTGACAACAAAATAACATTTTATAATGGCGACACTTAGTTCCAGGTTAAGCCACCGGATCAGACCAGTTTGTGGTTTGTATACATTTGATGTCCATATAGCTGGCACCATCACCATAGAATGTAATCGATTAACTATGTCCAAAACTTAATGGTGAAAATACTGAATATATGTTAATGGTTTGTTTGATCATTTGTTTTTATTTAAACTTCATCGAAATAAGTGCTAGTGATAACAATTTTTTGTTCACTTGTCCTTTGATCATTCAAAAGTTTCAGTTTTTGCTGGGTGGATAACTTAAGTGTATTCAATGCTAAGTTTTTTTTTTTTTTTTTATATTTTACAAGGCAAGCATTTGACCGCCATCTCACCTGTTGGTAAGTGACGATGCGGTCGAAGATGGAGCATGCCCGTCTTGGAACAGCCTATTCACTCCAGCCTTGAAGGCATCTAGATTATATTGATCAGGAAACACACTTGCAGGCAACGCGTTCCACTCCTTAGCCGTACGCATTATAAAGGTCGAGCCAAAGCGGCTCGTGCGGATAGCTGGAACATCCACGACATAAGAATGAAGCGCTCGCCCGGATCGCGTCTCCCGATGGCGGAAAGGGGCCGGCAGAATGAGGTCGTGCAGCTGCTTCGCACACTCTCCGAAATGTAACCTGTAGAAGACCGACAGACGCGCAACCCTACGCCGATGTTCGAGGCTCTGCAGCCTAGCCTCAACCAACTGCGGGTCACAAATTATCTTCTTAGCACGTTTTTCAACCGAATCCAAAGCCGCTAGTTGATATTTGGCTGATCCATCCCAGAGGTGGCAGCAGTACTCCATGCAGGATCGGACTTGTGCTTGATATAACTGAAGCAACTGCTTTGCAAGTACAAAAATGCTAACATTTTAGAGTTATGCAATATGTATAAAGTAGGTATTTGTTATTATTAACAACGTTAATATAAAATGTAATTTAAAATACTTCTTTATGGGTACTAATCTTTATACTAGTGAAAATGCTAACAGATAGATACAGTGAAACATCAGAAAAACGAAAATTGCAAGTGCAACCATGCCTTATACCAAATGTTCTAACAGATAAATAAAATGCTGCACAGGTACTTGAGTTTTTACTTTAAAAACATATACGTACTATGCCTTTCATTTAAATAGTGAATAACTATTTCGCGCGATCATTAGCAAGTAATACTCCTCCGCCCGCTCCGGTCATAATTTAAAACCATAATCATAGGTATACTAACTTAATGTAAAAATTATTATAAAATAATAATAATACATGTAGCCGAGCGTGCGTCTGCAGGTGCGCGTTGTAGGTATCAGGTGCGTCACGGCTGGAGACAGCGATGGGCGACGGCGGGCGGCGGGACAGGACGCGGGCGGTCGGTTGCATGTGTTAGATTATTAGATAATTTCTCCTTGGCCGCTACTCAATAGGTACTTACTCTGTGGACGTTACGGCACGTTTAAGGCACTACACCCCAAGAGTACTCGGAAATGATGGATTTTTGACAAGAAATATGTAATAATTTCTTCTTTACATGCAGGCCTATAGATAATAAAAAAAGTCCCAAAGCCAATTAATTATATGTATTTCTTTAATCTTTCCTTCAAATTATTGTCGAAGGAAATTATGATAGTTTTTTCTATTCGAAATATTAGAGCAACTACTAAGAATATCAAGATGGTTCTTTTTTCATAAGAAAGGTAATTAGTTTGTACAAATTACTGTTGGTTATATTTTTCGGTATCAATAACACCCATGCCTACTGAGCGACTAATCCACACCTGCCGTTCTCGCGCCAACGTACGTTTACGTTACATAATAAATCACTGTAAATTAATAAGGGCAAATATCGAAAAAGTAACCAACGGTAATTTGTACAAACTAATTACCTTTCTTATGAAAAAAGAACCATCTTGATATTCTTAGTAGTTGCTCTAATATTTCGAATAGAAAAAACTATCATAATTTCCTTCGACAATAATTTGAAGGAAAGACTAAAGAAATACATATAATTAATTGGCTTTGGGACTTTTTTTATTATCTATAGGCCTGCATGTAAAGAAGAAATTATTACATATTTCGTGTCAAAAATCCATCATTTCCGAGTACTCTTGGGGTGTAGTGCCTTAAACGTGCCGTAACGTCCACAGAGTAAGTACCTATTGAGTAGCGGCCAAGGAGAAATTATCTAATAATCTAACACATGCAACCGACCGCCCGCGTCCTGTCCCGCCGCCCGCCGTCGCCCATCGCTGTCTCCAGCCGTGACGCACCTGATACCTACAACGCGCACCTGCAGACGCACGCTCGGCTACATGTATTATTATTATTTTATAATAATTTTTACATTAAGTTAGTATACCTATGATTATGGTTTTAAATTATGACCGGAGCGGGCGGAGGAGTATTACTTGCTAATGATCGCGCGAAATAGTTATTCACTATTTAAATGAAAGGCATAGTACGTATATGTTTTTAAAGTAAAAACTCAAGTACCTGTGCAGCATTTTATTTATCTGTTAGAACATTTGGTATAAGGCATGGTTGCACTTGCAATTTTCGTTTTTCTGATGTTTCACTGTATCTATCTGTTAGCATTTTTACTAGTATAAAGATTAGTACCCATAAAGAAGTATTTTAAATTACATTTTATATTAACGTTGTTAATAATAACAAATACCTACTTTATACATATTGCATAACTCTAAAATGTTAGCATTTTTGTACTTAGCATTGAATACACTTAAGTTATCCACCCAGCAAAAACTGAAACTTTTGAATGATCAAAGGACAAGTGAACAAAAAATTGTTATCACTAGCACTTATTTCGATGAAGTTTAAATAAAAACAAATGATCAAACAAACCATTAACATATATTCAGTATTTTCACCATTAAGTTTTGGACATAGTTAATCGATTACATTCTATGGTGATGGTGCCAGCTATATGGACATCAAATGTATACAAACCACAAACTGGTCTGATCCGGTGGCTTAACCTGGAACTAAGTGTCGCCATTATAAAATGTTATTTTGTTGTCAACAACAGCGACGCCCCGTCGCCACGTACAGTCAAAGCGCCGCACGGCCCCGCTTTCCTCCGCCGCGCCGTAATACTAATATTGAAATGTTATTTTATTTATTATAGAAAACGCATAGAACTTATTTGTTGAAACTTTTGTATGGTAGTAGAGCTAGTTGTTACGCATATGTAGGCGCAAAATTATAAACTTTAATTCAATATTGTGCATGTCGCAAAGAAAAAATTAAATTACTTGCACAGCATAGTACCTAGTTGTTAGAACTTTTGTTGTAAGGTATGACTAATCTATATAAGCATATTGGAGACGATTTTATAAACTTTAATTTTTTATACTAAAAATTACAGCACATTTTCAGTTTTCCGTAGTTCCACAGTACCTATCTGTTAGCATTTTCACTAATATAAAGATTCGATAGTACCCATAAAGAAACAGCAAAGTTTTTTAACTTTAATTTTATATTAACGTTGTAACACGTAATAATAACAAATACCTACTTTATACAAATTGCACAACTCTAAACTGTTAGCATTTTTGTATATAGCAATGAAGTCACTTAAGTTATCCACCCAGCGAAAATGAAAAACTTTAGAATTATCAAAGGGCATATTCTTCCGGCTACTGGACTAATAACAGAGGAAGGGCAAACGAGCAAGCGGGTCTCCTGATAAAAAGTGATCCCGCAACACTCACGAAGTCTGGAATGCTTTGCCAGCCGGTACTGCGAACGTTTCCCCGTGAACGTTGATGATGCTTATAGCACAGGTGGGACACCTACCTATTTTAAACCTCAACGAATGATTGCATTATATCTGATATTTAGCCATGTAAGCTAAATGATCTGTAACTACATTAAGCATAAGACAAGGCTATTTTGCTCAATAAATTATTATTTTATCTTTTCATCTGTAGAAGTGGCTCACGTAGGAACTTATATATGCCGGTATCAGGAAAGAGGTCTCGCGTATGGCCCAAGAAGCGATTGTAATAACACAGTCGGATACGAGACCCAACGCCGTACGTCGCGAAGACGCTGAAGACGGTAAGCAGACCTTAGCAGAAACGTCATTGACCGCAAAGATGATGATGATGATCCGTAGAGGATGCTCAAGGTTGGACATTACGCTATTAAAACATACAACAGAAGAAGCTATTGCCCAAATCCAGGAGGTCCGAGCTGGTTGCCTCCAGAAAATTAGTCGCCTTATACGACGCGACGGAATGGGCCTATAGAACAAAGTCAACATTAAAGGAAATGAAGTAATCAACTAGGACTCGTCAAATTAAGGCCACGTTTTTACTATTCCCGGCCCCACCCTCACGCCAAACTAACGAGCAGCCAAACATTCGAGGGTTGTAAAACGCAACATTAACTCCTGCAAAATGCACCTTTCACGCCGCGTTAGGTACGGAGATAACACTGGAACTTGTTATCTTCGGGCTGTTAAATTTCGCAAGAGACCTCCGCTTGTTCATGAGCCACGGGAGGAAGCCAGCGTCTTGTGTACTTATAAATAAACTGCCTTCCGAGCGCGGCTTAGCCCGAGAAAATGTCCTAGGAAAGCATTTGGAGTTCGCTCTGGTGCATAAGCTACGTAACACAACATGGTAACGAAAATCTGTTTGAAAGAGTAACAAAGCATTGATGTTGACCTAACTTTCGCGTTTTGGTAAAATGTAGGATGCTTCGTACGATTACTTGAGACATTTAATACCTAAGAGCCGACTTTTACTCCGCAACGATATCTCGTCTTTAGCAGAGGTTTTTTAGCTCTTTTTGTCTTTATTGTATAATTTACATAATTTTAATTTTATAATTTAACGCGATCTGTCGAAAACTGACTACAACAAACACGTAGTCCCAGAAGAGAGATCGTAATTTAAATTCCTATATTATATTTTGGCATAATATTTCCAAACAGAATATATTAAAAACTATTTATCCATAAATTTATCAACATGGCCTTCACACTTTTACCTCTACGTCGCGTCGTATGCCGCAATGTCAAATTCTCATTTTAAATTCAATGTGTTGTTTACTTTTTTATGGTTGAACAACGAGTAGGTACTTTAATAACAAGATTTACCTTTATACCACTTTTCACTTAAGTTTCTATATTTTTATAGGTAATAAGTAATAGGCAATACCACCTAACGGTGTTAAAAGAACCAATATAATTTTCTTCAACGCCAAATCACCACATTAATAATAATATCCAAAAATGATTGGTGTTGCGTACCAACGTATATAGATCCAATGTGTTTCGAAATAGCAATAACTCTTCTATAGGTAATAATAAATCTTACAATGGATAGCCTGTACGTTTCTATTCTATACATGTGGCTTCTCTGTAATGGGAATGTTGAAATAATGATCCACGGATTATTATTTCTACGATGAGTCAGATTGTCTAAAATGGCAGAAGCATAAAAAGTCTTCTTTATAGGCATATTGTTATAAGTATAGGTAAGTACCTCGGTAGTCTTAGGATTTGAAGATATTTGTGTCAGTTTACTAAATAATCATCTTGGCGTTAATGTCCTGGTTGTGCTCTCGAGAACGAGGGCCCGGGGTCCGCCTTGACCATGATCCAGGATTTGGCAGGTCAGGTAATTACAGTGGAGCCACTAACATAGACCGCCACACTTGAATGGGTAAATTACGATGATTGCCAACACACTGAGAAAATGGACACGTGAATACATAATGCGTTAATAATTTAATAGTACCTACATCAAAGGTCTTATTGTGCTGTAGGTATAGCAGAAGATCGCATACCGTTGAACCGGTGAGGAAACCGGCTGACCTTTCCCCCTGCTTCCCTCGCCCCTCTTGCGACTGTCCCCCCTTTTAAGAGAGGTCGCCGTGCGGATGTGCGGTGACTATGCCAACGCCTCTCACTATTTATAGGCCTCCAGAATGCACGATTGCCGTAAAACCACGGCTTTAATAACATAATTAGGCATTGTGCTGTCGTGTTTGGTGGCCTTCGGACATTTGTTGTTGGAAGTATCTATTGTAGCGTAATTTAGGTAACGTTACGTGGTGCGCGTTATTATTAGGTATGCAGACATGGTATTTTAAGCGTCCATGTGTTACGGTAACTGGTTGCTATCGGGCGGATTGTATGCTTGTTTGCAATTTTATTGGCATAAAAAAAGCAAGATTACTTCACTTGCGTGAACAAAGTGGTGAGCGCCTTGTTCGAATTCTCTACAAACAATGATACAGGTATGACTACTTGTGGGACAACTTGCGTTCAGTATACATAAATATCTTAGAAAACGATCTCAATACGCCTACTCAGACATAAAATAAAAATACCACATCCAGCCTATAAAAACCAGTCAAGTTGCATTGCCCAGGTTTATTAAACTCGCAAAGGATCGGATCGACAAAGGCTAGTGACTGAGCAGCGAGTACAGTACACCAACATTGCATTTAAATCACTCGTTTCGCAGCCTCCGCGGCGAGCTCGTCCAAGATTTCATGGTAATTTCGGATCCCGTTCCCCATAAGTGGGGGGTACGATGCGCACTCTCCTCTGACAGCCTCTAATCCCATAAACTACCGGCCGGGCACAAAGTGACCGGATGGCACGCTCATATTTCATTAAAACCATGCTTGGGTTGGATGCGTTTTGTAAGCTGATCCTGAGACCAGGCACGGTAATAGAGATAGAGGGAGTCTTATAATAAATAAGTATCGCAAATTAAACATCCAGTACAACACAACATAATTACCTAATGCACTAGTATATTCAACTATGTTCGTGACCAAATTCACGGATTTTTCTAACGGTATAAGTTAGAAAAATGCTTGAATTCTGTGACTAATTACATAATTGAATAACAATATCAGGAATCGTGCCTACATGTATCACAGTAAAAAGTTTGTATGTTATTTTAATTTGTATAGAAAAATAACGATTATACTGGAAATAAAAGTTTGTTAAGCACTTTAATAGGTACTGTTGAGGTAAATTTAAACAATTTTCTGTTTCAGATTTGCACTCAAATAGAAACACAATGCGAAAGTTATGGCAACTTATTTAGATTAGAAGGTGCTTATTAGGCTGTTTCTCAATTGAACAATGGGAATTGCAAAGAGAAGATGGCTCCATAAATATTGACTTAACTGAAGTTATATTGAACACCTATTAACACAAGATGATTATAAAAATATTCGACGCATAACATTAATAGACGTGAAAGTTATGACAACTATAACATGTTATCATAACTTATTTCTTATAGATACTTATTAGCTCTTTATCGATGGAACAATGGAGATTGTAAAGATAATAAAGGTGGCTTTCGACTAGTTGTTACGTGTTTGTCTAGACTGCCGATACTCCGGTGCCTTGATAGTTTAATAATA
Source organism: Blastobasis adustella (assembly GCA_907269095.1). Classification (NCBI taxonomy): domain Eukaryota; kingdom Metazoa; phylum Arthropoda; class Insecta; order Lepidoptera; family Blastobasidae; genus Blastobasis; species Blastobasis adustella. The sequence goes on from OU026125.1 coordinate 12,668,995, forward strand.
TTTATCCCATCCCATCTATTGGATTGTTTTCAAACAAAGAAAATCGATTTCTCCGTACGATGCCACAGACAAATAAACCGAACACACGTCTATTTGCGTAGAGGTTTAAAATTAACGGGTTCATGCCATATTCTACAATGCCGGCCACCACACGACCCATGGTTACCCGATGGTAAATTCCATAACAAAAATTTACACTTCGTTCCACTAAACTTGCTACGGTCCTAACAGATCTCTCTCCCTTATTTCACATTAAATAACCTTTTCATATACGAACATCGGTTTAGGGGCAAGTATCCCACAAATTATGTTGTAGGAATAGGTAGTAGGAATGCGTACAAGCGTATGGTCGTTGTTCAAGAATGGACTCGCATCTAATTCTTCTGGACAAAGTAGGTAATGGTCGCATTCCTATTTTTTTTTTACGACTAAGATCACGCTCGTGAAATTTCAGGCACGAGGCATAAATGAACTTATACCCTACCTCCTAAGTCCTACCTGACTGTTTGTGTATCAGTCAGTGTGCTTTCAATTGCGCTTTATTATGAATATCAAGTTCAATAGAATGTTACGACTTGTCAAGTGAACTATTAATAAGTATACAAATGAAAAATATTTTTTCATAACAATCATTTATCGCACGGTATAGTACCTATTCATCAAGCCCATTCCAAAGAGCCCAAACACGATAGGTTTATCTTATTGCGTTCATTAGTTCCTATGACCACTTTCCAATCAATAGAGTCCTATTCTCAGACCAGTTCCATGGTACCATATGAACGCATTGTCATGCAAGTAACATAGGTATACCAAATTTCAGCTCAATCGGATACCAACAAATGGTTGAAAAATGGTTTGCAATGTTTGACGGACAACTTACAAACGAACAGTGCAAGTTAAATAAAAGCATGTAATATAGATAGGGGATTGGTGAATGGGCGATATGCTTAATCATTGCTGAATGAATTTCAGATTGGTGAAGAAGCATAGCATTGAGACCGCAAAAATCGGAAATGCTCGGTGCTATGTTGATTTAGAAAGCTGTCACCACATAGGTGTAAAAATGTGTGAGCAAACATCTTCGGGGCATCACTGCGCGAGCCAGCCAGCATCATTACACAAGCGTATTGCATAACCCTCTCACTTTCCGAATGCTTGTCAGCAATTTAACTAAAATCAATACACGATTGCAATCGTTTGCCGTTTATTTTATGTAATTGGATTCAACTTGTTTTATTGCTGTTTGAAAAATTATCGGCCACGAGTGTGGCGATAAAAAAGTACTTAGTACATAGTAATATAAAATCGTTTGTGACATTGAAATATTTGCATAAATTCGATAGCTTAGTTTAGCTACAAGAGAACGGTGCAGTCATAAAGTAGGAATAATGAGGTAAAAAGTAGCCCCGGTTTTTGTCTTAGACTGCAAACTAATGCTCGCGACGTTTTCCCGTGTGATTTTGTATTTTCCCCTTGTTCCCTGTGCAACACCGTTTCATCGCCTTTTCGGGAAAATTTCAATAATTATATACTCAGTTGCGATATAACGGAGTACCTATGGGAAACCAGATAAGTAGAATCTGACTAGATATCGATATGTGAATATGAATTTTTAACTTACCCCGATATTAAAATCACTTTTAGGTACTTACCTAAAAGTATCACAATACCTTCAACTGTAAAACGTATTTACTAAACTGATTGCTTTACTCAAGTGTCTACAATATCTCGAGTTACCGCTACTTAAGAGTATACGAATTAATTATTCGTAACCGATTGAAATATGAAGGAGAAATCAAAAACACCTCTATTATTGTTCAATTACAAAGCACAATTTAATTAGTCGAGTTACAACGTAGCAAAACAATCTACTCGTTCGTAAGATAATTACCGGCATCTCAATGTCTACATACCCCTTTACCCAATCTTGAAAATAGCTGTATTGCCTATTGTTAGGATCGCCTACTCTTTTCGTTTCATCCAGTATTTGGCATCATGGGGTTGACGCCCCGTCGCCGTGATTTGGCTTTTTACCTACGGCGACTACCATGTCTGACCCGCACAACCTTTGGCCGCATGCGTCTGTCACCATGAGCAAATAAAGTTGGCTTGGACCACGAGATGGTGGTAGGGCTTCACTACCCCATCTTACCCGCGACTTCGTCCGCGTGGACCACTTTTTACTTACCTATACACCCCGTTATAATGCTTTTACTTTAAACTTTTATCAACACTTTATAAGCGTATCCACCAACATATCTATACAACACATACACCCCACACATAGTTATCCATTTGATAAATCCTTGGAGTAAACCGTCCTAGTTTGCGTACGCCGCTGTTTATAGACACATAAACTTGATTTGCACTAGCTCAGACATTAACGCCTCGTGGTAATTAGATTCTGCTTTGATTCGGGAGTTACTTAACACACGTCACCGATATTTCGAGTGGGAGATAAGGCATGATGACTAAACGCTTTGATATTTCCATAAAATGAGAAATCGTAGGTTGTTGTGTAGGTACAACCTACACATGCAATAACTTGAATATTTTATGGCATCTTTGTTGGGCTATGTTCAAACAGAAAATGGGCGGCAGCATATAGGGTTTTACAATAATGGTGCTCAGTTAAAGTATTCGCTAATTGTTGCATAACACACCTAACCTAACCTGTTATACCTCGAAGCAATTACCGCAGGGTAATCAACTGTCTTTTAAATAACTGGAAATTAATACTATGTAACATACCTACCTTTATCGAAATAAACAATATATAAACTCCCAAAGATTATAAATCAGACTTGTTGCGCGCTCATCCTCACACCTTTCATATTTCAATGCGAAATATTTTAGATACTCGCAAAACAAAGCAGAGCAATAAAAAACAAAACCGAAACTTGGTTAGCAGAAGGGCGAGGGGTAAGCCAATTGGGCGTGTTATTTTCTAATTACTTTCACAACCCCATCTCGGCTCGGAGTCGGAGCATATCAACGGAAATAGAATACCACCGCTGCAACACACGGAATACGGCCGAACTCTATTTCATAATACTTGAGATTGAAAGTTAATTAGGTTTCGAGTTCCCAGTAGGTGCGGTGGCGGGAGAAATTAATTTATGAACTTCTCGGAGGAACAATGCGAAATTCGCCCGAATTCGGGCTCACTTTAGTAGACACCGGAACAACTTGTTTCCGGCAACCGTTCGGGAATAAGAAAATAAGCCGAAACGAAATATATAACCGGAATTAACCGGATGCTAAGCTAATTTTACTCGTCGAGTCTGATCAAGTCAGTGCTTCGCTTATCTTGGATCGAAGAGCTGTGTAATTGGGTTCGTGCCACAATATAAGGTCACGTGAACGCTTTACATTCCACGGTTTCATATTAATAAGATAGAATGGCAGACTGAGAGCAGTGTAGGAGGAGGTCGCGAAGTAGATGGAACGTAGAATACGCTGCAAGAATATTTAAATACCTCAGAAAATTTAAGCATAATTATGTAAGACATATTTTTGAAACTCTTGCAGAATCCCACTATTATAAATGTTCAAGTTAAAAGAACTCCTACACCTTAACGCACCTATAGAGCTAGTTGCACGCCAATCTTGGTAATTTCACAATCAAATCATTGGGAGACAATGCAACCCGGCCTTGCCTATCAGACGAACGATTGCGCTGCCAAAGTTGGCATTTAAACTTGCAAACATACCGGCAACAGACGTGGCTGGCACTCGTGACCTATGCAACGTGTTAGACTAGACTGTAATAGGTTGCGCGAATAGGTACCTCTAGTCAATTTGAAATGACAAAAAAGAAGACTCTCTTGAAGGTTATGCGGTGAGCTCAAAGTTTGCAACGATGACCAATCTACGTGTTTGATGATAACTTACTTTGGTTACCTGCTTTTTATTACAATTTTGTCTTACGACAAGATATAAGAAAAGCTAACCCATATACTACGCAATATAAACTAGCAAATAATTTCTGATTTACCTTTATATGTGCATAAAGTAAATATCGTGTATACTCGAAAAAGCGACTTACGATCTATGCTAATGTCTATTTTACCCTTTTTAGTGAATTATAGGAAATACAAACAGTTTGATAAAATAAGCCTCTAGATGAATATTAACTTATTGTATATTCTTATTAATGTTACTTATTTGATCTAGGTATTTACAGTAAGCGGTTTGGGGAAAAAACGTAAAAATCTTACAAAATATGTCACAGGAAATTTAATAAAACAAATATCAAATAATATTCATTCATCTATATCTAGAAATAGGTAGGAAGTTAAATTGACGCAGAAGGAGGCTGCTGAGCGAAATCAGGGAAGAAGATGCATCCGCTGATGTAATCAGACGTAGACGCACGGGGCCAAGGCGAAGGCGATACAACCGTCTCCTTCCTATTTCCTAGTGGCACGGTTCCACATGACTGTGAGACGTCCTAGTGTATCAGGACGTTTCCTGTGTGTGTTAACTGACCCAGCACTGCTTGGGTTTACGCTGGAACACCACAGCAAAAACTATGAGGTCCTGTGGTGTTCCGATAATAAGCGGCTGTGGATAGAGGGGTTTTAGTGAGTAGGGTCCATTTTCGGGCAATCCCACATGTCCACGTCATACCCCCGGATGACGTGGTATCTCAGGAAGATTTCCACAAATAAAAAAAAAGGAAGAATATAATAGAATCATATAGATAAATCAGAATTTGAATTCAAAAACTCATATAAATCAAAATCATAAACTGCCTCGCAGTTCATAATAACACAATACCGCAACAACAAAACATTTCAACGAAACAAAAAGACGATGAATCTTCCCGTTTAACGCTTCAATCAGAAGCCATCAGACTACTGGCACAAAAAGTTATAGGCCAATAAGAAAAAACAAATAGGAACACATGTCGTAATCGAAGATGAGCCGAGAGGCATGTAACGGAGACTGCAGTAAGGCCATTCACTGAGTAGGTGCTGAGTATACATGCTCGTTTTTTATTCGACGCCTAACATCGATTTATTAAAGTGGTGCATCGAGCAAGTTTGTCTATGTTACGGTAGATGTTCGGTTCAAGTTTTTGTGAGAGACTGATTAAATATAAATATTTTCTTAAACATCTTTTGTTGTTTAAAATCTAAATCTTCGTTTAAGGCTCCATCTCTAAACAGGGAGCCAGAGATCTATATAAAAGCAGACATCCATATTTCCCCAATCACTTCTGGGAATGGGGAAATGGGGAATAGGAAAAATCTATAAGTTATGGACCTCTCGTCCTATCTGTACGGAGTGAATACTTAAGTTACACTAATTTACTTTATTTTTAATTTCAATATACCATTTACAGAACTAATTATCAAACACAAGGACCCCGTAAAGATGATATGTTTTTATTTATCGAAGACAAAAATAGTTTAACAGTAATTTTGGCCGTTTATCTTCTGCTAAAAATGAAATTATGAATAACCGACAGAAAAACATCGTTACGAAACATCCCTCCCTACATTTCCCCAATTCACAAAACCGTTCAGATGGCGCTTTTTGATAACAGACACATTTTGCAATGTCACATTACACGAAACGAAATAATTCATACGAACGTCCGTCCGTCACATCACAATTCAGGGCGTTAATGCAGCGATTGCAAACGCAACAATTTTCGCCGCAGCACTTTACAGATAATTCATAATGACAGTTATTTCAAATCGCCTCTCTCACTACGCTACTCACCGATTCAATAGCAAGCATCATAATATAATGGTTGCGCTGTGTAAAATATGTTTCAGAGCTAATCCGCGTGGAGATCAAATTTAAATTAGTTGAAACTTTATTGGCTCAAATGTAGCAACTAATTTTGCAATTCGTGAACATGAAATCGGTATGTTTTGCTAAAGAAATAAAACATAGGGCTTTTTGGCAAAAAAGCATATTATAGCTCGCCTGTTTGTCAGTAGTTATCGTCTCAAACGTGTGAAAAACACCTGTGAATCTTACCATAGAACATATTCCTCAAGCTTTTTGAGAAAATTCTTGTGAAAATGCATAGTGCGTGAACTTGAGTTCTAAAATGAATGGATAAACCTGTCGATTTCGTACTATGCAATAACAGAACACGGCCGTGAGCGTACCTACATACGTATTGCCTACAAATAAATACGAAAAAGTCCAAAAAAAGAAACAATATTAACCATTCATCCAATAACAATAGTATCATCTCCCAATTTCTAAATACATAGTACAGTCCAAAACAAATTCTCGAACTTGTTTATAGCTGTAAAACGCCGTAATCCCTCGGGTATTGTACAACCAAGTACAGAGATACCACACAATGGGGTTCCCAATATCCATAAAGCTCCATACTAGGCGCGGGACTCGGTTTGCCTTCTGTCAAGCGAAGAAAATATACAACTCTTTAGTCTAAATATGAGCGGAGACAAAGTCACTTCCAAACGTCAGTAATAAACAGCAACATTGTACTTGCCGGGTCTACGAGCTTCCGTACACTGCGATGCGCAGTGGCACGGTGCAATCAAATTACCACCGGGAGCATACAATAGGCGCCAATATCTCTCGGGCCATCACGACGGCCACTGTATTTGCCTTGTTTAAACCGGGTATGGTGCGTATGCTTGTATAGTCTACAACGGTAGTTAGTAGCTGAAATATTTTCATTTTGGCAGGATTTTCGCCATATTAACTTAAAGTATTTGTTTTGTCTATGGAGGCACACGGTCAGAACCCCCCCACCTAATGTAAAGTGGACATCGTGGTCCAGAACATCTGTAACCTAAGGAGAGCGGGTGCGGCATAGTCCTCGCTGTGGATGAAATCAAATCGTCAAATGAATGTGGTTGAAAAGTGTCAACGAAAGTTGAGGGAAACAAACGAAGGAAGAGGAAGTCACGGATTGGATATGGAAAGGACACGAGGAATAGAGTGGAGCGGGCACCGAAGTGAAAAGGTTGGCACAGAAAAGGGAACAGCGGCGATCGTTGCCCGGCAAGAGTTTAACACTAATAACCTAACCGGTGGAAAAAACGTCAGATAACCCCCGACCGAAGTATACCTACATATTCTTCAATATTTTCTAAACTACTCAATCGATTTTATTGAAACATCTCGATTAAACTGGCTATCAAATACAGAAAACCGCATCGAAATCGGGGCATCCGTTCGGAAGCTACGATGCAACAGACAGATACACAAATCCACAGACACGCACGTTAACTTATAACACCCCTCTTTTTCGTCACGGATCAAGAATTAATGTCATAGACAAATACCTTGCGGTGTTTAATAGACAAATAGTGTTAGGCCTGGTAAAAGGGATTAATGTTTAAGTGAGCTGTACAAAATCTAAATAAGTACAAAGCAAATTTAGACGAAACCAGGCACATAACTCAACATTAATAATATAGTAGGTACTTAATAGGTATTCGGACGGGCTAGCTAATACATGTTTTACTCGTCTAACTGACTACCCGAGTACTGTGCGTAACAAATTAATTCTCCACGCTAGATTTTAGTTATTCTACAGCTATCGAATAGCGTGGGTACTAGGAATGTGTTTTATTAATTTACCCTGGTCGTTTGCGATACGTGTCAACAAAACTATTAAAAGTATTACGTCTGAATCTATTGAATATATTTTAAAAGCTAAAACTAAACTTTTATGCTTGAACCAATTAATTGCTGAAAACCTCATCAATCGCTACCTAGTACTCGTGTCTTATCACGTATCGTACCATGTAGAAGAGAACGAATCCCTCACTGCTGCCCGGTGGGTCCGCAGATGACTGTATTTGTACAGATTTACGAGAAGTACAGCACCCTATTTTATTACCAGCGGTCATTTCTACAAAAATACACTTGACCTACCTATAAACGTCAAGTGACATTAAGCAGCCGACTAGGTTCGAAATTCTCAGCAATTTCGTGTACAAGCCACTCTCCGCAGTCTGATGAGCGGCGTAAATCAGCTTTGTCCACGGAAAAAAAAGATAAAAAGCGAATATAAAAGCCTAAAAGGATGGCCAATAAAAGGCCTTAAAAGATCCTGCTGGTAAATTGCGAGTCTACATAAAGTTGACTCAATTATCTTACCTATTTTACCAAGGAAGTGCTTTGGTTCTTCGAAAAAGGGAACGATCACAAGCAGGGTTATCAAATATATCACAATCATCATCATCTTGGCGTTAATGTCCCAGTTGTTCTATCGCGCACGAGGCCCGGGGTCCGCCTTGACCATTATCCAGAATTTAGCAGGTAAGGTAATTATTGTGGAGCGACTGCCATCTGACCTCCATGACCCTGCTACCAGAGGAACCTGCCCAGATTGGGTCATGGTTACACATCCAGTCGCCTGAATGTGCAGGTTTTATCACGATGTTTGCCCTCACCGTAAGAGCATCGGTTAGTATTTAACTAATGTACATAACTCAGAAAACAGTCATTGGTACATGGCCGCAGTAGGATTCGACCCCGGGACCTCTGGCTTACGAGTCGGATACTGTAACCGCTCGGCCACCGACGCTATCAAATATATCACAATATGGGAACTTTATTATCGGACTAAGTAGAATCAACGTAATCAAATCACCTTGGCATCAACATCCCGATTGTGATCTCGCACGCGTGGGACCGGCAACTGTCTTGACAAAGATCCAGGATTTGGCAGATTAGGTAATTACAGTAGAGAGACTGCCAACTGACCTCCGTGACACTGTTACCAGGGGAATCTGACCAAATTAGATTATGGTTACACATTCAGTCGCCGAATTCTGTACCGTTATATTCCATTAAATTCCACTTCGGTTGTGTTTGTTTATGTTTACATTACAATTTAATTCATGGAAGTCGAGCTTGGCTCCTTCATTAGTAAAACAACAGGGGCATTGTTATAAGCAAAATAAACCATGCAGAATCAGTGCAACAAAATTTGTGCTCATTCAGCTTTTAATGTTGAATTATTTTAATACGTTGCGTATGATTTTGTAATGCATGTGCAATTGTTCATCCATTCTTTTAATGCTTAATGCAGTGTACGATTGTTTATTAAAACTTCTCTGAATTTTAGTGAGTAATTTTACGAACTCGACGAGCTGTAACGTGTGATTCGGTACAAAATTTGTTCGAAGGTATTTATAATTATTACGTAGCACGTTATGGATATTTGCCATTTCAGGTGGGTGATTAAAATCTTAAAATGAAATAACCTACCTATAACATTTTCACTTACACAAATCTCAATAAATACAAGAAGAATAATGTGCTATTTCACTAGCAAATAAAACATGTACCTACGAGTCGAAATGACTCAATATTATCTGATCGTAATGGATGATCGACAATAAACTCGATCGTATGCGTTTTATTCGAAACCTATTAAAAATTGTATCGGACAACAAGTAGCTTCTAATCCCCTTGTGACCTTCCAGTGTAGTTAGCGCTGAATATTAATACAATGTCGTGCAGAAGTCGAAACGCACCCAATTGTACAAGCCCACTTGGGTCACCGTTGCCACAAACGCTTACTCATTGTGATAAATGACTGTATTCTCTAAAAGCTTTCAACGGGGTGTAGATAGGTACACCACGATTGTGTGTAATTTATAATTTTCAATATAGGTAGGCGTGCGCATAACAATATTAATTAATTAATTTGATTTCATTGAGCTTCCGTCGTAATTTCACAAATTGAATCATTAAAAAAACTCTCGGGATTCGGCCGATGTTTCATTACAACAACGCGCTTGTTGACCGCCGTGAAAAGTGATAATATTATGTTCACTTGATTACAGTTATGTTGCATGATATACAACATATTATCATAGATGACACTTTGTGTTGTGCATTCATGATGGAACTCCATTATATTATACATCAAAACACTTTTATACACTAGTTTTTAGTGGAACTTGTGTTTAAAAGTGTATCATATCATGTTTTTGTAATGTGTTATTCTATAATGTACTCTGTTTATATATAGCTTTTGCCCACGATTTCGTGCGTGTGGACCAATTTCACCAAGTCAGGATAAACAAAACGCGGTAGCGTTGTCGTAGGGACCAAGTGGCTACGTGAAACGGCCTTTTATGCGTATGACACCGGATCGAATCCGACTCGGGTGCTACACTAATGGAATTTTACCTGATAAATGTAGACATAAACATAAACCACTCTAAAATATACTTGCGATAACGAAGATATTTGTTCATGAAGACGTGTTTCTTCTTTTCTATAGCTAGTTGTACCACGTACCTGCAACAAACCAATAAAGCATATATTACCTAATGCATTAACTTAATAACTTATTAGACGTAGGCAGTTATGACGTTTTTGACACGAGATAAATCTTTGCATGTAGGTATATGCGTAAGTAATATCATAAAATACCTTATTGGCTAACGTGGGTGTTATAATTTAGTAGCTATTTCAAACATGTTTTTACGTTTGGTTAATTGAATACCTGCATCCAATTATGTCTCAAGTATTTGACGCTTTACATTTACCTGCACTTCATAAACGTGCAAAAGCCCGCAACAATATTGATTTGCAATGTTTTAATTTCTTTAACGTCGCAGTTATTATTGAAGTCATTATAAAATATATTTTACGAGTTTTTACCGCGTACCTTGGTAAACCAGAACTCAATATTTCAGCGCAGTTGCATGTATGATTATCACAGGACGACTGACAATGATAATTATATTATAATGCAACTGCCGAGAGAACAATTTAGAGACAGAATAAATGGTAAGTATACTCTTAATAAGCCCAAACAACTCTTTAATTCCTATACGGTTGCACTGTCGATATCCTCGAATTACAGAATAAAACCTATTTTCCCGCGTGTACAAAATACTATTGACAATCAAATTTGATCCTCCGATCGTACTACACCAACAGGAGCAATACACATCAAATACACGACCAAATTGGAAAGTAACTACATATACCTACAGCATTCGAAATGCATGAACCGGGATCTCGCCACATAGCACATTCATGAGGCGTGTAGGTGTAGCCAGGATGCGTGGATGGTCCGAGCTCCCTTGAGGATAGTAGGATCGAGATATTCTTCCTTTGCTCGTAAACTTTATGGCGACCACTCCACACTCGATGCTTCCAGAGTTTAGTGTATTAGTGTATTCGGAACACGCTAGACGATAAACAAGTTTTCCGCAGTGTATTGGATAAGAACGGTGTGTTGTTTTTTTATTAACTAAATGTTTGAAGTGAGGGGGCTATTCTTTGAACCCGTGAATTAAAACTTCAGATTCGTTCGAAGTCGTAAAAATGTACAAGTTTTTATACTTCAAATTGGTATATAGTAGAGTATAGGAGAACACCTAGCATCCCACCTTTAGTTCGTACAACACGCATGATCTCTCATAGAAGAAACGCATGAAATATGGTATTCTACAGGAACTAAATGACATACTTTACTGTACAGTGGTATCGAAAATATAAAACACAGGTATGTAATTGTAAAAAAATACAATACCTACTTCAATATCAATGACAGCTATCACATATATAAAGCTTTATTTTACATTCTATATTTATTAAATATTCGCTTAAAGAAGGAACATTCAATCACGATTAAATGTTTGATAACACATACTTAGCCCGATAGCATAATAAATCTTAATAGAACTCGAGTCAAGGCGAGCGCGTCGTATAAAAATCGTCAATTCAACATATAGGTCAAGTGTGGGTAGTCAAAAATTGACGAGTGCCCTTCTTCCGGGGCCGCCTTAGAATGAGCAATTTCTGCTGCGTCAGCGAATATGTTGCCTGCCCCTAAATTATGTTCGCCTGGTACCCAAACGCATTATCATACGCCCTAAACCACAATGAACTGCAAATTATCGAATGAACGCGAAAGAGTTGCTCCGGCCAATTACGACGACAGCGTCAATCTTCAAAAAGCGAGCACCTTTTCAACAGTTTTAAATTTTGTAATTCCCTACGTAAATTTGACAAAATTACAGAGTTCAACGTCGGCGATCAAATTAACGAAACACTAAAGAATTGGCCAGCTTTGATGTCTCAAAGAGATGGAGTTTCCAGATTTGGGAAGTAAATTTAAGAAGGTAGAGTATTTGTACGCCATTTGAAATGGTGGTTCCAAAGTGGTTAGTTTTCCTAGTATGTATATCTAAATACAATGTCGGTTTCAGATTAATGACTTATAAAGTACAAACGTACGTCACGCCTTTTTTTCCGTAAGTTTCCTAAGACTGCATTGTTTCACTTGCTATTGCCCATAACAAAGCTCTAGCACTTCTTACAAATTCATCAAACTTTTCGCCTTTTCATAAAATACCATCGATTTGATCTTGCGTGATACTATCCGCCAATTTAAATTAATCGTGAAAAGGATAATTAATAAAAACTACATCATTTTAAAATACAGAAATTCTCATACCATTCTTTACTAATTACCTGCCATCAATTGATATGAAGTAATTAGAAAAGCAAGCCACGTCGGAAACCCCTTGCAAAGGTAATTTAATACTATAGATATATATGTATACCTCTTGGGCTTCTGAAAACTCTCACATCCAGAGGTTCATACCTCCCACAATGAATAAATTATCGATTCCTAATCTAATAATAAAATTAGTTGTAGGTATAGGTAAAAATGTTAAATATCAGATTTGGGGCAATAACATGAAGTATGTTTGCCATCGAGAAAAAGTATTGCGCAACAGTCCGAATAATAAGTATAATATAATTTCAACCCCAATCAATCTAGAAAAAAGAGTCGGGAAACTTACATAACTTTTTTTAGGTATATCTATACCGTCACGGGGTGTTCTAACTTCTACCGTGGCTTCGTCCGAATGAGTCAACGTAAGAAACCTCTGTGTACAATTAAGGGTTAGTGTATAGGTTAATATTGGTAAAAGATTTTTCGATATCGCTTCAGTCCTAAGTTAGTAAGTTATATGCATTGTACTAGCAATAAATAGCTATGCAAGTAATACCTGCAGAATAATCAAATGTTTCGAAAGCTCAGGCCACACGGTCCCTTCTTCGGGCAAAGGTCAACACAACCATGATTAGATTTTACATTGATATTGGCGCGGATATTGTTGATATAACATTTTATTGCATTTAACACGTTTGCTGACAATACATTCACAGGCGTGAAATTAAAATGATGCTTTATGACAGTACGTCGAAGGGCGGGGTACCTTTTTTGTTAATTTTGATTCTACGTCGACCGATGATACTTTTGCATAAATCTATTAGAAATAACAATCCACTGTCATCTTGTGGGCACTCTCGTATTTTTTACTGTAGTATTACGAGTTATATAGGTAGAGCATTGGACGTCTCTGGACGTAGTATCGTATTAAGACAAAATATAAATACTAACATGTGTACTTAAAAAACAAATTCTTCTGCCTCATTATCGTGACAGAGCAAGTGCTTAAGGTCAGTGAACGTGTTAAGAACAATATACATACATACTGCCAATAAACTAGTCTTTAGATTATGCATACTAAATACTAATAAATGCACAAGTAAGTACTAGATAATTCAATGTTTCGAAAGCCCAGGCCACACGGTCCCTTCTTCAGGCAAAGGTCGCGGGTCGCGGTGAAAGTGGCGGATGCTTTCGCTCGGCGTGCTTCTGTCCTCGGCTTAATATCACGGCGGCAAAGGCGCGGACAAAAGTTTTTAGGTATTTTTGATGACTAGCTGATGACTAAGGAAATATATGATAATAATCGTGAGAGTTTCGTATATTAAACCTCTCACGATTATTTTCAAATATTTCACTAGTTGTTTCGTGACTAAGAATACTCGTACATCAAAGTAAGCGGTTGGAAACCCGGAAAATACTTTTCAAATGTCAACTGATTTTAGTGAACACGGTCGCTCTGTATTGATGTAGTTTGATCAGTCTTAGGCAATAAATATGAAGAGAGGGATCAAGCAGGCACAGCGAACTATTAAAATATGGACCGTTAAGTAGATAATCTAAAACCATTTTACTCATAATCCACAGCATACTTTTCACTCGTTTCTACAAGATAGACAAACATTAATATCTACTCACGTGAGTTACTCGCAACTGTAAATTGTAGTATCTATCCCACCTAAAACATAAATGTGAAAATGGGAGCCAAATTCAATATTATTCTTATGTTATTTCACATCCAAACTTTCCGATCTGTTCTCACTTTCGCAACCGCCTGTACCAGTCGTGTAAAGTAACCGGCGACGGGACGAAAGCGTGAACCTGCCGGTGGACGCGACCTAAGGCCGGCCGGCGTCGTTCGTCACTCTTTCTAGTTAGTTCCTCGTGTCTGGCCGTCATTGCATCCTTACGTGGTAGAAAATAAAGTATATTTTAGCCTGTATATCCGCTAACTTCTAAACCACGCAATGGATTGCGGTTTTCACTATACTTTACAAAATTTCTTCCGGGTTCATATGAATAATATATGCATATTTTGATGAAGAAACCCCAAAAACACCCGTGCGAAGCCAATACGAGCCGCTAGTCATCATCATCATCATCGTATCAGCCTGAAGACGCCCACTGCTGGGCACAGGCCTCCCAGAGAGATCTCCACAAAAGCCGGTTTGTGATTCGTACTTGTATCCGTATCCGCAGTAGGTACGGGACGTACCGGGTATGGGTACGGAATACGGGTAGGGATATATAAAACTTAGGTATGTAAGGTAAAGTTGATTTTCTAAGAAAAATTTAATGCATTCTGTTTCTGCATTAAGATGGCTAAGATTACAATAGTTATTTTTGCCGCTATTCAATCATACAAAGGAAACTATTAATAGTAAGTAGTAAAAAATAGGTAACTGTACTGTAAACGTGGTACTAGGAAAAAGGTAGATGACATGTCGCGGACTGCAGTTGCTGATTTCTCGTTCGTCTGTTGATAAGTACATTGAAGCTAAAGTTGTAAGCCGGACGTTAAAAATGTTTTAATGAAATGACATAGGCATACCTACTCTGACCAAATAAGAAATAAAGACAGAATCCTGCAAACAACACATTGACGCACGCAAAACTACGCCTTCCTGTGTGTACGTTCACGGTCACTCACACATTGACAACCAAACTAGGCCTGGGCCCATTGACAACATGTTTACGGAACCGGCATTATGTCACTGTCGACAGCGCGCCTTCTTTATTTCTTATTTGATCTGAGCCTAACTATAATAAAATTACGGCCTAGTCAGATTTTAATTATGCATGAGTACTCGATTTTGACATGGCATTCCAAATTAATATAAAATGATAATGGACCTTAACTTGTTATTCTTAGATGTTTTTTATAAATTTATTAGTTCGATAGTTGAATGTTCTTATATAAAATTTTTACATTTATTTGTTAGCAAGCACACAGAAAACGTTTATAATCTTAGTCGAGGATAACTTCTTTTTGTGCGCTACATTTAACAACTATTGCGTCTAATGATAATGCTAAATATTTTAAATTAAGAATTATTTTATTTTAGTTCAATGCTTCGCCTATCTACGCAGGTAAATATTCATTCACTTAAAATATACTCACAGCCACGTATTCGCAGTGATATAACTGTCCATAGTACTTATTTTATGTACCTCTACAATCTTGTACAATTAAATTTTCTCTATCTTATGCCCCATTGCCAATTAGCACCAGGTGAGATGAATTATAAAAATATAGATTACTTTTTAAGACATAAATTAGTATTTTATTGCCCAAGTATGCTAAGCATTGAAAGTAAGATACCACAGATACTTAGCATATTTGCGGACGAGAGTATAAAAGTTATAGATGGTTGGTAAAAAATTGTGTACAATATAAGATTAGACGCATTTATTAGATACTAGTCGTATTTATATTACGTGCTCTTACGGTGAGGGAAAACATCGTGGTGAAAACATGCACATTCAAGCGACTGAATGTGTAACCATGATCCAATGTGGTCAGGTTCCCCTGGTAGCAGAGTCAGATAGCAGTCGCTCCACTAAAATTACCTGATATGCCAAATCCTGGTTCATGGTTAACGCGGGCCCCGGATTATTAGATGCCACTATGTCCTTTATTAGAGTAGTCTTTATGTAAGTAGGTATGTCATTTTAAATCCTACAACTACCAAAATTTGAATTTCTAAATATGAAGTTATTATTAAGTTACTGGAGTCAAGTCATTGAGCATTTATTTATTACAAGTTTCGAGCAAATGTTGGAGTAAAATAAATAATCAGCTAAATTAATTAAAGCCGGCCATATCTGATCAGATACCGCCGTGGCAGTCGACAGTTTATTGATAAAATTTCATAATTAACACTTGTACCTTGGTACGTTTATCGTTATTATCAGTTATTCCCGGTAATCACAGCGACTTGTGTGCCAGATTTCATAAAGAAAAACATAAAATATTAATATTGGCCGAGTGGCCAGGTAGAGTTAGTACAGAATATTACAACCGGGTGTACTAAAAGCCGCATTGTCGTGTAAAACATGTTGCCTACGGACAATATTCCCGGACATTTTGTGTTTCACGTAACTTTTTATTGCTATTACAAAAGGCAATATAACTTAACAAAAGTGTAATATAGTCACTAAAAAGGCAACAGGCTATTGTTCTACGGACTAGTAGGCGGTACTTACAAGGCCTAAACTTCGAAATAGTGTCATTTAGGTATGAAACTGTCCCATACAACAATGAAATTAACGAACGAACACATAGGTATAAAGTTATATTTTACTCGGATGTAGAATTTCATGTCAAATAGAATATCTACAGCCTTTCTGTAATATGTAAGCAATTTTCCTTACTTTTATTTTGGCGGGCCTCATATTTTCACAAAATTAATATTTTAATTAAAGGTCACTATAATTAGACCATTACTTTTTCTCGCGATTTCGTTTGCTTCGTTCTTTTTATATTTGAAGATAAAAGGTAGCCTGTGTTCTTGCCGAGGTTGACATCTATCTCCTTCTAAATCTGTACAGCGGTTTAGGCCGAAAAACGTAACAGACAGTCAAATTACTTACGAATTTATTGAATTGAACATTTAGAGTTTACGTTTTCTTCGATATCTCTCCAATCACTATTTGTGAAGCGAAATGCGATATGGCTACGATAACAATAATAATGATTGATAATGATTATCTACTATCATTCCATACTCTTTACAATAGCCAAGGGAAACATTAACGTCAAGTAGCAGCCAACAGCAAGCAAATACAGGAAAACATACGTCACACTCTGTTAGACCCCAAGCGCTAAATCAAAACCTAACCGCACCGCAGTAAGTGAACAGAAAGCCGAACATTCAATTGAAATAAATCAAAACATAGCGCGAAACAATGACATAACATCACGTCTGCGTATTGCACAACGTAATTTTACAGAACAAAAGGTCGAGCATAATACTTCGATTCGATGCAATGAATTCATCATAGCCAACCCGGCTGGCTACATTCCTGCTATGTTGTAGCTGGCATCGCGATGGATTTTGCAAATCTTAATACTTGAACATATTCATAATTTGATTGCTCCATCATAACCTACTTTTATACAAAGCAGTATCGAACTATTCAGTAACACATTAGTCGAACACATTGCCAAACTTTAAAACAAGTTGAAACAATTTCTGTACAGTTGTAACTTTACCTTTTGAATTATTAGTCTGTAGATTTTGGTTCAAAATCTTATGCTATAATATGTATTAGAATACTACAAATTGATATTACAGAAACGCTATTGTTTATAATTAAAAATGTTTATGTCAGCTGTTTTTATTTCCCATATTACTAATTATTTCAAATCCTTAAACCTACAACATTACGGAGTGCGCCACACGAAGTGTTACCAATTGAAAATGGTATATTTTTGACAATTTTCAGTTTATTCAATTAAAATTCTTAGTAAATCGAAAACAATATGTAAAATTTTATTAAAAATAGGATATTGTTCGATTTAGCCACTTTTAGCGCGTATAATAGCATCGAGTATGTCCCGAACAATTCGCTCGCTGCACGAATGCGGCCTGATGGTAATTTGTTTCATTCTCGTCAAAGAGCGATCTCCAAGGCATCGATTGGCTCATTTTGTTTTGCGGATACTTGAGCCTTACGAATGGAAAATATGGAAAAATCCATTGGGTTTAAGTCCGGGGAATATAGCGGCCATCGTTGTGTATATATGAATTTTTTCCTGCAAAAAATACGGGTTTCAAGAGCGAGTTTTATGGGATGGTGTCGAGTCCGTTAGAAAGGCCTAAAAGTTTTTACCGATTTCTTTACGTGCCTAAGGTAATAAAGCATCATTTAAAATCTTTTCACGATCGATTTGTTGATTTACTGTCACGCCCTGCTCAATGAAAGCGAGCGGTGAGCGTCCTGTAGGAGTTAACGTGGCTCAAACCATCACTGATGCTGACACTTGCTTTCACAGAGCAGTTCACTGGTTTATATCATCTTTTGATTTGCACTTTAACCATACACTATCCTTTAATTTGTTTAAATATCGGAAACGGTAAAAAGTTTTGGATCGCAAGAGATCAAATTTGCAAGCCCGTCACATTCGTGCAAGGAGCGAATTTTTCGGGACTCGATCCTGTTATCCGCGCTAAAGGTGGATACATCGAACAACAGAATATAAATATGAAAATTTGATGTTTTTTTTCGATAAACTGAAGTTTTTAATTTAAAAAACTAAAAATTGATAAAATTATAGCATTTTCCATTGGTAATGAGTGCCTCTGTATATTTTATTAAACGTAGTTACTATTTCTCTATTACCAGGATTAACAGGGTCGCGAAAGTCATATAGCAGTAGGTCTACTGTGGTTACCTGACTTGTCAAATCCTGCATCATAGTCATGCGGACCCCATGACCTCGCGCGCAAGAGCGCAACCGGGATATTGTTGACGCTAAGATGATTATATATATTTTAACATACAGTAGTATTTATTGTTAGGAACATATCTTAAACCAAGGACACTTTCGCGGAAATCGCGAATCCACCAACAAAAACAAGAACCCTGCAATTTACAATCCCACATAGCGTCGGCAAGAAGCAGCTGCAGACCGACTCGCAATCACGACTTTATGCGACGATAAACATCAGACGTGCAATTAGGTAACTAATGAAACAAAAACCAAGCCACTTTCAGCTCATCCGATTACCTAAGAGCGCGTATGACGGTGCGGGTGACGGGGGAGAGAACAATTAGATCTTATTAGATAAGCGTGTGATTTCCTACTGTGCTGGATAATGCAACTGACAGTTCATGCCGCGAAGAGATTTCTTGATATTGAAATAATTTATTAAAACTGTCAAAAGAGGCAGATTAGGGCATTGACGAGTTCCGATGGACAAAGCACGCAATAGGTGATACAGGTATGGCGTACTTAAATATCGGTGCAAGTGTCGGTCAGGTCTTATGAATACATGTAGTAGGTACAACCTTATCTAGTAGAAGCAGCAATGCATGCGTTGGTTTTCCATGAAGAAGCCAGTGTCAAGTGTAATAAGCATAACTTTATCAGTACTCAAAGTGTAACGCATCTGCAATTCTACACTTATTTATTTATTTTATTTTACAGTTATTTAGACATTTTACAATAAAAATAAAGGTTTGTTAATAAATATGCGTTAAAAATACATATATTTTACGTGGCATATATTATACGTACCTATGATTATAAAAATTCGGATGAGTTTCTAGACATTCCTGCATATTTTCTCTTTGAACCGTACACATTACGGTATCGTTCATTGGCCTCGAACTAATCCAATAAGCAGGGGCACCATTAAATAGATGCCAGTATCGGATTTAAGACGAGTTGTAACGGTAACCGTATATTTAACAGGTTTCCTAATACGGCCATCGTACGGTTGGAAAGAAACGTCAATTCATTAACGGGCCATGGCAGTGGTACTGGTAAAAAAATGAACTGACTTGCGAACGCAACGATGTTTAGTGCTAGTCCAATTTACGAAGAACTTCGTAGATACTTTACAGGTGATAGTCGTAGTAGTACATTCTACTACTGGGTACCAACTTATGACACTCATCTTGCATACAAAATCATTATGATAATATCTTATGTAGCAAATTCGTATTCTACAGTATTAAAACACTAAATCTAATAGGTCACGCACGTATAATATGGCAAACAAAAAATGATTTACTGTGTAGATGCGTAACATACTTGATGCTAAAACAATATTCCCAATTACAAGAAAAAGAACTGATCTTTGAAATAGCTGGATAATAATGCAAAAAATATGCATATTATTTCTAGTGAATACACAAAATAGGACTCATCTTTTTGTTTCGAATATAAACAACGAATTTAATTAAAGCCATAAGTACCAGTGTAAAGATACAAGAAAGCTCGCTAATTAACATTCGAAAGGTTACACATTATCTGCAGCGTGTGGAGCGCCTCAGGGCAACGTACTGGACCCACTCGCATAACATCGAACAGCTGAATACGAGTAAATCATTTGTACAAAAGCAAGGATTTTATGAGAATCATCATGCATCACAAACAACGTATGTATGTAACTGCTATGAGCCTTAATTTCCGAAAATTACTTTTTGTAATTATAAGAATATTGCAATGTGAAAGAATTTTTTAAATTGGTTTAGTAGTTTTTTAGTGTCTCCATTATAAACACACAAACAAACAAACCGACAAACAATGAAATATTTTCTTTTAATATAATATTAGTAGATACAGATAATTAAATATAAGGTTTTCGGATATTAGTGTTAAGGTACCTACAAGTGCCAGTTTGTATTTACCCAGTATACAAAGTATCCTACAGGCCATGAACATATTCTATTTATAATCAACTTCTCTAATTAAATGATTGTAGCAATAACCCGTTAAGTTATTTCGGAAAGACAATTACCAAAACCAGTACTGTATAAGCTAAGTGAAATGTTTGTTGAAGGAAATGAAACAGCCACATCATATTACATTGGGAAACCACATTGTGTAAGCCTGGAGCAGATAATCAAAACACTTATTGGAAATGAATCATCGGAGAACGAAATTACTACAGCAAAATTACGTTTACATATTCGCTCCATATTACATTCGCTCCTAAATAAAGTACCTAGCTTATATTAACTTTTCGAACCTGAACTGCTACAGTATCTTTCATATACAAACATTTCATAAACTAAGTCAGGTCTCAGAAATTTTATTCTCAAGCAATCCAAAAACATTAACTATGGAAACTGAAATTTCCATACAAGCAAATTTTTCAATTTCATCGAAACGACCAATCCCATTACGATGAAACTTTGTAGGTATAATCAGACAACATTAAGCTAACTGGTGCCTATCATTGCATTTTGTTAACTATCCGTTTGATAAAATTACATCTGGTTAAAGAGGCAAAGCTGGCGACTAATGAAAAGAGGTATTTTCAAATCCTTATGAAAATATTTTTTATAAAATTTTAGTGACTTACTGGTTTCTAATCATACTCTATTTTCGAAATCAAGTATTCATATACGAGCAAATGAGTCATTGCGAAAATAAAAGCCAATTTCGTAGGTAACTACCTAACATTATCAAAAATGTTCGTCACCCAAACATCATCGGCTGCAGTAGGTGCAACGTGAACCCGCAGCCGTTCCGTTTCTTCACTATTCCGAGTGCTTAATTCGTAGAACCGGTCGCGGTAACTCTTCGCAATGAATGGGAAATGTTTATTAATGAGCGTGGCACGCATTTCGTCTGAGCGGTCAATGCCACTAGCCTTGTACGTGGTGCCTTGGGCGTATATTTTGATTACGTGGCGATACCAGACGTTTCGGTGCTACAATTATGTCATTATTCGGTGCGGTTGAAACGCCGTGGTGTGATTTGCTATGATTTCTCGTCATTTAGGTGGTGGCCTCTTAAATATAGGTTTATAGTTCATGCCATATCGAACCAGTTATTAGGATATTTACTCAGATAAGAATTCGTAAAACAATTCCTTATAGTTACTGAGCTATGATCAAATTTGTACTCTTGTGTTAGCTTCATGCTTTACCAAGTGCGTGCATGCGCAATTGCAGCCAATGAAATATCTCCCTGTACCTTAGAGGCGACGTGGAAATATCAAAGCAAATTTTGTTTCTTAGGTTTAATAACACCTGTGTATTATACCATGTGGAGCGGTTTTGACACCATAATTATATCTGTATCTAGGTTTAGTTTCACATAGTTGTACTTACGATCATTTCAGATTAATAAAGTACCTAATATTTAACTTATTTATTACAAGTTATTGTAAATATTCAATAATCTAAGATACTACACTTAAGAGTAGGGACTTACCATTAAATAGGTACTTACTACAATTTAAATTACAAAAAACAATATATAAATAAACTTCTTTAAGATAACATCTTGACTATGTTACCAGAAACACTCGAATGGCGGTATAAATAGAACTATTAGAAGGAGTAAATCTTAAAAAAGCACTACAGTGGTAATGTGCTCGTAAATAGAACATACTCTGGTCGATTATACAAATATTTATCTTAACCGTAAGCCGTAGTACAGTATCTAAACATGCGGTTCTACATGGGCTATTTATACTCGACGCTTGATATTTGTTGCTACAATTCAAATTCAACCCTCTGTGTACAGTTTCGCTTATTTAATTTTGATATAAATCTATACATAGTATCTATAAATTAAGTCGCTTTCCGCCGTCTGTCCCTATGTAGGTAATTATGTATGATGAGATCATTTAAACTACTCAACGGATTTAATGCGGTTTTCAACAATAGATAGAGAGATTCAAGAGAAAGGTTTAAAAGCAAGAAAAAAAGGGTTGCTAGGGGTAAAGTAGGTGTACGCGAACGAAGTCGCGCTGGGTCCACTAGTATAAGTACATATAATACATTTGATTGTAAGTTGAAAGATGATATCATACATCGCATTGTGTGTGGCCGTTAGTATATATATTCTATGGTGTGGCGAATAAGATTGAAAGAGGAATCATTATGTGCTAATATAGTTTAGACCTGTGAAGAGATGGATGAAAGACTTTTTACGATCGGTATTTATCATCCGATTGTGAATGGAAGGGTCAGGAGAGGGCGTCCGAGAAGAAAAGTAATTTATATTTATCAAATAAATGACCTTCTCTGAAAAGGGCAAGTCTGAAGGACCGTCAACCGGCGTATATGTAACTCAATCACCATTTAAAATATAATAAAAAATTCCTGGCAGTGAGCCCGGAAAAAGCTTTGTGTGGAGTGTTTGAAGAATGTTTTCTTCAACGACTGGTATTTACTCTACTGCCAGAGAGCACTAAACACATAATAGTTTAATGTTTAAAAACAAGTACCTATAACATTCCTTTTCCACACATTAAGGCATCCTCGCATAACCTCAACGGCGGACGCAACGGCCTATAGGTAAGTACTCCAAAGTCCAAGCAAGAACAATACAAAGTGGCCGGCCGACCGCTAACGGTACCGCCGCACGCCGGTCAAACCTGGAGATTCTACATATTATGTGCGGCCCATACATAACGGTGCTGTGTTTCTTTTTATTATTCCACGGTAGTGTGCGCCTATTGGTCAGTATTATACTAATAATGAGGTGGTTTTTCATTTGTAAAAAAAAACATGAATAGTGAATAGTTGATGTATTGTGATGTTCTGTTCATAATTATGAACACGTTTGGCATTGTATCTTATTTTGAAATCAGGTAAAAAAAAAATTCTCAACGCTACCAACTTCGGTTCCCTCCACCTAACCTAAAAAGACCTTAAAAACCTAAAACACAGAATACTGATACCCTTAAACAAAAACGCTTTATTTCGTCAAGAATTATTAAACGTGTACCTAATTACCTGCAGATAAATTAATATTTATGTTTAGATGTCAAGTCGTAACGAATACCACTTCATTTTAGTTATTTTTAGTACGGTACTATAAAACTGCTGGCTACTTTTTAATTTCACGGAGCGACCGGATGAAAGGAATTAAAATTTACATCACACTGTCAGTCTAATTGTTGACAAGATAACAATAATCTTCGTGCACAATTTATCTAATAAACTTTGTATTCGCTCTATTTTATTATCTTGTACTTATTTGTTATTCAATGCTTTACAAAAGAACAGGCAACTAGAAAAGGTTCATTTTGAATGATTAAAAGGAGTCCCATTTCGGGCATAAAGAGGAAAAAATCGACGAACTTGATCGGAGGAAGAGGCCTCCCGCTGAAAAAGGAGGGACAGGCAAACACCATTATAAGCTGAATTGACACTCGACGCTAACAAAGAAAGTAAATCTCATCGAAGCACAATCAAAAGAGGGAAGCGAGAGTTGGGTGTCCATTTATCAATTGTAGACATCGGTCGGACACAATAAGAGGTGCGAGTACGTACAGACAGACAATGTTTGAGAAGAATGACCGGCGTCTTGGAGGCTCGCTGTCAAATAGTAGGTAAGCGCACGAGCGTGAATGGAGTCACAAATGAGGTGCCATCAATGACAATCGACGGGCGAATTAAAGCAAATGACTACGCATTAGACGCGAACTGGCTGAGAAAATAAATAGTTATGAATTCTGCAATAACAGTAAATTCGTACCTATTTAGGAAACGAGGTGGGCATAAACAACATTTTCTTTTTGTTATTCAGTACTTTAATACAAGGAACTAAACTAAGTGTGTCTTAAGAGTAAGAAATGGATGCTGATGACCTAATTTTGTTTACAAACCACAACCAATAACCCTAATTGTCTCACGCAGCACCAATAGATACAAATTCAGTTTAATACAAGCTGTACAAGCAAATTGATTAAAAAGGACAGCCAGCAATACGGGATAGGTTGCACTGTGAATAGAAGTGAGTCATTATTTCCAAACACTACCTTCTACGCGTAATGAAACAATGGAGATGGCTCGATGAGACAAGTCAAAACAATGAGTAATGATTACTACGTCCAGAAGCGACTATGGTTCGTAGAAGTGACCTTTAACACTTACGCGAACCAATCAAGAAAGAATTTGAAAGGTAACCGCATTCGATGACAGAAGAAAGTGTTTGACGATTGCTGAATTTCTCGAGCCGAGATAATAGCATTATTGGAATAACGGAATATATGATTGCAGTATAGTTCAATGTAAAGGTTGAATTCGAATTTTAAATCAGTGTTATAAGAAGCTCAACCTCGATTTACTGTAAGAAAAAAGTATGAAAGTTTAAAACAAGAACATAAAGCGATAATTTATAATATAAATATTACTAGGTATATTAGGTTAACACAACAAGTACAATGTACGTATAAAGCACGAGTACTTAAGTAGACCAACGTAACTCCTGTGTATTATACAAAACCATCATACATGTAGGTCAAACTCGACATAATTACAATATTGCCGGCAATAACAACAGAGCAATTAAGGAAAAACCGTCGCTTATAACACAATTTCTAGTCTACCATTTCGAATTCACAATTTGCCCAGCCGTTTCCCTTCAATCGCCATATCCTTTAGAGGGCCAGAGATGGCTTATCGACGACTGGAATGGGACACTAATGGGCTTTTAGGGCCTATATTTCAGGGTAGGGGACCACTGGGGTCGTAACGTTCTTAGTAATTGGTCCCAGTGCACTGAAACTCCGAAACTTTGGGGCAGCGATTCGAACGTTGACGTTTGTTGGATGAAAGTCTACGTAATAATATAAACAAAGACGGAGTATTACGCAGGAAACCTGACTCGTTTGGCTTTGTATTGGATCACCGTAGACACTTGTTCAAGCAGTAATTATGATTCTCGCGATGTGTTTATTTAATTTAATGTTGAGACAATGTGCAGTCAAATATAACAGCATTATTGTGGATTTTAATTATAATGTGTTGTGTGGGAGATACTATTGTTTTAAGTAGATAAAAGTAAACCACTATTTTTAATTACAGAAATTAAATGTAATAAAGACATACGCGTCACAACCAATACAGTTGAATTAATAGACGTAACAATCGAAAACAAAAATTTACAAAAATAGTAGTCTAGAATTACAAGTAATTTCAATGTCTTGAAAGACAAATCCGTAGAACATTGCACGTGTACGAAAATAATTTTGAAATAAATGTAAAGAACAGAAGGCCATAAACAAGAAATTCATTAAAATAGTATTTCATAAACTCACTTGAAACAGTGGATGCAATAAAACTTTAATAGATGCAATAAACACTGCACAAGTACCTGTAAAAATAAGAAATATAGTGTTAAAATGTGTCAAGAGGTTGTTAATATGTGATTGCTGACTTATTCTACCTAAGCCGATAAAAGGATTAATTATTTTATTAAACATTTTTTTAAACTTAGGTACACTAAATTCTGTTAATAATTAAGGATATATTAGGTAATCGTGAATTATTTTAATACTTATTTGTTAATACGAACCTCATTAAAACTTTTATAGTTAGGCGTAGTAAACAATGTGTATCTATTTACGCTTAGATCTTTTAAACTACGCGACGAATTTTAAAAACGACGATAGAGTGATTCAAGAGAAAGGTTAATTAGTAAAAAAAAAAAGGGTACGTAGGGTAAAATAGTACGCGAACGAAGTCGCGCCGGGTCCACTAGATAATGTATAAAGCAATGGGCACATGAATTACGACGGTTAATGACGTCTACGTACCCACTACGTAAGTACATAATATCCTGAGTAGGTAATTTGGTGACGAGGTCACGGTCACGAGGACGATCCCTTCAACAAGGACACACACAATAATTATAATTCGCTCAAACGAACAGTTTATTTTAGCATCTAAAACAATAAAAGATTCTCTTTCTTCTTTTTTATTTTGTCCATTATTAGAGAACTATGTTCGTTTTTTTTTAATTTAATGGAAAAAATTGTGTCAGCTCTCAGCTCAGCGAGTTTAGCGATGCACCTTGGCGCGTGGCAAAATTGAACTAGCTCGTGCCACTAGATTAAATTAAAAGCCAAACTTGAATTTGTCTGGCCCAGAAGGCGACCACGGTAATGTAGATGATAGAGCAAAGAGGACTATGGAGGACAGGCGCTGTATCCAGGAATTATTAAACGAAGCTTCTCAGCGGTGCACTCTGGTAGCTGAACTCGGTATCACAGAGTCTACAACGTGACCTACCCTCCCACCACAATGTTTCGACATATAGACCTAGACAGCTATGTGACATTATAAACACCGTCATGGCACTATTTCGGTGGTCAGAGATGTACTTACACAGAAGCATACATCCACATTGCCTATTTCTCAGCCATTCAAATGTGAGAAGAGCGAGCCTATTGCCGTATTTCTATGGCATTCATTCATCGGAGCCGTCCGAAGGGCCTCGTGGTGGCTTGTGAATACTTTTATCATTCGATAGCAACGACTAAACGGCTTAACGTGCCCTCAAAAGCACGGAACGGTTAGAAAACTGTTCCAGAAAACCCATTGGTACATGGTCCCGAGTGGGATTTGAACCCGATTCGTCCAGACGCTCGCAGCACTCGACCATCACGACTTCGGGATAAATAAAGAACAATAAGTACTAGACCCTATTAATTACTCGGTCATTAGTACAGAATCTTTCCCCAATTGCTGGCGAAGGTCGGCTATTATCCCAATTCTTAAGATTACTAATCTTACTACTCTATCTCACTACTGTCCAATGTCAATCCTTTATTTCCTGTCCATAATTATTAAGTGTCTTGTCCACCAGCAACTCAAGTCTCCTTTGTCCTCTCCAACCTGGCTTTCGCCCGGGGCACGGCACGGTGACTCCTCTTACTAAGGTCTATTGATTTACGCTACGGTGTATTGGAATTTTTGGATTTCAGCAATGCGTTTAACACTGTTGATTTCGACATACTTGTTGAGATCTTTAAAAGTATCCGATCTTTACATTTATAGGTTTTATCAGTTATTTGTGCGAGCGGCAACAGTGTATACGGTCCGACGACAAAAGTTCACGTTTTGACACTTTAATGGGCGGCGCTCCCCAGGGTAGTGTCGTTTCTCCTCTCCCTCTCCGATGGAGATGACTCCATCTTTATAAATTTCCTAACCACTCTCCAAAGGTGCTCTTTTCACCTCTATGCAGACGACCTGCAAATCCACTGTCAGGCGGCTGTGGTAGAGGCTGACTCTGCGGTTGCAGCTCTTAATGTGGATCTGGAGACAGTTCTACATTTAAGCCAAATTCATGGGCTTTTAAGTAAATCCCAGCAAGTCTCAAGCTATCATTATAGTAAGATCTAGACAGGTGTGCCGGTTAAAGTTTGATACGGTTCCACCTTGACTTTTAATGACACTGGCCTATCGTATAATGAGGTTGTGAAATATCTAGGTGTGCCATTTGAATACACATTGTCCTGGGCTAGCCATACACGGAGGTAAGCACTGAGCAGGAAGATTTTCGAGGTTGCGGGCTCACTCAGGAAGGGGAAGAACTTGCTCCCCATAAAAACAAAGACCGAGCTTGCGCAGGCCCTACTATTGCCAATACTGGATTACGTGGACGTCTGTTACCTCGATGTAATCGTGGATCTTCTGAATAAAGTTCATCGTTTGCAGAATCTTTGTGTTAGGTTGGTATTCGGTCTGCGCGAGTTCGATCTTGTTTCAGAATACAGACGTAAACTTCGGTGGCTTTCTATCCGGTTCAGACGGGATGAGCATGCCCTTGCCCTCCTATAGGTCTTGCACTATCCCCGATCTACTCCTTATCTCCGACAGCATTTTCGCTGCCTAGGAGACGACCGTGATCTTACGCTACGGGTAATATTCAGGTAATTCTGTCGGCCCCATTCACGCGCTCCGGCTATTACAACGATCCGTTTACGGTAAGGGCAACTCGCTTGTGGAATGATCTGCCGCGGGAGATTCGTCGGGCTGAGTCCTTGACTAGTGTTATGTCAATCTTAGCAAATATTTTTAATTAAAGTGATGTAAACTTATTCTTAGTAAGTATACCTTTAGTTATGTATCTTTGGTCGTGTTTATTGCTGTTTGTTGATGTTTAGATATAAGAATGACGACCTGGGTGGTTCAGTGATTAACTTGCCGGTCTGCGGCGCAGCTGTCCCGGGTTCGATTCCCAGCCAAGCACAAATTGAAATGATGAATTTTAATATCTGATACACGTCTGGGTGTTAATTACGTATAATAAGTATGTGTTTGTAAGTATATAAGTAGGTTATCAGTTCACACACAAGCTATGCTTGCTTTGGGGCCTGGATGCCCTAAATCCTGGATCATAGTGAGAGACACGCGAATATCGATTCGCGGTAGATTTATCAATCGCTTCCCACTCGCTCCTCCGCCGACCGCAAATGCTCCACGCAGATAATCCGCGAAAGCGCCATGTAATAACAGAGCAATAACAAGGAAATTGGCTTGGGCATTATCACGTTGTTTAAACAAAATTACATTGGAAAATCTTTTTGAATGCGCCATTCGCGGTTGTTTTCCACGCCCGCCACGTTACCGCCAAATCATTGTGCGGCAGGCAAGCATTATAGGAGGGTCGTAATCGGAAAACGAATAACCAACATACGAGTAAATGTATGCACCATGATAAGCAATGTTATTGTTACTACAAACACGTTGCATTGCCGATAACGGGCCAAGTAGATGCCATGAAAATGATGTATTATTTCGAAATAGAATTCGCGTTGTGCACATAACGCTCTAGAGGTTTTTACTGTTTGATAAACTTCGTAATACACTATTGCTAGGGTTACACAATATTCAGCCAACGTCCGCTGTGGGCGCACACTCCATTACAATTTCATTAACCTCCTTATCTTGCGGGCAATAAACGAAACTATGTGAAAGAAGATTTACAAACACCGTTCTTACCAGAAGTACATGATTCAGATTCGTCGGAAACCATTATTAGATAGCAAAAACTTCTTGAAGATTACATTTTAATCGTGATTGTATCGGTATAAGTACCACTACTATTATTGTTCTTGAATACATACTATAAATATTTGCCTGTACATTTTCATGGACACATAGGTACCAATCTGTAGATGAGAGCTTTTGGTGCCGATGCATACTTACGTCATACCAAAACATACTTCAAAACCAAATTTTGATTTTCATAATTTATAAAAAGCAGAGATTGACGTACTGATTTAATGATTATACGAGCTAGGTATAAGGAAACGAAAACGATCCTCCTAATACCTGTGTATAAACGACGTCATATACCAAATGTTTTTCGTGCTTTTGAATAACACTGGAATGTTAAAACTCCATCCAAACTTTCTGTGGTCGTTATTATCCTGCGTGTAGGAATGTTTTTTTTTATTTAATAGGTAATTAAAATGTTTATTAATCAAGATTTTAAATATGACAAAATTTTTTATAAATATTATTTGGGAATATTTTACTTTAGTGATATTATTTAGACAAAGAAGTCTGACACAGCTTGCGACGTTGTTTGCAAAGTGTCTGTACCAAAGCTTCCCACTAATAACCTTCCTGACAAAGCCGGGTAAAAACTACATAACCATAATAAGAGATTGGATTGGATGAATGAAGCATGCATAGTACTGAAGCGACTCTCATCACCTTATCGCAAACTAGCTTTTACACGCGACTTCGTCCGCGTAAAATTCGTTATAACGTTCCAGAACCACATTAAATATAGGGATAAATTATAGCCTATATACTATTCTGGGCTATGAGCTACATATGAGCTGCCAAATATCATCAAAATCCGTTCAAGTTTTTGTGTGAAGGAGCAACAATCATCCAAACATCCGTACAAACTTTCGCATTTATAATATTAGTAGGATTTTGACAATAGACCTTAAGTACGCCAACATAATCCGCATGTGAGACTTCATAAAAATACAGATCCATTGTAGCCTGTAAAACGCTGCGTCCAAGAAAGTCCTGGACGGTCTGTTACACAAGAAAGACCAGTTGCCCTACTACGGCACCCACGAGATTCTACTTATTGTTTAGTTAAATTTTGTTGGCGATCCACCGTAAGCATAAGGTAAAAACAGAACCCTACAAACCCTCCATTGCGACTGCGTCTGTCTGTCACAGGGCTATATTTTCGAAGCCGTAATGGAGTTGTAAACTGGAATGTTTCTTCCCTCATAACACGAGTATAATAAATTGTACTGTAGGAGTGTAATAAAACGCTTCTTTCTTTCATTATATTTATAAGAAAAACACAGTGAATGCAGTAATCATTTTCGTCACCGGTCACTCTCTCACGGCAATCAAACCCCGTTACATCCACAAGATGTGTCTAAGCTTGGTTCCTAGCCTAAGGCTGCAAGGCGTTGGCGTGCAAGCATCTTAGACCGTGCCAGTAATATTTTGTAAGAAACGGATGTAGTACATTAAATCATAATGCTTGCATCGTGTTCCTTCTTAGTAATCGCAGTCATGAAGCATAATGTCAACTTTGCCCTCACAGTAATAACGCAATTTGTGATTCTGTGTTTTATTTGTGGGTAGGTCAATTTTGGCGATGTTTTATGGAATCAACTTGCCGGTAATATCCCAGTTGTGCGCTCGCGCACACGGGCCTGGGGTGCGCCTTGACCATGGTCCAGGATTTGACAGATCAGGTAATTACAGTGGAACGACTGCCATTTGACCTATATGACCCTATTGGAGGCACCTGACCAGATTGGACCATGGTTACACATTCCGTTGCCGGAATTTGCAGGTTTTATCACAATGTTTTCCTTCACAGTAAGAGCATCGGTTATTGTTCAACTAAACTCTTAGAGTTTAACATATTAAAACATAAAATATGTTTTATGTTATATTATAATAAAAATATTTAAATCTAATCTAAATGTTTTAGTGATAAATAAAAAGACGGAAAAATTAATGAGAAAAGATTAAACCATAATAAAAATGCTGAACAACAGGTGCGTTGTCATGAAGACTCATGTCCGTAATTACGCTGGCTACTTTTTCCTAGACACACAAAAGCGTTATGTCAGAAATAATTCGTAATAGTCAAGTAGGTACTTATTTCACAAGCGTCTATGTAACTATATTTAGCGAATTTTTCACCCATTTAAAAATATTGCACAAATCAATTCAAAATAAATAAATAACCTTGGATAAATTTACACAGCGCCAAAGTTATTATAAACTGTGAAGTCGTGCCGTAATAGGCGTAATACTATAATAGTCCTGTATTAAACGCACTTTACTTGTTTCTTACGTCGTCTGTCATAAAGGTCCGCGAACGAGTTAGGTACGAAACCCGGAATAGAGACCTAACATGATTTGCCGTCTGCCGTACAATGACAGTGTCGGTAACCGAGGCGCGATGCCGACCGACACAATAACACAGGCAAACTTGACCGAAGAATGGCCTCGGACGACCGCAACTACTGTGTTACACGCCATAACTTATGCATGTAGACGCTGTATAGACGAACGTAAAAAAATCATAAGCGTATGGTGAAATTCTCACGAAAATCAATTTTACACAACTGAATACTGATCGATCCCACAGTATTTGTTACAGTCGAGGAAACTGAATGTTTAGCTAGTTGTCATTTTTTTTGGTCTGAAATTGGCCGTGTTACTATTTTCCGACGTGTCATTTTGCAATGTATATCGCAAAAAAAAAATGCACATAAAACTATTAAACGTTCAGTTTCCTCGACTGTACTTACGGTTGTACTACAAAGAGCGGCACGCCCGTCACAACAGTGGTTTTAGTTGCACCAAATTCGTCCCGACACCTTCGAACAAATTAACCCTTCGAGCGAGACACGGCCGACATCATCTTTTGGGAACATTAGCACGTCTCAAACGCCCCGCGTGCGAGATTAACCTTGAAAGGTTCTCATTTATGCGATCGCTTTGAGGTGAATGCGCCTATTCTCGACACGACCCGAGTTCAACGCTACGTGGGTCCGCGCGGACGGCCGGTATGAAACCTGTTTATCGCGCTTTTCTGTGCAACCACTCATTTCTTACCGGACGACTAATGCATCGATTACAATCTCCGGGCGTAATGAATGCGCGTATGCGTGTGCGTTTGCGCGGGCTTTGTGCGCGGGAACAGGGTCCGGTACGGTGCCAGGTGGATGGTTTTGATATAGCGGCAAGGAAGAGTCCAGTTTAAGTATGCGTAGGACCTGCTGTACCTTGGCTCACCCCCTGAAAGCCAAACTGCATTTTTTAAATATTTTCGCGATGTGTACGACTATTTGTCTATAATTAACTGATTATGTGAAGACCGTCTTGAAAATTTTGCTGCAAGCAAGTAAAAGCCAGTTTTTAAAACAAATCTTTTATTAACCGTTAAATACGAATGCATGATGTGGTCACTTTTAAGTAATTTTGCACTAAACTAAAGTCAAAATCTATGTCATGCTACATTACATATTTATGAGTATGAGTGCATAAATTGTTAGTGATCCTCAATAAAAAGAAAAAAAAATCTTTTTTACCTTGTTAATCTATATAGAGGTACTCTTCTTTTTAATCCACCCGCAATCTGATCAAGGTACATTCGTTTTCCTTGGGATTTTATTACGGGTAAGTTTCAAATATTTGGTTTAGAAACGATTACCTACATTAAATTTTGCTTTCTTTTTTTCTCGGTCCAAGGCGAATTAGGGCACAAACAAAAAATAATATCACATTCAGAATAGCTACCTGTATATTAACTAACTAAGTTTCAGATTGTTTGGAATCCCCGGGTCGCCAATGTTCTTCTACTCGAAAAGTTGATCTCGATTAATCGACATCCTGCACAATCTTATTTGCTGGTCGTTGAAAACGAAGGTGCAAGAGGCGTCTAAAGGCGTCTTCTAAAGGGCAAAAACAAGGTAAATATGCAGACTTGTACCTTTTGAGGTTAGTGGTAATGAGTCATCGTTTATATTAAGACAAATAATCATCTAGGAAAACCGCAAAATGACAAGACGATCGCACATAAGAAGGCCTTTGTTAAATTTAATGCCATGGACTTACATAAACTTAAATGATGTTTATTATGGCCAGCAACTATAAAGTAACCTTACCATAATCATCTACTTATTGAACTTGAACTCATGGTTGATATAGGATAGGCCGATTGGAAGTTACAGTACCTATCCAAAATACACAATTCTCCTTGTTGTGTCCATCGGTTTTTATCTTATCCGAGGAGGCCAACCCTTACTCTACTAAGCTGGACGCTACACGACAAAAACAACACTAATTACCAAGTACTTCAAAGAATCGAACAGGATAGCTCTAATAATAAAGTAAAGTTATTGCCTTTATTATTCTTCGACACACAACCGGTCGCGTTACCGACTACGCAAAAGAAGCAAAGAGCTCACTAAATCCAGTGCACATAAAAAGCACGCTCGTTCGGAAAGTGGTCGTTCTGCCTCTAGGCTTCAATTATTTGCGTACAACACGCTGTGCTCTACCATTAATCAGCAATTAGGCCCCGCGGTTCCCACGCCTTCCCTCCACTATTACTTTATTAATTAGTGTTCTTATTAATTATGTCTAGGTGTTGGTATTAATTGCGGCGCAAAGTTCTAACTGGACCGTGCCGAACGGATAATGGCAAAGCAACTTTGTGCGGATGGAGGAGTTGTTGGGAATTTTCCCATGAAAATGAGATTGGACGAGATATTGGCACAGTTCTAAGGCGATCATTACCTTTACGAAGCAAAAGAATCAAAGGCGAGGAGGATTGTGAAAGGAAATCGGAAAGGAATTGTTCGTAAATACGTAAGTAACTTAACATTCCAAAAGAATGAATACAACAAAAAGATGACGCATTATAAATGTTCGCTTATCAAAGACGTAAAGGAATACTTGAAAACTTCACTCATTACGAAATGAATGCAATCTTTGCAGCTAAAAGTGTGACAAAGAGGTCCTGGTTTATGTTTCTGTAATAAAGATAAGACAACTACGACAGAACTATAAAGAAGCAAGTCGTTAATGGTGTGTTTTACTATTAAGTTGAAATTCTTTTTCGGGTCGAACGTTCTCCCTATCTATCCTTTTATGACCAAATGTCTTTTGTCACTTTAGGGTCTATGATAACGCGCAGTAAATCAATAAATAGATATTGAAAATATAGTGTAACAGTTATATTTGTGTTTAAATAGGTTCTCGTTTAATATTATTTTTTATCTTTAAGTAACAGTATTAATGTGAAGTTTGTGATGATATTGATACGTACGCTACTGTATTCCGTCAACAAATCAAACGTTAACCGTCCCCAAGACAAGATAAGTTGATAATCATCTGCGTGATTCGCAGACGGGACTCTTGCCCATTTTCTGATCAAGTCAACAAAAACATAATTATCGCACAACCAACGATCTCTTCATAAACATTAAAATCCCTGTTGTAATAAGAGCGTTCCATTTCAATTTATTCATTTTTCGTTTTTTCTGTTAGTCTGTTTTAGTAATCCAGATTTTTTTATTACCTAGGACACACCGTCAGACGGGCCTGAGAGAAAACAGCCAATGTCTCGTCCAGGACATCTGCAATCGAAAGGAAATGAGCAAAGAAAAGCAAAGTAGAATGATACGATGCTGTCTTTTGAGGTACCAACCAGTAGACATGTCTTCTGAAAAACCCTAAGTTGTAGCGTGCGGAAAAGACTTTGGATTGGACATGTGTGGTAAAAAGGCTCGCGATGTTGATTGCCAATACTTTAGTTGATTGCCATGTATCCAAACGATGTGGATGAAATTAATCCCGTCGTCGTCAACATTTATTATTGTAGATCTGTAAAAGATTAACTATTTCTTTGCTTCCAGTCCTAAAACTAAAACATACCTTCAAAATTCCGCGAAAAAACCTTGCCTACGAAAATACGATATCCTCATTCCGATTGGCGGAAAAATTCGAAAACGTTTCTACACATGAGGGTAATTTCCATTTTGCATCGCAGCTACGACGTTAATCTGCATACGAAGTGTTTCAGTCGCGTCCGCTTCCCCGCGGAGACAAGGACACAATTTCGGCGGGACCACAATTGTAGTGTTTACCTCAACTATGTATTGCCCGAGTAGCGCGCACGGGTTGCGTTGCAAATAGCGTTGCATAAATTTACAAATATTTGCTTTGGTATTAACTTTTTTAGGTATCAAATAGAACCATCAATCGTCCATAGGTCCTTTCTTTCAAGAGCTTTTCGGGCGGCAATTAGTAACCATTTTAAATTTATTAGACTAATAATTTGATCTTTGCATTGTACAAATTCATACATATTCATTGGATGTACGAGTCATTCTTGTATTTACCTACAAGACAAGATAATTTGTAAATATCAGATATGAAAGAAATATGTGAACCATCGATTATACCTGGAATTGCCTTAGTAAATCATATAGATTATGATATTACGAAGTGGTAACAGAACATTTATAAGATTATTTATAAAAGACTGATGCCACGCCTGCTAATTATTAACAAATCTTTAAAATCAGACACAGTACTTTTTAGAATCTTGGATCGCGTGTACGCAAAAAAACGTATCCATGAACTGGAACAGTAGGTATCTAAACTTTAAAGTTTAGGCATCCTATTTTATAAATCAGTGCTGACCCTGACCTCAGATTGTTTTATTGGACGACCTGAGTGGTACAGTTGGTTAACATGCCAGTCTGCCACGCAGGTCCCGAGTTCTATTCCAGGTCTGAGCAGAAATTGAAATGAAAAATGTTTATTTCTGTTACGGGTCTGGGTGTTATAATAATAAGTATGTATTTAAAGGTATATAAATAGTTTATCAATTATCCATTAGCACCCATAATACAAGCTGTGCTTACTTTAGGGCTAGATGGCGCTGTGTGAATTGTCCAAGCATTAAGAACCGTGAACACTACGGCGGCCGCTACTGCTATTAGCTTGATTTTTTACACTTTAAGCCACATTTATGATAACACGAAGCCGTAAAATTCCCATTAAATTGTGAACATTGTGCGTTATTGGCGTCTAAATTTGCCGGCTTATTAACGTTTTAATTTTTTTTTTCTTTCACTTGTAAAGCGTGTCATAATTTGCGCGTTAATAATATCTGTAGATGTCAAGTCAGTACTCAAGGTTAAAATGAGAACAGATTTATTCAACAGCATTGTCCTGGACTCAATATTAATAAGAAGTATTAATAAGCCTCATTTGCAATAAATGATCGCCTACTCACATCTCGTAACGAAATTATTAATATTACTGTGTACAATAAAACGAAAGCACTATAAACAACGCAATCCGAAACAATATGAGCCCAATTTATCAAACCGGCGATAGACAGACGCAGGAAACATGTTATCATTAGCAGTTATTGTTATATCCTATCGCGCTTTAGCCCGCGTCGTGACAGAGTAGCGCTATCGATATTTCACACGTACATTATTGTGTCGCGATAATTAGGTTCGCGATAATAAACGGCCAGCTATCGAATACGTAAAACACACAGGTAATTTTTAAACTTATTAGCGATAAAATTATATTACCGCGACCGATAAAATTGCGGGAACAATCAGTAATCAGTATTAGTCTCTGACCCTATTACAGCGAAACTCTTGGCGGGCTCAAATTACGCCACCGCATTTAAAATGGACGCTCGCAACACTAAACAAAACCCACCGGATAATCGCGAGACATTAAAAAGAGAAACTTGCCATTTTTACACACTGGACACGCTTGTACCGACATAACTGACCGTAAAAGTCAAATTGTGTCGCTGTTACATAGAGACATCCAAACAATTGCGATTGCTGAAGAGGCTGTTGAAAAAAGCGGCCACCAAGCATCTCTTCCCACGACGTCGTCAGTTACGCCGCGAACAGCGGAAGCTGGGGAATAATTACTCATACTTACACAGCGGTTGGCGAATATGTTGCGTCACATAATTAGAATCAGTTTTGCGTGATTCCGATTCGCGGAGCGTGCGAGCACCTGAGACGGGCCTGCTCTTGATTGTCGTATAATTAAACACCTTGAGGCGTTCCCGGCCTGAATTTATTACAATTGTTTAAACTCCGAATGCTGTAGTTGCCGAAATTGCCGCAGCAGTTGGCGCCGAGGGGGGCGGGGGACGTAGGTAAACGAGCAAATCCGACTGGCTGTTGTCGTTCCCCAGACGTGGAGTGGAGGACGTGCATAATTTTCATTGCTTATTTCACTGAGCCTTTGAAACAATGCGACGTTCTGTTAATATAATCTCGGTGGGCTATTGCCGGCGACGGAAAGAGCATAACAAATAATAATTAAGTTTTGTATTAGTAATCGTGTAGTGTAGTTCTTTTGTTTATAAAATACACGCACCGCGTCCTTCTGACGTAGTAGGTGGAAATGCGTTAAGATAAAATAAATTGAAACAAGCAGTCGTTAGATAATATTTAAGAAGAACTAAAAGTAGATGTACGGTTTATGAACGCCTACAGAATATTACCGATAATCATCTTTAAGAATTGTCTGCATTTATTACAAGAAGTTTGCATGCAACCGGTGTTTGAATTGCTCATAAATGTTATGATTATACCGGGCGCCTATAAATTCGAGTTAGCCAGTTTCTTCCAAGCAGTTTAATGGCATCCGGCACATGGCGGAAATTCATTGACACAAATCTGTGCGTCACTGGGAGCTCACCTTTCTAATTAGCTTCCAACTTCCCAAGGTTTCCAAGACTTTGCAATATTGATGGAACTGCTCTTTCTCGGGTGTTCCACCCTTTAAGTTTAGCCGAAGTAAATTTGGACTAACTCGAAGCAATGACTGGCATTTAGAAACATGCAAGTTGGTTTTGCTAAAGGTTTTGAACTAGTAAAGGCGGCTTACCTTCGCCTAAGCGTTGGTATTGTCTCGAAGTATCTATTACAGGATACATCGGTTATTTCAAACTTCTGATGATAGTAGTAATGAGATAAATTTAACGCGGCCCTGATGAAGACGGATCAAATTGTATCGATGTTCTGTGATACATACGTGTAGGGTATATTGTTCGTATTTTCATTTTACAAGGTCTATATGGATTTTGTTACAGTTTACGAATTAGTCAGAAATACATTTACGATAATAATTTAGGAAAGAATCAAAGAAACATCAAGTGGATACAAAACACGTTTCCGATTTAGACAGAGTTATTATCTTCAAAATTAAATGCCTGGTCGTTAAGACGAGTGTCCTCCGAGCGCGATCCATACAAACGATGTTGGATCATAATTTTTCAATATTAACCAATCAAAGTCAATTAAATTTTGTAAACGCGATTTAGAAACCAATATCTGTCTACGGTTTGTGAGATTTTCGTTAAAATATATCGTTTCAAAGTTGCGCGGGATTTAAGATTTGTATTGAAATCTTGCACTCCTCTTTAGCAGCAAGGCAACGCTCTGGCGATGAGTAAGCTGACAAAGCAAGCTCGCGCAAATTCTCCATACAGCGCAATCATTGTGTGCAAATAGCGGATACCCCTTGACTTGTAACCAACCTTTGAAACTAAGTACTGTCGTATTAGTGAGAGGTATCCGTACATTTTCATCACTCGGTAAATGTAGGTAATGTTTCTTCATAGTGATCAAATTTTGCTTGTGTTAGCGCTATAAGTGAACATCCGCATTGAGATATTGATTGATTTGTTTTCAAATTTTACCTTCTTTAATATTAAAAGTTCGATCGCTTCACCTACATTTTGTTGGATTGATATTATGAACTTCATTTTCTTTATCTTCTATTAATTACATAGCATTATATCTAATAAGTATCTATTATTATGTTTAATGTATTATCTGATTATCGAGTAGGTGTGGAATCAGTGTGGCTTTGGAATGAATATCAAACACATATCTACGTGAAACTTATTGCATCGATTACTATAATAATTTAGTTACCTATCTATGTATCATTATCGGTATTTATTTTATATTTTCATTCTGTTTCTCTCTCTCTCTCTCCATATCTCTCTTTTTACAAAATTGTATTACAATATGACGTTTTCCTTGTTGCTCTTGAAGCTTTTTATGTTTGATGCTAAATTAAATGCAACCCACTTAATCTGTCTTTCTTACAACCTTGCCTATTTTTACCTCATCTTTACCGGAAAATCGACCGCACGCGGAAACGCCTTCCACGCTACGCACCACAAGAACAAAAAACAATTAAAAGAAACTGTCCAGCCTTCGTAAGTCAACGAACTCCGATGCAAGTTCTTTCATATTCTTGGCAAAGAAACAATCCTCTTATTCCACGCAACACCATAAACACCGGACAAGTGACATTCCGAATGCATCAAATCGCATTACTATTCGCAAGACATATTAGTATTACACACACCGACCTTGATATTTGCCGGACAGTTGTTTTCTCCAGGATCTGTCTGGTCAGGGGGTGATGGCAATCCAGATCTGGTGGTATGGGATCACTGCGTTCTCATTGAACTACGTGCACATGCCACTGACAATCCACAGGTCAAATTTTCGAAAGCTCGCGTGCGTCGGCCGGCGCGTACGGTGCGTGCGTCCGTCCGTGAGCGCGCGTGGAGTACGACTGAGGGAGGCGCGAGTACGGAGGTCCGCGCGGTCGGAGGTCGCAGGCGATTGGCGGAGGACGACGGCCGGACGAGCGAGACGGGACGCGGCGCCCGGCGGAGACGCGCGCACCTCGCGCCTTCCGTCAGACGCGTTTCATAAAACCACCGAAGGGAAAACTTGGGCTTCTGTTTACGCTCCCTGATTGAAGTTTGGCGCGCGACGGCGACGCTTTTGTTTGATAACAGAAGTTGGCGCGGCCGCCTGCTTCCTGTCGATGTCGACCGGTCAAACCAAAACGTTTCTCTGCTTGCATCTGATCTCACTGGCCAATGCATGCAATGTGAATAATATGATGGATTGTAAATTAGTTTGCAAGGTTTGGATGTTTGTCCATCAATTCACACATTGTTGTGTAGGTATGAAACAGTATTAATATTTTTAAATTTTCACAAAGACATACTAGGTAGCTTTGATTCGAAAAAAGATCGATTTAAAAATTAAGAAACACAAAAAGTAAGAAATAAGCTTTTCATCACACAATACGAGTAAGCTAGATATCATTATTTTTTAGTCGGTGCCAGCACAGTACCTTATGTTCGTCAGGGGAGGGGTCAATCCATTTTGGGGAGAATTGCTGTGTGACACCGACCCCAAAAATAATTATATCCAACTTACTCGGATTGTAATAGGATAAAACCTTTTTTACTTTTCGTAATTGGAAGTCGGTTTTATTTTTTTATTAAAAAGTTTTATTTAATAATATCCTGTCAAGCATCATATTACCACTAGCTACTATCGAATAATTCCAATCGACAAATTGCAATACTATCCTCTAACTCCTCATCGTTAAAGAGTTCTGTGGCTTTATCATAAGCAGAGGATCATCAGATGATAATATAGTCCCTTCCCTTAGCATAAAATATGGCCTGGATAGTTCACTTCCGGAAACCAGCACCATCTTTTAGTATGTTATTCTCAATAAAAAACAGCCGGGAGACAATGTGTAAAGTGCTTGGTTCTCCAACTGTGACGTCATCAAGATGGCCGCCGCCGCGTTTTGAAATTTGCCTTTAAAACAGTATGTGTG
Organism: Blastobasis adustella; assembly: GCA_907269095.1. Taxonomy (NCBI): domain Eukaryota; kingdom Metazoa; phylum Arthropoda; class Insecta; order Lepidoptera; family Blastobasidae; genus Blastobasis; species Blastobasis adustella. The sequence continues at coordinate 12,710,591 of OU026125.1, forward strand.
TGTCATACATCAAACGAAGCAGAATAAAATGTGCTAAAAATTAAAACAATCATATGGCGTTTCAAGTGTATTTTTTGTGCACGTTGATAGGGAAAAATTAAAATATCCCGCTTTTTTTAACCCGATTGGGATTAATTGGGAAAACTAGTTTTGTATAGGTAAATAATGTGCTTTTATTTTCCTTGTACATGATTTGCTCTAAAGTTATGGGTAAAACTGTTAAAACTTAAAAACATAATTATTTTTAGTAATATTTTAATATAATCTTGAATATCTCTGAAACTATTATATTTATACGATTGTGTGTGATAATAATATTGTAGTACTTTTTATTTTGCGTCGTTTGATACCCCACACATGTTTCCAAGTGCAATACACTCAGTTTCAAATGCAAATTTAGAACGAGGCGGCGGCCATGTTTATGACGTCATAGCTGGAGAACCAAACAGTTTAGAGATTGTCTCCCGGCTGTTTTTTATTCAGAATGACATACTTTACAACATACTAGAAGATGGTGCTGGTTTCCGGAAGTAAACCTGTTTTGATAAAGTAACAAACACCCACACAAGATTACAATTTTCGAGAATTACCTCGATTTCACCAAGATTCTCCAAGAGATCTGTAGATACGGGACCATCTGAATAGTATACCCTTTTAAACAAATAAAGAATTTTCTAAATCGATCCAGGCGTCTTCGAGTACTCGGAGACATAAGAAATAAAAGGTCCTTTTTTGAAATCGGTTAAAAATTAAAAAGCTTACCTACCTTAGGTTCGACGGGTACTGCCGAGCTTTAACTATTTCTACTATTTCAACTAGCGTTGTTGATTCCCGCTTGAAGTTACCTATTACAGTGTAATTTGATAAATTTTCATTGATTGAAAGGTTTCCTAGGTTTCCAACAATGAAATCCGAACGTGAGTATTTTCGTGCAATGATGTTATTTTATTTTAAAGTTGGTTTAAATAAAAGTGGGTATCATAATAGGTTGTTATCCGCTTTTAGCAACCTCGCACCGAAAAATTTTCCTTGAATGACAGAAGTGGCCGTCCTACGACTTAAGTAACGGATGAACACACCGAGACTGTAAAAATGTTTCACGATGAGCCAAAACTACCTACAAGCAGATAGAATAAACCTTTAAAATATCATCGCCGACCATTCATAACATTTTACACCGTAATCTGCAAGTCGGAAAACTTTGATCGCGTTGGGTTTCTCATGCACTGACTGCTGAACAAAACAAGCTTGTGTGACATGGTACCTGTAAGAAAATAATTGAAAAACACGAAAATGGTGAAGGACTGAATATAGGTAATATAATTACTGGAGATGAAAGTGGAGTATATCAATATGACCTACTAAGGGGCAGTCAACGGTTTGGGTGTGGACGCAGTATGGGCAAGAAAATTGTGGCAAACATTCTTTTCTGCGAATAGAAATTTAGCGACAATTTCCTTAGACTCACAAAAAACTGTTAATTTCCAATGGTACTCTGGAGTGTGTATACCAACTGTATTTGGTGTGTTGAATCAAAAATGTCCTGAAACGGGTTTTAGGGGGCTCTATTTGCATCATGACAATGCACCGTCGTACAATGCGATTCAAGAATTAACCCACCCGCCTTATAGCATGACTTCTTTCTATATACATAATACTTTTTTTATACCTAAAACTTACATAGTCACCTAACGTTAACAATATTCAGAAAAAATATATCCGATATTATAATCAATCATCTTGAAGCCACTACAAATTAGTCACCAATAACAAATTCGTTTGGCTTTATATTCTTCCACAGTCATCATCCTAATTGCTTGTTGTATTGTTTCATATCATCGAAACCGACATACTCGTACGTCGCAATGAGCCAAACCAGTACTCCGATAACCAATTATCCCCAAGTACCAAAGTGCCGAGTGGTCCCGTGCATCCCACATTGGGGCTCGACGTTCGCTCGTACAATCACCGGGAGCCCGGCTCGCTCTTATCAAGTGAGCACTTCCCTTATCACCCGCACAGACATACTGTTGTGTTTTATTTGCTGTGATACCGTCGCCGTCACGCCCGCTCCAGTTCTCGGTGCGAGTCCTGTTTGAGTTTTAATTGCTGTTGCTACTGAGTGCGATTGTATCTGTCGTGGTGTGCTCATATTTTGATTGGTGCAGTTTTTTTATTGTTATTTCTGTACTTTCTTCGGTTGTAGAATTCTTGGACCATGATAAAATGGATATGACATAAGACAGCTTGGAATACTCTCGCTTACGAGTCGCATACCCTAAACCCTCGGCCACCGACGCTCCTACAGTACAATGATCAACTGTATATCAAGCTATATTATATCTGTGACTAAACAATCTCCTTACTTCGTAATGAGGATAAGCCCTATGGTTAATTTCAATTATGTTAACACATGATTGGTAACACTCCGAGTGACGCACCCTGTAGTTCTTTTTGGGCAGTCGGCTATTTTCTGTCACAGATATGTACACATATTATTTGACAGTATGATATGTATAATATGTCCTTATAAAAGAGTGACTCTAGACTGAAATTATTAGATTAGATAATCTAATTATAGAATTAGATTAGAGAAATGACTAAAAGTTGTAACTGACCGACACACATACGCGTGTGCGTGTTCGCTATCGTCCGTGCCGCTTATCTCGACATCCGACTGCATTGTGTTATTTGTAACTCACATTCCCTGATTACTCTATTAGAGTAGTGAGTTTTGGTGGAAATAAATATTAACAGTCACTTAGGCTGGAGCTATTATTACGTCTTATTGTCGTCACACTCAGAATAGTAGGTACCTACTAGAAATTGTCTCAATAAGAGAGAAGTAGTATTTCAGTAGTTCGATAGTACCTACTCAACATTTAACTACTAAAGAACTAAAAGTATTCAATAAGCTGAATTCATTTTTAAATAACGTTCTCTATTTAAAAATAAAAATCACGAACTACCAATGAAAATTAGGTTTAATCACTTAGATTTACAGTCACGACGTTTAATTAATGTAGGTATCCTTACCTACAAATTTATTGATCAAGGTGGACTCGGCGCAACTTCCTACGTGTACTTTACCCCTACCTACTCCTTTTTTCTTGCTTCTAAACCTTCCTCTTGAATCAATACAACTATTGTTCAAAACTGGATTTAAATCTCTTGCGACGTTTAAAAGATCTAAGCATCTATGTATGCTTACATACATAGAGAGATACGGCGGGAAGCAACTTTGTTTTATACTGTGTATAGAAGTACCTATGTAATTAGCTGTAGATATAGCTTTTAATAACAAACAAAAATCTATCAAAACAAGCACGTTTTCGCATTTACATTCCATGCTTTACGCTTACTTTATTCCAAACATTACTCATTGTACTTTTATTTTAGTGAATAATTGTTATAAATTAAATAATATTAATAAATTAATTACTTATAAGGTTTTTTTAATATTTCGCTTTATTTTAGTAAAATAGCAACACATACTTTCCCAAAAAATCTAGAGTTATTATCATTTATTAACAGACCGCATTACACAATTAATAATAATAATATTATGTCCTATGTCCTCCTCGTTATTTTCGGCTACAGCGACTGTTTCAATTCCCCTGTTGTTGGCGTTCAAGTCCTCGTATGTAGCTCACGTAGCCAAGCTACTTCACACAGTTCACACACCTAATTATAATTTATTACCGCAGGTGGTCGGTCGGGCTTTAAGTTCATCGTGCTTTGTACCGAGATTTGTACAATTGTACATCGCTGTGCGTCAAAGTTCACCACTCCGGTCTTTCAGAGACTAATTTCTCCCACTTGTGGGTTCTATGCTGCACTTCTTCGTGTGGCGCTTTAGCACATCTTTGTATCTGTGGTAATATCTGCCATGCTTGCCCTTCTCTAGTTTTAAATAAAATATGCGTTGGTACATGATTACTATGCACAGATACCATAGTTATTAGTATTGTAAACGTTGTACACAATTTAATGGTCAATTACACAATTATAGCTTACAAACAAAATGTTAAAGAACATAATAAGAATTATCACATCACACGCCCCTTGTGCGTTTGACCAGATAACGCTGTTTCTTCCAATCGTTGGGCGAAACAATCGGGAATATGCAGTGATTTAAATTTCGCTACTTTATTCGCAAATCGCACTACCACAAATTAGCCTTATTTTAAAGTTTGATAGAGATATTGAAAAATAATCTAGAATGGACTCGGTGTGTCCACAGACTAGGTAAAAATTTATCTCAGCCGCAGTGCGTCTACTGCTGGACTTAAGACTTCTGCGCCAATCGATCTTATGGCTCTTACATCTATCAGCTTTCTTCCTTACGACCTTTAACAGGTCATACGTTTATCCTGCAACGCTGCATTTGCAGCAATAATGGTCGCCACTCGAAATTTTTTTCTCCCCATCGGCCATCGGTTCCGAGAGCTATGTAGCCGGCTCACTGACACTTCAGTTTTTTATTCTGACACTTTTTATGGTTGTCCTGGTTCCTCTACAGATATATTCGTTTCGGACCATGACCATATCACATAGAGAAACTTCGCGCAAAGCTTTATCCATATCTATTGATAAATTTTATTTTTCTAAAGGAAGTCCACTCGGGAAGGGGACCATCTACTAAAGCGTTCCTAACTTGGTCCATTCACTACGTTGGAGATTGCCGCGAGCCCGGGCACCCGGGCCACCTCTCGATACAGGCATTGTTACACCGCAACTTATACAGAATGACCTTAGCCTACGGATAAATAATGAAACCCTGCTTATGACTGCTACTCAGCAGCATCGTACAAAGAAACAAAAAGAAACCATTTTTACATATTAAATTGCAACTTACTTAATCGGCAACAATTACAACATACTTTATCACGAAAACACAAATGAATTGATCCTAGAATTAATTATTGACATTAATGATGTGACACATGAGAAGCGAGTGACGTTATGTCACACTTGAAATTGTCAAATTACAATAAAATATTATTCATTTAATTGAATCCTTCATCTAACGTGGAGTTCTAATGCAATTCAAAAGAGCTTGTAATGTTTGGGCTACTTCCTATTTTGCAGTTTAGTTTCAAATACCCTAATCGACTAGACTCGGCGATTATAAGACTAGGCGATTCGCGTTTGACCAGAGCGTTAGAACACTCTGTATACTTAAAAATAATTTTGAGTATCCCAAGGGTATTGGATACTATCCCATAATTTTCGTACACGAGTAACTTTAAAAATCCATTACACAACCTGTGCACTTTCCCTATTGCAAGCCCCAGTGCAGCTACTTCCGATTACATCGTGGGTTGTTACTCGTAGATACGTTATCGTGAACCGTCCACCGGTTCATTACCATCTCACTGTTTACAACAGTGTGAGCGTTGCCTTAGGTCAGTCACCGCCCGTTCTGTGTGCACCGACCTATATTGCTATTTGTTTAGGGTTTTAAATGTACCTGCCCACAGCGCTTGGTCCAAATTGTGGATAGAGTATCTCGTGTCAAAAGGCCATTTACCCGAAATTAGGCCGAAAAGAGTTAATTTTTTTTAAAATTAATACTCAGATACAGTACATCAAAAAAGCTCGGGTCCGAAGTGGTAAGAATAAAAGGAGATGTATGAAAAGAGTTATGCGAGGCTAGGGAATTGTGTCAGGACAAAGCAAAGTGGCGGTCCATAGTCTCTGTCTACCCCACCTGTGGGACACAGGTGTGAGCTTTATGTATGTATGTATGTCAGATACAGCCATTCAATCATATACAACATAGAATAAGTGGTCAGCTAATTAGTTGTAATACTGTAGGTACATACTTGACTGCCATCACAATTCACACTTGATATTAAGTATGCAGTGTACGATGGAGCATACCTGCCAATTAGGTGAAGGGTATGGCATTTGGACGAGGCGCTGAAATGTCTGTCTGATTGATATTAATGAATTACGCAGAGCTGCCCAGACCCATCCTCCTTAAACCGCTTTCCTAGACTTCGGTCCAGAATACGACACATGACTAGCTAGCAAGACTGGCCATATATTATATAGCCCAACGGGCTATATAATATATGGCTTAGTCTAGAACATGTCTGCCCAATCTCAGGCCACGGGATTATCTATCACTCAAGCCTTTTAGATAGACAAAAGGCCTAATAAAAGGTAAAGAAGAAAGCTAGAAGGCGGTGACCAGCGACGGCCAACGTCTACGCCCGGAAGGGAAAAACTAGTTTGGTCACGATATCGAGGGTTAAACCCACGGAAACGAATACTATCGACCTCTAAACAACTTGCCTAATAATAATGTTTGTTCGCCATCAGGTGACCTGCACCTGATGCAAATGTTTATAATATAATAATAAATGGCAGATTCTTTCTTAAATATTTACTTACTCTCATATTATAATTGTCTGGGGCTTCCATAAAACTACTAAGAAATGGACAATTTAGCGTTTTAACAAATTACCCAATCCTGAAAGTGTGGAAAGGAAATCACGGCATAACTGCAGTTGAGACTCATGTCCAATTGTCCAAATATGACACTAAAAGTCGACGTTTTGTGCCAAATGTACTTATTGCAATGAAAGTACGTAAATCTTCTCAAAACGAGTAGAGGAAAATTTGTGTCAGCATAGTTAGCAAATATGGAATTTCCTTTGTGGAAATAACTAAGTATATTCATTATTGTGCGGTTTATCTGAGATAACATACCTATTCGTCTGTTGTTGCGTTTAGTATCTACAAACACCGTAAAAATAACTAATGCTACTTCCTCTGAACGGATGTTGTAAATATTTGATAAATAATCGGAAACTATATTCCTGTATGTAGAGGTTGTAATATAAAATGGATACCAAGGCGAAATCTAATTCATTCAGAACTCACGAAGAACCGGTAATCTACATTTACGGGTAAACTCCGCTCATTTCTTTTATTTATCCAAACGAATGGTAACCTGATTGAAGATTAGGTTATCAATAATGTATGTCGTACTTATAATGTGGAATATGTAGGGTAATATTTTGGCTCTTTGTTTGTGTGTATTGTAGACATTTGTCCAAACCATCATTATCATCATCATCATCATCATCATCATCTAAAAAAGAGTAATTCTACAGCGGGAGCCTCTTCTATGACTGCCATGGTCTGGATGCTTGGCAGGCGGTTCAGAGATTGCAGAGTTGAATTACACTGTACCTACACAGAAAATAATACAAGTCGTGAGCAAAACCTAGTAAAAATAAAGGTACCTGATTACTGCAAGAAAATTCAACGAACTAACCGTGGCAATAATAAGAGCAATCATTTCAAGAAAATAAACATGTATCCCAGATTATGAGATACGACTGTTTAATTTGAGTCATTCCTACATAACACCTTGTCGAGTTACTTTACTTTCATTGTGTTTGACAAATGACACATTACTTGTGCTCTCAAAATATGTTATTTATTCTTTCTTGCCTAATCTCTCACTCAAAGTGACTTAGTTAACGTAAAATACTTTATTTAAAATTGACGAGTATAATATTAGAAATGTAAATGTTGTTCGATGCAAGACGGCAAGAGATAGAAGATGATACAAGTGCATTAGCACCTTAAAAAGCATTTCTTTGTAGTTGTTAAAAGAAGATCACAATAAGTAACAAACATTTTGTCAGTTAATAAAAAAAAGCTGACGTAGAGTGAATTTTGACCATCTTATAAATACAATTTAAAAGTGATATTATAATATTTTTCTAAACTACTACATTAAAGAGAAAATATTTGATTGTTTATCGGTTTGTTTGTTGTTTGTAATGGATTAGCTCAAAAACTACTTAACCGATTTTATCAATTCTTTCACGTATTGATTACATTATCCAGAACTAACATAGGCTAATTTATATCTCGATGATGTCCCCCCGTACTCTGTACCCCCAGGTGATGTTCAAGGTCTGATGATAATGACAGAAGGTGGCTATAGGATCTACTGAACGCAAAAGATAATCCCATTATGTTTATGCGCTTTGGTCGAATAGTCTTATAAATGAGTACTATACACCTAGATGTTATTCAAGGTCTGATTATGATGACGGAATGTAGTTTGGATCTATGTCTGTGGAAGGTGACCTTAGGAACTACTAAACGCAACAAGATAACCCCATCGTTATTGGGCTCTTTGGAAGGATCTTGATAGGTACTTGTTGCGGATTTTTTAATTTGAGTACTTATCCATTATTATATTTATAACACTACGATCTCACCCATCTGCCAAGCGTGGAGATTATGGCAATAACCCCACTTCTCGTGGGGGATGCCCTAAGTCCTGCAGTGGACTGATTATGATCACACTCCAGGGACTCCAAATTGCACTCATGCGAAGCTGTGACGGGTCACTATTCGTAAGCTTGTTTGCCACATTAGTGGCATAAAAAATATTTAAAAGGGCAAATTATAGATTTTCAAGAAAGTTATATTAGGCTTACGAAGCACTAAACCTGTATGTGGCTGCACTGCAAAGGATTCTTATCATCGTAATACACTCATACTCTATGTATTGTACTTATAAAGTTAAATAATAATTATATTATAACGTCACGGGAAGCTAATCGGCTTCCGAGACTGTCAACCTGTCTCAGGGTCCCCACCGTAATACTTTGGTCAACATACAATCAGCAAGTATCACAGGTATAATTGAAAATTATTTTCATTTAGTGTTACACAAATTCTCCTACTTAATCCTGAAGAAATAAATTTGTAATAGGTCAAGTATTCTAGCCAAAACTGGATCCTTTCGTTTGAAATATTGTCATAATTTCAAAACTAGCCATAGGTTCCGTAAGACCACATAATATCTTTAAGATACCAGAACAATCGATTGCAAACAATAGAAACGCTGCTAGCTGTTTGCCAAATATTCGTGTACAATACAGAACCACGGTACACGCATTGTAGTAATTATGTCATACTATTACTTAGCACGTTTAATGTTATTGTTTTCACATGTGAAATGCACGTTACAGCCTTGGGGCTCTATTATGAGTAAATGCATTAGTCTGTGGCCGTGACCGAATCCAAATGATACCATGAAGCTATCGTGTAATATATGAGTCTTCATGATGGTGTGTCTACATTGTTTTGCAAACATAGACCCCTTTTGCAATTTAGTATCAAAACTATAATTCAGACTTTCGATCAATGTATTTACTTAATACAGGAAAACGATCCTAAACCTGAAAAAGCGCAAATCGTTGACTGTTAGTGTGCGAGTGCATGTTAGACTTCGTCGGCACTCTCTACAATAACATCTTCATTCTAAAGAAATTACATTTAACCAACTCACTAAACCATCATCTCATGAAAAGGTATAATACCAATGTAATAAACTATGGCCAAGGGGAAACCAAACCAAGTACCCATAGCAATCATAACAAGGCAACATTGTAGTAAAAATTATGAGTTGACAGTAAAATCTTATAGACGTAAATGTGTTGCGCGTTAATATTTTAAAATAAGTAGGTACCCATTTAAGACTAACACTGGCATTAAACATTAAATGTAATGGAAAAAGGTATCTGAATAAGGTAGATAATGAATTAGGGAATAAGTGTCTTGTATAAAAAGTCGGGGTAACAAGTTTGGAAATATCCTATAGGTTCCTATAGGTTCTCCTTCTTGGGCGATACGCTCTTGACATAGCGGTCGTGTTCGTTATGTGTTGTAGGCAGCTGTCACTCGCCTCGCGATTTCTTGCCTTCTCGATCTGTTAGCTGTCTTCCTGGTACACTCATGCAAGGGACCGCCCAAAGCAGATTATCGGTACTGTAACGTTAATTCTTATCGGGGCTTAGGAGGCTTTTTACAAGTACAAAATTGTTAAATAATAATATTAATTGTGCTAATTGTTTTGGGAGCCTTTTGGTTTTCGTCCGGACCGTGGCCATGGTTCCACCGCAGAAGTTCCCAGCCACATCAAAAATTCCACTGAAGGAGGTTCCGTGGGAAGTTCGCCGAGAGCCGGTTTAACAGTAGGCTAATTACATAACCCTGTTGCCAACAATTATCTGATTTCAAAGATTGAAATTGTTACTTTTGCGATTACATAATATGTATTTCGTGGTATTCGTATTATTATCGATTTAATAGTTTCAGTTTTTTGCAATGGAACTTTGTTAGCAACTAAACCCATGAAATCAATGATACGGAATCGCAAAAGTAACCATTTCAATGATATAATTTACAATAATGCTTCGTCAATGAGGGTAATAAATATCTTAACGTCAAAGAAATGGGACAAGAAAAACCAGCAACACAACCAAAACAATCCGCATAAGTCATTAGACATCGTCATATAACGACAATGACTACTCGAATAGCCCTCCCCAATCAATTCAATGATTAAAATCAGATAATTGTTAGCAACAGCGTTACGTAATTAGCCTACAGGGTAGTGCCGCCCCTTCTGGGCTATTCAATCACGGATTATAAAGTGCGGACGAAAGAACAACAAACCGGCAATTTAGGGCTTAACCCGCACCCTCTGTTTTCCTAAGTTACAGTAATAAATATTGTAAGTACCTAGTTAGATTTTTTATTTCTCTCCGACAGGCTCAACTTCATGAGGGTTCCAGTCTAGTAGTGGCAATACCCGTTTTATAGTGATTTTTTCCTTCTATCTTCAAAAAGAAGAAATAATTATATTTCATATTATTTTGAATTATATTAGCTGAGAATTCGAATTGTTGAAGGTAGTTATTTTGTGTTGTGTTCTGTTTAGTTCTGCAGAGTTGTGGAAGTTTGACGAAAGTGTGTGTTAGGTGTATATATATCTGAAACGTTACTTTTGAATCTTTCGTAAATCGTTTATTTTCCTCTCAATTACAGTAGCGGTTAGTTTTATGTGTAGTCTTATGTAAGTAGGCGGAATTGTCTTTTTAGTAGGTACGACAAATCCTTCGAAAGGGAGACTGGGTACTGTACCTAACATTAATTCTGGTCGGGCCTTATGTTATTTTTTAATTTAGTTTTTTTTTCCTTTACTTGTGCTGTAAGACCTTGCTTCTTGTCAAATTTCATAATTATATGTCATGGATAAGTGCTCTATACATTTTCACAAAGTTGCTTTGTGAGTATCAACTTTATGACAACTTTGATACTAACAGTTACCGATGACCTATCATCACAAAATTTACTAAGACGTATGGTCTTACAGCACACGTAAAGGGAAAAGAATAAAATTGGTAATTTGTAGATACATATATCACATAAAAATACATCGATTTTTTCATACAATTTCCAAAGAACAGGATATTTTACCTACGACTACAACCGAGACTGTTTTACTGGTAAACGGTTGAGAATTTAAAAAAGGGCACAAATCAAAAGTTATGGAGCATTTTATGTAGATTACCTTAGTGTAAGAGCATTTTTGCTATAGGCCGCCGTTTTCGAGTTATACGCAAAAAACTTAAAATGTACAATAATTTCAAGGAATTTTGCCCACCCTAAAAGTAGCACAGGCTCCTCGAGGTCGAAAACTTTAATTACACACCAACTCTATTCCTGAACAAACTACCAAAATATCGTTAAAATCGGAAATGTGTCTAGGGCGAAGTACCTGCCGACCGGGCTATTACGTAATAGCTAATTTTAAGGTTTATAATTATCTCACTTACTTAACAACTACATTTAAGAAACCCCACTATTGAGTAAGCGTTAACTAATTATTCTATTATGCATTTTGCTATCATTCCGTATGCAAAATATTATGTTTTGTGTTCATCATTTTCCTAGTGGGTTCGTTATCGATCTTACATTTCTTTATTTACCGCTGTAACATTTATAGTCAAAATTATTAATAGGATTTGCATTTTAGTACTGAATATTAGCTTCCTGCATCATCATTTGGTTCCGTATATATTTTATCAAGTTTATTATTACCTCATTGTTCATCGATTCATATTTCCTATGTTCAATGCATTTGTTTGATTTAATGTAAATTCTTTGTAATCTCCGCTCATAAATGTGTGCGTCACTTTTAAATACTACTCGTAAAGTACTAGTACTAGTAAAGTAGTAGGTGCTATCTGCTTAAACTGCTTGTACCTATAACATTACACGGAATCTACCTACTGTCTGCAGTTACCTGGTGTAATTTACCCAGGTTTCTGATCCCTAAGGAACTACCGGTAGGAAGGAAGCCCGAACTAGCGACGAGCTGCCCACTTTTAATTGCCGTCCGGAGTCTGGCCACGGTTCCGCCGCTGAAGTTCCCACCCACATCAAGAATCTACTGATAGAGGTTCTGCGGGAAGTTCGCCAAGTCCCGTGTGCGCCGCGGATGTTTGAGCAGGGCTGTGCCGCAGTTTCTGGGCTATTCAATCACATATGATATAGTGCAAAGAGCAGAACGACAAACCGGCAATTTGAGTTGAAACCCACACCCTTGGTTTTTTTTTGGCAAGGTGGCAATCAACCTTACTGCCTGCCTGATGGAAAGCAGTCACCGCAGCTTGTAGACGTTTTCCTAAGTTACTGTAATAAACATTGTAAGTACCTAATTTGATTTTTTATTTCCCTTCGTCCGGTTAAGCCGGTTACATCACTTACATCCCAACCGAGAAATTAAAATTTTGAGATTATTATATTGCAATGACATTGACGAGAACAAGACAGTGACATCGACAAAAAAGTGACGGTGATGAAGGAGGCGAACAGGGGACATGGCGGACCTCCCCCGATCTGGAACCAAACTGTTAGAAAAAATCAAAGTATATTTTATGCAGACAGCGAAACAGAGCATAATCGTGCTTTGCGTGCGTACGCAAAGGCTCAGCCATTCATTTGGGGTCAGCTCCTAATATCCAAATGAACATCCATCCATCCAGAGGCCATCCAATCCACTGTTGACTGAGTCACTTATGTGGAGGACGCACACGCATCACGCATGCCACCACCGCCGCAGTGTTAGCTATATGCTTGGCAGGCGTCAGACGGTATCTGTGGAGGTCGCAGTGTCTGCATAAAATACACTACCGTACAAATGCAGCTACTATTTTCTGGTCTACGGATTTTGAGTGTCTCGAGTAGGATTAGGTCGCTAACAACTTTGGTTCCCGCGAACAAGGTCGTTCTCAGTCACTGTCGGGCAAAGGGAGGTAAGGCTCGTTCTCACCATCGTTCCTCTCTGACGATATTTCACGCTCGTCCTACGTGGCGTTCGATGCGTGATTGGCGTGAGCATGAGATGAATAGGTATAATTTTCGTTAATTCCTTCTGCAATTCCGACGTTCCGGATATCATTCGGTAATTAATACTAATTACAGTGATTTAGTCCACGCTGAAGCCACCGGAATTTCCGTAAATGCACCATGAAAACGGAAACTTCTTGACAACGTAGGACGTTTTATTCTACCTGTATTAGAAAACAAAAAACGAAGTTACCCAGTTATAAATAAGTACTTAGTTATACAATAGTGAGAAAACAAAAACACTAGTATAAAATAAAATGAGAACAAATGCTATTTAACAGCAAGTGCAAAACGGAAAGATCGCGATAAAAGAAACCATAACAAATTTACTAGGAGCCCGCTTGCGCAAATGTAAATAATAATTCTTTAATATTTCTCTCGCCGCTGAAAAACGAACTCGTATAAACCACGGAATTTTCACTTACAGGTCGGATAGTTGAGAAATGCGTAATTCAATTTCATTCGAACAATAAGGCAATATTGTTACAAGCATTCCAGTTGAGGAAATTAATAACGAGAAGTGAAAACCATTAACATAAGTACAGAATCTTAAACATAGTATTTGCTTCTTCAATCGAGCTACTCAAAGTGGAAGCATTGAAGAGGCGGACCCTGGGACATCGCGTGCCGCGCGGGGACGCAACCGGGACATAATGCCAAGATGAAGATGATGAAAGTGGAAGGATTGCCGTCCTTTCCGTTACAGCTTAGATATTTAAGAAGGGGTATTTCGGGGCTGAATTACATTAAGTAATTTACCACCCACATCCACAGCCTAGTTGATGGAAGAATAAAGTAACCCTACCTGTCCACGGTTTTTACATTAGGGTTTTATGCATTGTCAGTGTGTGCAAGCGGACCCTAGCAGAAGCTAGAACTAACCGCTCGGAAGATGATGATGATGGCTCTTAAGCATTGTCTGCTAGGAAACGTTATCCTTTAACCGATTCACAAGAATCGCTGTCCTGCTACCAGAAATATATAAAGCGGTATAAGCCATCCAGGTGAACTCTATAAGCTTGACAGAGGGCTACTAACATCTTTAAATTTTTTTAATACACACGTTTACCTTGACCACGTGCGAGATACACCAAATAAAACCCTTTACGGATTAATAGCTGTTATATTATCCCGGTTTTCAATCACTTTACAGTTATCATTTTCATGGGAGTGTGTTGGGGCTTATTATAGTCCTACCACCTGATAAAAAGAAATGTCAAAAAAAACGTTTTCTCTCCAATTAGCTCAATGGAACTAAACTTGACAGACAGCCAACAAGAACAAGTCACTACTCACCACTAGACAGGAACGCCATAACTTAAAAGCAGACATAACTGGCGCGGACCCCAGCTATGAAGGTCGGTCGCCATGTAAAAAAAATGAAATAGGTGGGTAATAATTATCATGGAACCCTAACGGCAAACAGCTGGCAAAATGATCCGATAAAGATCTGAATAAATTCGCTATCGGCGTCTGCTCATTTTACGTTCTCCAAGTATTGAATATTCAATTTACGTTCCCGTTTTCACGGGTGAATAGCTTTAGAGAATGTCTATCATATGACAATTTCCTCAAACGCTCCCCTCCTTTTAACGTCGAGGCGTTTTTTTTATTACGCGAGATTGGAATTACAATATTTGTTACACAAAATATAAGTAGATATACCTATGATTCTTTTTAATTAAAATCGTGAAATCTATATGCAGTTTTACACTTATTTACATGTCGGTCTCTCAGTATACACATTAATAGTTTGGTGAATTTAGTAGTTAGGGTTGAATAGATAGTTTATAGTCTCACACGATAGATTATAAATAAATGGTCTAAGCGGAAATTACACCTCACATTTTGGTACACATGGTAGGTATGTACGTATGATGCTACGTGGTTACGGTACCAACTTCCACGACTATGGTTCTCATAATAGGCGAAGTCTTAGAGGATATCCAGCTTGAAATTCCATATACCTGAAAATGGGAAGGAGCGTTCTCGATTGCGTTCTTTATACACTGAAATTTCAAAATAATTCCCGAGGAGGGTTGTTATTAGGCGAGCTACTAGTTATAAAACATGAAACTGAAATTGCATGTGCGATAAGGACATGGGGATAACGATGATAACGTAACTGACAATATCGAAATGACAGGTGAGCAGATTAACCTCGTTCATAACTTCTACAATTTAGGCTAGTTTCCCCAGAGCGCGCCGCAGCGCGCTCCATACATACGTAGTCATATTTTCAATATTGCGCTATCAAAGCCAATAAAATGTTGTTTACGTGATATAGAAACCATTATCTATGCTTGTATTTTGACATATTTTCGAAAAAATATATTGTTTTAAAGTTACACAGGATTTAAAATTTGTATGGGATCTTAAATCAATTTTGATACAACATAATATGTAAATCTGAAACACCACAAGCATAGACATTGGTTTCTGCATCACGTCTACAAAATTAAATTGGCTTTGATAGCGTTATATGATGAAGCTACGGTTGTATATGGAACGCGCTCGGGAAAGATTCCTCTTAATGCGAAACTAAACTACGGTAGGTACTGCTGTTGCATTTTCCGCGAGAACTGCTCTAAAAATATAAAAAATGATACCTACCACAGCTTTTAACAACAAACGGCCGTTATGAATCCCACCCTAAATTCAATTTTAAAGCAAACAGAATAAAAGAATCGATGCATGAATTTTATAAAGCTTCTGTTGCCTTTTCATTACGCGGATACAATTCAAAGCATAAACAACACCAGTTTTCCGAAACGAAAAAAAATAACAGTTCGAAATCAATCCAATAAAAGATAGGAAGGAAGCATCAGAGTAAGCAATCACATGTTAGAAAGGGATGGGTTATATTGTCGTTGCAGGGGTTAGAGAGGGAGGTTTAAACAATTGCTCGCTCCCAAGGAGGCGCGGAGTAAACAATAAAAGTTTTAGAAGTTCGCGCTATTCGGCGAAAGGGTTCCAAAGTAATGAATAATATAGATAAATTATTCAGTACGCAATCGCATTATATTCCAGTTGGTTATGAAATTTTACGACTGTATTCATAAAGTTTCTGGTCCTACTTCGCCAATTTATGGATTTTGTTATGTTTATAAGCGTAATTAGATTTCAAAGAGTCAATACGTACACAAGCATATACCTATTCCTTTAGTAAACTGATCGAATCAGCATCGTGGTAGAATTACCTAATTAATCGTAATTTTTTTACACAAATTGTTTTTGGCTTGTACCTCAAAGTATAGCTAGAAAGCAAAGCAATTGTAATACACCGAGGCAATGCGAGCAGCCTCTTGAGAACAATTCCATCCACGAGGGACTTGTGGCAAGTTTTTTTATTTGTGAATATCCTTTTTAATTTAGTTATTTGCAAGTAATGCATTGAGTACCACTATTGTGTTGTTTCAATATTATTTTTACAAGTTTATGGCCGTCCATGGACACTTGCAGAATAATTAATTGAAAGGCAAATAAAAGTCAATGCCAGATATATCTATGGACCAGTAGCGCCTTTTTTTGTTTAAAATTATGAACCAATCAACGCTTATTACGACAACTACATTTACCCATCAACTCAGACTAAACTGAGTCACAGGTGTTAAATTTTAAAACATATGTACTGTTTCTATCGTTATTACAAATATTTCATAATTTTCAAAATTGTAACGCATCCGGACCAATCCAAAAAGTCCAAACACGATGGAGTTATCTTGTTGCGTTCATTAAGTCCTATGACAACCTTTCGACTCCATCGTCAGACCAGCACCATGGTACCATACTAATGCACAATTCAAGTTACATAGTATACAACATTTCAGCTCAATTGAACGCTGGGAAGTGGATCAAATTAGGCTAGCAAGATTTGTCTCCGAACATACATAGTTACAAACATTGCAAGTCCAATAAAAGCTTGTAAAAAATAAGTTCGGTCAATGTAACAGCGAAATAAAAAAGACACCAATATCAGGCATCGGCCTTTAAATGATTAATTATCAGACAATTATCGGTTGGTGACTTTCCTCTACATGTCTTTTTTACGTTTTGCTTGGCCATCATCGTCTGTATGGTGATGCAGCGTGCCTGACTAAAAAAATCCACTTCAGTCCAGCCTTGAAAGATTGAGATTATACAGATCGGGGAACACGTTCGTGGGCTATTTATTCCATTCATTATCTGCGTGCTAAAAAGGTTGAGCCATCGCGAAACCATGACATTAGATAGCTAAACCGATTGGTGACAAAAGGGCCGTTTGCAGTCCCCAAGTAGGATACGAGCCTGTACCACTCCCATACAACTCACAGGCACTACCCACAGGATCAGTACAGCAAATCACTGTCAAACAGCCATAATGCGCCATCGCTTATTGCAATAAACGATTTAAGTAGTATAGTCACGTAGGTATTTACGAGCACACCTAGTTAGAACCTATTCGAATATACCGCGCTGTCTCTATAAATCTGCGGTATTCTATGCGCTACCGCATCCTTTGTGCTGTTACGTTATTGAGGGGCGCCTGTAAATCAAGCGATGAGATGTCGCATTCTCATTTGCACGCATCCACTTTTGCTGGTCTACTTTCTATTTCTATACTAGATTTTGCACGCCAGTTATATCGGGTAGGTGGGATAAATGCAGAACTGTCTAATTAGATTTTTAGAATTCAGTAGATCCATCCTTTATCTTTATGATAGGTCAGAAGACGCAAAAGTGGAAACAAATTAAAATGTCCAAGAGATAAGATAATGATTTTTTTTATACCACTAAGGTGGCATTATGCGATGGCTTCATATCGTTAAGGATGACATATGTGCCAACAAACTCACCACCAATGACGAAGACCGAGCAAAGTGGACAGGAAAAAGCTGGAAGGCGGATAGCACAAAAGGGTTTCACGCCAAGGTAATGATGATGATACGATAAACGTTATATCTGACAAGACAAGAACCAAAATTTACCTAATTTAGAGAAATAGTTAGTGTCGATTGTATACCTCATATTTTACTCTCAGTTTCATATAAAAACATCGAATTAGAAATTCATGTTATGCCCCTGACGCGAAAAGCTTACACAACAGTCAGTTGCATCTGATAAGTTTCTCAACAGCCTTGAGAGCTGAGAAAGGTATAATCTTCCTTGCCATTGCAGTTGCAGCGAATTCCCGGCCTCAACGAAGTTCTGATTGGCAAAAACTGAACAAGTTTAACTTGCCCGACATTGTTTACGTTGAGAACTAGCACAAGATAAATTAAATTTTGATTTCTTAAATTTTGAGTGCTTACTGGATTTGTACAAAATAACTAATGAAACCTAGTGAATGACATGTTGTTGAATAACAAAATGTTTTAAACATTAAAGAAAATACATAATGTGTCACCAACAATAAGTACTTAATTAGTATTAAGGTATAAAATAAAAATATTCTATGTAAAGCCTGTCTAGGAATATATGTGGTGTGGTCGCATTGCGGAATTTTTTGAACTCATTTCTTACACTGGCAACAGCAAGTAACAGCAACAGTAGCTCCCCCTTGATTCTCTTATTGACAGACCTCACATTATTTCTGGCCAGGCTTAATAAATATTCTTCACCCGTACATGAATGGATATTTATTATTACCTTCCTCTTCCACGCAAAAACTACATTTTAATAAAATTTTGCAATTTTTTAAGCTATTGCATAGCTTTTATTCCGTAACGAAAAAAACCTAACACCCCCCACTCCGACCGGCACAGCGGTGCGGCGTTGAAAGCCGTGCATCGTCTAACGTCGTTTCAGTTCAGCAGACTCCGGCACGGTGTTTGTGTGCGTGCGACTAGACGTATGCGTGTAGACTAGCTGCTAACTGCTCATAACTGATTCTATCTCTTTTAGACACAATGCCAGGTGAGACAGCGTGCTTTTTGGCCGCGTCCACGAGTGAGTTCGAGCCCGCGACTAGTTGAACCTTAATAGTCCAGTCATTATATACATTTGGAAATGAAAATGAACCGAGAAAGCCAAATTTTGGATATTACGTGGGGGGCAGCTAGAAAAGCTTAAGTTCAAATTGTCGACCAAAATAACCTTGCGCGTTTTCCGCCATCTTGAAAAAAGGGTTAAATTAAGTTTTTTCATCATAACTTGGTTGTCCGTTGAGATACGAAATTTTTTATAGAATACTTTTTTGTTGCTCTTTGCACGATCTACAATTAAGGTCCTAGACATTTTTCACGTATCGATCATCGTTATCGAGATATTGTTGTTGTTCAGGGAATTATTGCTATACAAAGTAAATTAATAAACCAGCCAAATTATAAATCAAACACATGAAATTTATTAATCAAATAATTTTTATGCAGCAAAAATAATAATTACACGTGGATCTTTTTTTTACACGTTTTTCGTCGTTTTGATGGTCCTGGCTGTTGAAGTTCCTTCTCGGTACACTCTTCGAGTCGTGAAAATTCTTCAATCGCAGGAAATGATGCTGTGACGGTCGAAAAATCGTAATCTTCATCATCGTGACGTCGTTGAATAAGATCTCGACTTTGGCGACATTGTCGCATATCTGTCCACTACAGTGCAGGCAAATAACCGAGCAACTAATTCCTGCTTTCCTGCACCCACAAGCAGCCCCACACTTTCCTTTACATTTGCACGAAATGAGTTTTAAAAGTTCAGGTGGAGCGGGTGCGGCTGTGGTGCAAATTGGTTCAAGCCCGTAATTCGTCTGTCGCCAACCCCATTCCTGAGGATCTTAAAAATTCCGAGCCACGTTTGTACTTGTAAATATGTCCGGAAAACGTGTTGGCGGACTGCGCTTTCCGTTGGTAGGAGTAGTGAAAGATTATTCGTCTTATTTGTCGTCATTGATTTTGCAAAGCGGTGGAATCGCAAAATATCCATCGTTGTGTCCTCTTTACGACTACCATACAGAGCGACAAGGAAGAGCTTTCCTGCGCAAGCTAGCATCTCCGGATCGACCTTTTCTTGCTTAAATAGTTCTACTGATGACCGCAGGTTCGGGTTCTTCTCGAGGGTGCTGATTTCAACTTTCCGATATTATAAAAAGACGATGTGGTGTCACAACCGCTGAAAGCATGGATGAAATGAATGTTCTCAAGAACAGACTTATCATGCTTGAAACTATTCGGAGAGTACAGTTTTGCCGATGTTTTGCCTTTAGCTAGTTTACGAATAAAAATATTTTTTTTGTCCTGTGCAAGTCCGCAAATTAAAACCACGTGTAATTATTATTTTTGCTGCATAAAAATTATTTGATTAATAAATTTCATGTGTTTGATTTATAATTTGGCTGGTTTATTAATTTATTTTGTATAGCAATAATTCCCTGAACAACAACAATATCTCGATAACGATGATCGATACGTGAAAAATGTATAGGACCTTAATTGTAGATCGTGCAAAGAGCAACAAAAAAGTATTCTATAAAAATTTTCGTATCTCAACGGGGAACCGAGTTATGATGAAAAAACTTAATTTAACCCTTTTTTCAAGATGGCGGAAAACGCACGAGGTTATTTTGGTCGACAATTTGAACTTAAGCTTTTCTAGCCGCCCCCCACGTAATATCCAAAATTTGGCTTTCTCGGTTCATTTTCATTTCTAACCCGATTTTTCCGACGTAATGACTGGACTATAACGTGTATGTATATAGTACGACTGTACGAAGCTCGCACGGATCGAGACGAGCTGCTCCGAAATCGGACGAATACGTAAGCAGCTGTTTGTAAGAAAGTATTTAGGTGTATTGGTATCTATCATCTATGTACAACAGTGAATAGCTGTACTCGTAAAATTTGTGTATAAAGTGTTTTAACTTGAATTAATATCAAAGAAAAAAAAATACTGCATAAATAAAATAAATAAATAATTATAATTGCATAAGTTGATAAAAAATGCTATGCAATAGCTTTACCGCGGCAGTCCCCGAGTGCCACACGAAATTTTTTTGTTATTGTATCATCTTTATGCAACAAATACATTAAATAAAATAAATGAACGTAAAATATACTTATTACACCATAACTTATCAAATGTAACCGAATTGTTAGCGGGCGCGTCTCCGAACGGCAGCTAGTGGATATCGTTCAATTTCTTGTAAACCAATGCCGTCGCGCAAACTTTACTGGTTTTCCCTTGTTCTTGAAATTGGATTCTTTTTTTTCTGGTTTGTGCATAGAAGACGCGGGAATTAGTCAGTTATTTTAACGACCTGAGTGGTTCAGTTGGTAGACATGCCGGTCGCCACTCAGAGGTTCCTCGTTTGATTCCCGCGCTTAATTGAGGTCGAGCAAAAATTGAAATGATGAATTTTAATTTCTGTTACGGGTCTGGGTGTAGTACGTATTTTTTTTAAATGATACTTTGGGGCTAGATGGCGCTGAGTGAATTAGTCCAAGCATATATTTATTACTTTTTATGTTACGAAGTGAAAAATTAAACAGTTACTCCGAAAGCGGTTACTGTATCCCATAATGTTACTGTGTTACGCAAAATTTCGTTGAAAGGTAAATTAATGTCATCATTGTAAACATAATATCCTTTAAAAATGAATTCACCTCTAAATACATTTCCAATGAACTATGGCGCACAAATACAAATACGTAATATAGGAAATTTATAACCATAATTTCGAATTGAAATCAAGTTAAATTGATTATTGTTTTTATGCAACCAGGTAAGTTTCTATATATTATTATACTTAATACTAAAATTAACATCAATTCAAAAGTGATCGACTAAACTGGACTGTAGTATTAGCATACTAGAGTAGGTCAATAAGTATATTCCATTATGGCATCATAATCAAAAGCCTATAACGCTCATAACAGCAAGAATACCTATGAGAAATATGCTGAAGGATGATGTGGTGACTATACAATTGAAAGTTGTATCCCGATGGTTTGTACATGTGGCTCTCCACATGTCCGATGAATGAAAGATAGCTTGCGAAAGGTATCTAACGTGCGAATATGAGTGGAAGGGTCGCTAGAAGGAGTCCGACGAGGACTTTATACTGATAAAATAATGACCTTTTCCAAAAAGGGCTGGTCAGAAGTACTTTTCTACATTAGCCGTTTTCGGAGGTGCGTAAATGTAGAAGATGCAGAAGAGTAAATTCATCTATAATTTGAGAACGGCTTCACCTATTTAGCTTATTCTGTAAATTAAATAACACGTCTATTACTTGACATAACTATAAAAAGAATCGAATGTAATAAAAATCATAACAGTAGGTAAGGCATGGTAGGGAAATAGATAAAATTTATATAGCTGTTATTATATAATTAGCGTAAGTAAGTCAAGTCAATTAGATTGACAGCAAGAGACTGATATTTCACGGGTTCCCACGTACTTGGGAAACCTATTGACGGAACAATGGCGTGCAGTAATTTTTGTCCACACGCCACGCTACAAATTACACATTTCAATAATGATCACATTGTCTCGTGGTACAGATTCCTTGTTCCGCTAGCTACAGCCTGTGTAGCATTATGACAAGCTTTGCCGTGATGGGAAGAGAATGAAATCCGTATTTGTATTAATTCCTTATAGTGCAGGAAAATTAGATATACGAGTAGGTCGAGGGTAAAAATGTAAACAATAGTGTCCTAAATAATATCCCAAAAGTAACAAAAAATATATTCTGGGAAAAATACATAATTCATAAAAACGGCCGCCATATTGGGTTTTTCGACTTTTAAGCACAGCAACTGAACCGAACTAAAACTTTTGGGTTATCAATCGGGATACTATTCTCTACATTTCCAAAATTTTTCAGCTTGTTATTTCAAAAGTCCGGGTTTGGACAATTTTTTGTCTAATTTTCTTTTATTATTAATGGTTTTGAGAGAGAGAGAGAAACGGAATTTATTTTATTTTATTATCTGTCTGTTAAAAAAATAAATTCGTTTCACATGAAAACTGCCTTTTATTACCCCAAGTGACTGGCCCGCGTATCTATTATTTAATGTTAAAGCTTTATCAACTTTTAATTTTACCGGTTACCTATCAAACGGAGCCCTTCAGGGGCACAAGGGTAACTTTCAGTGACTTTTCATAATCAGAATTACCTGCATAAATACGAATAAAAATTTTCGTATACATTGCCATTTAGGTAGATATACTTATGCCCGTGTCAATAATCAAATACATTAAATGCGCTCTTTTGACTTGCAGAAAGGAACACAAACAGACTTTCGTTTTTACAATATCCTTTTGATTAATATCATAATAAATGCAAGAGTTTGGATGTTTGTCAACCCGAATAAAAATTGTTCTGAAATCTTCCAGATAAAATCTTTATAATTTTTTTCTTTAAATCAGATTTCACGTTTTCATGAAACTCAGTGTACGACGTACTAAGTTTGTCACGCCACGACACAATAGAGACATAACATCGGCATGGCAATGCGTTACGCTTAAAGTTTACTGCGCGATTACTGTATGAAGGTACGCATGCGTTCGCCGTCTAGGCTAGCCAACTGTTCTGTATTTTACAGGACGTCAAGTCTTTCAGCGTCATTTTAGCCGTGTCCTGTATTTTATGAAACACTAGTGGACCTAGCGCGACTTAGTTCGTTCTTTTTCTTACTCATAAACCTCCCTCTCTATTCATTGTTGAAAACCGCATAAAAATCCGTTCCGTAATTTAAAAAATCTAAGCAAACATAGGGACAGACAGCGGGAAGCGACTTTGTTTTGTAATATGTATTATATTGTGTCATGTATATATTTGCCATGTCTCTGTTACCAATTTTGTGTGCAACAAACTATTAAATAAAATAAATAAATAAAATATATAGATACAGGACTATTCTATACCTACATAGTCACATTTGAATTCGCTGGCCGCACGAACTCATAGTACCTAGGTACCTACTGCATTAGTGTGCCACTCTCCCAGCAGTTATTAATCAAGATTTTGAATTTGTTACAATTTTTTTTTTTTTTAATTAACGCGCAAACGCATTAATTTTTTGAGTAAAAAATCCAGTTGCCCAGTACTTTGCCTTAAATCATGTAAATTTATACCACATAATTATACTATAAAATCAGCACACAGGGCTGGTCACCCTACCACCGTCTGAAAGGCACTCGATGCTCCCGCCGCCCGTACGATTCGCATACCCACAGCACTCATTGTTGGCGAACGTTACGCAAGAGAATGATATCGCACCGAGTCAAGTGTTGGCGGCTACGAGTATGTGGTCATAACCATGGTAACTCGATTGCTGTGCAACTGCCGATGGTTCGTTTTCAATAGGAAAATTTCAATGTGTATGCGGGCGTAGTCGTTACAAACTAACAATCAAATAATATTAGTATAGTTAAATATCTACTTATGTATATTAGTGTATATTAATATTAGTATAAACAATTATAAACTTCATAAGCGATTGCGTGATTGTTCTGGGCGAGTCAAAATTTATTATAAGTAACAACATTTCACCTACTATAGGACTGCAATTAAGCTAATTGTATTAGTTGACGCGGTTTTCAAATGCAGTTCATCTCTTTACACTCTTTAAATATACTTGTCAACATGAAATTACCTTTAAACAAATTAAATCAATCGTGGTTCTTACTCCATTGTCGATATTATTATTCAGAGTAAGATATAAAATAAGTAAATACAAGAACCAAAATAGTTTCAACGACATTTCCTATTGAAATCTATTAACTTAATGAATTCCTCCTTTTGACACTTCCGACTACTTTCCTGTTGGATCGATTAATCGGACTACAAGAATTCTAATTCCACTTTCTCCTCGGAAGATATTATTTTTGGATTTTATAATGTACCTAATAAAAAATGAAACAATTATATTTAATTATTTGTACGCCTCAGCATGCGGGCAAAGGCTGGCGATACTATTGAAGAACATTGAAAACCTCTGTAATACCCATCTCTTACAAATAAATCTTTTAATCTTTTGAATCTTTTTTACAACACGCTCTCCCACGTATCGCATGCACCAATCGAACGAGTTACCGTAGTAGCGCGATTGTTGTTACAGCATCACGCCCCAGCGGCTTACCATCCTCGCAGGGGATCGAACACCAAACGCCTTTTGATTGAATGTATTTCATGACGATTTTTACGACTCCCCCGCGCAAGTAGCGTTTACGTCTTAAGTGCCTTCAGCAATACTCTTAGAGTATTATCTGCCACCATTACCGTCGACCTATAAATTAGTACTTAAATTGCTTTCGTTTATACTTACGCTGTGTTTCTGAGTTTTATAAGTTGATACTATTATTGTTCTATGGAAAGTGAAATTAAATCGCACTTTTAACAAAGAAAATGTTACCTTTCACATTATTATCTGCTTGGTACACACAGTACAGACAAGCGTCTGAGACAATATAGATTATGATTGTATTTCAAACTAACAACTTTAATCAAAATTGTTCTTTAGTCTCGTTTAATGAGAATGGTTTCGGTCTATTTGAATATAATTAGATTTTATAATCGATTAGGATTAGGATTATGTGCGGGCGTGAGTATCTACATGTAGGGCATTTTGCCGAGATCTGTTTCTACCTCTAGATCCGACCTGGGGTCGGTACTAAACTCAACCGGTGACATCGACAGCGACGTCAAAGCCCGAATATCCGCAGCTTGGGCCCAATGGCGGGAGGTGACAGGTGTCATTTGTGACCCTAAAATGCCGATAAAGCTAAAGGGACAGGTCTATAAGACCATTATTAGACCTGCTCTCCTATACGGCAGCGAGACTTGGCTCCTGCTAGAGCGACACATGCAGGAGCTGCGCGTCACGGAAATGGAGATGCTGCGGTGGACGTGTGGAGTTTCACGAAAGGATCGCGTTCGAAATTCCAACATTTTAGGTAGCCTTGGCGTCCGTGACATCGCAGAAAAGCTGCAAGAGTGCCGCGTTCGATGGTATGGCCACGTCTTACGCAGACCGGCAAGTTACGTGGGGAACAAGTGTCTGGCTATGCCGCCCCCGCCTAGCACGGTAAGGAAAGGCCGGCCCAAGTAGCGATGGCTTGACGTAGTCAAGACTGATATGCGTTCCAATAAGCTTACCACTAAGACCGAGCGAAGTGGGCCAAGAGTAGCAGGAAGGCTGACCCTGGGCCCTCGCGTGCCGCGCGGGGGCGCAACCGGGACGTAACGCCAAGATGATAGCTATTTCTATAGTATTTTTTAAATTGCGATATCTAACTTATTCATTCATTTTAAAGTAATTTCGCAATAATTATATGATGTCACATTTGAGATTTTGGAGCACATGATCGATTGTAGTTACGGGAATTCTTAATCAGCCAAACTAAACGAACTATATCGAGACTCCAATATAAAATATTTAAACAATCGTAAGGAAGGTTATCGAATACTTGTAATTCTCTGAAACCAGAACTAGGTCGAATCTTTTTTTATACCACTAAGGTGGCAGAGAACCCACGGCCTGCCTGATAGTACGCTGTTACCACAACCTATAGACGTTTGCAATACAAGTTTGCAATGCAAGGGATGTTTCGAGCGCGGCTAACTACAGGCCTATATCATTAGCTACAATTATGGCCAAGGTACTTGAAAGGGTTATACATAAATATTTGACGTCCTCGTTATCTATTGATGATGGTCAATTTGGCTTCCGGGCAGATGTTTCGACAGATATGGCAATTTTCTCACTAAAGCAGATTGTCAATTCTTATAAAAAGGGAAACACGAGTGTCTATGCCTGCTTTCTGGATCTAAGCAGGGCATTTGACACCCTTAATCATGAGCTGCTCTGGAGCAGGCTACACAGCACAACTCTCCCCGCTGGCGTCGTTGGGCTGCTTACGTACTGGTATCGTTACCAGACCAATAGTGTTAGGTGGGATCAGGAACTGTCGGACAGCTATAGACTATCATGTGGAGTGAGACAGGGGGGAGTCACCTCGCCCGAGCTATTTAATTTGTATGTTAACGACTTGATCGTGGAGCTGAGTAGTATTCCAGTGGGGCTGAAATTAGATGGCAGATACGTCAATAATTTGAGCTATGCTGATGATATGTGCTGCTCAGCCCCACGATTTAAGGACTAAGAAAGTTTGTTTCGGTATGTTAAAACTATGCTCAAAGTCACAACCTAACGTCACAAACTAACCTGACTTTGACTTTGACTATAATGTAAAGAAGACGGAGCTAGTCGTATTTAGGTCGGGCAAGGGACCGGATAACATCCTGAGTCTTTACCTTAACGGGCAGCCTGTAAAGAATGTAGATAGTTTCAAGTACCTTGGCCATGTTTTAACATCGAATTTGAAAGACGATGAAGATATAGAACGCCAACGTAGAACTTTGTACGTTGTAGCAAATATGATAATCAGAAAATTCTGCAAAGCCTCCGCGGACGTGAAAGTGACTTTGTTTAGGTTCTATTGCCAATCATTCTATACGTGTCAACTCTGGACAAACTTTACTAAAAGGTCACATAATAGTATTTGTGTTGCCTATAATAACATCTTTAGGCAACTGATGGGGCTGGAGCGCTGCTGCAGTGCCTTGGGTATGTTCCTGGAGGCGCGTGTCGTGTCACAGAAATCGAATTGCCAAGTTTATGTCTAGAGTTGACGCGTGTAGAAACACTATTATTAGAAGTTTTGCTGAACGAATGTACCAGACAGATATGTTCAATACATGGGTACAAATAGCAGCCTAAGACACGCACTTACTTTTGGTATGTAGTAAGATATATACATTATTGACTGACTATTGTTATTTATTAATGCTATTATATTGTTCTATGGACTAAGAGTCTGAAATAAAGATTTATTATTATTATTACCAGGTGTATCGCTCACATCACAGAATATACTCACGTCACACCTCGCGTGCTAATAAGAACAAAATAAATAAATTATATGGTTAGCGAATGTTATGCCAAGACTTTAAAGTGAGTTCAAGTTCCAGTGGTAGCCGACCACTCGTATGAAAGAAGCTAGAATAGGTTGCGTCCGATCTATCGCTAGCTAATACCACCCTCAAATCTTCAGTAATTCCGTGACAATATTACATACTCGTACATGCAGCTGCAGTCAAATACCGGGCTACTCGTAAACCAAGGTACGCAGTAGAATACCCGGAAAATACTTTTAGAACAACACAACAGGTCCAACAATTACCAAACTCCCATTCCCAAAACAACTTGCCGGCATAATATGAAGTGGAAATACATTTATCAACTAAAAGCCAAACCTAGAACTCCCGCCTGAGCTAGCTAAATCTGTGTTCCTTGGTTCCTATACAGAACTTTAGTAATTCTGTTACATAAGTACCAACTTCAGAATTTTAGTGCGCATCCCAAATTGGAAACTACATCTGCAAAGCAGTGATGCAATCAGTGTCTCGTTATGTTGCAGAAAGCCAATCTTATTTAACTTTATTCAAATCAGTGTGGAGATGCTAACCCCAATCTCATAGCTATTGAAAACTCTTTAGAGACCGCTTCAATCGAGTACCAATTGATAAGTCGGGTTATTCAGGTCAGTATTTAGTGTCTGAAAGAGTATAGCGTAGCACCACGTGATCTTGTCATGTTCTAACTGTGTGTTGTGTTACTGTAGTGATTAACTTGCTTTTAAAATAATTTATGACGAAGTCGGCAGGACTCCTCTTTGCTCTTACCCTCCTAGATAACCTAACAGAAATGTACCGCATTTAAGTCACTATTAGGATAGCGTTACTTTTAACTTAGGAATATATTATTTGCAGAGAAAAATATTGCATTAAGTACATTTTATGTAGTTTTTTTTATGTTGTGTTGTTATAAGAGCAGACAGCCCACCTGATAGTAAGCGATAGCTGTCGTCTGTACCATTTATCTATTTTAAATGAACTCATGTTATTATGAGTAACAGTTTACAGCCAACTAAAAAAAATGTAAGGTCTATAACGTGTGATAATGACCATGTATTTCAGGCAGTGGCACGTAATACACTAGTTCACAGATGCCGTATTTTTTTTTTGTTATAATTACATTTTTCAGGCTTGTGGTGTCCGCATAATAGAATAGCACCAACCTATTACACACGTAGGTGTCGTACAAGGCGACTAATCTTTCCGAGTGTAAAAGCTCTGGAGTTTCCGTAGGCTGGAAAATGCGCAGCAGCGTTTACCATTTCAATATTTACAACTCTGCGAGCTCCAACCAGCCTGCCAAGCGTGGAGATTATGGTAATAGCCCCCCTCTCATGGAAGAGGCCCTAAGTCCTGCAGTGTACTGTTATGGGCCGTGATTATGACTATGAATTATAGTAAGGGTTACCTACGTTAGTATAGACGTTCTGTGGTAAGGGTTAAGAAGTAGGTACACTTTAAATAACTTTTCCCCTTTTACTATACCAGAAGTATCCATGCGGAGTAATAGGGTAGTCAAAGTCTTAGGTAGCGTCTTCCACAATAAGCTTTTCTCAGCTTCAATAGCGTTATTACTTTCTTCAATATACAGATGTTATGGAAGATAGAAGCCGCGTGGGTTTCCGCTAAAGTAACATTTTTATTTGTCATACGCATCACCAACACTACTGGAATTGTTCATGGGATAATCACTACGGTTTTGATTAATTTTAACCCCATAGGAAAAAAGAGGGGTGTTATAAGTTTGACGAGTGTATCTATACAGACAGATGCCTTGCACATCATAGCTTCCGAACGGATGAACCGATATCGACGCGGTTTTCTTTGTTCGAGAGCCTTTTCGATATGGTTATTAGCGGTTTCATTAAAATCGGTTCAGTAGGATGTAATGTGGAACCGAATAAAGTGCTGTCTATGTCTATGTCTAATTATTATTTAAATTTTTCCATTTGAAAATTGTTTCGTGACAGACTTTACTGTACTAAGTATATAACTTCGTGGCATCATATATAATAATCTTGGCGTTAATGTTCCGGTTATGCTCACACACACGAGGGACCGGGGTCCACCTTGACTGTGATCCAGGATTTGGTAATACAGGTAATTACAGTGAGGTGACTGCTATGTGACCTCCGTGATCCCGTTACCAGGGGAATCTGACCAGATTGGATCATGGTTACACATTCAGTCGCCTGAATAAGCATTTTTCATCACAATGTTTTCCCTCACCGTAAGAGTGTCGGTTAGTGTTCAACTAATATACTAAAACTCAGAAAAAAGTCATTGATAAATGGCTCAAATTCAAATAATTTATGTCGTTTAATTAAATATACCTACGCAAAAGAATTCCATTATTCAGATCTGTATAATCTGACTCTATTACTTTAACATAAACTCTCCTAAGTACCTAAAGTTTATTGATACGGCATAGTAAACCCTTGGTGTACTGCAAGCTTGAGGCTTACCTAGGCAACTGACTGCGAAGTTCCTCCGCAGAACCAGCCACCCAAGACTTGACCAACTTCCGTGGAAACCATCAATTGAAGCACTGGATCGAAATTCAAAGCCCATATTCTGCAATATTCCAAGTTTAAACAAGAACTCCGTAGTACCGATTGGATCGGCAAACAAAAGTTCAGTTAAAAATCGTTCGAAATGAACAATTTTATTTCTCAGGTGGATAGTTCTGTCTGACTATTTAGTAGGAATGCGAACTTCTTGAGTTGCTGCATGGTTCGTACCTATGTAATTTGTTTTTATGTTACAATTTATCAGCAATCGTTTTGTACCTACTCGTTTTATATTTCAATAAGCCTATGGCCCGATATGGGCCGATATGGTTCTGCTTATAACTAATAAATGTTTGAACGAGCTGTGCGAGGGTGATATATCTAACAAACAAAATTTTTATAAAAACTAATTAGTTACATATTTATTAATTGTATACGTTATATTGTTATCATGCGTCATTTTAATTTACATAGAAACATGGCAAATTTCAGACCTGCTAAACGTTCAGTTTCCACGACTGTACCTACCTATGCATGAAAATAATATGAAAACTATTTGGGTATGTTATAGATACATCCCTACTTTTATGAGCAATGACCTAAACATAAACGTTGTAAAAAGCCTCCTGTAGCAACCTTAATATAAAAGGCGGATTTTAATGAGGATAGAAAATTTAAATACTTTTTTACGGGTTCAGGGTGCCTCTTATCACAAGTCCGTTATCTGCGCCTCGTTAAGGTAAGTATTTTATGTGCCCCTGCGTATTTTTTTACTGATAGGGCGTTTAAAATTCACAAGTCGCAATAAAAGTTTTAATGTACCCGCCTTCCCTACCTCTCCAATCGATTAATTTTATCTAGCAACGCCTGATATTTTATTAAGAGCAATATATTTAAGAAGAGATATTGCTCTGTAACTTTATGCCTAGATATTGGTTGGTGACTTAGTTAGCTACCTATATGTTTTAATCTCATTCCCCTTTTTAACTTATGTGGTATACTCAGCAAGAGTATCACAAAAACACATACACAACACGAAAAAAATACATTCAGTTTCGGTCATCTGGCTTCTACATCACTGGCTGTTCTTACATAATGTATACCTACAATTCGTTGTACATAAGTTAAGGATGTAATATAAAACCGAATAAAGTATTATCTATGTCTACAAATAAAGGTATTTTTGAAATATGTGCAAAAATAAATTTATTTTTTTGTTTCAGATTAAGAAAAAAACAAATAAATGGTTCTGCATTTTTGTTAAGTAGGTACCTACTTGAAAACTAAGAGTATAAATCGAAGATTCTGATGTTATACGCGACAGTTACCGATTTCTATTAGGTGGTTGGTGTACTTGTTTGTCATTGACAAAGCATACAATTTAAAGAAAACTAAACCAAATGCAAATCGAACTCGCCCACGAAAAGTTCCATTCATTGTTGTGATTTAGCATGTTATTTTTAGATCATGAACTTCTAGGTATTCCCAGTCTATAAGTAAAGGACTAATTTGTGTTCCCACGTTTTTGCAAAATTTTATAATCATTAGTTTCGGAGTTTAGGGAGGGTAAAGGCCAATTTTCGTAATATTTTTTTGAAAACTGTTTTAATTTGAAATTATACCTAAATGATAGATATATATTTCAGATAATCACCACAAGCCCTTTGATTTTATACCTAAGTCACACAATGTACATTTCTTTTTATTTTCCAATTTTCACCCAAAAGTGACACCCGTTTTCTAATTTTGTCTATTCGTGTTACACCTCCGCATTTAGGCCACAGAAATTGAAATGTGTACTTTTAACTTAACCGGTCCAGTAAAGTTGAAAATAATTGGTTATGACAGACGGTGAGACAGACACGCGAGTATTCTAATAAGGATTCCGTTTTTATTTCGGACGGAATCCTAAAATGCAAGCAAACATTCAATAAAGTGTTATTCATTCATTCATTCATTCATTTTGATGTTCTCAATATTGCTCCAAATGTATTTAATTGTGCTTAATATTATAACATTTTCAAGCATAAGGTACGTACACACCAACGCAATTATAAGTGCACTTATGAACATCAAGCTAATTTACGGCAAGGAGGTTTATAGAGACGAAGTTTCAAAAGGTGCTGTTCAGTGGCTTGGACAAAATTTACTGACAACGCACGTCTCTCTACTATAGACTATAGTATGAAATTTAACAATACAGCTGTCAACCTTGATATACATACCTATCATCCTTAGCTAAATATATTTAAATAATATTTATGTTAAGACTATATATCACAAAGTCCGTCTTAATCATTTCTAATCTACGTTTGCTTCTTTACAACTTCGCAACTTAATACGTGTTTAACTAAAAAGATTTGGTGATACAAGTCCGTCCTGATTTCCTAACACGATACTTGCACGGATTTCAGGCTACTATGTATAGTGCCGAACTACGCTGAATCTGGTTAGATTACGGGATCTCCATTCAAGAAACTTACTTATAAACACTGTCCACATGTGTGGACATCCATAATCAGATGATGGTAAAACATTTTCAAGCTACCCCAGTCTTATCACTATCATCCACTGTCAAAGGCCCAAAACAAACTAATTAAAATTCTCTCAAACATTTAAGGAAAACCTGGGCGACTTTCTAATATTTCCATAACACGACGACAGTTTTACACACTCTTCACTGTATCCAATAAAAACACAAAGAAACATGAAAATCGCGTGGAGTTTGAAACATAACATTGTATGGCGTCATTGCTTTTCTAAGCAGAAGTTTACGACCTTTATTACCAGGTATTTCATTTTAATCCGATCCGATGACACAACAGTTTAATCAAAGCTCCGCGAACTGCATCAGCTTCGCGAAAATCGATTTCGTGAGCCGGATCTAATTACCAGCTCCAATACACACCTCGGCTGCTTGTAGGTGCGTCAAAATGAATTATGGCACTTCATTAAGCCAAAGTGCCGTCTTAAAGTGCCTAAAAGATTCCATTATGTCGGGGGAATAGCCAGCACCGCCTCATTCATTAAGGCTGGCAAGCGGGGAAACAGTTTTTTATCTGATTCCGCTGAGAACAGATTTGTGTTTTCACAACTTTCTGAATATTATCTCCGAATCCGGCGAGTTGAGCGGTGTCAGGGCCGGCGCCCCCGGTACACTTTTTATTTGTATGGCCAAACGAGTGCCGCACTTTACTTAGGTACTTACTTTGAAATTATTTGCGTTGGCAATGGCTTATTTTTTACATATTTAGTCTCTTGAGAGAGGTAGGGGCTCTCCACGTTACAAAATAACTAGATCACTTTCCAGTGCTTAGGGGAATGGCTCTGCCAGTGGAGGGGCTTCAACACGCTAGTGATAGCCCTGAAACTGCTAACGTCCATAGGTTACGGTAACTGCTCACCATCAGTCAAATCGTACGCTTGTATGCCATCTTCCTTAGAAGGTGTATAAAAAAGATATACAACTAGTTCCTTAGAACTTAATAACGTTGGTACATACATTAGAAATTAATTCGTATGAAAGACTTATATTTCAAGCGATGACTCAGTGTTCGCATAACCCACATAGAAATCGACGACATGAAAATGGCCATGGAATTGGACATGGCGTCAGCATGGTAACGAACATAATTAAATCATCATTTGACAACCGCGCTACACCCAAATCCGACATCGTATTAGCATTTTGATAACGTGTCGCCAATGCTCCTATGTTGCTATTGCGCCAGTCAATAATATGTAAATGGGTAACGTTAGTTAGGCGACAACCAGACTAGACTGTGGAGATAGCTAGCTAATCGGGACGGCAAATGTCGTCTTCAAAGACAGTAGCTTGTGTTAATATTTGCAATGACATAACTATTCACAGTTAGTTACAGCGCTCCCAGCCGAGTGTCTGTAACTGCTCTCAAGACCTCAACTAGTGAAGTGGATTATGTAACTCAGATGACCGCTATTGAACTTTGAACACTGCAGTCCTTCTGAGGATACCTAAATTTTTCGTTATATAAGCGATTTTAAAGCACATACTTAAGTACGGGCTAAATCTCCGACAGAAAGATCTACAGCTTCGCTAAGAAGATTATATGTCGTAACTAAAGCCTCAAAACCCCCGTTTCCTGTTCTTAATACCCCTGGTCAAGGCCAGTTTCTGGTTTTCGCAGACTACATAATGAATTGAAGAGCCTACCTCCTAGTATTAATGCTCACGAATTATCTCCCAATTGCCTGCAGCCGAGGCCCGCAACGGTCAAAACATGGATGCAGTCGAATTCGCAATGCGCAGGGTTTGCGGTCAATTTATGGTCACCATTGTGATGCTATGTGAATATTTGAAATTAGCATCAAACCATTTCATTTGCATTTCATTGTTTAACGGACTATAATTCTATGTGCGTAAAATATAGTTTAAATTATAAACCCACTCATCGCTGGGTCCATGAAACCCAAATTGAGTAATGATGATTTTGTTACCACTTCAATGTCAACCGCGATAAAAGTGGGTTAAAAGTAGTAATAGGATATCGGTCGAGTCTGAAGGTTCGGAAGCTGGATCCGGAGTCCATACAAACCAACATATTATTAGTTACCACCAGTCTTCATCTTGTATAATATTACTTATTTGAACGTAATAACCAACGCTATGAAACATTCCTAGAATATTATTATAATAATGAATAGTGCCTTCAATTTCGCTCCGACCAACTGAAATTTGCCAGAATTCTGGAAGTGGACAGTGAATAAACAAACTTCTGCCGGCTATCCCGCCACAGTCAGTTTAATATTTCCTTCTGAACTCCATTCGTTAATGTGAATTATGTAGCTTCTGACTGAAATTAAATTCCTATCATTAATGCAAACGGTACCAATCCTGCGGCACATCTTCAGAGCCACTTGGCTCGATCGATGGCGGTTTCGATGGTGGGATCGGAACAGCAAGGTTGAAAATACGCTTAATGAGCAAATAAACGAAATAAAATATTTTACCCCTTATTAAACGTACCTATGCTACGTTGTTATCGATTTCTAGTCGTTTTTATTACGTCGCTCTTATATTTAGTTCTGTTTGTTTTATTTAAGCTGTTTGTGAATACTTGTGTCGTGTAATCAACATCATTGTCATCCACCATCATCTCCACTGCTGAATATAGCTCCCCTTCCCCGCCACGCCTTCCACACTGGTCAACTCTATGCCTCTTGCATTTATCGGCTCCTTACGACCTATACGCGGTCGCCCGTCTATCTCTATCACTGGTCATCGTCTGTCGGTCCATTACTTATTTCTATTTACAAGGCCTGAATTTAACTTTATTACTTGTTTATGCATGAATCTTAGATGTTTTATACGGAGCCGTGTCGTCGTTGCATAATACGTCTACCACTTATTTCCATGAACTGGGCTGTCTGCTCATTGGCCTTATCATTGATTGTAAGTACATCGCCTCACTTAAGTCCTGTTAATGCAAGTTTTCATCGTTCGTATATGTCTCTTTCTCTCCATTATAACACCGATTAATTCTTATGAAAATTTAGCTTGACGGTGTCATCATAGTTTAGGATTTTGTAAAAATGGCAATAATGTACAAAAAAAATTATAGATTGACTTATTAATATTTTCATTAAAACATATTTAATTTTATTTAGTCTCGTGTTTGGGAGACCCAGGCCCCTTTTGCAATCGGACAAAATATTTACGTACTGTATACAACAGAGGATAAATGCGGGCTATTGATGTAGTTATCGTCGTCGCCCAATCGCTGAAAATAAATTCCTTAATTTCTGTACACGTCACGTCACTCCCTCGCCCACATAAACGTTCATACCTATGAGCCAGCGATGAATACGCACGGATGAATTAATCCCGGCCCGCTGTGTAAACAGTAGTCCAATAATTTAAATTCGGCTGTAATTCAATTATTGTATCCGGTGCTATGAAACCGCGTCGGACATTGGGAGTTTTGTAGGTACTACTCAATTTTCTTTCACCGCCGTTAATTGGTAAAAGTAAACATTGTTTTTTTTTAATTACAGATATGCAGTCCAGTTTAACACGTGAACATTACAGCCTTTAATTAGGAATAACTTTTCATATTAATGATTAGCTTTCAGTCGATGATAGATCGATACACATGAAAGATCGAAGTGTAGCTGTTATGAGAAAAGTAAAAGAACCAGGTTCATTAATTTAATGTGTCAAGCGAGAGAGATGACAAGTCATTCCACTACATTATAGAGCAAAATATTAAGGTGATAAATCTTTGGCCATCGCTTTATTAAGGGTTAAATAAAAAATATAAATAATTTAGCTTATAATTTATTCATTATTATTATTTCAGAGCTATATTCAGTCAAATGGCATTTATGATACTGCCACAAACAAGATCCAAGCAATTCCTACCTAAAATTCAGGTATATTTCCCGTAAATTGTAAATAAAACCTGCAGGTTTGAAACTGCCATCCACTCTGGCGAGTATTGAATATTTTTAGCGCCGAATCGCATGACGAATTTAAATATTTAAACGGCGGTGCCGAACTTAATTTTAATTTATATTCATATTGGAACGAATCGTCGGTCGACCTACAATTAAATATCTGAATTCAATGGACGGAACTATTTTGATATGTTTGATTGGTGTATTGTAGTTTTTCAACAGGGAGTTGAACAGTTGAGGAGAACAAACGAACACAGATGAACTGTTTTTGTTATTAATAAATATGTGAACAAGTATTTTTCATACCAAGCTTTTAATAAATGAACTAATAGGTTAAAAATAAATATTAAATACCAAAATAAATTGCACATATGTCGTTTTCTCACTTAGTTATTAGTTTACTATCTGTCTTCCTCAAACACAATGTATTGTTTTTATATCTCTCCTCTATTGATTTGTTGATTGATTTGACTCTGTCTCTTTCTGTCACGCATAGACTAGTGGTGGTCTAGTGAGCTTCTCAGTAGCCTGGTGGTTAGAGCTGGGAATACCGATAACCTGGGTTCTACTCTCGAACATTGCTTCTGTGTTTTTTAAAGTTATTTCTTAAAACGATTGGATTGAATAGTACAATATTGGAAATGGAGTTAATACAACAGTAACCAAGAAGTGTATTTAGTGGGAATACATTTGCTACCTATCTAAAACAGGTTCTTACCTTGTCGTCATAGTAGGTAAATAACAGCGTAGTAGCAGCGAATCTCGACTCGACTCCTTCTATTTTACTTATTTAAAAGACAAGGGTCACTCCAAAAATTTAATATGTAGACATTGTATTATTCAAATACCTTCAAAGTTGATAATCGAGTTAAATGACG
This sequence comes from Blastobasis adustella, assembly GCA_907269095.1. Lineage (NCBI taxonomy): Eukaryota > Metazoa > Arthropoda > Insecta > Lepidoptera > Blastobasidae > Blastobasis > Blastobasis adustella. The sequence continues at coordinate 12,748,546 of OU026125.1, forward strand.
TCTGATCGATCGGAGAAGCCGGTCGGACTAGGTGCCCTAAGGGGAAATTCCTATTGTAAATATATTTTTCTACAAAGGAGAAATGCTTTTTGCAAAAATTAAACTTCGTGCATCTACGAGATGATAATAATAGCTTTGTTGTAGTTATACCTGACTTGATAAGCAATAGTTTTCTTAACAACAATAATTGATTTTAAAAATGAGGCACAACGGGAATTTCCTCCATTTTAGCATTTGGGGAACAACGAAACTAAAATTCCCGTTGTCGAGGGTAAACATTTAGGGGACAACGGGAATGAAGCAAAAAAGTGGTTAAAATAGTATGTACCTATACCTAAGATTGAAGTAAGCGTCTCGGTTCTATTTTAGCGCAGTTTCGCTGCCGTGCTATGTGCTGTATGAATTCACTTTAAATAATTTACTTCGTCACTCCAATTAGTAATTGAAACCTCTTTTTTATATTTTAATTTTAAACTCCATCTATTGTGAACCGTATTCAGATCTAATACAAGGACCATCCGATTGCGAGCTGTTGATGAAAATAATGACACAAAGCATTGCGTGTTGAGAACAATACATAAGAGAACTAATAAACGGGCTAGGAATCGCGACATTGTATCGTACTAATTAGAGTAGACAATTATTTAAATGGAATCCCTCCATCTGCCATCTTAGTCGAGCTGAACAACGTATTTCGTGGTCGGAGCATGTTCGCCCCCAGAGCGGGCGGATGAAGCGCGTCAAATGTTGTTTCACCAGAGGAGGCACTTAATTCATGCCGAGTTGCCAACTCCGGGCTATGATTGCATTAGCGCTCTTAGCAACTTTATCCATTTGCCCTGTTTACACTACCGCCGGCCAGTGGCGGCTGAATTTTAACGAAAATTTAATTCGCCAACAGAAATTTGGGGTAAACTGCCCTCGGTCGCCGCCGCCCGGTCTTTGTTTACGAGCAGCCTCGGCTAAGTGGGTAAATTCGAGATAACCGAAAGAGATTTCCTCAACCCCGCTAGACGTGAAGCGGCGTCCGAGTTGGCGTGCCGCATATTCAATTTTGTATTAAAAACAATACGCAACATATTTATTAAGTTTTCAGTTGATAGGAAACGCGAAATGTAAGAAAATTTCTGCTCAAATTACTTACTAATGGGGAAAAATTTGGTCCGATCGCAAATGAGTAATATGTATTTTAAAAGTGAAAGTGAAAGTCAACTGGTTTGTCCTTTTTCAATAGAACAGAATGTATTAGACTAACTTTTATCATTCTTAAATGGAAGTGAAGCTTCGGGCAACGGCTCGTATATTGTGAATGAACAGGAAATATCTTTATTAATGCGATACAAAACACAGTAAGACTGATTCTAAGTTGGTATCTGGAGAGAAGTGGCTTTATTATTTATTCAGACCCGATTGGAGTGTTTTCAAAGAACGGACTTCTATTTATAATGTCCGTGATCTGTTTTTATTTATAAAAAAGGAAAATAGTGGTTATTCGCTTTAAATAAGTAATTCACATTAAAGTTATATTTATATTTCATAGAATGGCAAACCATAAAGTAAATACTTCGATTTACCGTACCCAGCGCCCTAATTCGCTAAATGCTGTCAAACATTGTCAGTCAGTTTAGTCATTGTTGTCCGTTAAAAGCATAGCCAAACAAAATCGGATAAAAGTTCAAATTAATACGAATGGACTCTACAAAGGAGCCTCCTCCACATATCTACCGGAGGGCTTTACAATAATCTCCTTCATCGCGGTATTGAGATCCCAGTATTGAAAAAATATTAATACCGTCGCGGGGTGCTAACCGGCTCCCGAATCTGTTAAACCAGTCTCAGCGGAAGATCTTGGTCAACTACGCTTCGCTAATGATAAGGTGGCACACCTAGTGAATGGTAAGCTCGTTGAGGTATAGAAGTTCGACCAGCTTCAAAGTACGAAACGGTCACCCATCCCCAGACTCCGTGAGTGTTGCTCAATCGGTTATAAAACCTTGTTTATCGGTTTCGTAAGCACGTTGCCATTAGACCAGTGCCGCTCTATGATTTATTGTGCTTAAAATACACAAAAGAAAATGCTGCTGCCTACTTTTTGATTTTCGGAGTAGGACCTAGGTGGTAACCTCTACGACATTAGACGACAGTTACGTGTCGAAGTGGTGAGTGCAATTCTACTCTACCGGACATCACGCGGCCTAAGCGTCTATGCAGCCTGATACATACTACATTGAAATGTTGCACCAAGGTTTATATGACGTAAATGCATGTTAAGAATTTTTGAAAATTGTCCCCGTGTAACTATACTATATTTTTTTAAACTATAAAGTACTGAGAAGAAATGGAAATGGAAGAATCGGGGGAGGCCTCTGCCCGGCAGTGGGATGGTTCAGGCTAATATGATATGATGATGATAAAAGTACTGAGGCTCAATACGACATTCTCATTGGTTCATTTAAATTAGGTACGCTAAGGCGGCTTTCACGGCGTAGATTATTTTTTGCGATTTTCTTTTGTGTTTACAAACAATAGAAATTTGCAGGTATCTCTAATATCATAAATATTCCAACTTTTAAATTAAATACAGAACAAACGACCAACGTTTTCCAAGATCTTTCGCAGTGGACCCTGAGACTCGTTGAACTGTCTCGGGAGCCCATTAGCACCCCGTGAGGGTTTATATATAAACCTTATGGCCACCCTAATGGTTCCTGTGGCCATCTTCCGTCTTCATCATCAGATTAGCTCATTGATACCATAATATTGTATTGTTATCTAACTCACATGTATTAGCAAAATTTAAATTCAATTGATTACCGAGAAGTAGGAAGTGAGTAGGTGATGTAAAATAAATAAATAAATATTCGTGGACAAATTCACACAGCGCCATCTAGCCCCAAACTAAGCAAAGCTTGTAATATGGGTCCTAGATTACTGATATATTACTTAAATACTTTTTTAAATACATACTTATTATACATAGAACACCCAGACCCGTAACAGAAATTAAAATTCATCATTTCAATTTCTGCCCGGCCGGGAATCGAACCCGGGACCTCTTGCGTGGCAGACCGGCATGTTGACCACTGAGCCACTCAGGTCGTCAAAACGATGTGACCTAACCTAACGGATGTGAACGCTGGCTATTAAACAATAAGAATGGAGAACGTTATTCCAGTACTTTATAGTTTAAATAAAATAGAGTATAGTAAACGGCACTGAAACTGAGATGCTGAGAGAGAGTCAATGGCTTAATGGCTAGCGGATCTCTAAACGACTCGTAAAATAGAGGTTAGGTAGCCACCAATGTTGGAAAGCGAAGATGGTAAAGGTGGAAAAGAATAATTACCCACCTGGACGAGTGTTGTGACCAAGGGTCTGACAGTTGGATCATTGGAAGTGGTATTTATGTCTCGAAAGTTGGCACACTTCTCTAGCGCGATGTAGGAACGGTCAGCGCCATCTATGTGCGGATGCTTACCAACCTTGTGTTCATGTACTCGTAATGTGAGTATTATTGAGTTTCCATATAGTGCGATAGATGTTGCTACACAGAGTTTGATCCCCAGTGGTGGCATACATCAATGACTTTTTCTGTGTTATATACATTAGTGAAACACTAATGTTCATACTGATGCTCTTACCCCCCTGGTTCCCCTGTTGACAGAGTCTGATAGCAGTCGCTCTACTGTAATTAAAATAGTATAGTGGTCAACCACGGGCCCTAGCGCGCGAGAGTTCAACCAGGACAGAATGAGGATCATCATCACCGAAATAGCTATGCTGTATTCCACGGACCAGCAAACATAGCGAATGGAAAGTACCCACGCTCGGAGATTGTCTTGATGTGTCTATCTCTTTGACATTAATCGTTTTGTAATTTGCTAATTCCTGCATAATTTAAACTTGTTATATTATTGTATTTTCAATCGTCTAATACCACATCTAGAAATGTAAATATGAAATCAAGTTTAGAAAATGCTAATGAGCAAATGATCTTCACGGCAAGGTCATGTCGTAATAGTTGACAAACCAACCAGAACATAAAATTATTAGTCTCCGACCCGATACTTTTCTCATCACGTGACGAAGTTGATGCGAAATGAACCACATCAAATATTCTTTTACTTTTTATGTTCATCATCATCGTCCTTGTGCTCATCCCGGATTCTGCCTGGGTCCGCTTAGCTACTTATTCTTCTCCATTTTACCCGGTTTTCGGCATCCTCACGTCGTAAACTTGGCGAGTAATTCACCAACTAACTGTAGGGCTTAGTTGAAAATCAGCGCTGTGGTTTCACTGCCTACAGCATATGCTGAGCTGAGCTCTAGTTTGGTATAACACTACAACATTTATCATAATTTAAGTTAGTAAGAAATATTTTGTTTGTTTATTTTGTAAAAATTGTCGAATAAACATCCGACTCAGCGATGTGGCTAGGATATGGATGTGGCGATGTTCCATTGCTTCTTGGGTCGCCCACGAGGCTTCTTTCCTGATACCGGCAGATTCAGGAACCTATTTCCCACGTATCCCTGAGGCTTACGCAACACGTGACCAAACCAGCGCAAGCGAGCCTTCTCTATCTTATCAACGATATCCGCCACACGCGTTCTTTCACGTTCTTTTACTGTATAGTATACCTACATAAGACTACAAAATAAAAAAATATATGTTGATAATTTATAGTCTAATTAATTCATACATTTTACCTTGCAAAAGGTCATGCATCCACAATTTTTTGATATGTTATACAGGTCATATCGTTCGGTAGAACTCTTCTCCATGACCCGCCGTTTTGTAGATATTAGTAAATGGACCAAAAAGGACGTAATTTTCAGCGCTTTATGGACATTACTAAGCACGTGGCAGCACCACAAGGTAAGCTAAGTCAAAAAGTTGAATGTTTCAGAAACCTGTATACTGTACCTGAAAATTGTGGATTCCTGACCTTTTGCAAGGCAGGTACCCTTTTCTCAAACGAATTTACTGCGCTATTAGTAGAATTTATTTGTTTACCGATACTAGGATTTTGCCCGAGTGGTATTTGTTTGTTGATGTGATAATTGAAATTAAAAGCTTTTCTTTCAGACATTATAACATCTACAGTAACAAAATAACTTAAAAATAATGATAAACATGGTTTAAATTTGTGTCACCTTGTGACGCAGTACAGTCCCACCAGTCCATGATTACGTTCAAAACACTCTTAGTCGATCAAGCACAGAGGTTTAGCTGTAGAGTGTATGGTAAATAAATAAATAAATAAATAAATAGCACCAACCCCTTCGACTTACTAGTTTTGTACAAGGCGACTAATAATAAAGTAAGACCTCCGAATACCAGATGAAAATAGATGACTGCTGTCAAGTATTTTAAATACTGCGATCTCCAAGCCGCCTGCGTGGTGATTATGGCAAAACTCTACTAATGTGGCCACTGATGTGGGGATTCCGTCAAATTTTATTTAAAATAGTTATTTTAAAACTATACACTCTACATTATGAAATTTTTAATATTATTTAGTATTTATAGTTTTAGAGAGAAGAAATTGACAGTATAACCGTTCAGATTGCTGACCACAAGGAGAGCAATATTAAATCTCAAAAAAAGTATTGATCCATACCAATGAAACTAAACGTCGGGCATATATTCCCACTGACAGATCTCCCGGGCTTAACTACAACCCGAAATCCTCGATCTCGTCGTTATAACATAGCTTATCTCCGAAACGATCAAACATTACGATGCCATTTCACACCCACATTTCCATATGCGCTATAAATAATGCCCGGTTGCCTTCCATTCAAACATAACGGAACATGGATACAGCATTAGCTGGACACGGCGGAGACTCGCACCTACGAGGAACGCTATCTGACACATTATACTGCAGCACGTATGTAACAACGACGTACGTGCAATTGTTCCGAATCCTGCAGAACGGTATAGAATTTATGTGCGCAACACGGTGGTGCCAATAATCGGTTAGCCATGTAACGTGTTAAAGAATTATCTAATAACTAGTGAACCCGGCGCGACTTCGTTTGCGGACACCAACTTTACACCTACCCATCCTTTTTTTCTCGCTTATAAACCTTACTCTTGAATCACTCTATTTATTGTTGAAAACCGCATTAAAATCCGTTGCGTACTTAAAAGATCAAAGCGCACATAGATACGGACGGCGGGATGCGACTTTGTTTTAAACTATTTATAGAAACATACATAATTATATAGCGGGAAGCGACTTTGTTTTACACTGTGTATAGATGTAAGATTTAAAGCGATTTCCATGTAGTTTCATTACTCATTACACAATGTTGTCCGCTAGGTTACCGAAAAGTACAGGTCGCCGCATCGCCGACAGTGCCATTTCAACTTTCCCAGCCTTTCCAGTCCCACTTTATCCCTTTGATGTTCCTAAAAATGCGAGTTTTAGTACAAAAACAGGAAAGCCCCGGGGCGGAGCGCGGCTTTTACGTGCCGAAGCCCCGCCGCGATAGGTGCGTAACGTGGATATAACAATAATTCCCAGGCCCATTATAACGCGGCTAGAGAGGTGTTTTTGGCAAACTTTTTACGCCTACTGCAGACGCGTTAAGCTCTATACTGGATTCCGTGGGGTTTTATGCCCTTGTTGTTGTGAGTTGAATTCATAATTCGTAATTAATGTCGGTCGAAAGCGCGGGCGCTCCCCGACCTGCATGCAAAAACCTCTCGTTTCGGAGGCTTCGGCGGCAAGGCGGCGAGCCAAATTATTTATTACCTAACGCAAGGAACAAAGTGGTGCACGAACAAGACATTTTCAACGTTGTCGCGGCGGCCCCCGAACGATGATGGTTTCTTGCCCCCATAGAATTTGCTAATGAAAGCGGCCCAGGTATTGTTTAAGTGTTTAATAATTTTGTAGGAGAGCCCCTAGGGGTACGCAAAAGGTTGATTAATGGATAGCATTATACTTAAATGTGAACACGTGATGCATAACACTGTGAAGCCAAGTTTACTTGGGCTAAGCGTGTGTGAATAAATTAGTACCTACTATTTGTAGGCCATATTAATTAGTGTACAAAATCATACCTTTGCCCACTACACAGTTATTTTCGAAATGTTAAATTTTCTTTTTTGTAATTTCTGTGTACTTAATGAGTTTGATCTTTTTATCTTTTACAGTTTGAACTCATAATGACATAACAACACAACTACAATTAATAATGACAGATTATTATCCCTTGGCGTACCTATTTCCAGAAGACAAGTACCTAGGTATTTGGTAGGTATTCATAAGCAGGTGCGTAGGTAATCGTGGGTAGGGCTGTTTATCATGAGAGCTCTACCTACGTATTCTATTACGAGTAAACTTTTATGATTAATCTTTCTTATGTCTAAATAATCTCTCTGGTGCCAGAGCAACACTAAATGGGAATTTCGTAGAAAACTATATTTTCGTTTTCTCATGATATATTATGTAAACATGTATGACACTATATAATTATGTAGCCACTGGCTAGGCTAACATATAGAGAATATTTGCAACAAAATATTTTAGAAACCCCCCACATACAGGGCTACACTTAAAAGACCGGCCAAGGCGTGTTGGGCAACGTGCAGTGTCGGGTTTCGAAGCGGCTGTATTTTTTGATTGCGTTGACTTAAAAGTATATTTTTTTAAGGGATTGCAGACCTGAATATTTGACATCAATTTCAACTTGATACCTCCACGCGTTCCTGAGAAAAAGAGTCTACTCAGACGGACGGATAACAAAGTGATATTATAAGGGCTTCTTTTTTTTTAGGGACACATGTTACTGCCACTAACACTATTGAACTCGTACACTACGTGGTTAATAAATGTAATTGCGACAAAAGCACTAATAGTCAGCAGCAGCCAATCGAAACCTAATTGAGACACCGAGCTAATAGAGACGCGTCCACAGCAACAAAGGACCAATATTGATTGTGTTATCTGTACCGTATTCAAAACAGGCCAAATTAATCTACAGCTGAACGGCTGGATGTGAAACAGCTACATTGCTCGCGCCTAATTAGTGCAAATACAGGCACTCGTTTGCGGCAGGTAAACTAAACGCGGCGTGCATTGTTAAATTGCCCCGAACGCTGGCTGTTCGATTTAACTGAACGTTTTGGTGACGACATTTGTTTTGTTCATATGGAAGCAAAAATATAGGGTTTGTAAACCTAGGTCTAGGGGCATTATTTTGTAATCGCTCGCCTCGTTTCGAACGGTTATCAATTTTCATTTTTTGCATGTCTTATATTAAGGTTCTTTCATCGTAATAATTATCAAAACCGATTAGTATAGTTTCCACGTCATTATCGATTAATCGAGGACAATAATCTGTGTCCATTTATCTCAATTAGGCTTTAAACACGGTACGGCATGTGCACAGCACATGGTCTTTGTTTGGGCATTACTACAAGGCAGGTTATGTTCATGTTCACTAATTAATTAAAGACAATGCGTCTAAGTTCAAGCGAATAGGCAAATCCAAATGTAATGTTAGTTTAGATTATTGCAATAACGTATTAATTGAATCAAATCATGAATATTACATTAACCTCTTCGAGTTTCGGTTGTCGTAAAAGTCGACTCATGACTTAGTTTGATGCTTTAAATGGGTCAGTTTTTGTATTTCATCGCGTCTCATCCACCCCTTTTCTACATAATCCGAGATCAAAGTAGGTACTCACTGTCACTCGGATACAATCACTTTATTTCAGTTAATTAAGTTTTTAAACTTTCAAGATTAGGTACCTTAACGACATCATCCGCCGTTCCCTTGCCACCATCAACGTGTCTACTGTTTTAGAAACCAATGCAATGGGCTGACTCGGGAAGATGGAAAGAGGCCTGACGGCATGTCGCTCGTTGCTTGGTTACAAGGGCTACCCCTGGTGTAGGATACGACCTGCGTAGCCATCCTGCCCCCATCTCACATTAGAGCTACTTTGGCTAACGCTGGCACAGCAGCATCAATGGCCGAAGACCTTAAGCGGCGCAAATATGGATCCCAAGGGCAGGGGTATTTATTTGCGCCGTTTGGTATTAAAACGTTAGGACCGTGGAGCTAAAAAGGTGTTCAAAGAGGTATCTACCTGGTTAATAGAGGAGACCCACGTGCTGATGCGTAGTCTGCGTAGATCGGACCAACGAATAAGTCTTAGTATTCAAAGAGGTAACGCAGCATTCTGGGAACGCTCCCGCTTGGCAGCGATGTAAAACCTATTCTTGTGTACATTTTTTTTTACTTTTAGAAATGGTGTTTTAGGTTTGTACATACTGTATCACAACCATTAATTAAATAAAAAATTAAACAATAACATAAAATACTGATCTTTTCAAAATCTTTATTTATAATCCTATAAGTAGTTATATTCAACTACCTATAGGTAGTTGAATGAAGTTGATGAAATATAAGTATTTCCTTCTGGTCTGCTTCAACTCCATCACAATGTCTATTTTTCCATTATCTCTTTTTTTATACCGCTAATGTGGCAGACAAGCTACATAATAATAATAAATTCGAATAATGCAAAAATAGATCGCAAAACGAAATAATAGTGATGATGTAGGTACTTACGAAATAATAGATTTAAATATCTGTAATAATTATTATTTAATTACGTGGACGGGAAACGAACCCAGAACTATACTTGACGTAGATTGTGGCCACTGCTCCGTGGGACAATAAAAAAACAATTCTATAGTTATTATTTTTTGGTGAGATTTACGATAGGTATTTGTTACATTAAGTACTTACTTGCAAACAGTAATTGACCATCGTATAATCAAACATAACGGTACTTTTTATTAATTAGGTATAATCGATCTACCATCATAGAACCTCTTATTTTATAAAACAAATTTCCAAATAGCACGTTAAAGGGTAAAAAAGACATAGAATAGCCAATATTTAAAACAAAATCTTACCTGAAATCTTCAAGCAAGGAGTCAACTTTCTTAGGTATCCGAAAAGCACGAACAAAGGTCCACAAAACTAGCACGTTAATAGAAAGAAGCACCTCACCAGAACTCGTCACAATCCTTCAACTATTTACAAATGAAGCAAACATAAACACCAATTTATGTGACATAACCTTAAAACGAAGCCTCCAATTTACGTAAACTATTACGCGCACCGTTCTAAAACACAATTGTTTTACTCACTCGATGATGTGTCAATAATTTAATTTATGATAAATTGGGTGGAAATTGAATTGTGTGGAATGATATCCGAATATCAAGGGAGAAATATAAATGAATTGAAAAGAGAATCTCTCAGCTGGGGTTGTTGTCAAAACTGTCATTTGTTTGATGCCAAACAGAGGGCGCGTGCGCGCGGCCACCCGCACTGCGCACGCCCGAGTTTCCATTTGGCTTCTCAAAGGAGACGCCGCACTTTGAATTTTACAAGAGGTTGCACGAAAAATTTGAATCTCTCGCGATTGTACGTCAAATAGCTTTGGGTTTGGCTTTGGCCCATCGATTTCTAAGGTAGCATCCATGTTCGCATCATATAGTTCTGCCACGGGTTGGGAGCGAATCCTTTGACTGAATAGTAAAGACGTAAGAATTTGCTTTCGAGCAGGTGCGGCGCAATTATTTAATCGTTGCATTATATTTCTATTTACAAAAAACAAATAGCCAGTTATTTGACCTGATGTTAAATGACGATGCGGGTGAAGATGGAGTACACCGAGTATGCCTGACTAGGAACAGCATATTCACTCTAACCTTGCAGGTGTCTAGATTATAATGATAGGGAACACAATCGCAGTCAAAGTCAAAATTCCTTAGCCGTACGCATTATAAAGGTTGAACCAAAGCGGCTCGTGCGGATAGCTGGAAGATCCACGACATAAGGATGAAGCGCTCGCCCGGATCGCGTTTCTCTATGGCGAAAAGGGGCCGGCGGAATGAGGTCGTGCAACTGCTTCGCACACTCTCCGAAATGCTGTATGCAATCCTGGATTAAGGGTAAATTATTGCAGAAATCATATTATAAGATAAATGATTTCATTGAGGAAAAAAATCCATGGAGTTGAATTTTTTTTTTAACCGACCAATCTTTTATGTTTCCTGCTGCATTTCAGGTCGAGACAGTATTTTTATTGTTAATTTATATATTATAAATTATGTATGTATTATAAATGTAATTTATAAATTGAATGTAATTGAACATGTGTTACAATAATTTATATTGATTTATTTAACTTGTTTATTTAATGCAATGATTTGGTTGACTTGGGATTTATTATGTTGCAATATTGTAATTTTTCAATTTTTATGATTTGATTAATTCTTTATACTATTGCCTAAGAAATGAATGTAATAATGATTATTATGAATTCATACATTGAAATATTGAATTGACTACTAAGATACCTAAACTAGTGCCTAACCTGTATTATTCGTTTGTTATGTAGGTATTTATTGTCGACGTTCATAAGTGTTTCTTGTAAACCTTAAATTGAATAAATATGTTTGAGTTGAGTTGAGTTGTAAAAGAACTGCGGGTCACAAATTTTACTCTTTGCAAGTTTTTCTACCATATCCAATGTGGCCAGTTGGTATTTGGGTGGTCCATCCCACAGGTTGCAGCAGTAATCCATGCAGGATCGTACTTGTAAAAACTAAAGCTAACTAAAACTACTACATTGAAGTGAACTACCGTCTGACCTTCGTGAGGATACCAAATTTAATCAATTTCCCTTTGAATTTGTTGTACTGACCAAAGTTGAGATTGATAGATAGCTCAGCACCAAGTAACTGTAGGTTGCGAGTAATTTTAAAGGCACACTTCGAAATGTCGGCGCAAGATGGATGGGCTTCATTTGGCGGAAAACAAATACTTGGCTTCGACCATAAAAATCATAAGTAAGATTTTGATTTTTCTACCTGAAAATCAGACGAATAGCCATTTCTTTTGTACTTTTAAATTATTAAAATAAACACGTAACTGGGCTACATCCAATTGGCGTATTTCATTATTGTATTAATTAACGGAGTAAGGTTTATCTAAAATCATGATTAAATTCTTGTCAGTTTGAACATTCGATACAAATGTTAAAAGTCTATATTCTAGGACAAGTAGGAGATCACATAATTGAGCTACTAAAGAAAATAGAGAAAACCATGGCATTAGGTACTTACTTATTAGTTACTAATTGTAACAGATTTTGCTGGGCAGTCTTTATGACTAAAGTCTTGCCTACATCAATATAAGGTACGATACGTACAAAATTCTACTAGAATAATAACAAATTAAATTCCGAATATACTACACCGAAATCACGGCTCGCCCAGTGCTCTACGCTAATCCTATAAAACGGCGATTTTAACGATATCACAGCTTGTGACAGATTAATGCATAATGCGACAAGTATTCCCATACATTACAAAGGTGGCAGCACTTGTAAAAAGCTGCTTTTGATAATACTGAAACTTGTACGGGAAATGTAGTTCCGCAAACAGACGTCCGTTAACGAAAGTGTGTTCAAGAGAGATAAGCATTTGAAGCGCTTTGTATCGATTTTCGCTCCGATATATATTTAGTCACGCGAACCGGCAATAAGTGGTGAACAAGGTATTTCTGTTTTCGCTTGGACTAGTGCTGATAGTATTACGAAATTGCTAGCTTAACTAGCTAACTGGGAAGTACACTTGGCGCAGTCAAAATTTAGAATCCGCCGTGTTATAAAACGCCTAGCTGTATTTATAAAATACAATGTGTTGTAATGTTTTACGGCGGCTCTCATTTTTGTATTTTTGACGTTATTCATTAAACAAGATGTCTCTACATTTGGTTCTAAGTAGGCTGTGCTCATTTCAACTCTAGCTAATAATCTCTGCCTGAATCCATCTGATAAATTTCGACCTTGCACGTAAGTTGTGATAAACTTAGTTATTCATCTACTTTAGTCAGTCTAGTCATCTAGTTTATATGTAGTATTTCACTAAATGGTCTATGCTTATTAGTATTGGCAGCAGATCATAGGGTAATTGTTCTGACTGCCTTTGTTAGTTTGTTGACTAGTGAGTCTCTCCTTGATGTAAAGTCTCAATGTAGCCATTTGATTGTCCCAAACGAATATATCGATTTAATTTGGCATTAACTTTGCTCTATTTTCTAAATTATAAGACAATAAGATATTTTATATTGTATATGGGCGGCAGTGATTACTTTCCATCAAACCCGTTTGCTATTTTTCGTTCCCCTATTATAAAGAATGGGCAAGAAGAACCGTACAGTCTGGCAAGAAAGTTGTGAAAAGGAACTACTACTGTTCTTGCAATAATGAATTTTGTCAAACTGAGTACTTCTGCTGTCAAGTGACGTCCCCACATTTTTCACATGGTCCTTGCCAGACTGTAGCTTGTAGTATTTATTAGTCTCTCGGTTTCTTCTTTTTCTCAAAAACCCTCGATAGCCTCGCGGTAATTAGTGTATTATAAATATGCGATTTAAATTTTGACGGTAAAAAAAGCACGGCCTTTGCCTATACAGGAGGTGCAGTGGTGAAAATAAATGGTGAGCCTATAAAACGAACGCTAAAGTACTTTACCTACTGCCCACATTAAAACATACTGATTTCAAAAGTCCAATGCAAAACAGACTGGTGTGGTGGTAGTTCTTTACTTATAATAAACTGGATAAACTGCATTGTTTTAAAAATCTAATACGATAATTTCACTTTAAAATAGTATACTTGTCAAAGATTTTTAATAAAAAGTCCAATATCGAAATAACTTATCTTAATACGAAATGCAGTAGTAGTACCTACTATCAATTTCAATCCGTTTTCTTGTCGTTTATAAAGTTATTGGTTTATAGAAAATTTCATTGGTTTCACTTAGGGAATGCAATACCGGGATATCGGGATCCCGAAATACCGGGTTCCCGCATATATTCTGCGGGACTAATCACGGTCGAAAATGTTGCGGGATTCCGCTGGACTGGCGGGATTACAAAGAAGCATGGTCTATACGTGATACTGTGCGCGAGGCGGCTAGCAGGCCTTGGTCTAGCTGGCTGGGCGCTGGCTAAGTTATTTGATGAACACTAAGCGATGAGATACTACACTTGCGAGCTTAACTATCGAACCACCCCATATACTTCCACATAAGTTCATTAATTTCTGTCATTACTAATCAGTTTTCGGTTTTCGCTATTTGATAGCCAATAAGACAATGATTACCTATGAATTTAATTAATATATATTCACGCGAAAATCTAATTAAAATTGATTAAGTATTTATGAAGACAAAGACCGATTTAAAACGCCAGAAATGTATCAGCATTAATGGAAAAATAAGGAGTGGTTTGATAGTTATGCTTGTTATTTACAAAATAATGTTTAATTTGCAATTTTGTAATTTAAGTTAAAATTAAAACCATGAAAACAGGTCTATAAGGTCTTTATTACGATTGATTTCTGGGGTCTAAGTCCACCCTGCGGGATCCCGCAAATACCTGGATCCAGCGGAACTAAGATGGTCCAGTCCCGCAAATACCTGAATTGAAATAACCAAATAAATTGGACCATAAGCAAGAACTCTGAGGTCTAGTACGTATGCTGTCATAGTCATATTTTCTCGGATTCGGAGCGAACGTACTGCAAAAGTACTACCTATTCATATATCTAATCAAGCAGCTCTACTGCCAGTATTAACCTCTTCGCGTGCTAGTTTTTTACGAATAAATTCACCACTTATGTCCAAACTTATTGCCACAGACGAGAAAACAACGCGAAGCTAACTTTCTAATATTTTTGCTTATTACATTAATTTAGGAGAGCCTCGGTGGCCGAGCGGTTAGGGTATCCGACTCGTAAGCGAGAGGTACCGGGTTCGAATCCCGTTCCGGCCATGTAGCAATGACTCTTTTCTGAGTTATGTACATTTGTTGAACACTAACCAATGCTCTTACGGTGACGAAAAACATCGTGGCAAACAACATGCGACTGAATGTGTAGCCATGATCCAATCTGGTCAGGCTCCCCTGGTAGCAGGGTCACGGAGGTCAGATGGCAGTCGCTCCACTGTACTGCCTGATCTGCCAAATCCTGGATCATGGTCAAGGCGGACCCTGGGCCCTCGTGCGCGAGAGCACAACCGGCCAAGATGATGATGAATATTTATTACATTCATTTGTCTTCTTTGATTCTCTGACCCACGATTCAGAACAATAAAATAATTAGCTTTTGCATTGATCTTAGTAGTAGATCAATGAGCTTTTGCTCTAATAGCTTGGTCAAGTTATTGGTGTTCCTAAGTGTACATACAGATGAAAACAGGTTAAGAAGGTAGCACAGTATAAAAACAAAGATAGGAAGCTAGCCTTCTTACAAATGTCAGCTAGGTGTTTCATTGAGGCGCGTATTTTAACAGGAATCCTCATGCAAGCGTACAATCTCATTCCGCTCCCGTAAGTCGAGTAATCACTTGACTCGCTTTGATTCCACTCATATTACGCTTGAGATATATATTTGTTTGAATTTAAAGTAACATTGCGTTGGAATGGAACGCAAGGGGTGTGTGACCTATTTTGCTTTGTGTATGTGGGTAATACTAGATACGTAAAGCTTTACCAGGAACTTGGTTACGTTAGTAATTAAAATAAAGCAATGGGTGTCAAAATTAAATACTTAAGATATTACGTGGCAGTACAGCGCCACAAACTGGAACTAAGTGTCGCCATTTTGAAATGCCATTTTGTTGGAAACAACAACGCCGCCAAAAGCACCGCCGTCACCCTCAACATAATATAACGTAGGTATAAGTGCCACAACCTTATCTGACCCGGTATTCTTGGACACGGTTGTCAAAACTGGAACTGGAAAAATGCCGGCACTTCATTTTGAAATTTATTTGAACGAATACGAAAAATTAATTTCGAACAAACTAATCTGTTTGATAGCGGTCCGTACGCCTTCGATCACTGATAGATCAAATCTTATTATAATATATAGGTACCTATACATACTCGTACTTTTACATCTCACTAGTTGTTTCCCGCGACTGTTCGTAACATACAGTTATACCATGTTCGTGTGAGAACTACATACAATTTCGGGATCAATTAAGCATATTATCCTGGGAGATAGGTATCCAGAACATAAAAAGTAACAAACATCAATACATTGTTACAAAATTTTACAAATTTCATTCAGTCGGTGTTTGCATGCCGCCCATTCGATGCTCATTTTCCCTTCTATTCGATCAATAGCCCAAATTCTGTAAATATGAGCTCGCTATCCTGAGCGCGTTTCGAGCTAAACAACCGTATCTAACAGCGCCATGCCACCTCCGTACTTGCGTAGAGGGAAATGGATTGAACGAGCCCCAATAAATTTTCATTTACATACGTTTTAGGGAATACCGTGTGGGGCGAAGTTTGTGTAATAAAACAAAATTGCCTTCTTTGATCGCCGAGCTAAGTTGGGCAAACATTTAATATGAATTTCATATCCTTCGGCGGAACTGTACCGTAATTAGTTTAGGCGGCGTAAAGTTACCCATAAAACGTTTGTAGGCTATTTTAGTAGAGTATCAAATATAAAATTAAGATGGTTTATTACCTTGGCTAAGGGAACAATGGGACGAAATGAGCGCCCCTAAAAGCGGTCATAATTTCAAGGCGGCTCTCAGTTTTGTTGTTCACAGTTTTTGCTACTTTGATTACGTAAATTATTATCAGGTAAAAAACTCCAAGCGAGATGTGCTTTTCATCGCGCGTTGTGCAGCTTTGAGCTTCCTAATGAGTGCTTATTAAAACACCATCAGATTGCATTTCTCAGATTGCAATCGGAGGCAGTGAGACTCTATTTTTGGGAAACGCTACTGAGGCCTTCGAGTACAATGCTTCGTTTCTCCAACGATCATCCTAAAATCGCAGGTGAGAAAAATACTCGCCATTGGCTAACATTTTGAACAGAACCCTTTCATAAGCATTTAATACATCACGCGACGCGAGGCTGAAACTACACATAGCCCTAACATGAAGGTGGATATAATTTAGTCACTACAGATAAATAATGCTCATAGGTTCGGCTTCGTACAGCGCCGTCTATTCCGGACGCTTGTGAGTAAATACGAAGCCGATGCAGACTAGTGCCGACGTGCATTATTTGCCGCCGACACAATGGTCTCAGAAGTACGGAAATATAAGTATTGTATTCGTAAATTCCATTTTAATGTCACATGGGTGCAGTCACCGCTAATATTTCATGATTAAACATGATCCCGAGAACCGCAATTGAGAAATTAATTACATCACTCATTGGTAATGGAGCTTGCTGGTTGGCGAACAATATTTGCTCACAGGGTCGTATCAAGGAGATTCTGGATTAATTTTTAGGACCTTAGGAGAAACCTCAGCTCGCTACTTTATTAGTTTATGACACCGAATGGGCTGATATGACCGATATTAGGAATAGCATAAGGCGTCAACTTAAGCATCGCCTCAATCGAGCTCAGCTCTATTATTTATATCAGTTCTATAATCTCTTACTTTAGATTAACCAGCCAACAGAGCTTTTGAAGTAATACAAACCACAACACAACCCCGTCTGGCACCAATGTGTTCTGTCTCAATGACTATGATGTTGCCTGCTTCTATATGATATTGTCGTGGATTATCTCAAAACTGTTTTAAATTTGAAATGATCTCTTGTCTGAAACAAGTATAACTATAATCCAAAGTCGATATGAACCACGAGTTTACCAAAAATGTTGGTGGGTAAGTACTTAACCGTACTTGTACCATACCTACAAACCCATTACCAGATGCAATTTTTAAAATCAAGCTTTACATGTCTGACCCCCAGACCCCACCCCCATCCCTCATTGCATCCCCACCACCACTTGTCAACACAGAGGTTCAGGCCTTTGTTTGGCGGACAGAGTTGTGTGTTTAGCCGTGTTTAACTCTTAATAATTCACGCTTATGTATCGAAATGTGAGTGCCACATTGCTCCCTTGTTAGCCTTTATCATTTTAAAGGCGGACTAAAACGATTTGCGGTAACGAAATTATGTAGAAAATGGCAAGGTATTTATTTCAACGCGATTATTTTTTTTAGATTTAACACCCAGACACCCAGCATAAGAAAAAAATATCGATAAGAATATGAAAGTCGTCATCATACTACCTAATTGGAGTCCGTTTCAAGAAAAAAGTCCCGCTGTAATCAGTGGACTACAATATTATTTAAGCAATAGCTAGGCTAGAGAAAGGAGCGCCACTCTTCATGGCACCTATTTTAGGAAACGAACTATATATATACTATAACAATCGTCATCGCACACAATTGAGGCACAGCATCTGCGCCTTCTTCTCCAACATTTTTGAGAAATATGTGTACAGGTTTCCTCTTGCACGCGTCATTCTTAACAAGCAATGATACCTGTCTTGATATTTGATTGTTTTCTCGTACCTATATTAACTATTCTCTACACCCGGTAAGGGTGGCTGGAAGAAGAGAAATTTTAAAGAGTGGTAATATGCTATTAGTTTGTACAATTAATTATATGAAGTACTTATTAATAAGACCAAAATCTAATTAGAATTTGCATCCATCGCTGATCATGCGGGTACACCCCGATACCGCGAGGATTTGTAATACATATTTTGACGACCTGAGTGGTTTAGTGGTCAACATTGGGCTGGTCTGCCATGCAGACCAGCCGAAATCGGAGCCAGGATCGAAAGGATAAAAATCAAATGGCAGAAATCGAAAGGACGAATTTTAATTTCTGTTACAGGTCTGAATGTTCTGTATGTATTTAAAGTACATTAATGTATATCAGTTATCTAGCACCCATAATACAAGCTTTACTTAGTTTGAGGTTAGATGGCGCTGTGTGAATTTGTCCATGATAATTTATTATTATTATTTATTTTATAGAAGTGGTGACAGAATAAGTAATTACCTTCATCATTAATGTGAGAGCCAGTTTCTACTAGCACATCTTCACACAGATTAACTAAAGAATCTTACCACATTACTCGTGATTCGTTCCCTTTTTCTCAGCCAACGGCCCTTGACGATTAACCAACTTAATTAACTAATTTGGAGCCCTCAAAGAAATTACACCTTACAAAAAAATAATGGCACTTAAACCGTTGGTGTTTACATTCCGCTGATGACGACATCGCGTGACAGAAACACTTTTCACCAAATTTGATATCACTAATCCTTAAATAAGTAAATTGATGAAACAAAGAGCTCTAAACGATCTCAGAAGACTCCGTTTCGGTGTTCTACACTATATACTTATAATAAAACTGTAACAGGTCAAATTCTGTTAAATGAAGATATTTGAATTTTTTTTATTGTACTGAATTTTTTTTTTCATTTTTGGCTGTCTGTCTGTTTGTTTGTCTGCCTGTATCTTAGCCGCGCATTACTCCGAAACTACTGAACGAATTCAAAAGAAACTTTGTATCATTTGAGTTCATGCTACGAGGTAGGACATAGGATTCTTTTTATCACGAAATTCGTCACGGTTCCCTTAAGAAAGGGGATGGAAGTCGAAATGTGTACTTAGTTGTACATTCTTATGTTAGAAAGAAGGTATATTAAAGATTGTCCTGTAAATATTTCATGGTTACCGATGTCGTAGTTCAGAAACTACGATTCATTAATAGGTCCAAATAACTTGAAATCCGGAATGTACAGGTAACTTTGAAAGTACGGCTCATCTTAAGCTGGCATTGTACTGTTTATACATAGTATAATACAAACTCGCTTCCCGCCGCCTTTGCCTTGGTATGGTAGATACATCTATGTAGGTATCTATTTAGGCTTAGACCTTTTAAACTACGCAACGGATTTTAATGCGGTTTTCAACAATGAATAGAAGGATTCAATAAGAAGGTTTATAAGCAAGAAAAAAAACGGTAGGTAGGGGTAGAATAGGTGGACGCGAACGAAGTCGCGTAGGGTCCACTAGTATTATAATAAGTGTGAAAGTGCGGATAGTTATGTAACTTTCCATAATAAAGGGAAACAACGTATCAGTTTTACGGATAATCAGCTCTACATAGTATGAAATAAAGTCACTTCCCTCTGTATGCATGTATGAACATACATCTTAGATCCGTTCTGTTTGGATCTTTTAAACTGCGAAATTGATTTTAATGCGGTTTTGAACAATAGATAGAGTGAAGACGAAGGTTTATAGGGTAAGAGAACACGCGAATAAAGTCACAGTAGTAAAAATAAAAGCAGATTTAATTTTTATGTAAAAATGTATTTCTTTCAACAAGTTCCGACTAGTTTGTAAGTTGAAGACATTTGGGAGTTGGGTAGTAGGAGTGGGGAAGTATTTTCAAGGGAATCTACGGTTGGGGAAGGCCTGGGCTTGGGCCTTGGCTTGGTAGGCAGGTTCAGGCGCTGGTGGGTGAGCCGCGATGTACTCCAGGGCCCTTTGGATGGCGGCCGGGATCGGGGGAGGGACGGGCAGATGGGCACCCTGGAACAAAAAAATCACGTTATAGACAACCTTTGCTCTCTGAAAGTGGATAGTTACTGTGTCTTCATTAGCTCCACATTACGGGCTCTTGTTGTAAGAACAAATAAAGAAAACGTATTAGCAAAATCTGATTGAGACTGATCATTCTGACAAAGGCCTTAGTAAACTCAAGTGTAATATTTATTACTACGTCACAAAAGGAGTCTCTTTGAATGATTATAATAAAAATATTGTAAAAGAAATGTTAAACGATGGAATCAAAATTTCGATAATTCAACCTAAAGATAAATTGAAAATAAATTGTTACCTGGGGCTGGTAACCGTTCGCGTCGGCGACGTATGAGGTCTGGATGGGGGTGCCGTCGGGGGCGGTGTATTGGTTGGAGCCCTGGACTGAGATGGAGGCGTCCTCCTGGAAGAAAAATGGCCAGATTAACAAAAGAAAAAGAAAATCATTTAATAAGAATTTATACTATGAATCCGTACCGTATATTTTGGTACCACTAAAATTAAAAAAATAGTATAATAAAATAAAAAATTTAAATTATTTACACACAAATTTGGAAATGGTTCAATATACTTTCTGCATTTATTCATTTAGCTACAATAGATTGAGTACAATGTGGCACAACAAGTCGCGTTTTAGAAACATGGAACTATATTTACCTATTTCAATAGGTAAATTTAAAAGGAAAAGGTATATGAATATTTGAATAATATGAATGCAACCGTACGTACCTAATATATTTAATGTCTTTAGAGTTACTAATAGCAGAGCTTTTAGTTACTAATAATAATCTGTTTTTGTTACAACCAAATATTCATTAAATTATGTTACAAGATACTAAGACCAACTTCAAATGCCATTAACGGAGGTTGAATTCATTCATTTTGTTTCGAGAATTATGAAATAGTGACCTTAAACAAATATCACGGTCTCGTATTACAATTAATTTGCATATATCGGTCGTATCTTCTTCTAGTTAAATGTAATTTAAAATAACCTTTAATCTTTTAGCTGGGACATGGATTTATTACTCTATATTTATAAAGTCACAAGGAGGCCTTGATATACGTACAAGCGATGACATAATTGTATTGATGTGATTTGAATTATAATGGGATCATTCAGATTTGCAATTATTTTATTGTTCTTGCATGATGGTGCATTCTAATGTATATCATGAAGTTATATAGCCTCATTATCTATTTTTGTGCATAAATTAGGTTTTACATTTTAGCATATATGTACTTTTTATGTATGTTTTTTTCTTCACGCGGTAGGTTACCAGGCAAGCAGGCCACCTGCACTAAGGTCTAGATATAAATAAGATAGGGTCTTAGACGCTTATAATCATTCAGGTCGCTTACCAGTAGATTTTTCTAATAGATCATGTAATACAGATTATTCGATCGTCATGCGCTGATGCTTCGACGGCACATTAAACTTCATGGTTTTTTCCATTAGTTTAGAAGCAACTGCAGACTTCGGCAATAAATAGTGCACATCGTCTATTTCAATTTCGTAATGCGTCGTCTCTGTCGCACGCACGTAAGCAAATACGCAGCCGAAGATCCGTTGTTCTTTATTTACCACCTTGTACTGTAGTAAATTTTTACAATTCCTTACATAGATCAGTCAAAAGACCGGTTTTTGTGCTAATGACCACTAAGGATGACACCATATGGGCGTAATTTTTATGAGCCATACCGTCATTTTAATATGAAACTGAATACATTTTAATATGCCACTCACGTCTCACAAAATTGTCCTCGTAGTGTCATGCTGCAGTGCAGTTTTCTCTATCCTGGAAGAAGATATAACGAAAGCTAGACAACTCACGCGTCCAGCGTTTATCAGTTGTCCGCTCTCCTGGGCGGCGATGCCGTTGCTGGTCTCATAGGAGAACTGGTACTGTTCCGGAGACACATCAGCTTCGCTCTTGAGGATCTGAGCGTCGGCGTCGTTGCTGCGGCTGAGGTGGGAGACGTCGGCGGAGGCCACGGCCGCGAGGGCGAGGATTGCGATGAAGAATTTCTGGAGTAAAATGGCATTAGTGCTTGTTGGGAAAATACACGTTGAGTTGTGAAAGAAAGGAAAGAAGGGAAAAAAGGGTCACTAAGTAGAAAATAAATAACTAACAGAGCTTCAGCGAGATATGAAACGTGGTGTTACAAAATGGCACTAATGCGCACACTTGCAATTTTTTATTTAACATGGATACAAATAGCAAATCGATCGAAAGCTTTGATTAAAATCGAAAGTGACCTAATGACGCACACTTAGATCTCTGACCATTGAACTTCTAGCTCATAAGCGATCGGACGCTACAAGTGGGTACCTATTGCGCGAGCTTTTAAATATCAAGATTGTTGCAGCTACGTTATTCCAGAATCTAGATCAAGGGTTGACAACTTTCCTTTTGAATAAAATAACACCGATTTTTATTTTATTTTATTATTCATTATATTTTTGCTTTGTCATTTTTTTTTATTAATAATTAGTAGATGACAAATAACCAACTATTTATATATAATTGATTAAAAAAAATCTATTTATTTATCGTTAATGCAAACATAATTTTATTTAAGTTCCATAATCGATTTAGTTAAGTTCTTGCGGCTAGCTACAATTAAAGTTGTAGGTTTTGCAACCCTAGGCTACTTTATGAATATTAGAGAGCTCACCATTTTGTGTGTGTCAAAGTTGGCAGACCAGATGAGACTGTGATTAGATCGGGCGGGCCGATCGTTTTATACCTCTGGCGATCTGATGCGTCTGTACGTACATTTGCATTATTTAGCAACAAAGCTGTACGTTCTTCATGAACAAACAGACAAGGTGAGCGCGATTTGATGGCATTTTAGCTTAAAAATGTATTCCGCGTTTCTAGATGATAAATGCAGCTGTGGGCATGATTATGTTATTATGCCTGTGCTTGGTTGAGGTTACTAAATAATTTGTTTGTTGGTCGGTTTATCCTCAATTCACGCGGCAATGAAGCAGCCAAAGTATTTCGTCGGAAGATACTGCACGAATAAGCTTCATATAGCTTCACTGTGCTTTTGATTGTTTCACCATAGCCATACCATATCATTAGTCATTTTGTTAGCTAAGCAATAGAACAATTATATCATTCCACAACTGCAATGTACGCACCTCTGTGTGTAGGTATAACGGTGTAGGTACATGCTGCGCCCAAAACCGGCTATTTCACACATACCCCATGGGCTTACACAGCATGTGATCAAACTAGTCCAGGCGAGTCTCTTGTATCTTATCTGCAACGTCTCTCATGCCAAGGCTGCCACGGATGTACTTAGTGCAACGCCGCACATCCACCGCTGCATTTTTATTTCGTTGGCCTGGAGTTCACCGGCTGTTAACACCAGGTCTCGCAGCCATAGAGCACCACAATTCAGGCCTAATTATGCTCTTGTCATATAAGTCCTTTGAGCTTGAAAGGAATTTTGGAGTCACAGGTGACTGCCGTGTGCTCCCACTTAGCGCATTTGGCCCAAGCTGCAGAGATACGGGATTCTAGTTCGAAGACGATGGCTCTGGTCGCGTGCAGCACGGAGAGGTACTTGACTGTAACTTTTCTGTTTACAGCTTCCTCATTATTAGCCTATTATTGCCCGAGTATTCTGCTATACCTTATTATGATTATTATTTATTTATTAATATGTATGAATGACGTAGGTAAGAATAATAGATGAACTTTAATTATGACCTCTGCTAACATTCCGTAATCAATCATGATCATAATGTCCTATTATATACGATCTTGGTCGAATTTAAATTTGCATATTTTAGGACCAGCTTCAGATTTGTATGTATTACCTAACCGCAACTTATGCATAATTCCAACAAGTACAAAACTAAAAAGGAAAAAAATCTTATAAGTGTATAAGTTGTACATATTTTTGAAATCGCCTTTTGAAGACCTATATTTTGATACCTCACTCGACTATCCCACGGGCACCGGTTATTTTTAAGTGGCACAAAACTTTCTATCTTAGCGCTTTATGTAGCTTATCCGTCACAAACAAATATTTAAAAATTTCGAATAGTTTCTTTTTATAATTTAAATAGTACTTCAGATAAGCTTAGCATTTGTTGTCTGCTTATGGTAGGTATTACGAACGTTCATTTTTCCTTCAGGAGGGTGTTAGCGTAAATAACGCCTAATGTACCTTTTTAATATTATAGATCATTTGCTTTGCACGTGAAAACCAATTCACGACCACATCAGCATAGCTATAATATAATTAAATACACAAATGACCAATAAAAGAGTAGTACCAAACCAAACATATTTATTATATCCTTATGAATGTATGAATTGGGCTTGTCCTTGTTTCGTTCTGCAACTTAGCAACAGATCAATATATGTTGTATGTTTTTGCATAGAGATTGCTCATCTGTAGGTATAGGCTATATTGTATAAAAGTCAAACGTTGCTTAATTTTGTATAGCTTTTTAATAGCCAAAATGTCAAAGGTCAACCTCTGATGCGAGATGTGAGATTTATGTTCTGAATATCAGGAAGACACATTTATAATCGCGTGAATGCCACCTGTCTCTGTTCTCTCGCATTATTATTAGTTTTTTTTGTAATGTCGTCCGGTGAGATGCTCTTACGGTGAGGGAAAACATCGTGACGAAGCCTGTACCCAGCTATGTTTATGGTAACCATGATCCAATCTCGTCAGGTTACCCTGTTAACAGAAACACGGATGTCAGCAATCGCTCTACTGTAATTACCTTATCTGCCAAATCCTAGATCATGGTCAAGGCGGACTTCGGGCCCACGTACTCGAGAACACAAGGGGGATATTGACGGAAAGAAGATTTTATTAATTTTATGATGTCGTATCGCGATGTTGTGTGACGTAATTTTGTTTGGACAAACAACATGATATTTAAGACTAGCCGTTCTCAGCGGTGTTCACCCGTTCTCACAGTTCGGATCTCTGTAAACACTCAGCTCTCCCGCGAGACCTTATTATTTTTCCTTTATATATTTATTAGAAAAATAATTGTTAATATCGGTCCAGTAATTTTTGAGTTTGTTCATTACAAACAAAAATACAAATCTTTTCACTTTATATAGATTATATACTAACTCCTACTCGTCAGCTAACGGTAAGCTAATCTGTCCGTACGACTTAAAATAAGCCGTTTCTTATCTAATTTCGTAGGACAAATAAAACTTAGGTGCCTCGTCACAAGCGAGTATCTCTGGTGAATTTTGTGACTTAACGACAAGTTGTCGTTTGTCGGACTCACTTGTCTTGTCAGGGCCTCGTGGCTACGACGAGTGCCGACGAGTGCGATGACGCGACGTGTCGTCTGAGCCGTGCGAGAAAATAAGGCAGAATCACATGGGTTAACATTATGAGAACTATGCTGACGAACTATACCCCCCTATATACCATAAATTCAATGTATGGTTTTAATTCTACACGTTCCACGTCAATAATTTACGTCAGGTATATAGATAATTGCAGATGGGGTCCTACTGAGCACCGATTACTATTTTGCGTCGAGCTATGCCACTAGGCATGGCCATTATATAGGTCAAACTGAGTTTACCGAAAAATTACGTAACGCTTAGAGTTATACACAACCAGTGTTATAAAAATTCAAACAGTCTCCTTTATTTTCAATTTTTTCTTTGGATGATGATATAAAACAACTTTCTGTACAACATTTTCCATGTATCGGGTATGCCTGAATATCTCTGGTCTGGGCCAATACCAGATTTTTCCTCAACTCATTCACAGACAGAGCTGCTCAGTTATGGAACAAACTTCCAAAGCACATTCAACAGTGTGCATCACTTCATACATTTAAAAGAAAATTAAAAGAGCACTATTTCTCCATGAATTTGTAATAGTATTATTATAGGTATATTAGATTTATTAATGTATTATTAAGTCATTAAGTAGCCTAGATATTATTAGTATTATTTTTGTATTATGTTTAGGGGTGTATTTTGTAGTAGGTAATTAGTTTTTAGTTGAGTGTCCTAAGCTAGAACATAATTATACCTACCAGTATAATTATGTTCTAGCTTTGTATGCTTTGCCTGTCCCTCTATACAATTTGCTTCACATCATTTGTGGTTAGCTGGTGGAAATCTCTAATAGAGATAAGTTACTCATTTTTGTTTGATTTATCTAATAAAATATGTAAGTATGATACAATACATAATATAATAATAAAAAAAGATTCTAACTAAAGGCCCGTTTAATACAGAGTATAAAAACATAAATATCAAATAACTTAGTAACAAAATATTAATTTAAAAAAATATTGAACGTACGCTGTGCGACCGAACCTATGCTGTGCGGCGAACGAGATGACATACAAGCGCGTACGGCGGAAGGGGGCGCGGCGTCGAAGGACGAAGTATTCGTACGCAGACGCGACGGACCACGGAGACATCATTCGATAAATTTCCGTCAATGGTGCGCATGGTTAGGATTAAATATCGATCCATTTCCCTGGTGCATGTGTAGAAAGTTAAATACTTAAACTATACCAAGCATGTGGAGCCGATGGCATACCATACTATCTTACATCATTAAAATCTTCAAAACGAACTACGCCTGGATCGGATATTCCAGAACAATGGACCGAAGTCAAGGTCCTATCTATCTCAAAGGTCGGAAAAAAGTAGTACAAAAACTAAAAAACCGCGACTTCTATTAAAAAACTGAAAAGTTAGATCAAGCCAAGGTGTAAGTAAATAGATGTACAAAGCGCAAAGGGATGCCTAGCTCAAAAGCCAAGTGTTGTAAAAAAATTGAAGCATGAACTTGAAAAGAAAGGAAATACGTGAACCCTTGTTTTTATATACACTCAGATAGTCAAGCAGCTCTACTAGCCCTTCAAGATTAGTGCTAAACTGTGTAAATGTCCCAATTTCTTGGGTGAGAAGGACCAAGTAATCTTGCGCTGAGTCGCATGAGGGCATGAAGGGATCGAAAGCATTGAATTTGCTGACGACCTTGCAAAGACTGGTAGCACAAAAACAACATTGTCCAGAACCATTCTGTAGCATATCAAAAATCCTTGTCAAATTGACCCTTCATATAAACTGCAAAGAACAATCATTAGAGCACTAGAATAATCAGCCGGGCTTCAGCATTAGTCAAAAAATTCAAAGCAAAGGAACTGTTACTACTTAGTAGGAATAAGCTGCGTATCCTGGTATAAGGGCACTGACTGGTAATTATGGGCTGAACAAGCACATTCTGCAAGGAGGAGGATGAAACGCCTCTTCTATTTGATCTGCACGTGCGAAGCCCTGATGTGCAAACGTAGCATCCTTCTAGGTAACCACCGACTACTACTTATTGGTCGATTCCAATAGGGGAATTTGTCACCCATGAGTCTTGTATTTTAAAGAAATTTATTTGATTTCATGTACAAAGAATTCAAATAAATTCGATTTCACTCTAAATATGAATACGAATATTAATCAACACATTAAAATAATTATTTGTATTTTTAGCTCCTTTTCGGACTATAGCACCGAACACCGCTATACGTATAATGTATTTTTTTACATGATTAATAGCCAAAAAGTTATTCAGTGTTTATAATGTACATTAAATGGGCTTTTAGCAAGAATTTCTTTTTATCATCTTCCATATAATAAACATAAAATATAGGGGTCTGTTTGATATTTTGTAATTTAACACGTTACGTAATTTTTCTCTAGAAAAATAAGATGGCTAATGAATCGGCCATCATCGATTTATCCGAAAGCTAGACCAGACTCGGCTTTGTATCTCAAATGTGGCCACTAGATTTCTTTTTTCAAGCGCCGGGGTTTCTTTATTTCTTCTCACTCCTCTCTCCCTTGTCGCGGAGTTAACGTTTTTTTTTTGGCTCAGTTTGGTCCATAAAACATATATCCCAACTACCATTGGTCGACGCAAAATTGTAGGACCTCAGCTATTAAGGAAGCGTAAGTTTGACTTGATGTTGTATTTCTGTTTCTAACAGAAGTTAGCGTACCAAATTGTAATTTCTTAAGACCCAGATGTTTTTAAGGCCCATCTATTATGAGAGATTGCAAAGGCTGTAGGGAGAAAATTACAGATTTCCGATTACTTTATGTTTATACTTCGCGTAATTTGCACTCTTCGTAACTTCATTCGCTGAGCCGAAAAAACTTCTAAATAAATATTTTATTACCTAATGGTAAGCGAATAATCGTTTATAGTTTGATATCTACGAATTCTGTGTACATTTAACAAAGTCTCAAGTAGTGTTTAAGTTACGTTACTACCAATATTCTGTGGTCCAGGCTAATAACCTAATAACATTATGATTCTAGTCTGGTACATATCAAAGTAGACTTGAAAATATGATAAACTAAACATATATTGATAAAAGGAGTGGTGGGCCTGTATTTTGTTACCTTATTTGTAACCTTGGACCTAGAATGTTGGCTAATTAAATTGTAACATGACATCTCCATACTACTAAACAGACCAACCAAGTTACAAAATCTGCATAGATTATGACTTCAATATTATAAATTACCTACGTAAGTTGTGGTTGACTCAGATTGTTACTATGTATATCTACCTATTATTTTAATGGTAAACTGGTTATGAATACTTAATTTTTATCGATTTCCTGGTAGGCACAGTTTTCCCAAAATACATAACTTGTATGTATGATTGTCTCCCAGTCAAAGACTTCTATATACTAATGCTCCCGGTACGTTTAATAATTAACTAGTGGACCCGACGCGACTTAGTTTGCGTTCACCTAGTTTGCCCTATCTACCCTATTTTTCTTACTGATAAACCTTCCTCTTGAATCACTCTATCTATTGTTGAAAACCGCGTTAAAATCCGTTGCGTTGTATAAAAGATCTAAGCGTACATATATCGGCCGTGTGGTGTCCGGCAGAGTAGAATAGCACCAACCCCTTACATACATGGGTGTCGTACAAGGCGACTAATGTTTTCGAGGCAAAAGATCAAGAGTCTCCGTAGTCTGGAAAATGGGCAGCAGCATTTTCCATTATTATATTTAAACACTGCGATCTCCAACCCGCCTGCCAAGCGTGGAGATTATGGCAATAACCTCCCCTTTCGCGGGAGAGGCCCAAAGTCCTGCAGTGGACTGTTACGGGCTGTGATGATGATGTACATATATATACATACATACATGGATACATAGAGACAGATGTAATTTAATATGGGTAAATACACTTACGAAGCCACAAACTATGTTTATAACTAACAATCTTCGGTGCGATTCAGCCGATAAAAAAAATACATCAACTGTGCAAAAAAAATTAAAGCTAACCTTTTTATTCACATACACAAAATTTGTAAAGAAACAATACTTAGAATGAGAAACAGGCGACGTATAACAATTAACAAGTCCGGGGTCTGATACTTCAGGGCACGTTGGTTCAACCGGAATGAGGTACTTCCTTTTGCGGGTGAGCTTAGATGTATAGCATTCCCCTCTGGATGTAATCAGGAATCGGTTGGGCCACGGGTAAATGGCTTCCCTGTAAGCATAATGATTAGAGAATTTGTCAAGAGTCAGGCCTTCGATCTTACTCGGACTAATGCCCGATTTACACGCATTCAGTTGTAAAATAATTAACTAAATATTAATTTTTTATTAAGCCACTTAATGCATGTCAACAACGAATTTAGTTACTAAAGTAACTTAATAATAGGAAAGTTAATATTTAGTTAATTACTTAATACGTGTACCGTTTATATCCTATTTATGTCTATAATGTCGACCTATGTCTTACAAACCGCGTATGCGCAGACTCACAACATGCGCTGTTCTATCTAAAATTGTGGCGCTCGGTCGCTGCGCGCGGTTTTCGTAGTAAGATTTTAAAATAGTTAAGCATTCTGTCAGCCAGCTTCTGCCAGGGTCCACTTTCCCACTCTTTCTACGCCCTTTCCACTATATATCCACCTCAACTAGTAACAGACGCTCCGATTTGGCTGGAGCCGACAAACCGTCAGTCGATACTAATCCTTACGACGTACAAAATAAAGTAGCTTTTGGATTAATTCGGTTGCGCGGGCGAGCCGACCTTGGTCGGACGTCCGACCACGTCCCCGGTCCCAAAAGTAGTTTATACTTCGTAAGGACGTATCAACTGCAACTGACGGTTCCAGCTCAAACAGAACGTCTGTTACTAGTTTTTGCCCTGTCTTCGGCATCTTCACGTCGTAATTGGTTGGCTCCCGTATTCGACTCAACGATGTCAAGGTCGCTCTCGGAACCTCTTTCCTTATACTTGCAGGTTTAGCCACGTGTCCCTGGGGCTTACACAAAACGTGATGAAGCTTTATTTCATACAAGGTATAAATACTACATTGTAAATGCGCCAGATACATTGTACATTACCTGCGGTTGATAACCGTGTTCATCAGCCACGTATTGTGTTTCAATGGTTTGGCCGTCAGGCGACGTGTATCTGCTGGAGCCCTTCACCGACAATGCGTTCTCCTGGATAACACGAAAATAAAATAATGTATGTGCTTTGGAAGTTTATAACCTACATACAATCTTATTTTACTGTTTTATGGATTGATTGGATGTGGTCTCTGCCTACTCCTACGGTGTGACGCTATGTAGATATGTATTTATTTATTGATTAGATCAGATTGCTGTAGGGTAGGACGCCCCCCGGCCAAGTGGAGTGACCGTTTCCAAAACGTTATAGGTGGATGCTGGATGCGGCAAGCCGAGGACATGGGAGCATTGGGGAGGCTTCTGTCTAGCAGTGAACTAGTAAAGGCTGATGAATGAATGACAATGATGGATAAATGAAATCGGAAAGTGTTTGCTCGCCGTGTCAGTTGATAGTGCATCCAATGATGGCCTATAATAATAATTATGAGTTGTAAAGATATGCCTATTGGTTATTGTTATATTGGTTTATTGTAGATAGCCTAGATTATAGGGTCTCATTGATATTTTTAGCACACTTAAAACATTGCTGGCACAGAGATGAAAAAAGTAGGGGGCGCTCGTCAGAGGCAAATACCCTATATACTATTCATGTGGCACTGGGAGCATTTGAATTTATATCGAATTAAAACGTTAATAGATTCAAAGCGCCGTCAAAATTCACAAAACATTAGCCACGGCACGTCGTAATTGGTGCAGTCCGCGGTGTTGAAACACAGCATGAAAATTGCATAAGGTCCACCGACGTGGGTGGCTAAGGGCCAACCGAAGTTCACCGGAAACTTACTGGAACTCGCAATGACGTAATGTATGCGTTGAACTTTGCAGTTCTGATCTAGCCCAATAATTGTCACTTGTAATTATGAAGACACAACTTGAGCAAAAAAATATCATGATCTAACTAAACAGACACGTTAGCTTCTGGTGTGCTTATTGGACGTTAAAACAAAATTGACAGATGTCAAGTTATTTAGACAAGTAACCATTCCAGCTCTGCCTATCGGTTCGAGGTCAACTGAGAAACCATGTTCCCAAGTTCAGCGACCTATGTGGTCTGGTGCTAGCACTTGCACAGATAATTAGTACTCCAAGAAGTTATTTCTTATTATCTCAGGTATTGGGGGTTTACTAAACTTCAAGTAGTTATTTAAATGGTTGCCTAATATAGTTTTTGTAAGTATAACATAAGTAAATTTTGGTAAAATTTTAATAAAAAAATACACCAAAAGATAACGTAATTGATGTTCATTTGTTATAACAAAAGATACATAAATATTATTACAAAACCATTCACCTTGTTAATGTCACGGCCAACAGTTATGTATGGTTTGAACTTTAGCCAAAATAACTGCCATACAAAGCAATAATATTGAGTTGTGATAATAATAATATGAAAGACGCTTACACCAATAACGAGGTCATACTTGGATTCGAAGGTGCGTCCAAATCAATAGATAAATTTTCTATTATTCATTTTATTAGGTATATTCGAATTTGTAGTAAGTATTAAAAAGAACGAGATACCTATATCTTTTTTGAATTTGTAGAATTTTAATAACGCTGAAGCCACTAGAAGTCGTCTTATTGGAACGTAGATTTATAAATTTCAAGTAAGATTACACAAGGCAGTTATTCAATTCAATTCAATTCAATTCAAGCTTTTTTATTCAGACCACTTTTACATAAAACATTAATCGAATTTATAACATACATGCATATAAAAATTAATTAATAATAATGTTAACAAATCATATTAAATTAATAATAATGTTGGTAAATCATAATAATTATGATAATCATCATTGGTCTGTTTGTCTTTCGACAAAAGCCTCCTCCAACTCCTGCCATTTCTTACGATCTGCTGTTAATCTCGTCCATATTTTGCCAGCTATTTCCTCGAAGTCATCTTTCCATCTTCGATACTGTCTACCTTTCTTTCTCTTTCCATTTCTTGGATACCAATTTGTGACCCTTTTGCTCCATTTGTCGATGCCTCTCAAAGTATGCCCGGCCCACTTCCATTTTAAACGTCTTATTCTTTGAGTTACATCCATAACTTTAGTTTCGGCTCTTAAATCGATATTTTTCTTTCTGTCCTTCCTTTTAATACCGGTCATACTTCTTTCCATTGCTCTCTGACAGACCGCCAACTTATTGCATTGAGCCTTGGTGAGAGCCCATGTTTGACATCCATATGTAAGGACTGGCAAGATACATGTGTCGAATACTATATTTTTGAGGTTGATGTGCAATTTACTGTTCTTCATTATTTCTTTCGTGGACCAGTACCTTTTCCATGCATTAGCAATGCGTGTATCCACTTCCTTTTCAGAAACAAGGCAGCTATTAAGACTAGGTAAATTGAAAGCAAAGTTCCCGCTAAATGATTATCGGGGCCTACTCTCTAAAGCCACTGAGACAAAATGCGGATAGAGTTTACACTTCTGTACGGCTATCACAAATATGTCCGCGACACAGCTCGCGCAAGAGAGCGTTTGT
Organism: Blastobasis adustella; assembly: GCA_907269095.1. NCBI lineage: Eukaryota > Metazoa > Arthropoda > Insecta > Lepidoptera > Blastobasidae > Blastobasis > Blastobasis adustella. The sequence continues at coordinate 12,782,028 of OU026125.1, forward strand.
TTCCTTCTCTCAATACTAAGATAAAAATGATTGCAGTATTTTTGTCTTTCCTTTCCTCGCGAGAGCAACTCGTGCTAGCCGTATTGAGCATCCTGATAGCACCGCGAGAAAAATAAAGTTGTTATTTTGAGTCAGATTGGGCGATACTGGGTTGTCTCTGCAGTGACGTTGAGTTTCTTTAGGTCGCTATTGGTGTTCGACCATTGCGTAAATTTGTTCGACTTCTTCCTCTCGGGTCAGGAAGGCATAAAGCCATATTAACGATTTGGTCTTCTACTCATCTCTGAGATTTAATTTATTTTATTTAGACTAGCTAAGCATTTGACCGGAATTTAAGGAATGTGCTCCATTCCTTAGTCGTTCCAACAGTTGGTTGAACCAAAGAGGCTCGTGCGGATAGCTGGAAGATCAATACCATCAACCGCATTTCCAGGACCTCTCAAATATTTTTTAAACTACTAAATCGATTTTAATGAAAGAAAGTTAAGAACCATCTCGATTAAACTAGCTTTCAAATAGAGACTGCATCCAATTGGACAGATACAGATACAGGTACATAAACGACAACCTTATAACACCCTTTTTTTTTTCGTCAGGGATTAAAGTATGACACCATCTATCGTCTGGGTAACGTATCGGCATTCTGATTAATATTAAATTAGTTCGGATGAAGCCGAGGGCAAAATAAATATTAATAATAATAAATAGCCCCAAAGTAAGCAAATCTTGTGTTATGGGTGTTAGCTGATAAACTACTTAAATACTTCTTTTTTTTAATATATACTTTTTATACATAGAACATCCAGACCCGGAACAGAAATTAAAATTCATCATTTCAATTTCTGCTCGACCGGGAATCGAACCTGGGATTTCTGCGTGGCGACCGGCAAGTTAACCAATTAAACCACTCAGGTCGTCAAAGCTAGAAGAGAATAAAGAGGAATTGTCATTAAAATGTAGACCATCTTTTCTCTTTCCTACGTGGCCTAAACAGTGGAACCTTACCGCGCCCCTCAAAGCTCCCTCGGCCTGTCCAAAGACGCCATCGTCGGTCTCGTAAGCGAAGTGGAAAGCTCCATCTGGACTTATCTCATAGTCGGACTTCACTATTGGGACTACATTGGAGCTGGAAGTGTTCAGGTGGGCCACATCGGCGCTTACGCTCGCGGCCAGGGCTAAGAGTACCAGGTGTTTCTGGAAACAAGGAATAAAGATGAAACAATATTTATTGACTTTAACGGTTTTTAGAATGGCTGGTTTTGAAAGAAAGAAAGTATTCGACGACACGGATGACTAAATCGATGATGATGATGTTGTGGTAAAACTACTGCCTGTGCTCAGATTACCAGCTTAAATCTAGAAGTAATTCAGCCAATATAAATAGAGCTGTTTAGTAAAAATAACATAAATATTATGGAAACTTAAGGCCCGGATTATAACAAGCGTCGCCGACGCGAGGAGCGTCAATAACGCAAGTAGCGTCGCCGACACAAGTAGCGTCGGGCTGTCAAACACAAGATGTCAACAGTTTAAACAGGTATAAACCTTCAGATGTCAATAGTCAAAAGGTCTATATGCACTTGTGCTGGAAACGCAGCGTCGACAGACAGGTTTGATGATGGCGTGCACCGTCCATACGAGTGAATAGCACCACCTGCACCGCATTCAGCCGAACCTGTGCGATAATAATGTGAATCGTGAATCGTGTGTCACATGCTTAACATGGTTCGATTTTGATGATATGATTATTTCAGCTTTCAGACATAGGTGTATGAGATTTTAAAAGTAATACTGTCCACGGTATGTGTATGTTGACTTATGTTCGCAACTGGTTTCGTACAAGGAAGAACGTAATTATCGCAAATAGTTACGTGCATGATAAAAAAAGTCATCTATCTTCGAACTGTGACGAACTGTTTCTTAGACTAACGTATGGGATCGGGTTCTTGGTATATACGGCCGAACTTTAGTTAAACTTTAGAAATGGCTGGCTTAAAACAATAAAATTAGGGACCGCTACTACAAACTCTATTTAAAACCTTGTCCTGCCTAACACTACACATCTTTCACGCGCAGTATCGCGTCGCAACAGTGCGTTCAGAATTGTCGTTGCAGTGCAGGTAACGTAAGCTGAAAAATGAGCAGCAGCTTTTTCCATTGTTATATGATCTCCAACCCGCCTGCCAAGCGTGGAGATTATGGCAATAACCTTCCCTTTCGTGGGAGAGGCCCGATGTCCAGCAGAGGACTGTTATGGACCGTAATGATGATAAAAACTGTGAATTTTATTCAAAATTTAAAATTCAAAATTCGATTTTCTAAATTCTAAATTATAAATTCTAAGTCCCAAGTCCCAAGTCGCCAGTCGCCAGTCGCCAGTCGCCAGTCGCCAGTCGCCAGTCGCCAGTCGCCAGTCGCCAGTCGCCAGTCGCCAGTCGCCAGTCGCCAGTCGCCAGTCGCCAGTCGCCAGTCGCCAGTCGCCAGTCGCCAGTCGCCAGTCGCCAGTCGCCAGTCGCCAGTCGCCAGTCGCCAGTCGCCAGTCGCCAGTCGCCAGTCGCCAGTCGCCAGTCGCCAGTCGCTGTCACCGGGTCAGTTGAGTTTGTTGCACTATTCGCTGGTTGCGAAATATCGGTCTAAGCCCTCATACTGGCCAGAAGTAGAAATAATGTCGGCTCTGTACTTATTTCTGTCAAATAAATGTATGGAGATTTTAAACTAACTTTCACATTATTTGGCGAATAATATTGGAAGAAATAGTAAATGCAAGTTTTATCGATTCCTAACAATTTGCTTTTGGATACTGTTTGTGATTGAAATATTGTTATTAATAATCCGGTATTTATTTTATGGTTATACTTATTTCAAGCTGAAAACGATTATTAATTTATTACCAGCGGTACAGGAGTAATACCTATTTGTTTATCATTATTTAATGAAACCATTACATAAAGATTTTGACACTTAACTACCTAATTAGAAATGGTACACAAATTAACAAAATAAAAAACAGTCTCTAAATCGCTGCCTTGCGGAATTGTCAGACTTATACATAAAAGTATACAAATCGCGGACTTAAAGCTATCAAGACTTTATCTACCCGTCAAACAGAAATTCCACATGGAGAAATTCTGGTATATTTTATGGTACCTACGACAGTTAACAAAAACTACCTAGAAAATATAATGCGCAGTGATCTTCGTCTTATCATGTCAATTATCAATAGGTTAAGTTTTAATAATTATTTAATTTATTGTTAATGATAAAACCCGAATATAAAAGCTAAATGCCATTCCGCTCTAGTTTAATTTCATGACGACAAAAAATTATTCAAATTGATAGTTAATGAATTCCGTTCGCATTTTAAATCAGTTGTAAAAATAATTAGTTTATTCTTTTGATTATTTAATGACAACATTTAGTTTACTTACAAAGTTAGATATTTGAGGAATCTACTTCTCGGAGTATAAAAAGAAAAGTGGTACGAACCCAAAATAAAAGATGCAGTTTTAGAATAATATTGTGAACTCACCATTCTGTTAGATAGGATAGGTCAGCTACTGAAAATGAAAATGTTTCTCTTTATATGATTTTATAGTGAATATATTAAATCCTATTCTTTTAAAACTTATATTGTTTATAGGAACTGGCTCTTCGAGTTCATAGAATTTATTATTAAAGAACAGAAGAGGCGCGATCTATAAAGCTCTTCAATTGGATTATAATAAGTATCGCAACTACTACCTACATATTTATTAGGTATTATACATAGGGCGGCTCGCACTAAATTCTTAAACGCATTTAAGCTGTTACTTAAACTAAAAACGTCATATAAAACTCAATTGTCATAAAAAAGTTAGAAGTCATTGTTTAACGTATTTAAGAATTTAATGCAAGCCGGGCTTCCACTATAGCTGCAGAATTAAAAACTTAATCTTAAAATTTTATTTACTTGACCGAAGTACTAGGGATTAGGTAAACAGATAACTACAATCCATCATTAGGGTCCGTTACACCAACTTCATACTCTATTTCCTGTAAAAAAAAAATTAATAATCCAATGGAATCTTCGAAACTTTCATTTAAATCATCTTTATTGCTTTGCTTCTTAGGGCACAACCAATTACAAATAATTATGTAGAAAGAGACAATAATTATAGGTAATATACATGTTATGATGTACTTACATTACTGAGCTTTATAAAATACTAGATGTATTTGGTTTAACATGGAGTCCCTGTTTCCGAAATTAGGATACCCTGTGCTATGGGAAACAGTTTTATCTTTAACTAAGTTATATTACTTGATAATATTTAAATAAACCGTGAGCAGACTAGAGAGCTTTAATGTCCAATTGGTGTTTTGTAAAATTGGTAAGAGTAGACGTGTGTGTGTGTGTGTGTGTGTATTTGGTTTGCTTGTTTTTTTTCTGTAGCACCAACCAAATTTAATTTTTTTGAATACTGAATCTGTGTTTTCGTAGTTTAAGCAAAGTACGTTCCATGTAGTGGGGATTTGGGAAACTGTGGATTTGACAGTGGAGGGGCCTTTTTACTGCCAGAGCAACGTGTGATAGAGGTGGGCAACGCATTGACGATACTCTTGGTGTTGCTAATGTCTATAGGCAGTGGTGACCACTTTCTATCAGGTGGCCCGCTTGCCTGTTTGCCTACCGTATGACATTAAATTAAAAATTAAAAAAGTACCCACGCCGTAAATTTGTCTTTCACCTTAGGGATGGGTAAGCGATAGAAATTTAGTTGATTGTTAATTCTATTGTAAAGCATCGAGCTTAGGACCTGATACTGTCTCAGCGCAAAAGCGGTCCGGTGCACCTCTCCGGTGGCAAGGTGGAGTGTTTGTATAGGATTGTCCGTAAGATATAGAGTTGTCTACTTTCGGAATAAAACGTACTTGTGGAGTAACGGCGAGGTTTAGGCATCATCACTTTTAGGACATCTATTTGAGCTCTTTCTAAATGTATGAGGCGAGTCTTCGCAGAGCCACTCCATGCAGGGATATAATATGAGAATATTGATTTACAAAGAACTGTGTACACGGTGAAGAGAGTCTTCCTGTCCGGAGAACCACGTAATTTCCTAAATAACTGTCTTAGCCTTCTAGTGCGAGATGTTTGTAACGTTGCACATATGATGGCACGTTATACGATATTTTCCTCGCGTTTTTAATTTTTTAATAAGGCCTCCCACGCACTTCAAACTACAAAATTCAAAAGTATTTAGGATTTCTCTGTCCTTTTCCATCTTAGTCTATCCCTTTCTGTGATAGACCGTCTACATGTACTTCTTATCTTACCCTGCATCGTGGTCTGCCTGAGCCGTTGCAAGCCAGCTCACCCTCAAGCTCCAACCTGTAACTGTATCACCAGCATTTTTGTATCCTGCCTATTTACCAAACCCTGTGTAAGAAGTACACCATCCGTCCTCCTAGCAAACTAATCCAAATTCTGTAGAGGAAAGTAATCATATATGGAATAGGGTCCAAATATGGAATTCCTTGATTTCTTCAGAAATAATATTTGAAATCGCAATTCAAAGCCATATTCTGTTTCATATACTAACATTAGACGTGTATACGTTCAATCTTGTCAGTAGGGCGAAGGCCGGTGACACGGCATGTGTGTTTTGTTTGGTCGCTGTTCAGAACATTTTAACTATGTATTTCTTATTATTTAGAGAGCTATAACATTTTCCTCATATATTTATGTGGTTGCATACCATGGTAGTTCTTCCATTTCCAGGCCATTTATTTGTTTCAGTTTTGTAATTATTTAAATATTGACAATAATTTCTGAGGTCATTAAATGCCAAATATGGACAGGCACTGGGGTCCACTTATGGAATATTCAATATTTGGATCAAAATCGCAATTGATGGTTTAATTCTTACTTTTAATGTGTTTATACTTATCTTTCAGAATGCTTTCTAACACATAAAGTATAAAAATATTCGAAAACCAAGAATTTATCGATTTATCACAAAAAAACTATTTTTTTTATTTGAGGTTGGTTAACGGCATTTTTCATACAAAGCCTTAAGAAAAGCCGTTTTACCAACTGCAAGTACTTATTTTTTAAAGAATTAAACAGCTTAACCGATTTCCATCAAATGTTATCTATTTGTTAGGTCGGACGGAACACTCGACATACGGGTACCCCTCGCACTATGGCGATCCTCATTATTATTTTTATTTTTTTAAAGGTTATGTTTTTTTTGCAAATTACTACAGTCTAATAATTTTTACAACTAATTACCAATTTAGTAAATAATGAGACTGTTATTAAGTATTACAAAACTATATTAAACCATATTTTTAAGAATTTGTTGTGCCTTTTTCTCATGGTCCATATTTGGGGTACCTATTCCATATTTGACTACCTTTTTCATTTTTTGATTAAACTAGATTTTTGATACTGTAATTTGTTATGAAAATCATAAGACTATCACTAAGTGTTGCGAGACATTATGACTTCTCATCGAATAAAGAAATTGACATCGTACTATGAATAGTTTATTTTTTATATTCAAAAAGCAAAATGGTATTCCATATTTGGTTACCTTCCTCTACCTTCCTGCTGCGACAAAGTTGTGTAGTTGTTTGTGATGCTGCTTCATGCTGTATATTTTGTTACAAAATCGTAGTAATAAGTAGTTTTAAGTTACTTGAGAACAAGGAACCCACTTTTATTTTGTACTTGCATGTAATTTCTTAACAGTTTAAGTATAGTATTCCTTAGTGTGTTGTTGCTAACCACTGTAATTCTGTTTTTCACGTGTATTGTTTTATCTGTTGTTCCTTTTTTTACTAAAATTTAAAATACTTTTTACCTTTACACACCAAAACATGGTTTCCTTTTCTACCTGTCTCACTAAGTTTTTAAAATTAGAACCAGTCTGACATGTTACATTTTCTATTTGGTAGATGCAGTTTAAGTTTTCGTCAACATAAACGCCCAGATATATAATATGGATAACTATTGAGAGATGTTTACAGTAGCACGCAGTCGAAGGGCTCGCACAGTTATGAGCGACAATGTTCGACGAAGTTTGAGATAGATACGATTGTTTATATATTTAGAAACTTTTTGGCTTTAGTTTTCTCTAGATTCAAAGTAAATAAATTCGTCGTGAGCCAGCTCATAACAGTGTGAAAAGCCGATTCAGCCGTATTCTTCGCCGCATCAAACATTTTTGATTCAGGTAAAATCGTTGAGAAAAAATAAGAACAGTCTCATCTAAGTTGAGAACGGAGACTCAAGCCAATTTGAATGAAATAAAGCTAAGAACCATCTCGCTATGCTACCATCAGAATGAAACTAAAAAAAAATAGTCATCTTGGCGTTAATGTCCCGGTTGTGCTCTCGAGAACGAGGACCCGGGGTCTGCCTTGATCCAGGATTTGGCTATCAGGTAATTGTAGTGGAGCGACTACCATCTGACATCCGTGACCCTGCTACCAGGGGAACCTGACCAGATTGGATCATGGTTACAAATTCAGTTACCTGAATTTGCAGGCTCCATCACGATGTTTTCCCTCACCGTAAGAGCATCGGTTGGTGTTCAACTAGTGTACAAAATTCAGAAAAGAGTCATTAGTACATGGCCGCAGCGGGATACGAACCCGGTACCTCTCGCTTACGAGTTGGATACTCAACCGCCCGGCTACCGAAGCTCTACCATCTGAATTAAACTGGCTTTTCAAAAAACTGTATCGAAATCGGTCAAACCGTTCAGGAGCTACGATGCCATAGGTAGACACACAGATACCCAGACACCATAACACCCGTTTTTCGTGTCGGCGGGCATAAATTAAACTGGCCTTCTCTTGTAAGTAGTAGGTAGGCACTTCATTGCAATATGTCTGTTCTACATTTAATTTCAATGGTTACGGAGAATTTCAAGTATTATTTTAAATGTATTCAATGTGGATCATTTATACACGGCAAGGTCATTGGTAGCAGTTAGGTACAGATTTCTAGGAAACACCTAGTCTCAAAGAACTCTCATACCGATGTGGTCAAGAACACAAATGGATGGATATGGATAAAAACAGCTTTAAGATCTTAATGATCTAATTTCGGGTTTGCCCATTGGCCTTGGTGTTTTCCCCGGTAGCGGAGCATATGGAAAATAATCGTTTTATATGCCCCAGTAGGTAGCTTAACAAGGCAGATGGCACAAACACACGTTTGCCCGGTAAAGGAAATCCCCCCAAAGACATAAAAGTTCAATATTAAGATAATTGTGGTGTGGTTGTCGACTTCACCGACAAAACACTTGAGTTCTAAATGGGTGGGGGATGGGTGGGAATGATACCTAATAGTTTGCATTAGCTTTTAATTCTGTTCGGTTAGATCAGCGTTGTGACAATGCATAGAGGAGCTTCGTACACTTGAAGGGAGTTCTGGAAATTAACCCCCTGAGTGGGCGGAATAGGGGGTGAAAGTTTGTATATAAGAAAAATAATGATTTTTGAACGTTAATATCTATGAAACTGTTTAGGCTGTATTTATAAAATACTAGTTTATCTAGGGGGTCTCAATATATAGATACCAGAGGTAAGTTTGTTTAAGATTTTGAGAGGGGTCAAAAGTGGCTACAAATGGTTCGTTTAATATTATATTACACACGGGTGCTGCTCGCCACTTCTCTTTTCTTTTCTTGAACTTGGGTTGACACGTTGCCGCGTGTCTCTAGATACTGGAACTTAAACCGGGGCAAACGCTTGATCGCGCGGCTCTGACACTGACTTGATATATCTATCTACCTGTGCTACTTACAGTTTTAACTTACATAAATACTTAAAAAACCTGACCATTTGTACAATTGTTTGACGTGGTTGATATTTTGCCACATTAGTTAAAGTTAATCCCGGAATTTTTTAATTGCTCTAAAGATTTTCCTGGTGACATTCACCAATCTAAAACGCCTACCAAAGTTTAAACAATTTTCACGATTGTGAGACCGTTTATACCCAAGCTAGGTGTCAAGTAAATTTTTTCCTTTTTCAAATAACGGTGGCATGGATGAATACCTACGTCGCTATTTCCAATTATTCATAGGTATATCTTTTGATTATTTTTTAAAATAGTTTTACTATATAGTATTAGGTTTGAAGCAAATAAATAGATAAATGTGAAATTCCCGCCGTTAGATATCCTCGACGCGTAGATACAACAGTTCTGACTCGCAGCTTACTTCCAGCAACGTCGAGAAAATTATAGGTACGAAATTTTAACATGAAAATATGAGTGTAAATAAAGTAGTGTATGCAACTGCATATAATTAGGTATTAAAGCACTCGTGTCAAACTATTATCATTAATACCGAGATTAAAAACTGACAACTTTTACAACGCAAACAATTTTTTTTTGAAATTGCTCCTAAACACATTTAATTTTAAGCGGTTTAGAGCCAAGAAATTTAAAACAAAATAAAATTTGTTGTTTGTTTGTCATGTTTGCACACATGGCGCGCAACGTGACAATTTAATAATAAAAATAATATAATTTATTATTCAATAGGTGAGGTCGAAAATCAAATCTGACCTTTTAGCGCGTGCTGACATTTGCGAACAAGATTATTAGACTGTGAGGGCACCGTCGGTTATCCTACGTCATCGTGTAGGTTTAGGAGATCAAAAAAACGTTGGTCTGCCCGTGCACAACCTGACGCTTTCGGTACAATGCATAAATAAATTATTAGCGACCGAAACTTTTGACCTTACGTAGCGATAATACTTACTTATATGTATGTAGAAGTCACCAAATACCGACTTTAATGTGGCTGACTAGCAAAAATGTCAAGTCTACACAAGAGGATAAATAAGTACGCTACATAGTTTTCAGGATATATAATCTCTAGTGTAGCACTGCCGGCATTTCTGTCCTCTATCTATAGCTCATCTGACCTCACAGGAAATATTCTTAAAGCCCCCGTGGCTACAAACTGTGAGGTCGCGTGCTTGGCGGAGGCTGAAACTGCCTGGCTAGCTGGACCGAGCCCAAATTTTCCTCCCACACCCAAAATTCAAAAGGCCTGGGATAACATTTCATCTCAAGTCATATACGATACTCTCATCAATAACTCACCATCTTTAAAAGACCGCGCCAGGCTGGAAGCAGTTGCCAGACAAGAATCCGGGCACTGGCTCAACGCCTACCCATCCCCCAACACCGGCACTTTCATCGACCCGACCACTCTCCGTTTCGCCATCGGTCTCCGGCTGGGAGCCGAGGTTTGTATCGACCATAGCTGTGCTTCCTGTGAAGCGAGTGTTGACCGCCTCGGTCACCATGGGCTTGCCTGTTCTTCGAGCGCTGGCCGCCTCTCCCGTCACGCCGCGATCAATGACATCCTGCGACGGTCTCTCGTCAGCGCCAACGTCCCCGCAATCCTAGAACCTCAACACATTGCACGAGACGATGGCAAGAGACCTGACGGGATGTCTATGATACCGTGGAGGATGGGTCGCCCGCTGGTGTGGGACGCAACGTGCGCCGACACACTAGCTGCGACCTATCTTCCGGCAACCGCCAAACGGGCTGGCGCGGCGGCTGAGATGCGTGAGCGCTCGAAGGTGGGCAAGTACAGTTGTCTCGGCGCCCAATACGACTTTGTCGCATTTGGTGTCGAGACACTGGGTCCGTGGGGCCCGGGCGCACACTCGCTCCTCAGGGAGCTTAGTAAGCGGCTCAGGGAGGCGACGGGTGACCCACGTGCCGGCGGCTTTCTCGCGCAGCGGATAAGAATCGCCATCCAGCGCGGGAATGCCGCCGCCATGATGGGCACCTTACCGCGGGGCCCTGGTATTGTAAATATTTTTTAATTTAGTTATAAAGTTAAAATATTTATAACTATAAGGTTTTAGTTTAGTAAATTTTATATGTATTAGTGTATATATTTGATATTTTAGATATAGGTATGTACCCTGTATTTATTAAGAAATAAAGAGTTAAGTACGCTACAAAGCGGAATTTTCTTGTACTCGATGACGTAGAATAACCGACGGTACCCTCACAGTCTATATTATGTTAAAAGGAAAATTTTTATAGAGGCCACCTATTATTATAATTTAACTAAGCTCCCATGAAAGACTCGAAATGCCGAAGCCGAGAAATGAATAACAGGACAAACAAGCCAAAAACAACGAACTCGGGAATAAGTATTATAATTAGTTAATTCCACTTAATATGCTAAGCATATTTGTTACAATAAAAATATTATGGTTAATACAAGGGGTATTACAAGGCGGTATATAATGGACATCGGCTAGTTCCTGTTTCGTATTGACATACACGTGTGCGACAGACACGACGCTCTTTACGATTCCAAACTAGACGATATGTATTATCTCTTGTTATCGAACAACTTTTACTATGGCACCATCAGCAAAAAAATCAGCTGTTTCATACAAAAATGAAAATGAATTCTACCAAAATGTATGAAGCAGCTGTTTTGTTTTCACGATTTCAGAGTTGGTGTCATTGTAAAAGTTGTTTGTTATACATATATCTCTTGGTATCAAGAACTAATTTAAAGTAAAACCAAGCATAATACCTACACGTAATCTACTCGTTGATAGTCATATACGTTAGATTATAAACTTTTAAAATGATATTATGAACTTTAGAATTCAATTATGGCAGCTTGCTAACTCAATTCAACTCTCCTGTAAACGTTTTAAGGTGAAATGAAAAGAAACAGAAAAATCTTATGAATGAAATGGAAGACGAGGTTGTTTCAACAATTTATACTACCCAGTCTATTGTACGCAGTAAGTAAAAATGGGGGCTGACATCCACCCCTAACCGAACAAAAGCATTTATGCAAAGACGGTCTTATAAGGAATGATTTGTCTGTTTCCGCACAAGATACGGTCTGGAGATCCTGTTAAAAGATCTGAATTAAATGCTACGAATCTCTTATAATATCCTTAGTTTTCAAAGAATAGTTGCTTTTGGAATATTAATAAATGAAAAATACGAACAAAATCAATTTTTGTGGGTTGAGGAAACATTGCCAGTGGGATGTGAGTGTCGGAAAAGACAGTAAGGCTGCGTTTCCCCTATGGTGAGTGAAAATACCAAATCGCAAAATAATCTTATTGTCAGCGTTCACTCTGTCATTGTTTAGGCACTCTCAATCTTATTCGTTCATGATCACGAGACGTGTAGCTTTTGTGTCAATGCCAATGATCGCTCCGTTGTTGCACTGAAGATTGACTACTTAGTGGTCATCAAGCGTGCTGCTTTCCCCGCGGAATCACCAGAACAGCATAGGTACTATTGATATTAGCTTGGTTCTCTATCCGAAACTATAACAACCGATATTGAGCCGCTAAGTCAATGAAGCGATTTCGCCTCCATTTGTATTTTACTGCTTGTTTGACATGATGTTTAGAGAGACGTTATATCATCGCACCGGTCGCCTTCACTTGGAGGATGAACTCATCCTCACACCTGAGAACCTAATTGGTCGCGAATGTTGCGGTTCTAAAGGAACTTTCACCCTCGTGCACTTAGCTTGTGGAATGAGCTCCCTAAAGAAGTTTTCCCTAGAGTGTATAACATGGAGTTCTTCAAGAAAGGGGTGATACCAATAATGTTTTACACGGTCCATATCTCTGTGCTGCAATATACCAATGACTCTTTTCTGTACTATGTACATTAGTTGAACACTAATCGATGGTCTTACGGCGAGGGAAAACATCGTGATGAAACCTGCACATTCAGGCGACTTGTTTAAGGTACCCCTGTGGGGTGGTCAGGTACCCCTGTTTACAGGCCAAATCCGGGATCATGGTCAAGGCTAACCCTGGGGCTCTCAAGCGCGAGAACACAACCGGGACATTAACGCCAACATGATTACTTAATTTTACAGGCAAAGAGGGCACAACGTATATATCAGAGGTTATGTTTTTCTACTTGCATGAGTAAGATTTTTCTTATTTACGGTGGAAAAATTACGTATAATATAGCCTCTATGAGGACAATTTATGAACACTGGCTGGCCGGGAGAGCAGCTTATTAAGGGAATAATTCATGAACTCACAGTATTAACGCGATATATTAACCGCATATATCATACACGTAACTTTGCTGTGTAATATGAAAAAAGAATCTGCTTTTCATACTCTAGGTCAGAGAGTGTCGGCGACTTGAGATTTGAAACATAAAATACCTATACAGAAACATACCTACACAAACACAAACTTACAAGTAAAGTTTTGATACAGGTTTACGACCGGTCAGGTACAGGTCTGTCTGGCCTTTCGCAGTACCTGAGTGTTTTAGTGGTTAACATACCACGCAAAAAGTCCTGGGTTCGATTCTGTTACTGGTTTGGATTTTCTATGTATAACTATGTATTTAAAATATGAGTAGTAAGTAAGTATATGAGTAGTAAGTATTTCAGGTATCTAGTACCCATAGTACAAGTTTTGCTTATTGTGGGGCTAGGTGGCGCTGTGTGAATTTGTATACGATTATTTATTAATGTGATTTTAATGTGGTCATCTTGGCTTTAATGTCCCGGTTGTGCTCACGCGCGTAAGGGCCCGGGGTCCGCCTTGACCATGATCTAAGATTTGGCAGATTAGGTAAATACAGTGGACCGACTGCCATCTGACCTTCGTGACCCTGTTAACATGGCAATCTGATACTAGTAGCATCATCTTGGCGTTAATGTCCCGATTGTGTTCTCGCGCACGAGAGCTCGGGGTCTGTCTTGACCATAATCCAGGATTTGGCAGATCAAGTAAACCTGATCAGAACGGATCATGGTTCTATATTCAGTCGCCTGAATGTGTGGGTTTCATCACGGTGTTTCCCTTACCGTATTAGCATCGGTTTAGTCTTCAACTAATGTAAAAAACTCAGAAAAGAGTTATTGGTAGGTACGTGTCGGCACTGGGATTCGAATCCGGTACCTCGCGGTATTAGTCGGACGCCTTAACCAAATCATTAGGCCACAAATGGTCCTATAATCTCTCGTGAAACATAGCTAGATGATTTTAATGTACATATAGGCATGAAATAATCGTTGTAATCAAGATAGTTTCATTAATATATAAAACATTTTTTTTTTAATTTTAAGATATGAAAACTCTAAAAACACCCATTTAATGTAAGTATATATCTCAGAGAGAGCATTAAGTAGGTAAGTTTGAGACACGAGCTACAATAGTCATGTACAATGATTACTTGGTTAATAAAGCGATACCTCATTTTTACAAGTAGGTATTACACGTAGGACCAGCATATAGAAAAAAAGCTTATGTAATCATAAATAATATCCTTCACTGCGGTACCCATTAAGAACCTATTGCACAAAAGACGTTTCAGCTAAAAGCTTTTTCATATACGCTCGGACTTCGTTAACTTACAGACTACAATCCCCCGGAATTCCGTATATAAAGTTCTAATTGGTTTAATGAGTGGGATAAAGAGGTCTATTGTGTTAACACGCAAAGCTCTATTATACCAGATTTTCTTTGGGGATTTCATTTGGGCTCAATGTGTTGCCAACCCTTTTAGGGACTGTCCTTATACCTACTACCTACTTACCTACTTCTTATTTCATTCTAACCCCATTTATAAATTAACTAGTGGACCCGGCCTGACTTCGTTCGCTTTTCTTGCTTATATACCTTCCTCTTGAATCATTCTATCTATTGTTGGAAACCGCATTAAAATCTGTTGCGTAGTTTAAAAGATCTAAGCGTACCTACTTTACACACATATGTAGATACACAGGGACAGACGGCAGGAAGCGACTTTGTTTTATACTATAGATAAATGAGTTATATTTCGTATTTTAATCTGTGCTAAAACTGGACATTGTTTATTCCAACGGAAGTCCATAAGTAATTAAAAAAGATAACCTTACGTCACGTGTAACATGAAAAACAAAATTATTGATTCGTATTTATTATCTCGATCATAATCATTAACCAGTAGGTAACTAAACCGGAAAAACACTTCTTAGTTGTAGCTTTTGTCCGCAACTTCGTCCGCGTTCATAAACCTAACTTGAGAAATAATAATGCGTTGTGTATCTCCATAGATTCGTAACGTGGACTATCTATAGATGGCATTGCCGGGTGGGTGGGGGGCGACTGAGTAAACCACCCTCCGCTCAATTAAGAAATAAATATAGCGTGCTGTCATGAGGCCGGTTTCGTAAACATGTGTGCTTGGCGTAGTTTTGCGTCGTCAGTATGTTGTTCTCAGGATTCTGTCTTTATTTCTTATTTGATCTCAGTATCATCCCTCCACCTATCATATCTCATTCCCTAGATTGTCATCTGCCAAAAACAAATAGAATTTTCGAAATTGATTAAATATTTTCGAAGATTACATCCAACATCCTATCTAGTAATAAACTTTATACTTTTCCTCCTTAAAATCATTTAAAACGTAGTCAGGTGGTCAGCCAATTCTTTGAATGGCCACCTATTGACATTAGGGACCTAACATTGGTCTGTCATACAAATCAATCATAATGTAATACAATAGCATTAATCAGATCTTAAAAATTATATATTAATAATGGATGGTCTTGCGGTGTTTGCCAATAAATATAAATGAGTTTCAATTATTTATTTATTAAAACTTTATTCACATTGTGGTATATAGGCGGACTTAAACTATGTGAAACCGGGACTGGGCGCTAGAACTCTTATAAAGTATACTGGCTGGGTGATTCACAAAGAAGAGTGATTTTACACCCCAATACATTCTACTCAATTGTGTTGCAATAACACTCAAATAACTGATGATCTTAGAAATATTTCCCCATCAAACTGTCGGGCTCATTTCGAATCATCCCATATAAATTCGTATCTAGATTTTATTGAAATCGACCGTCAATTCGAGTCCAAAATAAAAAGAAAATTCTTCGGATTAGCAAGTGAAATCAAGATGGGATGGCTTTAACCTACTATTAAGCCATTAGACCCATCGGAATGGGGTAAGGGAGTGAGCGGATTGCCTTCGTCCGTGTGCCCCGATTGCTTATTCAATTTCTGTATATGGATGGAGAGGCAACGTGTTAGCGAATATTTTATACTTAGTTTTTAAGAGAAAAAAAATATTTCTTTTGTTTTAGGTTATTTGACGTCATTGGACAACGCAATGATACGGCGTGATTACACCTAGCCTAGCACCATTTGTTTAGACGGGTTTCTTGTAGTCAAGGAGAAAGTTGGTATTGCATAGTAACAAGTAACAAGCTTATGATGATAATTATTGCACTTGTTAGAAACAATTATTCTTCTCGAAGCTACGTTATAAACTTTTTGGCGTCCCAAGTCATTTTCTGGGTTAGCCATCTTCTCAGACGGCATAACTTACTTTCTGATTCCACGAAAGGGCATCCGTTCATATTTAGTTATCTTTGTAGACGTTCCTTTTAACCAAAATAATAACCATCCATCAGGAGGGAGGAGTACAGTGGACTGCATTTTTTATTTGTTATTTATTTGAAAATACATTTATATTAATTTCTTAATCTAATCTATTCAGGTCAATGATATTGACCCAGCTTGAACCAGCCTGTAGATACGCCGGTAAATTATAAAAGCCTATCTTGTCACAAAACCTTTCAGCTTCATTAGGCGCTTACCGTGGGCTTTGGAAAAACGCCCTCCTCCCCCCAACCTTCCGACAACCGCGCAAATTGCCTATTCATCGGATCATTTGACGTAGGCCGGAAAACGACAGCATGCTGGCTCATTCATAGATATGCCGCTTTCGTTTGATTGCCAAATTGTTTGTCACAGATACGGATTTTCCATAATTCATCGCGGTCACTCTCCGTGATACTGAGGATGTTTTTGTAGGTACCTTCTGTATATAAAACTGTTTCTCTATGGTACAGTCCGTCAAGTAAAGTACTTGTAAATTGGCGGTGCAGTAGCGTCGGCTTCTACATACAAAACGCTTTGTCTAAATACGAAACAATAAAATAGAGAACTACGAAAGTTAGTTCATTTTCTTGTCACGAGACAACTTATTCATGACAGACTGTATAAGTGTTATTTCTCGTAAAGGCCAATCATGTCATGAGTTTCACGCGAAAGTCCGCGTCAGAAGTGCTCACATTCGAGGTAACCGTGATCATCGCAGATAAGCTTTACAGCTTAAGTGCCTTCGATGTTACGCGGAATACCTTTTTCGTTTTAGACCCTTTTTGACTTTGATCTGTGCACTTTTATAAGTACCATTATCATATAAAGAAGGTACTAGAACTCATAACCCTTAAACAACAAAACGCTCGGTAGAATATTCTCGATCTATTTTGTCACTCAACAAATTTTTTTTTTTTTTTTCCTGTGCCTGTATGTAACCTTTCACGGCAAAACCACTACACCGGTTTTGATGAAATTGGGTGTGGAGGTAGTTTCGTACCTGAGGATAGACATAATAATATGCTACTTTTTATTTCCCTCCACTCACAACCTCGCAAGTTATAGGTACAATAGCGAGCGGAAGGTCAATTGACTATAAATGTCCTAAGGTCTGCTAGCTAATCTTCACCGCCTCTCCAAGCAAATCAGGTACTCCTAATAACAGGAACTAAACAAAGATAAACTCCTTATTAATCATATTAGACGTTAATCCGCAAGACTTTAAAATTCATTGACCGTAAGTTACGATGCTCCGTGGAGGAGCGAAACACGTGTCGAAATTTACCTGTGATAGTGAAGTAGTGGTGGTGTTGTGAGGGCGCCAGTTGTGGCATTAGTGGTGGTGTTGAGTGGTGTAGTGTGGTGAGCCATTAACAGGTGAGACTAAGCGGAAAATGCATATATTAACAACTAAAGAGGAACTACATCAGTATCCTATAAAACTCTTCGTCAGTGGAAAATGTTGCCATAACCTCCACGCGTGACCGGCTTGTTGGAGATTAAAAAGTTTAAAAAACTCAACAGTAATGCTGTTATCCATTTTCTGGTTGATGGAGCTTGTCCTAATCTATCATACGACACCCATCTATGGAATGAGTTGGCGATATCACAGAGAAAAAAATACACGAAACTACGTACAACCTACTGCGCCGCCGGGCGAAGATTATTTGACTAGCATATAAAGCTATGAAGCTTTATGTCCACCGTTGTACATCATTGTGCAATAAATTTATAAATAAATGAATTAGTACGTCAGTGGCCTAACGGGTAGCGGATCGGCCTCGTAAACGAGTGTTACCGGGTTCGAACCAAATTGCCTACATTTTCCAATAGACATTTTTTGAGTTGAGAGAGAATTATATTACGTTAAACGCTAACCGACGCTCTTACGGTGAAGGAAAACGTCGTGAGGAAACCTACACATTAGGCGACTGCATGTGTAACGACGTTCCAAACTTATCAGGTTCTCCTGTTAACAGAGTCACGGTGGTCAGATGACAGTCCCTTCACTGTAATTACCTGTTCCGCCAAATCCTCGATCCTGGTCGAGGCGGACTCCGAGCCCTCGCGCGAAGCCACAACCGGAATATTAGCATCAAAATTGTTATTTATTTCATATAAATAAATAAATTTGAGCAGAACCCGATTTCCCACCGAAATGATATATTAGTACAAGATTGTTAATTTACTTTCCTTTTCTTGCTTACTTCAATACTGAAATCGTCTTTAAAGCAATATCGAAAAAAACGTATTCCTTATTCAATTTTAGTAGGCGGCAGGTGCTAACGCTGAAGATTAAAGCCTTATTCTGGTCCTGGCTCTTTAATTCTTCATGCTTACATGCCTCTGATTTTAAGGATCTGCTAAATAAAGCTGGCGCGTAAAACATATTTTTCACATATTATTTTACGCTTGTGTGGATAGAAGCTTAATTTGCTTCTTTATACAATTTAGAATTATTGATATTTTTAGAGTCGATGCCAGCCTTGACACCGAGTTCGAAATGTTAGTTGTGGTTTTTAGAAGTTGAAGTTGTCGTACATAACCTATGTAGAGACTTATATATTGCGCGCACTCTAATCCAGAATAGGGTGGTTGCATATTAAGGCGAAGCGAGAAATGGAAATTTGCCGACTGCAATTTAAAAAATATTAATATTTCATACTATCACGCTATTATTTAAACAAATTATTTCAAAGTGGGTTTCGAGTTCATACTCATTTGTGTAATTAGTATAGACAACTGCTAGTCGCCTCCCTGCATTTAGAAATAAATTACTTCTAAACGGACCACATACAGGTTATTAGGTGCATTGTCAAATTAATGTATGGTTACTACTATAAACTATTTTTTTTACATAATGTTAACTTTCTTTTTAAGTCAAAAAAGCATTGTGACTTTTTAAAGAAAAACTAACAAAATGATTTTGAATTGTAATAAAAGAATAACTACAAGCGGTTTTTACATTATTTTAGTTTTAAAATATTTTTAGTTAATTTCCTTGCGAATAATATTCTATAAAACCCTTAAACAGCTGCACAGGAACATAAATTTTAAGATTTTCATCCATTACCGCATCGTACTAATTTAAAATAAAGATATTTGACTTTCTATTACGTCCATAAACCATGAATTACAATTTTTCTACTTCCACTTTCTCCACAATCTTCGCTTCCGTTAACCTCCACTTGGTGAAGCTCTTCACCTCCGCCTCCGCTAAGAAGGCCTCCATTACGACCCTAATACAACCTTTTCCTGACAATTACAAATTCAACAAAAAAGGAATTAGTACTTATATAGGTGCAGCCGTTATGAATTTTGATACCTTGGATTTTATTATGCAATTTTTCTAGGGATCTATAACTTTTTTAACATAAAATATTGACTATTTTAATCGCTGATAATGTAGCTTTCTATACGTAAATGAATTTTTAAAATCGGTTTAGTAGGTTTCGAGTTTATCCATTACAAACAAACAAATCTTTTCTCCTCATCATATTGTTAGTATTAGTCACAGAGCAAAAAAAATTTGCCAGTCTAACGATAACCGTGAAGGTAGCTTACTTTCCAATCTCTGAGTATTCATTCTATCGACTTGTCATTAACGTACAACTTGCGAAATACGTAGAGGCAAAATTCCGTTCGACCAACGCCGCTATCCAACTGCAAATCAACATCGCATCCAGAAATTCGCTTTCATATTTCTCGTACCTACGAAGTGGGGTCGAATGGGACTTTAATTAAATTCCCAACGTCGACGCCACCTTTGCGTTCTCTCAGAGTTAAACTGCACACGCGAACATTTGTGGACGCTATTGACTCTACGTGGCTTGCCTTAATTATTTGTTGTGGTGAACATTTTATAGCGCACTTTTATATTTTCTCGGCTAATATTTACGAGTAATAGCCTGCGCAATATTTAGACACCCGGTGCGTGCATTCCTTTCCTTGGAAATATTATAAAAGCATCTTGGCATCAATATCAGTTGTGCTCTCGGTTGTGCTTTCGCGAGCGAGGGCCCGGATTCTGACCGTGATCCAGGATTTGGCAGATCAGATACTTATAACAGAGCGACTTCCATCTGACCTCTGTCCCTGACCAGATTTGATCACGGTTACACATTCATTCGCCTGAATGTGCTCGTTTCATCACGATGTTTTCCCTCACCACCAGAGCACTTGGTACACGGCGGCACAGGGGATCGAACTCGGTACCTCTACACGAGTCGGGCTCGCTATCCATTAGGCCACCAACGCTCACGCTCAAGTATTGGCATTTGAGGAGAATAAACAAAAAGATTGGAAAGTTAGTTATACCTTCAAGGTTAAGCAATTTTTTTTTGCTCTGTGAGAGTAAACAATGTGGAGCAGACTCAAGTCTAGCAGTGAACTCTTATTGGCTGTTGATGTGTTATGATGTAAAAATATAATATACCCATCATAACGTAAAGCATTAAGCCAACTGTACTTACAGAGAATGTTAATTAATTATAGCTTTTAATATTTTTTCGAGTTATCAATCCGTCTACAAACAAAAGCCGTTGCAACCGTTCGACGCCATCTTGCTGAGTGATTCTAAATTTGAACGTGTTTGTCTATCTTTTACGTTTGTATGACCGAGTTTCGATTTGAAGCTTTTACTGTCAATGTGTACTTTGGGTGAACAAAAATACCCTTCTACATACAAGTCCGTAGAGCGTACTGGGTGGGCACAAAAGTATATTTTTATTTCACTGATCCTTTGAATGACAGCATCTTGTGATAATTGCTTTTCTTTTTCACTGCTCCTAACGATAATAGATACTACATGATCATCATATCAGCCAGAAGACGCCTATTGCTGGGCATAGGCCTCCCCCAGAGATCCCCACAAAGGCCGGTCATGTGCCTTCCGCATCCAGCTGATCCCTGCGATCTCTACCAGATCGTCGGTCTCCCGGTACGTGGTCGCCACTCGAGGATTTTCCTACCTCATCGGCCATCCGTACTGCGAGCTATGTGCCCTAAGTATCAATGCTTAAGCTTGGAAATCCTTCATACTACATGATACGCACGATTAATATGCTATAGAATAGATTTCCAGATATCTAGAGTATTTTAACTATATTTGACTTGGTAGATACTAATATAGTAAATTACAACATAAACTTAGATAAGTATTAATTCTCCCAAACAATTGAACTAACCTAGCTCAACCCCTAATTCAATTACCACGTGATCCTCTTAGTATTTACACAAAATGTAATTATGTTACCAATCAATCAATACTCTGAAATTCAATTAGCTTATTTACGTTTTGGTCATTATGAGATGACGTCCAATGATCTTAATTAAATCTACAACAGAATATATAGAATGATAACTGATAATACTATCAACTGGTCCTCCAAAAAACATATCTTATCAAAAATAATCAGTCGAAAAAATGCAGACAAAATAATATCAATGCACCGATATGAAATTGATAAAACTAAATAATGGTTACAAAAGCTTGACGGCGGCGATAACATTAATCTATAACATATAGCAAGAAATTGTACCTAGATATTACACGATAATGTACCTGCATCAAACTTTCATGTACCTATAAAAAACTAATAAACAATGTTCAGCCTTAGACTGATGGAATAGGGTTCATATTGCAATATTTTATGGATCATAACGTATCTACGTACAGAAGCCAATACAAACAGCGCCAGCCCTGTCGACCCGGCTCACTGAAAACTCGCACATGCGCACAAGATAGTAGCCATTTCACTCAAAACAAGACCTGACGCAATTCGGTCAGTCACGGCACAAAAAAATCAAAAACACAGTGAAATGACGTGGGGTACCGCAATCAAATAAAAAATCTCGTAAATCAAATACAAGCTCTGAGGATTGTGAAGTGAAAGTGTTCAGTACACGAATAGAATTAC
Organism: Blastobasis adustella; assembly: GCA_907269095.1. NCBI lineage: Eukaryota > Metazoa > Arthropoda > Insecta > Lepidoptera > Blastobasidae > Blastobasis > Blastobasis adustella. The sequence goes on from OU026125.1 coordinate 12,804,374, forward strand.
GTACAGCCGTGTCAAAACAAACCAGTGCTTTTGCGATGTAAACATGGATGAACGCAAGATTTTCCTGTTCACAGTTACGGTGATCATTTACTTTTTATACAGTGCGCATATGTGGTTTATAAAAGAATCGCCAGTTACTGTAGATGAAGTCAAGACGCAGATTGAACCTGTAATTGAACCAGAGCCCGAGCTTATCGTACCACCCCCCGAAATCACACAGGAAAATGAAACTGAGGTAATCAAACCAAAGCCGAAAACAAAACCGAAAACCATTCCACTGTATTTTAAAAATGCCTGCAGTGTGCTGGAAATATTTACTGAAAAACCACCAATAAAGTGCAAGGATAAGAAAGACGGAACAGATTATGATAACAATTCGATTACCGTGATTGGAATGACAGTATTTCTTGTGTTATTGGTACTGAACGCTGCGTTAGACGTGCTTAAAGTAAAGGAAGAAGAACGGTTGCAGAAGAAGCTTAATCCAGACGGAGAAAGACGGCAATCACTTGCTGAATTTGCAAATATGAAGCCTATAAGACGAGAATCCAGCAAGTTTTGTTTACAGCTGTTCCAAATTCCCGAATCTACGACAAAAAAGGAAGATGAAAAGAAAACATATCGTAAAACGAGGCCCTACACTCGTGGGGATTCGACTAACTCTTATCTCAGTGACAAAAGGTCTAATTCAGAATCAGCTCCCACTTCTATCGGAGACACGTCAGAACCAAAGCTCGTCAAAAGGCAGTCTGTTGCTAAACTTTTCGGTATGTAATAAAGTACGAGTACCTTGTACCTAATGTCCCATTTTCACTACAATAAATTTATTGTACAATAAAAGAGCATAAGGGCATGGCTACCTTAAGAATCATATTCCTTTGCAGTTGTTCAAAGGTTTTTATTGTACCCATGACATAAGTTGTTGTGTTATTTGTTGTTTTAAATATCCTGGGGGTCAAGGTCGAGTTATTTGTGCCACCTAATAGCACCTAATGCCCCCTTCTTTTAGCAAACTCATTTTGGATAAAAATGGAACAAATAGGTACCTACCACAAAGCAGAAAAAAAATTTGGCTTTGAAGGTAGCTAACGTTCCAATTTTTTTGGTACAAGGTAGGTACAAAAAAGATGGTATGTTGCTGTTAAAGGAAAATATCCTTGAAGTGGTATTGCATTTATGCTTTTGTACTGTAGTTACAACACCGTATAGAATATACGTAAAATGTTATCGGGATGTTACGCTTTACATTTCCCAGTTAAGAGTGTTTCTCATAGTTATTATCAACCGAATTTATACAACAGTGGGTAAAACATAATAGCTATGACACGACTTTTATCCCTGGGGAACAGGATAAGCGGTACCTACAAAAACTACTGGTACACTCCAAGCCGCCAGAATTCGCAAGAAAAGCTAGTATATCTATGAAAAAAACAATTTCATTTAATAGCATAATGACCACCAAAGAATTTATACAACAGTTGGTAAAACGTAATTGTATGATTTACGGGAACTGAATGGGTGACCGTTTCGTAATTTAAAGCTGGTCGAACTTTAGCTCCGCGAAGTGCTCGCTACTCGTTAGATGTGCCTCCTAATGCCGTTGGAGAAGCATGGTTGACCAAGGTCTTCCACTGGGGACCCAGAGACTGGTCAATCACTTTAGGGCCCCGTGACGGTATTTTTTGTAAATCTCATGGTAATTTAACATAATTTATCTTAACTTATGAATATTTTTCTCTACGCAGTCTTTTTTAGCGTAGTACTTATCGAAGACAAAGTGTACGCCTGCGTTTAGTAGTTTATTAAAATGACGCTGTTTTTATTGTGGTTGATTACCTGTTTCAACAAAATATTTTTCCATTTTTTTATTACGTAAATTTAATCATAACTTATGTGCTTTCGTGACACGCGTAATGCCTCTGATGATTGTTGTAAAATTGTTGTTTGAAATTATTGGATGTCTCTTTCAACTTTTCTATGTGTCTACGTAAATAATGGTATGAATCTTAACATTTCTATCTTTAAATGGGATGCCTATTCTTATAATTTCTATATTTTCTTTGTTTCTATACAAGGTCTCTCTGACGACTGAAAAAGAATTTCAGGTAATTCGTCTTCCTCTTTAAAAAAGTAGATAAATATGCATGGGTTTAGATCTATCAAAACGAATTATGTTGCTAACTCTTACTTACTTTTTAAAGCTTTGTAGAGTATCGTGTATAGCATCTTAGTCATCATTATCCACGCCTTCTGGTTCTGCCGGCCCCTTTCCACCTTCGAGGTTCAAGAATAGGGCGTTCCACCCTTATCTCGTAGCGTAGATATACTAGCTATCGTCACGAACCGCTTTGTCTGGACCTTTCGAATGGAATGCACTGCCTGCCAATGTGTACCTCGAATAATAAAAAAAAATAAAAATGTATTTATTGACACAAATTATATCATTTTGATAGCATAGTTAATTACAAGGTGACAGTAGCAAGGCAAGAATTTACAACCCTGCCTCCTAAACTAGGACTCCTGTAAGGTTTGAAATTCTATTCATACTGTAGGCTGTTTCTAGACAGACTAGCCCCATCGTAGGTCGCATCATCGCTTACTATTAGCTTATGTGGCGGTCATATGCCTGTAAAATAAACTGACACACAAGTGAGTGATAAAGTTGCTCGCTCGCTGCTATAGTCCGGGAAATATAAATACATTATCATCATCTTGGCGTTAATGTCCCGATTGTGTTATCGCGCACAAGAGCCCGGGGTCCGCCTTGACCATGATCCAGACTTTGTCAGATCAAGTAATTACAGTGGATCATGATTACAAGTTCAGTCGCCGAATGTGCAGGTGTCATCACGATGATTCCCTCACCGTAAGAGCATTGGCTAGTATTCAACTAACTACAAATGTTCATAATTCAGAAAAGAGTCATTGGTATATGGTGGTAGTGGGATTGGAACCCGGTACGTGGCGCCATTACATAAACATATAGCTACGTTCTAACAATGTAAGGTCGCTATGCGTCCCAGTAACAATATAGGATCGCTATCGGTTCCAACGTTAAGCATATAGTTTATGCTACCTACCACTATCAAGTATAATCATAGTTGAATGATCGCACGATTAGATTCAGTTGGATGATCAAAGGGAACGCCATACAATAGCATTGCCTTTCTCGTATACAAATATAATGGGTTAAAGGTATTCCTACTCATGATTTTCATTATAGTCTAATATTTGTGACCAACCTACTTTATGAACCTCATTTTAATAAATGAGTATCCGATCCATATAATAAGTATGTAGATTAGAAGCAGTTACTAAATATTGCCTGACCCAGACAACCTTCCAAATAGATTAGAATTATCCAAACGAGATTTTACCTTCCCACAAACATTTATTGGTTACTAATTGTGTTTAGTTTGGAAGTATCTACGGTATATAGTATATCGCACACCCGTTTCGTAGTTTGTTGCTGAGTGACTGTGTCTGGGTTTGCCGCCCACCTTCTAGAAGTAAAATGCCGTAGTTACGTCATACCCACACCGTACAGCAATAATATCCTGCAACATGCCCACAGGAGCTCGTCCAGTCCCAATGGTGCGACGCTCTTCGTTCCCCGCCCTGCCACTCAACCCCGACATCCAGGCTCTGATGCTCGGACACCGGCAACCCTCGGTGGACAGCGACGACGAAGGTGACGGAAGAGGACGTCGTGTGAGGCTCATCAGAAGATATTAGAGAAGAATATCGGGTACCGGAGAGGTGTGCTAAAGGGTAGCAACCATATAATGCAGGTTGGCAACTTGGCAAGTAATATTATTATATATTACTTTGGTGTACTTCATTTCTGTACAGGGGGTTGGTAAAGGGGGATTTTGAAAACTAAATATCTCAGTAACCATTACATTTTTTAACCTATGGCTTTGATCTGAAATTACCATCACTTACTCTCTTTGAAGAAATAGGTCGAATTACCTGTATACTGCGTTATAAATTGATGTGACTGAAGTTCGACAGTTTTATTATACTTTCCTGTCACTTCAAACTGTGAGATACTGAATTCATATTTCTAGACCTGGAAAATCTAAGTTTAATTAAGGCCCTTGTGACTTTTGTGACTGATATAAGTAAGTATGTTTTTAGAAACTATAATCTACGTAGGAATATAGGTAATAATGGACTGTTATTCCACTTTAGAAATGTATCAGGGTTTGTATGTATTTTGTGTGGAATTTTTTGAGACTGGTGTTCGATATGGGCGTAGAAGACTTTTACTAAAAGATCTTAATATGCAAGTAGATTTTGTAATTTCGTCAACATTTTTCTTAAAATATTTCTGCATCATATTGTCTAATGAATTTAAATCTAGTAAATTTATTCATAAATTTTAATTACAATTTATTACGTAAATAGTTTAAGTGAGTATAGTCTATAGAAAAAAATGTGTTTTATAAAAAAACGTGTATCTACTTACTTGTGGTATTCCTGTCATCCGGAATTCTATAGCTATATAGGTACCGCCTCAGTTTGTTATTATGCCATGGTCTCCGTAAAGTGAGAATGTTAATAATCAGTCACAGAATATATTCAGTGCGAATCCTGAAGCAATGAAATTGCTCCATGGTGTGAATGCGAATTCTAAACAAATAAAGTGTTACTGTTATAGTAAGTTGGTATCTTAGTTTATTACATAGATTTATGCACCGTTTTAATAAAATGTATTTCACCAAATATTTAAATTATTCGTAAACAATCTAGTCTATTTTGATGTGATATTTAATAATGTAGGTATCTAAATGTAAGTGCATAGACAGGACTTCATTATGTTAGCATTTTCGTTAGAACGTGTTTAACCCTTTTTAATACAAAGAAAATTGTTGTGGGTAGGGACAAAATATAGATCTAAAATTTTAAATAAAGGGGTTTCAAGATTAGCCCGGCCTATGAGCCGGCCGCCGTTTTGTATTTTTTAAAGTATGGCTCCTTGAAACCTATTAAAAATCGGAGAGGTCACTCAGATGGTCACAAACTTTAATAGGTAATTTTGTGTTGGTCCCAGGTTCGGAGATAATTCAAGTTAAATGTAGGTATAAACATTTCATGAACATCGTTCAGAAACAATTCATGTCTAAAAATTTTAAAAGTCTCTGTAAATGACTATTATATTTTGTGATTATCTGAATGCCCTCCAGCGATTTACATAGGTTTCAAGGGGATTCTTTTGTGCGCCCTTACCAGGGGCCACCTCCCATAGTAAAATCTTTAGACCCGTTTCAATCAAATCATTCATTTATACTTACTTACATAAAATAGATAATTTATGTATTAAGTAAAAGTTACCTCTAAGCCTATTTAGTATTTACAACTTTTTTCATTTATATCTCTGAAAAGTCTGATCCTGTGGTGTGCTATGCGAGTCTGACAATCTCCTATACAATGTATTTACACTAGTCTAAATAGTTATTATTTGATATATTACCTTTTCATCTTAATAGTAATTTGTACCACTATAATTTTCGCTATACTTATGAATAATATTCACTTTAGAAGATAGCTGCCGCCTTGTCGTAATAAATAACTATGTATATTCAATAAGAACAGTCTATTATTTCGCCTTTTTAAATTATTTACATCTACATCACCCTACTGCTGAACAAATGCTTACCCACTATTTTCGCATTCTTCGCTATCGTATCTTTTCGTGCATTTTACGTGAACGTATCTAAGAGATTTTATAGAGCTCGGACTGCCGGGATTCGTTTAAGCTATTGGTACGTATAACGTGTGTATACGCACCCAAAATACGACCGGCCTTAATCATATAAACTGGAGCATTCGGTTGTAGGTGACCGTACCTTTGCAAGTTGTGCCTTATTAGCATACTTACTACTTTAAGCGCCTGACGCTATTCTATTAGCAAATATTATTGCTAGCGTATTAAACAAACCAACAACGCGTTCACTGATAGGTTTGAACACCTTACTTGGAGGAGTAAGACTAGATAAAATCTCTAATTTCATCTTAAAAATTCACATTAGAAAACGGAGCTGCATATATTCTGACGTATCTACGGACGTTCTAATTTTATTTTATTTAGGTCTCTATAGTGACCTTTTATCATCATTATCCTAGCGGTCTATTGTCCGCTTTCCTACTCTTCCTTCCCATTACGCTTGGATAATGAAGTTACAGAATATAGTCTTTATCCTTTGTTACAGACAAAGAATTTGAATATAGTCCAAATTCTTTGGTTACAGATGTCAGCAATAAATAATGCACATCGTCAAGTTCGATAGAGCGTCGTGTCTGTCGCACGCGAGTGAGTTATTACGAAGCCGAAACGAGCCAAAGTGCATTATTTATCGCCTCATACTGTAGGTACTTGCAAGCAAGTTCAAGATTTGAGTAATCAACATCGAATTTCCGGCCATGATGTCACGGAATGGTCCCAAATCACGCGTTCTCGTTTGAACCCGACCGGAAAGCCGGGAATAAAACATAATTTCTGCCAAAACACACCGCTTTTACAACGATAACTGGTGTGGCCACTTCTGCGGTTTTCGTTGGCCGCGCTCCAGCCAAGGAAGCGCGTGGGACTCCTCACGTTCAATAAACATCAGCTGCTCGACTGGAATTTTGGATTGTTTGGGAGAGGAACAATATAAATCCCTTATACGTACGGGATGGGCAGCACGCGAGGAACAAATCGTATTGCAAATGTTCGTGAGAACGTGCTTACCACCGCATTAGAGCCTGTAGTCTTATTTCCTACCTAGGACCTTAACTGTGACTTATTACGGTTAGGTACTCTTTCACGCAAAAACTACTGTCCGATTTGATAGTGTTCTCCTTTATAAATAATAACTTAAGATACAAGTCTCGAAATATGCTAATTATAAGCCCTGGAGTAATAGGTGTTAAAGTGTGGATGGAATGATGTAAGTTAATAGGTACATATAAGTTATCAACAATACTTAACATGTGCTTTAAATGGTTGGGTTAGTAATGTAGCATTTACCCGAACCAAACATTTCTCTGCATAGTATTCTAGGTTGGTACTTACCAATGTACATGTTTAGACGGTAACGATACGCTTTTTTACGTATACAATCTACAAGCAAACCAAGTTATTATAAAATCGAAAGTTTAAAATGTGTCATAACAAAATTGTACTGAAACCAAATCGTAAAAGGCTCACGTTCTGCAATAGACTCCACTGGCATAAAAAAAATTATCATCTTGGCGTTAATGTCCCGATTGTGCTCTCGAGAACGAGAGCCCGGGGTTCGCCTTGACCATGATCCAGGATTTGGTCCAGGTAATTACAATGGAGCGACTGCCATCTGACCTCCGTGACCCTGCTACCAGGGGAACCTGACCAGATTGGATCATGGTTACACATCCATTTGCTAACTGTGCAGGTTTCATCACGATGTTTTCCTACTATATAACCTCACCGTAAGAGCGTCGGTTAGTATTCAACTAATGTACATAACTCACAAAACAGTCATTGGTACATGGCCGGAGCTGGATTCGAACCTGGGACCTCTGGCTTACGAGTCGGAGACTGTAACTCCTCTGGCATGGTTATGATAAAGTACGAGTAGTTTGGTAAGTGCTAGTAACGCCTTTCCTCCAATCTTTCAAGTCATCGTTTGATGTTTTAGGTTTTTGACGTCTACTGTTAAACAAAGGCCACGCTTTTCAACTTGATCGTGTCTGTCATCCATTTGGTCCATAAAATCAAGGTCACACAGTGCGAATGGTTACTCTGACAGATAGAATTCGCAATGAGGTTATCCGGCAGAGAATTAAAGTCACCGATATCGCACAAAGGATCAGTGTGCTGAAGTGATAGTAAGCCTGCCATATGTCGATGGAGCCAACACGACCGAGACTCGGCTGGTGCAGTATGGGACGCCCTGCGGCACGATGGACCGATGACCTTAAAAAGGTGGCGGACATTGGATGGATGCGGATCGCCAAAGACCAGGAAGAATGGCGCTCTTTGGGGGAGACCTACGTTAAGCAGTGGACGGCAATAGGCTGATAAATATAATCGATTTGGTACTTAAAAATCTTCTAGGCGTCAGTTGGCAGGGTTCCAGAGGCAGAAGCCGGTGCTGCGATTATGTAAGTCGATCGTTTTCATTGGACTATCGTTAATTTCACAATCGCTGCCATGTTTACTAACGAAAAATTTGTAGGTACGAGATGTTTTTCATGATATAGGATATAGACAATAATTTTCTTATTAAGTACTTGCTTAATTAAAGTCTTCTTCTTCCTAGTACTTTTTCCCGTACGCTTCAGAATTCTTTATTTTAAAATACTAAGCCAAAAGTTTTTACAACTGACTCCTAGAGACTTATTTTCCGATTGGCCATTACGTCTCTGTCATTGCGTCATATCTACCACGAACTGACTTTTTTTTCATAAACTTGGGTGGCGACAAGAAAACAGTAGCACGAAATCATCTGAGTTTCATAGTTGCCCCGCTAAAGTCGGGTCGAGGACGGCGGCACGTCACCGACGGAGTTTCGACAACAATCCCACGGTGGCAAGATATTGTAAAGTCGCTATTGCTATATTTATAAGCTAATGGCGTTAGTGGCGGGACTGGGGTTCTAGTTGCTAACTCGGCCTAACTATTAGTCACCTTCATTTTTTGTTAAAAACAAGCATTTTCTATACATAGTATAAAATAAAGTCGCTTGCCGCCGCCTGTCCCTGTGTATCTATGTACGCATAGATATTTTAGACTACGCAATGGATTTTAATGTGGTGGTCAACAATAGATAGAGTTATTCAAGAAGAAGGGAAGATAAGGGTGAAAAAAGGGGTAGGTTGGGGTAAAGTAGATGTAGGGTAGTTATAGAGTAGGGGTAGGACGCCACAAGAACGAAGTGGCGCCGGGTCCACTAGTGATCTTTAAATAATACCTGAGGATGCGTCAATTTTGACTCACATGGAAATTGCCATAAATCTTACAAATAGAACGATAGGAGCTATACCTGCTGGATAGTAATTTTATATTTAAGTTCATGATTAACTATTTTCTAGTCTTTCATAATTTGCTGATCTTAATTGGCACATGCTTATCTTGTAATGTGTTTTTATAATGAATTTTATGTTGCTGTGATCTGTTAATAAACAAATAAATCAAATAAAATGAAATAAAACAATAGTCATCATCATTCAGCGCCGAAGACGCCCACTGCTGAATATAGGCCTCCCCCAGAGATCTTTCCAAAGCCCGGTATTGTGCCTTCTCCAGGTATCCAGCTGGTACCTGCAACCTTCTGTTACTGGGTCATTTTCCGGCCCATACTGCCTACAGATGACAGTAAATAATGCACATCAACTAGTTCGGCTTCGTGGAGCGGCGTCTCAGTCGCAAGCGTGTGAGTAAATACGAAGCCAAAACTAGCCGTCGCCTAAGTTCTTCTTGTCTTAAGACTACGTCCGAAATGCCCACATTCACGGTAGCTTACCTAGCTGCAATAGTGCACACCTTTGATGGTATGGTCGCGTCCCGCGCAGACCAGCAAATTATGTAGGAAAGAAATGTCGCAGCATGCAACTCCGCCAGGCACGGGAAGGAGAGATCAGACCAAGAAGCCATCGCTTGACGTCGTTGAGTGTGCCAACAAACTCACCACCGAGGATATTTGACTGATGTGTTTCTCGTTTCTCTGACGTTTCTCGCAGCACTTGATGATAACGACGTTTCCCCACACAATAGCTATCGTGTGGCTCAGGTTGTGACCGCATACCAGACACAGCACCAATAGGCCTAATCCGGCACCATAGTTTTTCTTTATATTCTTATCTTCTATTTGCTTGTAGTAACTGCCCAGCGATATGCAAATACACAGCGAACCGAAATACATACAATCATCCCAAATACTATGTTCAACAATCATATTAAGTATTGCAGTTTCTACTTCAACATAACGTTGGAGTTTCTGTCTCTAAAATTCTAATGTCTCTAACATTCTTTCTAAAACAAATCCTGTGCGTTGTTATGACTTATGATTTTTCTTTGACAAAATTGTCTGTTTTGAAGGGCAATCAAAGCATAATTATATACAGATACAAAATAGGAATAGATAACTAAAATCATCATCTTCCTTTGAGACCAAAATAAAATATGAGAATGACCTCGCAGTGGTAAAATAGTACGCGCCCCTAAATCCAGACGTGGAGTTGAAAAAACATTTTTTCATTGTATCTCAAAAACACTCAGCAGCGTCGTGATAAGTACATAAAGTAATAAGTTCAATAAACTCAACTCTACAGGTGATTTGTAGAATTTTTTGTGAAGCCAGAAGTCGGTTGTCAGGATCCATATAGCAAAATAATATTTACAGCTTCCTTCAACTTACGATTTTTACCCCCGACGCAAAAGATGGTGTCATATCTTTGACGTTTGTATTTGTATCTGTGGCATCGTAGTTCTCAAGCAGATGACCCGAATTCGATGTGGTTTCCTTTATTGGAAAACCAGTTGATGATGCTTTTAGGTCAGGTAATGTGTTATGGCTAGATCTGTGCATGATTCCAAACCCTTAGATAGTGAAATCATCCCGAGAATTAAAAAGAAAGCTCTAGAAAAATGAGAGTACCATTTTGGAGACCAATCTATGACAAAAGGTGTTAGGATCTGGTATGAAACCATTCAAAATCATCACAGCTGGTCACCATGATTTGGTTCTGCCAGCCTCTCCAGGCAGGTGATGATCTCAGCTTTCAGGCTATGTTCCGGTTACATTCCAAGCAATAAGTTGCATCACATGATAAGCATTAACCCTTATGACGATTGTAATATGGCTGAGGACTTAATCACATATTGCTGGATTGTGGCCGGAACTCAGGTTTGAGAGTGAGGCTATTTGGAAGTCCGAAGGCGTACAATGGTCAGGTCAATTGTTGGATGTCTGACTTGAGTGTCTCTCAGACAATGCTATTAAACTGTATTATATGTTCATAGTTTTCTCTAAGTATCACCTTTATGTATGTACCATGAGGCTGACAACACCATCTAGGATGGTTAAAGCCAAACTTAGAATGAAAAATAAGCTCTTGGAGTGGAAAAATCTTGGGAATAAAATAAAACATCTTATTGATTAAATAAACAATTTACTACACATAATGTCCAAGAGGAAGTGGAAAGGAAGTTGAGCTTTACTTAAGGGGCTTCTAAGTGGGAAACTTTGTTACTGCTATATGTGGCTGTAAAACAATGGCCGGCATTGTCGAAAACCATTTCCAAACATTTTTCTATTGTTGTTTCAGCCGCACTCTATTGTTGTGACATAGTGCATCCATTTCTTGAAATATGCAGTAAAAAAATATTGCCCGTTTAGAAGCCCCTTTAAGTACTTCTTATTGCAAGAAATCAGGGATGCGACATTTTTAATTAAATACCATAGAGATTTATTTACTTTGGGGCTGTATGTAAAAACATTAGAGCAAAGGAACGTCGTAAAACTTATTATAGTAATATAAATACGTATTTAAGTTTTCAAAAAGAATCCTTAGGTATGTGGTAACACTGCCTACTACTTCAAATCTTAATAATAGTTCTAGTTAGACCACGAAATTAACTACGTAAACACATCCAACCTTGAATATCTAACAATAAATAAATAAACAAATCAATAATCGTGGACAAATTCCCACAGCGTTACCTAGCCCCAATTTAATCAACCTAATAAACAGAGTCTTGAACAAATAGTTGTCAATTTAATCCTAGAACATTTTGGTGTTTGTAGTACTTCATTGTAAGTACCTACTCTTATAAATCAAACCACACCTACTTACTTCTACCATACCATCTCACTCCTGTAAATATAGAAGTTCTAAATAGAGACATGAATTTATATTTCAGTTATTGGCGTGTACATCATCGGGTGCGATTTAATTTTTTTTAACTGCGAAGACCTTGTTATAGTTTTAAAAATAATTCACTGCGGCGTCGGCGTATCGGGATGCAGTCTTCTCGTGACGGGAACCACGTCGGTGCGTCTTTGTAGAGTTCGCGATGCCTTGCTCTACCAAACGTGGATTGTAGAGAACGGAGTGTTATTGGTGTTATGTGTAATTATGCGGAACGGTTTTCGTGCTGAAGTTAGTTGGTGTTGATTCTTCGTTGTTGTTGAAGTTTTGTAACTATTTATAAATGTTTTCTATTGTGCTATTATGATTTTTGTGGTACAATTAATAATATATATATAAAATAAAAACTTTTGGCCCGTCAATATGGACCACAGTCGCTTAACACCCGCATCAGTCCTCCACTGGAACTACCGAGGCTTCACCGAGTTTCCCTTGCAACGACTCAGCGGCGAAGAATCGGAGATCACAGACATTTACCTAAAGGAGAATCTAATAACGCGAGTACCCAGCGAGATTTGTCGATTGGAGAACCTAGAGAGCTTATACCTAAGTGGTAACGATCTCGTAGAGTTACCACCGGAGATATCCAAGTTGAGTTGTCTGAAGTGCTTGGATGTCAGCGGGAATCGACTGCGGTCGCTACCAGCAGAGATAGGCGAGGTGTCGGCCCTGAAATTCTTGATACTAGACGAGAATGAGTTGACCGAAATACCGCTACGGATAGCTGAGCTAAGGTCATTGCGGTATCTCTCGGTTTGTGGTAATTACATTGTTTTATAAATAAGCAAAATAGTTATCGTACTGTTCTACCATAGTTAAGTGTTCTGCCAATGTCTTGCTCCTACACACTGTTATGTCATGAATATTAGGGACGCACTGCCGATAAGATACCGATATCGATATTTAGATATAAAAAGGTATCGGTAATCTCGATACTAGCACGGTTAGTAAATAACACAACATACTTAAATTATTTGTTAAAGGATGGTTTAGTGCAGTTTAAGTCGGTGGTTTAGTTTCAGTCGATTTGGACGAGACATGTTGTAGAGCATGCATTTCACATGCGACAGAACTCGATTGTAAACTTAAATATTTTGTACCAAATATATCAGCAAATTAATATCATCGGTTAAATTAAAACTGTTGTCAACACTCGTGTATCGTTATCCATATGCGAGGGATCTCTAATAAATTCCAATTTCCATGTAGGTATTACTTTGCCGTAAGTCTGTTTGTTTATATCATACTACTATTATGACTGAAAAAAGGGGAAACACCTCCATTGCATTCCTAGTAAGTACCTAATTTAGAGTTTGTTTAGTCCCACAACAATCACTTGTAAAACTAATTAATTGTAAGCTGCCGTTCGGTAAGGCCACTGAATTACATAGTTGCTTGTTCGCCGAACTACGCTTGATAAATAATAATTCGAAATCGTATATTGTCGTCCAATAACTCAAACGTACACATCGGTCGGATCCGTATTTACAAATATATTGCTTAGAAAGTAGCCCCCTGTCCGCTTGCATATCATATAACCTTAGGTAGTAGATGTAGGAGGCTAAGCAGTTATCGTAGCAACTGCAAGACAAACCTGGCGTATGCGTCAGACGTACGTAAAAAAACTGCGCAGACAAGCTGTATATCAACTGAACATGTGTAAGACGCATAATACGTAACTACTGATTAAACTAGTGGGGTAATACCCCAGTAGGTATGTAGTTCTGTTGACAAAACTGTGCACCCGAACTATCCGATTCTATAAAGTTTAAGCAAACAGAAAATTGTCTCAATACTTACCTCTAGCCAATGCAGAGTGAGGGCTAATGCGCTTATTACATTTGACTAAATTCAGTAGCCTAAATTCAGAAGCAAAAAATGTGAGAGCAAGTCAAAGTGTAATAAAATAATTAAAATTAAAATAAGGCCCATTTTTGTATCACGGTTTTTGAAAAGCGGAGCTATACGTAACGTAATATAAGTGATTTAAAAATGGACCTTATCCTATGAGCAATACATTCCACTTTTATTTGCTGTCACGCTTTTTGTTTCTGAATTTAGGCTACTGAATTTAGCCAGGTGTAATAAGCGCATAATCTCTTACCGCATCGCAAATAGGTCAACGCGATCAATGCGGGATCGAGGAAGCGTGATTCCTGATTTATCGCATGTAGTTTGTTATCAGAGGCGCCTAACTGCAGTTTTACAGTTTCAGTAAACATCGTTGTCTTACCCCGTTTTATGTACGGTTTACGACGGTGAACCGGCAACTGGGACACGGGTTAATAGCACCTCACTTCCATCCAGAATACTTGGTGGGTACTAGACGCACGTACGAGCAAATTGATTCCAATGTACACGTATGAGCATTGGCATCCTTTGTAACTCATTGTACCTACAATTCGTTGAATTACTTATGCTTAATAGTTGTAAGAGCCTTGCACTGGATACGCAACGCTTTGTTCTAGGAAAATGTTTGATTCTTTGAACGAATTCGCCTATGTAATATAGGTTGTGTTTATTCGTCACTTTTTTCTATTGCCTTCGTTTGTTACCTACTAGGTCACCCTTTATATTAGTTCATAGAGGACGTACCCATAGTAGGTAAATAATAAGCTGGTCTCCCTGCTCTTTATAATTTTTTTTGGACTTAGTCTGTTATCTCGTTATAATAGCCTATAATACTCTAATTAACAACAAAGAGCTATAATCTTTATTTTCGTATACTTACAGATAATAAACTACAATGGCTACCACAACGGCCGGTATACAACTACTTCCATTGCGAATTCCGTTTCTGGAGGAACGCGAGTTTGACGTCCATCCCTTATGCACTGTGGTACCACATGTTGAGAGAGCAGCAGACTCGAAGCCTGAATATAGGGTAAGCAAATAATACCTAAGTCCTAATTGAACATAATTTATTATTAGCGATGAGGTTTAATCAATGAATTAAAGAAATTGGAGTAGAAGAGTAGACCTGAGAGTATATATCACAGCTTAGAGATTTTAATGCTCGATTTTAACGTATCTGTAGCAATAGAAAAAGCAACAGACCTTAATTATCATTTATTTATCAAATATCAGTATATCACCCTCAGTGATATTTAAATATCAAGAAGTTTTTCTGTTGGCGAATAGAATACGTTTTTTGCCTAGGGAGGCACACGGGCGGACGGTCCACCTGATACCTGATCGAAAGCGGCTTCCGTCGTCCAGGACATCCGCAGCCTAAACGGGATCCGGTGCCAGCCGTTGCGGCTTTGTCAAACCAAACTAAAAATCTGTAGGTAGGTAGAAAGGTTAAGAAACATCTATATTTATTTCATTTTACATACCATGAAATATAATTGAAAAATATAAATCAAGGGACTTGCGGTGAAGTGCCCCGAAGGCTGGCCGATTGTCCCGCTGCACAGTGCTCCACTCCCATATCAGCGATTGCTTGTAATTAAAAGAACCGTATCTGTCTAGCTGAGCCCACGCAGCTATCATACGGGGCATAACGTTACATTACCTTTTTGTCCACAGATGTTTAATAATTCCAAAACACGACCACTTAACAAGAAACAACAGATGCAGATTGAAAATAAACAAGCACTCGAGAACATGGGAGTACGATTTAGACTGCCCACCGTACCATATCACTGTGTTTGACAGCAGTTCTACCTCGCCACCAAGTCTGTATGAACTTTCAAAGAGAACATTCTACCAAACGATATCTGACACTGCAAAGGAACTTGCCGAACAAAACAGTTGCGTGTTATGGGATAACACGAACTATTACTGTAGTAGAAACAGCGACAATTTGACTAATCTCGACAAAGTAGTCTCATACGAGAAAGATTCTAATAATGACACAGATGTTAATGGAAACGAGTTAGGAGACGAATCCCGAACAAATGACAACATGAGCCATCAGGATAACGGAAACAAAACCATTAAAAAAGTCAATTGTGTACCGGCTGTCGTTATTGAGACACATTACAGTTTTCTGCCAAAGTTTATGAAGCACGAATTGTGCAATGGCCCTATATCGAGATGCGAAAACACCAGTTGTAAGAAACCTCTGTTTGACTACGTACATTACGAATTCTCTGTGGGGTATGTATTGTTGGCTACCGATATTGTTTTATAATAAATAGCATGTACGTCTTTAAGTTATACAATTCCAGTTTCTTCTTCTTAGATTCCCGGTCAAGAATTTACCTTCGACCCTCTACCAATTAGACCGTCAAGGTGGCCACTGCGCCACTTCTATCGCCAAAAATAAAATTAGTACAACTAAAGACGACAACTCGTATTTCGACATTTACCCAGTGTAATTACAGAGAAATTATAAGTTCCCCATATAAACTTTCATCAACATTTCTCTCAAAACGTAGCCTATATCCCCAGGTCGATTATATCTGTTCAGCGGCTTTGTGAAAAAGTATCACGTTTTGTAATTGAGAGTAACAGCATTTTCGCAAACGCGCCGTGAATGCGCTTTTTCAGCAACAGATACATGCCACTTACACATGTATCACGTACAACGTTGAAAAAGAAGTACCGCTTTGGCAGTTAATGAACATTCTGACATACTTTATTTCGACACGTTACCATACTGGCTACCATCACATGAATAATTACGAACTTCGAGCTCACTTCCGGACCCAAACACAACAAAGTACTTACCCATGCAAAATGGCGGCAGCGCGCCGCACGGTCTATTCTAGACTGCGCTCATTCATAATGTAGGTAGTTTCTCTATGGTAGGTACAGAAAATAGCATATCGACCTATCTAAACCAGTATAAGATGGGCTAGTGTCTCTATAGACGCGCATAGCAATGTCACATATTCTTGCCAAATTGTGCTTGTTGTATATAGCCCAGATTCAAGAAAAAACTAGCGTTAACTTTCTCTCTCCCTGTTTCATTCTCCCTGGGGATAAAAGGTAGTTAGTCCTTCTTCAGAGTTATTTTTGCAGTGACCATATTAATTTGGATTGTTTTTATGCTACGCAGTGTTAAAGAAACAGACAGTCCACCTGTTAGTAAGTGGTAACTGTCGCCCATATCATCTACGATTCATGCATTTAGGTTGCGGGCAATAAAAATACGGCACTGCGTTGTCACTTTGAGGACTAATATGAAATGCCTACAAATTTGCTCGCTATAAAAAAAAACATAATGGCGTTAATGTCCCGGTTGTGCTCTTGAGAACGAGAGCCCGGGGTCCGCCTTGACCATGATCCAGGATTTGGCAGGTCAGGTAATTACAGTGGAGCGACTGCCATTTGACCTCCATGACCCTGCTATCAGGGGAACTTGACCAGATTGGATCATGGTTACACATCACGATGTTTTCCCTCGCCGTAAGAGCATCGGTTAGTATTAAACTAATGTACATAACTCAGAAAACAGACATTGGTACATGGCCGGAGCGGGATTCGAACCCGGGACCTCTGGCTTACGAGTCGGATACTGTAATAGTTGGCCACCGACGCTCTTAATGTGCTCGCTATGTTATCCTTTAAACCGGAACACAACAACACAAGCATTGTTGCTTGGTGGCAGAAATAGATAAGGCGGTGGTCCACCAGGTGGTCACCCCGACAGACTCACCAGGCTTGACCTTGAACTTCATACCAAAACAACAATACAAGTATTCACTGGTAAAGTAAATCTACCCCTTCACATTATCGATGTTGTAATGTATTTTTTTAATAATTTCAGTACAATCACATTGATCGACAACTCAGAAGAAATCATACTAAGTGCGGCGTTGTGTTCGAAGAAATGCTCCGAAACGTGGAAAAGAGGAAAGCGTAATTTATTAACGTGGAAATTAATGCAATAGCCAAGACTTACAAGCTTTTTCTAATTGTAAAAGGCCTCAAAACAGTCATGTTTAATTGGATTTTTACCTAACCATCTATGGTTAGGTACTACTGAACTAACTTAGAAACAATTCAGGTATTTTATTAATTATGTCTTACCTTACCTAATTAAGTAGCTACGTACTACAGAGGTATATTTCAATTACTAGTTCCAATTATAGCGGTAGAAATTGCTGTTTGTTTGTTTACTTTTTTTATGTGTCCCACTGCAGGGCAAAGGCCTTGTTTACTTAATGTATTATAAATGCTGTAGATAACAGGAATAAATATGAATAAAGGTTACGGTTGGGAGCTAGTCTTTAAGTTTATATGTAGGTACCTTCAGGTTTGCTAAGTACAAAACGATGAACTTCTTTGTATTACTTAGTACTTACTTATAAACTTTCCCAGCGCAACTCTCTGAGGGTACTGAAAAGTTACAGAAGCATTTTCACAAACCAATACCTACTTAGACTTAATTAAATATGTTGTTACCTACATGTAAATATATTTTATAAAATAAATATATTTTTGGCGAGTTATTTTAATACGTAAATTGTTTCATTGCCGCTAATGCTGGTAGCGTCAGCGGCAAAATAACCAACATACAATAAAATACAAGATTATTTGTATCACATCCCCCATCCTCACACCTTAATAGCTACGTCCATCTCTCATAACGGCAATGAAAGGGCGACAAAAGTTGCGGTAAGCGGTTGCCTCTATTCCACGGAATTATCGCATCCAGTAGTTAAATAAAGTAGTAGGTATAGGATGAAGTAAGTAGGTATTCTATTTAAGTACTGTAAATAAGTAGGGAAGCCTATGCCCAGCAGTGAGCTTCCTGCGTATAAGATGACAATTGTGAAGTGGATAGGTACCTGAAGAAAAGTTGTGGCAGACACTTATTAGGAGTTGTACACATCATTTAGTTCGGCTTCGTAGAGCATCGTGTCCACAGACCTAGATAAGTCATTTTTGTCGTCTTTGTCCGCGTGTGAATAAATACGAAGCCGAAACAAGCATTATTTCCACAGTTATAGATCGATCAACCACACAAAGTATATCGCTCGCGGTGAGGTAGGCGGGAGGGATTTCGGGGCTGAACGCGGGGGCGCGGGGGCGCGGGGCAGGGATCCCACGTGTTATAATAGGACCACGATAAGTCCGAATGGACTGACAGTAGTAAAAATTATAAAATGTGGATATGGCATAGAGTAAAAATTACATGGATATGGCAATAATCTGGGGATAATCTGTCCTTGTCAGTCCTTGTCAGTCCTTCTTGTAAACCTTCAGATATTTGACTTGAACTTGTACTTTTAGTTTGACTAAATTATTAATCATGCTGAAAATTATCACTCTCACTTCCTTTTTTATTGTTTTGCCCATTATTTAATAATATTTTTCAAAACTCACGAAAATAAACAATCCTACAGAAATCGAATCGTTTGTTATGACTTTTATGAATGACGTTCTATTACTTTTAAAATCTTGTCATAAGTTGCCATACAGAGATTTTTTTTTTAGTAAGTGATTTGTACTTAGCGTGGGTCTTATCGCAGACATAAAAACTGTACATAATTTTTTTTTTCTGTGGGTTTTCATATACTAATCTCTTTGAGTAGGTACAACACCAAAGATATTTTACATACTGGTAGAAGGTCATGGACATACTACCCAAAAGGTCATCAGTAAGTACAGTAGTACCACAAACTTATTTGAACTGGTGGCCAAAACTGGGACTAAGTGTCGCCACTTTGAAATATCTTGTCAGTGCTAACAACAGCGACTGTCGCCGGGTCAGATAAGTTTGTGGCACTGTACAATGAATTTGAGTTCTACGTCCATGGTGTTCCTACTCTGTCGTCTATGTTGTCTTCGTAATTTATCATTACAATATAGTAAAATCTACAAATATTTTAAAACATGATGCGAGCCAAAAAGAATAAATCTCCGCAAGAAACATACACATATTTTTCAGACCACATTTGCTTCATCCCAAAGGAGAAATTGACTTATTATCAAATTAAATGTGGCAAGTTCAGAAAATTCCTTTTGGACATCACCGCTGTTCATTTGACCGATATAAGAGCACTCTATTTGTACAAGTAAGATATCTCTTGTCTTAGAATAATATTTTTGTCAAATTTGGGTTGGAACTATTATTTCACTTGTGAGCTTCCACTGACCAGTGCAGAATAGAATGCTACTATAGTTCTTTTCAGATAGTATGTAACACTGGTTCGAAATTTGGGTACTTACTGCTTATATATCTCTTTATGGATGGTGCAGTTTGTTCAGAATATGGGCAGCAGCACGATCTCTCCGTTTGCCAAGCGTGGCGTATTGGCCATACCCTTGAAGGAGGTCAAGTCCAGCAGTGGACTGTTATGGGCTATTGACGACAATGTTTATGAGGTACCAGGATCGATTGATCGCACCGTAGATCGGGAGCGGAAAACCTCTGTCCACAGAAATTTGAGTTACTGAGCCTCAACCGTATCACCGTCTCCTTGTCACGACGGGGTAATATCTTTCGAACCGTTATAGGCATGTAACACTACACACTACGGCAGGTAGACACTTGAAACTTTCGTAGAATACGTGTTTTCATGGCCGTTGCAATAACAAATAATAAATGTAGAAAATGCAGCTTACACTAACGAGAGCGTTGCCGGAGCGCTCTAGATCTTAATAGCAGTAGGTCAACAAACTGACATGACACGACACGACACATTAAATAATCTACTTCATCATTTAGTACCTTTGAAGAGTGGCGCTCTGGAGTGGAGTTGGTATCTGCTGTTGTCTCTTTATTAGCGATATACTTAGCTAATGTTTGTAGTTCCGCTTAAAACCACGGGAAGGTGAAACGCTGTCTAAATTCAATTTTTTTTTATTATTCGTTTATCGCGCTTTCTATTTTAACCTCTATATCTACGATCCGTTAGAGTACTGGTCAAGGCAAATCCGTTTCTGACTTCATCATCAGATCCTGGACACCATACACATGGTTACAAACTTACAAACTTTTCATCTTTATAATATCACTTAGTTTCCCGGCATGATATGTTCGAATTTAATGAACTACTCTACCATACCCCGATTTTCTGATGCGGTGGTCATTCTGGTACACTGGACATTCTGATACAATGGTTCTGAAGGGACTCTACCACGGAAGAGAAAAAACACGGGCCTTTCCACACCAAAGCCGCTGACCCGCAGACACAACTCAATTCATATTGACATCATGTCAAAATATGTGACGTCCTAGCATATTTCCCATACTTAATAATTTTTCCAAATCTCTCGACAGGTCATTCGCCGAACTGTCGGCCGCTAAGTTTAATCACTTCCAACAAAACCCCTTTTCCATACACCCATACAGTTTATACCGGAATTTCCTTGAGATATTCGTGATATTGGCCCTACATGTGTGTCATTTCATTTTAGCTGTGCATTATGTTGAGGATACATCAGTGACGCTTGTGAGTTGCCAACCCTTTTTTTATGTTATTTATTAATTGAAAACTTCATGCACTGATACGTACAAAGGCGGATGTTATTCGGCAGACAAACAGACCAGCGGGCCACCTAATGGAAAGTGGAGAACCTACCCATTAAACTAAAAGTAGAAAGGTATTTGCCAGCAGAGTAGGTATCTATTCTAGATGAATCGTAGCTGCCCTATCGGATGTCCTCCGCCAAACAATAAAAATATCTTCTCAAATGAAAACTATTTTCATAAAAAGCATTTACCGCCTACTAATCAACACCATTTCAAAGAGCCCAATCACGATGGGGCTATAGTGTGTTCAGTAGTTCCTTCTTTCATCACCTTTCGTCATCAACATCAGACGTTTAAGTACACATTAAGACCATTGCAAAGAGCTCAGATTTATCACGATGAGATTATTTTTTTACGTTCAGTCCCACTAAGCAAGCAGAAGTTCCAACGATATTGCTGAGTGTCGCATTTGGCAGCGTGTGGGTTACAAATTTACGGTTGCAACTTTATAGCAAGGTTAAAGGAAGCTTATTGCAAAGCCCTAACGGCAGCTCATTGAAGCGTGTCCAGCAACACCATCTACGAAACTTTCAATAACATTCAAGTTCATTGTTGCAGTGATATTACAGCTGAAACTTTAAGTTCCAAAGTAAAGTTTCTAAAACTTCTGTTAGGTACATTGTCACAACGTTATATTTGCAACTTTGAAGAAACTTATCTCATTTACTTACGTTACATGCAATGTAATATTTACGTCAAATGCCAGCACCGCATCCACTCCGTTCCAACCTAAGCGAGGTTGCAGATATCCTGAAACGTCGGTGACCACTTTCCATCAAATGGACCGTACATCCGTGAGGAGCTCCCTAGACTGTATAAAAGCGTGATGTTTTAAACTATCAATATCAATTATCCATTTAATTTTTAATGATGTCGATACCAAACGAACCTAACAGTGCAAACGAATTGAAGAACTTTGGATACAGATTTGTAACTCCACAAAACATCTTTCAGGATTACTACTTGCCAATAATAGCTTTAGTGGATGTCGTCTACGTGTTGCATATCATATCTAATTGCCTCACTGGTTACGTGGAAGGGCGGACTTCACGACACGTCGTTTTAGACATCAAGCGTATCGTGATCAAGTATAGCCGAACCTGGTTGATTACTGATCTAATCTCAACCACTGGCCTGTTATTCTTCAACAAGCATTCAAACATCAGAGTCAACACCATTTTCCTGTGCCTCAAGATAATTAGGATCCCAACCTTGTACCGATACACAAAGAATATTTTGACGGTAGCGAAGGCCTCTGTAAGTACTTAAGTACGTAACATAGATACCTACAGCGTACATTAGGTAGGTAGAGATATTTACCTAATTTACTTTTGAAACTGTCTATGTTGAGTTTCGGTATAGATTAGCCAGTTGTTATCTTGGGTTCAACCCAGCAGTAAAGGCCAATGACGATAGAAACTCCTTACTCCTTAAGGAAATTTCTTTCCTCATTAGTAACATCTGACCAGGAATGTATGAATTTTGTCAAGAGTGTCAGAGGGAACTACAGTTGTAAATACAGTTACTTGCTGTTTTTGAAAATTCCGCAACATGGCGCCACTTCTTAAATTCCTGTCTGTGGAGCATGGCGGGCTTTGTCGCGCGACATAGTGCTTTTATTCGATATAGGACAGATTCTAGATTGGACAGATCTTGCTTCAAAGCAAATCGAAAAATATAGCTAGAGTCATCTCGTTCTTTCGCGTGCGCTTTGCGCAGGGTCAATAGGTTCACCTAAATCTGTTGCTAACAATTCTGATTTCAATTATTGGAACTGATACAATGGAACTTTGCTAGCAACTGAACCCATGAAATCGATGATAAATCAACGCAAAAGTAACAATTTCAATTATTGAAATAAGAGAATTGTTAGAAACAGAGTTATGTAATTAGCCTACTGGTTTTACCTATGTTTTGCTTGAAAGAAACATCTATAAATCCAAACCTTCATTCTTAGACAAACTTTTGCATTTATAACGTTACCAGGAAGTAGGATTTGCAAAATCAACTTGATTAAGTTAGTCAGACTAACATATCTGTTATTTCAACCCAGGTTAGAATAACCACAACAATGTTAATAGCGACGCAGGTTATTGTGTACCTAGAATGGAATATGTTCCTACAATTCGCTGTGTATTATTATTACCACAAGGAAGCGTATATGGTGAATATTAACCACACGGTGTGCTCCTGGGTCCACGTAGCTCACGTGGGAAACGTAACTGCATTATACAGAAGGATTTACGCCTTTGACAAAGCAGGTTTGAGCCACTAATTTTACCACAATAATATTATATTATCTGTGCAATTCCAGAGGAACTTTCATTTATGCATTCTTAGATTGTGAAATGAGCTCCCTGCTGAGGATTTGCCAAGTGAGTACGACATGGAGCTTTTCAAGAAGGGTGTGAAAAGGGTTTTACGGGGTCGGCAACACGCTGGTGATACCTCTGGTATTACTAACATTCACAGACTACGGTAACTGATCACCATCAGGCGGGCCGTACCCTTGTTTGCCACCTTAATTGTAAAAAAATACATAACATAACCACAGAATAGTAATACAATTATCAAAATCCCATGTTTCTTAGACTACACTTTAGGGAATCTGCAACAGAATTACACGAGTTAGTTCCACCAGCCCCATTCCATCTTCGGTGCTCCAGGTGTAGGTCAGCGTACCATCCCTATATTGTCGACATTCTAGCTACACGCACTCAGCGATTTCTAACTCTTTTCTGTTGCGAACGGCAAGGGAATGGAACTCGCTGCCTGCACATGTTTTCCCTGAGCGCTATAACTTGGGTCTCTTTAAGGCAAGAGTGAATAGGTACTTAATAGACAGGTAAGCGCCATCGTAGACTGCATCTGCACTTAACATCAGGTGAGATGGCAGTCAAATACCTGTCTATTTCATATTTAAAAAAAAAACTTAAGATCTCGTGTTAGAAATATCCTATAGATACAAGGTCCCAAGTGGGATTCGAATGGTCGCCCACTTGCAAGTCGGTCGGTCGTGCCACTGCGCCATCACCTGGCTTACAATAGGTATGGTTTGCCATACTTAATAAAGGGTTAGGTAGAGAAGAGACAATAAAACCCGGAAGAGTATGACAGGGCATATAGGTATTTGAATAATTAATCCTATTTCGGTAAATAATTTTCGAGATTGAGTTAAAAAAAGTTAGTATTTAATGGTATAAGCTGTTTCGCAGTTGGCATGTTGAGACAAAACGTTAACCTGCACATGTTGGAGACGCACGATGGTTGCATTGAAAAGTTCTGCGTGTGCGCCTGGACTATAGCTAAGGTTAGTAAAATATTAATTAGGTACATAATAATTGATCACCTACCCCGAAATATTTTTTGTCTTCTCCACGGAGCAAGTTCACAGTGAATCAGCGCGATTGTATTGTAAACATTTGTCACTCACCGATTCGCGGCTGCGAATGAGGCAGGCGTCGACGAATACAATTGGCCGACGCGTGCTTGACGCAGAAGTTATAAGCTGCGTGGAAAAATCTTTCTCTATCCGTTAAATGGTTACATTCTGTCCGTTTTCATAAAATTTATTAGGAGAGATTTGCCTCATCGGTAGAGCGACATAGTCTGACGGTAACGACAGCGAAACCTCTCCACCAGGCGCTGATAATCCACTGCAGCATGATTTACACGATCATGGCATTTGGCTCGGAGTCTGCGCAAGCGAAGTACTTCGTGATGGAGAAGCAAGTGCAGACATACGTCGACCAGAGGAAGTTCCCGCCTAGGA
Organism: Blastobasis adustella; assembly: GCA_907269095.1. NCBI lineage: Eukaryota > Metazoa > Arthropoda > Insecta > Lepidoptera > Blastobasidae > Blastobasis > Blastobasis adustella. The sequence continues at coordinate 12,829,477 of OU026125.1, forward strand.
TGAAGAAGAAGGTGCTGAAATTCTACGCTTTGCGCTATCAATCGCACTTCTTTGTGGTAAGTATGATCTGAGTCGAAAGACGAAAAACCCTGACACTGCATCTTGAAATTTGTCATGAGATTCCGGCCCCCTCGTATACAAAATAGCCTTTCTTCGACAGTTTACAGGATAAACCTAAACTTTCACGTCTCTAGGAATCGCGCATGCAGGCGTGTCTGTCGGGCCAGTTGCGAGAGGACATCATAATGCACACTGGTAGGGAACTGGTGAAGCAGGTGGCTTTCCTGAAAAATCTGCCACGGACATTGCTGCTGCAGATCGGATACAAATTGAAAATCGTTATATTTCTTGCCGGAGACATCATATTCAAGATCCACAACCTTGGTCAGTTGCTTGCTGATGCGAGACAAGGATAATAGTTACCGTAGCGGAGGGTTTTTGTGTTTGACCATAGTTGAACATACTTAAATTTGCGAAGAGGAGGAACCGTCTACTACGTCTGTTATTGGTCGAGCGCATGACCCAATACCGTCCTATGGGATTGGTATGGGAGTGGCACAAGCCGGGCAATCTAGCGGAATAGCACTTTTCGCACGCGCTATTTTAAGTCTCCTACTGGCAATCATCATCAGACAGTGGACATCAGACGTAGGACAGTGTCAAGCGTGAGGAGACCGCCTGAGTGAGTAGTGAACCTTATCTATTTCTGCCACCAAGCAACAATGCTTGCATTGTTGTGTTCCGGTTTAAAGTTTCCGGTTCCTCGGTGACAACACATCTGCGGTTCAGCATTTTTATTACCTGCAACCTAAACGCAAGAATAGTAGATGTTGTGAGCGACAGTTGGCCGTGTAGTGTCTGGCAGAGTAGAATAGCACCAACCCCTTACACTCGCGGGTGTCGTACAAGGCGACTAATGTTTTCGAGGCAAAACTTCTAGTCTCCCTAGGCTGGAAAATGGGCAGAAGCGTTTTACGTTGTTATATTATAACACTGCGGTCTACAACCCGTCTGCAAAGCGTGGAGATTATGGCACTAACCTTCCCATTCGTGGGGGAGGCCCCAAGTGGACTGTTATGGGCTGAGATGATAATTTTCAATGAACGGAAAATACAACTGGTCCACGAGGACGAGGTTAAAACTTATAAAGCTGGTAAAGGATGTTTCTAAACGAAATTATTTCAGAACAGCTGGTGCTCTCAAAATAATTTCGTGTCTGCTGTAGACATACACCAAAACTACAGCACAGAATAAACTGAACAACAAAATTTAAGTGAGCCTTATTTCCACGATATAAAGCCCTTTCCGATATGGATAATCTGTCTCTCTGTCTCTGTAATCTCTGTCGTGTCAGTCAGATCGGGTCGGCATGGTCTGGTTGCTTAACTATTTTCTGATGCAGATTATTGCTATGTCATCATCGCCATAAATGTTACCACCTGGTAATATGGCGGTTCAACGCTGGTAAATTTTAGAAACCCTTGATCGGGCTTGAAATGCCAAGGATCAGGCAAAGTCCGGCAAAGTGTAGAAAAAAGACCTGAAAAGCGGAACCTGGCAGAAGCCGACATTGACCGATTGTATTATGGTTATTCTTAGTTTTAAGACTTTTGGACCAAATAAAGATATGTCTGTGTTGCTTTCGCAGGCGACTGCATGTACTTCATAGCCAAGGGGACCGTGGCGGTATACTCTGAATCCGGTAAGGAGGTATGCCATTTGGAAGACGGTGATTTCTTTGGCGAAATCGCTCTGGTTATGCAGAGCAACTTCAGAACCGCTTCAGTTGTAGCGGTGACCAACTGTGAGCTATTTCGCCTTCATAAAGATGACTTTGAAAGCCACATTGCATCCTATCCTACCGTTTATGAAGACATTAAGAAGGAAGCGGCGAGTAGGCTTGAACGCACGAACGTAATAGATGAGCATCATAAGACTGAACGGGTGATGATGATGATGGGCGATGCTCTGCCTAACTATGACATCTAAGCAAAGACCATTGAAGATAAGTTGGGCAGTAGAAATAATTCGTTTAGAAAGATTAAGCTAGTAAAGAATTTAGGTTTGTTAGACGTAGTAATAAAAGAGGTTTTTAGTTTTATCTGACTGTCGTAGTTATGATAACTCAGTGTGTTTAACGTTTATGGTATAGTTTTAAGTTTTATTTTTCTGAAATAAAACATGTAATTAAACTCTTCACTTTTATTTTTCATAACCAGCCACCATATTGTATATAATAAAATAAGATTAGATTGAATTAAAATAGAAATTCAACAGAGAATCGGAAATACTGATAGTAAGCCACATTAAGATTTAAAATATGAACAGTCTTCCAAAATTACATTAAATAAATAACAAGTTACAATCTCAAGAGCTTATAATGAAAACAGTCGAATAGAGGAAGGGATAAACTGGCACATTGCGTAATTTTTACGAGGAATCGAATTATTTTTCAGGTAATTTTGACGTTTTAGCCTATACATCAAACGTCAAAAATAGTGTTCGACCGAACCTTCGTCTTCGGCTTCGGCCAAAAGAAACCTTCGGCGAAACCTTCGGTTTAAAATATAAATTATTTTTAAACATTAATATTTACTTTTACTGGCTTATATTTACTGTATAATATAGAAAAGTAATTAAAATCATCTCTAGAAGTTGACCTAGAGATGATAAAAAATTTACTTTGCAAATTATTTGTCAATAATCAAACGTTTCGCCGAAGACGTTCTTTTTTTTACCGAAGGTGGCCGAAGCCGAACCTTCGGTCGGACACTAAAAATCACTCGTAAACGTTACGCAACAGCCCGCAGTAACATCGCGTCGCAAAATCAATTAGTCGGCAGCTTTAACATGTACGCGGTTTATAAAATATGCACTGAAAATTCTGATAAAACTCTATCATCAAGATAAAAATATTTGTTCTAATCTAGCGGAACTATTTACTTAGCGATCACCGGCCTCTTAAGTAGGAACTTGGTGCTAATATAACAAAAATAATTTATTACCCCTTTCAATGTATTCTCTTATATTTATTATTGCGCTTTATTTTGTGAGCCTGTGATCGCAAAGCGGAATCTGTATTAAGTTATAAACATTTCAATTGCTGTCGAGATCAGTGTCGATCCGATGCACCAATAACGTCAACGAGGAGTCTTCATAAACTACACAAATATGTCGCTGTTGCTAGAGTTTCGGTATTGGATATACCATCCTCTAATGCCTCTAATGCCTAATACCATGCTCACATTCGACCACTGTCCACAAGCATGTCTGGAAATTACTAAAAACTAGTGCTGTTACTAGTTTGAAAAAAAATGGTATATTTAGCGATGTAACTTTTTTGTTAAAAAATTTAAGTCACTTCACATAGGAATCAATGGATCCTATCCAAGATCACATGTCACATGCTAGCACTTAGGTCCATATTTTCTGCGTAAACTTTTTGCCTGGCACACTATACAGAAATTTGCACCCTAAGTGCTAGAGTTACGGCTCAAATTTGCTAATATAATGCTATGTCCTAGCGCCTGAGCAACCACACACGACCAACATTGACTTCGACAGCTTTTCCATAACCGCAATAAGTACATCTTCACGACAAACATGGACGTCAACAACATTACTCTTATGGCGTCATATTTCTTACATACCTAGACAGTACATCACAATTTAAAATATGGATTTGTTCACTTAACTTTGTGCCTTGTTTCTTTACCGTACTATCACTTGAGCTTATTGCGAGTGGGTGTTACTGCAAGCAGTATTGTTCGTCCAACATTTGATAGTACACCTCGTTAGTGTATGGATCCATGAAACTGTAACAAAAGAAAACAAACTTACAAAAAAACACAAATAAACCTTAGGATGCTGTACATATTTAACTAACCGAATCTAATATTTATCCAGTAAGGACAGAAAGACGAGCCAATGACAGATTAATAACTAAAGCTTTTAAACCGTAATTGGGTATTACCATAAAGTAAAGAGTAATCTTTACTGCTCTATGGACTGATTAGTCAACTACAGATCCTGGAGTCCTGTGGCCACCATCCGTCTCCATCATCAGGCCCTTCATACCATCTAGGAATTTAGGAAGGAACATTGGCAAAAAGGAACGAGCCTTAACTTGATGAGAGTCTCGATGTATGTACGTATTATTCATCGAGCACTGAATAGGGCTTCAGGTACTAGGCTGAGTGTCACCGTTAGTGTCGGCAGGGGGGTGGGTGTACCCCGGCACTGGGGGCCGGCCAATTTGTCACTAAATCATTTATGTTTAATTAACCATGATCCAATCTGGTCAGGTACGCCTGGTAGCAGGGTCACGGAGGTCAGATGATAGTCGCTCCACTGTAATTATCTGATCCACCAAATCCTGGAACATGGTCAAGGCGGACCCCAGGCCCGCGTGCGCGAGAGCACAACCGGGACATTAACGCTACGATGATTATTTATTATGTTTGTTTCCTTCCTACTTTTCAATCGCAATCCCATTTGACGATTGAAAGAGATAAAATAGATACTTATTGTTCTACACAATAAAGAAATTACAGAATACCACAATACACTAGACATACTTCCAAAGAAAAACCATTTTACCTGTGGCGGGCGTCTACCCGCTGAAACGGTGGCTAGGAGCGTGCGGGGGCGGGGCCGGGCGAGGGGGGGGAGGCGGACCTCGCCGTGTAGAAAAGCACACAAGGGCTCTTCCACCAGGCACCGAACTGAGACACTTCGTCCGCAGACACGGGGACGATGCTGAAACGATATTTCTTTTAAGCACAAGGTGGCAACTGCGAACTGGGGGCTTACCCCCTTACAGCAGGACCTAAACTGAAACGCCCCGCTTAGGACGAGACAGCGCTATGCGTGACACATAAGCTTGTCTCTTTCCCAACTGAACTGCGCGGAACATGGATGGTTTTTAAAGTTCATGGTAAGGCCTCTGATGGTAAGTAGTTACCGCAGTCTATGAAGGTTAGTTATAGCAGGGGAGTAGCGTGTCGGTCCCAAAAAATTTATCACACCCATCTTGAAGAACTCGATGTTGTACTCTTCAGAGAAAACCATGTAGGGTCGCAGGGTAAGGATGGGGAGAAGAACACTTCTCTACTTGACGCAATGATTTGTGTAGCTCTGTCGCTCTTTGTGGGTCAAGCAAGTCCCTTCATTTCTAACTATTATAGCGTGTTTATCTGTAGGTTTGAACGAAAGGCCAGACTACAGATTTGTAATAATTTTAAATTAAAAAAAGAAAGTATTTGACTCCAGCTTTTGTTGGAAGTATTCCGTCCATCTACGTCACACCCCGCGTGAGACATTGCACATCTGGCTCTTTCTTCCACGTTACTAGAAAGTTGTACAGAATGTCGGCTGTATGGTTTCCGGCCGAGTACAATATACCACCGACATTTCCGCTAACAGATGATTGTAAATACACTCGGATGGTGTATGGTTTTCCTAAGAGTTTATTTGTAAAATTGAATCGTTGTAGGCTCTGTCTGGCATTGTCCTGTCCCAATAACCTTGGACCCAAAACTCAAATGTCTGTCTCCCTAGGCATTACATTACATTTTTTCTCATATAGGCGCTCACCTGACATCGTTGAACATATACCACTGCGGGGCGTCCCCCGCGTCGGCTGTATGCACGTACGCGACTAGGTGCTTCCCCGCGTCCTCCACGCACACCACTGCGGCCGACAACGCGTACTCCTCCTCCGATTGTGCGGTGGCCTTCTTCTTGTCCGGCTTGTTGGTCGGCGAATCGGCGGGCGATTGGTCGCTCTGTAGGGGGGTAAGTGTTTGCTTATGGTTTCGTGAGGTGAGAGGTGATACGATAATTATAGACTGTAAGGGCGTCGTAGGTTTTCCTATGACTTGGAGAGACAAAGGAGAAAAGTGAGTATAATGTGGTTGAAAAGCGAAACTGCCAAGAGGACGTGAGGCACTCCGGTCATTTTTTACTTATATAACCCACACAAGAGGATATGTACGTATTATCGCTACGAAAAGTCGAAGTTTGAGACCCAAAAATTTTTAGTTTTTGCCAGGCTGTGCACAGGCAGACTAACATTTTGTAAGTCTCTTAAACCTCTACTATCACTACAAAGTGGATTTTTTCTTATACTCGATGACGTAGGATAACCTACGGCGCTCTCACAATCTATTAGGGGTTTTGGCGATTTCAAAGTCCACCAAATGACGCTACTGAGATACCCAAGGTCTGTTAAAATAGAACCTGGTCATCGACCAGAGTAGATCCGTCAACTCTGTTTGCTTTGCTCAGTTTGCTTTCAAAATATAGCCGTGACTTCGGCTAGAATATATCTATCAACTCAAGCCAACTTACAGCTTTCGTGTCTGACCAGCACGGCAGCATCGTGACAGCAGACCTTATGCCGCAGTAGCGTCATTTAGTGTATTGTTCTGGTCGAAATACCCTCAGTTTCTTGTCGGAATACCCTCATTTTCTAGTCGAATAACACTAATTTCTGGTCGAGGGTTACATACCTTATCGGCAATAAGCAGATCCCCGTCGGCCTGTAGCCGTATCGCCAGTTGCAGCGGCACGCAGCACGCCGGCCCGCCGCCGCCCGCCCCGCAAGGACTGCCATACATTATCAGAAATTCTTTATTGTACTGTGTTTACAGGTATGTAGCCCTTATACCTAGTGGACATGCGTCCATTTCGGACGTGCAAAAGATGAATTTCAAATTAAAATTACAATTTGAAAATATACATGCTACTACTTATTAAATTCATCTTAATGTGAGTAGGTATTCTAAAATTATGTCATGTCTAAATATCGACAATTTCAAATTATAAATTATTATTATTATTAATAGTTTTCAATCGTTCATAACTTACATAGTTCGTTATAGTATACAGACAAAGCGTTTTCAAAATGGGTAGAAAATGGTCCGGATTGCGGTCATGTTGAGAAATGCAATATATCTTGGTCATCTATCATTATCATGGTAGCGGTCCATCCCGGCTTCCTAATCTTTCTTGTCCACTTCGCTCGGTCTTCGGCATCCTCTATCAGGTGGTAGGACTCTGTCAAGCCTGAGGAGTCCGCCTAGGTGAGTACCACCGCCTTATCTATATCTGTTGCCAAGAAACAATGCTTGCATTGTTGCGTTCCGGTCTGAAGGATGAGATAGCCAGCGAAATTACAGGCATGAAGCATTTCATCTTAGTCCTCACGATGACAAGGCACATGCGGTTCTGCATTTTTGTTACCTAAATGTAGGAATTGTAGATGTCATGGGCGACAGATCCCACTTACCATCAGGTGGGCTGTCTGCTCGTTTGTCTCTGAGTAGCATGAAAAAATAAAACTCGCGCCGCAAGCTGCTGGCGCTCGCATCTGACTTAGCGATGTCAATCAGATTTAGATTGTCGCAGATTTCAGCGATTTCAAAATGCACCAGATGGTGTTATTGAGAAGTAAGGTGCGTTGTCAACATACGCCATACTATTGGACTAAAATAATCCATTACCGGTCGGGGTGTCGGAAGCGGCAGCCCGGGCGCGCGCACTGCAGCCCGTAGCGACACGGCTTGCCGCGACGCGGCTCTGCCTGAGACACACAAATAAATAAATTAAAACCGTTTGTTACACCTATATCTCACACATGGGCCATGGCGCATTACATTTGGGCAAAATACAGTAGACAAGACACATTGAGAAAGGAACAATGCTATCCTCACTTCATTACCTATGCCATAAGGGGACGTGCAACGGGGCTACACTCAGCATAAGCTACGGCTGACGCCATGGCGCTGGTTTTCAGAGTGAAGCACGGACGTATGTGGTTTTACTCTTTCTTTTTTTTCACTTCTTACCAAACAGGCATTCAACTACCATCACACTAGACGGAAAGCGACGATGCAACCGAAGATGGAGCATGCTTGTATAGAAACAGTATATTCACATCGAGATTGTACTGTTCGGGTATCTTCGGGGTGTATTAATGGCAGGCAAAGCATTCCATTTCTTAGCTTTACGCAGGAGAAAGATCGAACCATAACAGTAATAATATTTTAGTAAACCTAATAAATTATTAACACTTTCATTCAAAGTTAGATGGAAGTTACGCCAATCTGACTGTACTTAATTAAAAAGTAGTCTCACCAGTTCTCTTTGAGTTCCTTTAGCCCAGTACGCCTTCTCATGGGCAGACACACCTCCACAATTGATCGCCAAAATCGGAGGCAATCTATATGTGCAAAAAATAAGACTTTCAGTGCATACATTTCTGTACTTATACGAGAGTACACCCCCCTGCCTTTACATGACATTTCAATGCATGTATCGTAGATGTTATGGGCGATCACTTTCCATCAGGCCTGTCTGCTCGTTTGCCACTGAGTAGTATAAAAAAGGTATTAAAAAATATGGCGTAAAAAGGACACCTTACCACCAAAGGAAAATAACTGACGAAAACACATTGACGTTAATTATTAACCTTGTACTCTAGTTTTTTTTATACAATTAGCGATCCGCCCCGTCTTCCCACAAGTTGTCTCGGCTTTACTATAATACGCATGTATTCGAAGAAGTTCTCTAACTTATTGTAAAAATTGCATCAAAATTCGTAACCTGGTTTAGAAGGAGTCAGTAAATAAAACGGTTGCGGAAAGCGACTTTATTCTATACACTGTAAAGACTATGTAAAGAATTATCGCAGTTAAATCATGGTGAAAATTGCATCAAAATCCGTGACGTGGAGGAGGAGTCAGCAGATAAAACAGTTGCAGAAAGGGACTTAATTTTAAAGTGTAAAGAATGATCGCAATGCACACATACCGTGCAAGCCTCCCACGCTGCGTAGTAGGCGTGAACCTCGCGCAGTGCTCGCACCACGCCGGGGTTGCGCGCCGCGAGGAAAGCGACGCGCGCAGTACCTCCGCGAACCCCCCCGCGGCCGGCCCCCCGCCCGCACTTGTACCGGCCCCGTTGGCGCTGCTGGTAGCGCCGGCGGTGCCGCTGGGGTACTGGAGAGCGCACGCTAGGACTGCGCTCTCGCGTTCTTCCTGAGAGAGTAGAGTTACGACCGTGTTATTTTGGGTGCCTTACCTATGAAATTTGAACTTTTTTCGCAAGTATATATTTGCTCATATATTTTTAATTATACATAACATATCAACATGAATACTTGAATTTGAAAGTACAGTATATTTGAATAGCGAAGAGTCTCTAAAATAAAATAAAATATTTCTTTAAGTTTTTATAAGGGTTTGAAAATTCCCATTTTCAATTGTCAATTTGGCTTTTTAATCAGAACCGTGAATTCACGTCTCCGGGTTACAAGAGGGTAATAAACAAACACACCGTTTTAACAAATATAACGAAACCAACGTACTTTACATTAATCTAGACAAGCATTTGACTACCATCTCAAGAAACGATGCGGCCGATAATGGAACATAACTGTCTAGAAACAGCCACAGAGTCCAGATTGTACTATTCGGTGACCACATTGACAAGCAAAACATTCCATTTCTTAGCCGTACGCATTAGAAAGGTCGAACAAAACGACATGGGAGCGACAGATTAACGTCGAGAATAGTATTTATATCGCGGGAGTCTTTACTAGTGCGATCTAGGAAGGGCAGCGCCATCTATGTGCGGTGCCTACCAGTATGTGTATTTGCAATGTAAACATTGTTGAGTTTCTCGATAGATGTATCAACAGTACTGACCTCTTTATTACACTTGAGACACCTGTTGACTTGGTGCCGGCCGATAGCGAAAAGCCGCGATATGGCCGAGTCCTCGGGCAGCTCGGGCTCGCTCGAACCGTCTATTTCACCTGTAAGCAACGGATACATTGACAATTAGGGTTTTCAAAATCCATGAAATGGCGCTACACGGACGTGAGGTCTGCAGTGTTTAAATAAAGCCGTCATTCTATTAAATCAAATAGTGCGGCAGTATTTTGACAATGGCAATTGAAATTGACAGTAGCGGCATCTGGTCGATTGTAAAATCTCGAAAACCCTCATTGACTTCACGCCATTTGATAGTCATAACAGCTGTAAGTTGACAAGTCTCAGTGGCACCATCTGGTGGATTGGTCTGGTTGCGAAACCCTGGACTTGCTTAGGTCCCGCGGGAGAATTAAGAAGCGAAAACTGACATCAGTTACTTCATCTTTGACAACTGAAGATAAATGCGTATTCGGTTTTCAAATATAATAAAAAAACGAAAATGTATATCGTAAACTAAAAAGTACGGAGTCTGAACATAAGACGTCTCTTCCTTACAAGACTGTGAGGGCACCGAGTACAAGAAAAAAACCACTTTGTAGCGATAGTGAAGTTTAGGAGACCCAAAAAACGTTGGTCTGTCCGTGCACAACTTTTTATTAAGCTGCTATGTACCAATCTATTTCAAACACGTAGCAAGTACTTACAATTCTGTCCACATACCGTCTACGTGGTTCGGTATTTGCATACCGTTCTCCTTGATGTCGTGCGTTCGGAAATCCGTCGCTTCCGGGCTGTCAAAATCGGTTGTTGGTCCAAGAAATTCTAATTCCGTATACTGGAATTCGTCTGAATGTTGCCCGTTCATTTGCGGCGTTGCCAGACCGCTTTTCGCGGTGCCGTTTCGCTTGGGAGGACTGTTCATGGTGAGGACTTTCTCCTTCTTCCGCGTTTCGAGCAGTTCCGAATGGATTTGGTGCAGGATAAAGCGGTTCCAGCTCTGCAATGGATAGGTGGTATTTTAGAAGAATATCTTTGAATTGTTGTAAGCAGAAATAGATCCGACATTAACTAAATAATACGGAGTAAGAAGTTTATTTCGTCATCGGTCGCCTCTCACCTGTGTAGGGCGCGACGTGGTCGACCCTTGCTCCGGCCATATCAACCACAATGCCGCAGCCTCGGGCACCGTCCGGAAGGCCCGAAGGAAAAGTATAAAACATGCCAAGTAGAGTCTCCTCTCATCTGTATAAGCGCGACGAGGTCGACCCTCACGTCCGGGTCACGCTCCGACAGTATCAGCCCCAAGCCCGCAGCTTCGCGCCCCATACGGAAGGCCCTTAGAAAAAGTATGGAACGTGTCAGCCTCCTCTCACCTGTATTAGCGCGACGAGGTCAACCCTGGCCTCCGGGCCTCGCTCTGGCAGTATCAGTCCCAATGCCGCAGCTTCAGGTACGGTTCGGAAGGCCCGCAGGAACCGTGCGGCCTGGCACGCAGCCGCGCCGCCTGCCGACGAACCGGGCGGCCGACGGGACGCGTCCAACGTTCTGAATAGGAACCCTGGAACGTATGAGCCAGCTGTTATTTAGTCTTATTCATTGCATCACATGGTATTATAATAACTCCTGGAGAAAGTCTCCTGGGGGCTTACCATGAGCTCTTATAGCAGGACCAAAAGAGAACTGCCTGAATTAGAACGAGAGAGCGCTATACGTGTCACATAAGTTTGTCTCGTTCTAAGCAGGGCAGTTCTGTTTAGGTCCTGTTATAAAAGCTCATGGTAAGGCCTCTGGGACCTTAAGAGATCACTCGGCTGTTCTCAGCCAATTTAGTTATTTAAGTGAAAATATGAGGGGAGCGGATGCGGTGCCGACCTTTGAGGTGCCTGTAGACATGCCTTTTGAAGAACCCCATGTTACAGTGCAAAGGAAAGACTTCGGAAGGAAAGCGCATTCGACAGCTTGCACGTGCACGGTAAGAAGGCTCGCGATGCCTTTGACGGTGATGTAAGCTTACACATATGAACTTAACGAAACTTTGAATGTAGTAGGTACACTGACCGCCGCTTAACAGATTTACGTAGACCCATGGAGCAATAAGGAACTGTTCTCAAAATTAGAGCAAATTTCCTTTTAATTGCCCTTTACAAAACACTAAGCATTTGGTCAAAAAATTTAAACATTTATAATGAATATTAAAAAGGGGGGCATAATATTATCAAAGACTGCGTAGGATAACTCGCATAGTATACCGGTGAGTGAATGCTACTAGCTTTCTCCGTTGCTTTAAATACTCCATGGAACCATTTCTTTTAAGAGTAACGCTTCTTCAAATCTGTAAACAATGCACCTCGTAGTGCAATCAAGGTAAACCCTGTGAAAAACAGCATGCTCCGAATTTCACCCTCAGTCGCAAGTATATCCGCCGCCGCTCCATATTTTATGTGTGCCTCCGCAACTTTTACTTAGCTAATACCGTACCTACCCTCATATTATCAATCAACTACAAACCTCCGCTGAAAACATTACCCACCTAGTTCACAGCTGAGACAAAACTCTTTAGAGCATGTATGAGCCAACAGCACAGACTTTACTAGCGGCGTGTAATACAAAACCTGAAAGAAACGTTTCTTTGATAAACTCAACAAGAGACGATTGTCAAAAGCACATGAAGAGGAACAATAAAATAATAATTGTTCTTACCTGCAGCATGGAATTACAGTAAGAGTTAGGTATAGAAGACTCTAATCCAGGGAAACCAGTCTTATTGAGGCCCTCTAGATCAATATCATTTGACGAGTGTTTGCTGTACCGTAAATCCATCTGAAATTAAATCTCGTTTAAGAATAGGCTCTAGAATGTCTACTAAAGCGATGATATCTTACATTTCGAACGATGATTTCTCGATGGTAATAAATAGTCCTAGAAAACAAAAAAAGTGCCTGTTGTAGTTTACACTCGCCGATAGAATACATATATTAAAAATTTGTCGAAATCGCCAGCGTCACTCAATATCTATTTATTTGCCAAAAGTAAATACATATGCTTATCCCCAAACTGTCCATAAGACGTAACTTATTGTTAAGTTAATAAGTAGTACTATATATACCTTTTGATAATGCTTCGGCACTGGTTGTGGGTTGCTTTTGCTATCATTTTGCTTCGCTGTGAGTAAGTCTTCCAATGTGTCTTCAACATATGGCATCTGTAATTAAAGACAATATATGTATTGTAAAAACGTAAGGATAACGACGTCAATATAAAAATATAGTTAATTTGTAATAAATTAATAAAAAAATATATTAAATGGTTAATTTAAAATTACCCAGGAAACAGGATACTGATAAAACACGCATAACTGTAAAAATATTAACAAAATATGCAACCAAAGCGTAATAGATCAATGAACTAGGAAATTACATGGCCTGGTCTTTGGGTTAAACCAGCTTCATTAAAACTATTGTTTTTAACTTTTTCTTTCATAATAAGTCTTGTAGATATGATAGTTACCTCATTCCTCTTGAAAGTTTTAGGGTTTGGCGCATGACCAATCGGACCTTGCATTTTCATAGACTTCAATACTTCAGGATCAACTGACTTCGGCTTCCTGCAACATACATACATACACAAATGGGCAATTTTATTCTAAGAACAGGTTCTGATATACTAATATTATTAAGAGAAAATATTTGATTATTTGTAATTTTGTTTGTTTGTTTTTTGTAATGTAAACCGATTTTTAAAATTCAACTATAAAAAGCTATATTATCAACGAGTAACATAGGCTATATTTTACGTTTAAGAAAACTTGAGAATATATTGAAGATTTCTTTGTAATTATCAGGAAGAAAAAGGGTAGGTAGGTGTAGGGTAGACATAGGGGAGGTATAGGGCAGGTATAGGGGAAGTGTAGGGGAAGTGCAGGTGAGTTGTTGGGTAGGTCCAGGGTAGGTGTAGAGAAGGTTATTAGTTTATATTAAAATACGACCTACGAAAACGGGCGACTTTGTTTGGAAAATTGGTCAAGTTAGTTATTCGAGCGAGCATGTCAGGAAGTAGTCTAAACAAACGTATACTTAACTGGCAAAGTAAGGAACGAATTGGTTGAGTGGATATTACGGGAAAAGATCGAGTGAGAAAAGTAGACATGACGGGAAATTGACTAGTTATTAAGTGGACGTGACGGGAAATGAATTAGTTAGGAAGTGGACGTGACAGGAAATGAACTAGTTAGGAAGTGGACGTGAAGGGTAATGCTTGAGTTAGGAAATGGATGTGCCAGGAAAAGCTCGAGTAAGGAGTGGACGTGACGGGAAATGGACGAGTTTGGAAGTGGACGTAAAGCAAGGTAATGCACGAGACAAATGGTAGAGTTACGTGTGTCAGCTTGAAAGTGAGTGCGATAGGAAACGGTCCAGTTTGCAACTGACCATGTTTGTATATCCCGACCACTATTACTTTATCCCACACCCAATTACCTGTACACTCTCTTGTAGAACTCCGGCGGCAGTTCATTGAACCACTTCGGGCCGGCAGCCAGCGGCGGCAGCGCCACGGACGCGAACTGGAACGCCGCGTCCGCCAAGCTCGCCGCCGGGAGCTCGGGCGGGGTGTCAGCGAACTGGGTCGCCCTACGGCACCGAGGGAATAAGGAGGTTACCAATCTAATAGCCATTTTCACTAAACTTAGACGTCACCAAGTTCTGCCTTAGCTAGTTTTTATATCAATCAGTACGGCTAGCACAAGTGGCTCTCGCCCGCGATAAGCGAGAAAAGTCGCGACATAGATACTGCTGTCTCTTTCACCTTAGTATGGAGAGGAGGAAACAAACGCTCTCTCGCAGCGCGAGCCGTGTTGCGGACACATTTGTGCTAGCCATGCAGCAACGTCCAAATTATGATAAGAAAGAACTTAACCGATTCCTGAGTTTAGTGAAAACGGCAATAAGAATGCAGTGATGTAAAGCGTAGCCGGAGCCGTGACGACCGAGTGGCGAACTCGACAGGAAGTTCCTCCTCACAGCTTAGAACCAAAATAGTCTCGTATTGTGCGCTTTCAAAGGAAAATTCTTCCAGTGATAGAGGTGAGAGTAAGTTGGCGGACTTATGGCTCGACGGTCTTTATAGACCATGTATCTAAGCCCTAAGTGCGCGAACTTTAAGTTCGCCGAACAAGTTCGTTGGCGACCCAGCCGGTCTGAAATTCCACTTTGTAGAGATAGAAGACGTTTAGGAGACCAACAAAACGTTGGTCTGCCCGTTCACAAAAAGAAAAACATTTATTTAGCTACCTAAACTTTCGACTTTTCGTAGCGATAGCCCATAGGCTACAGTAACTTTTTACAATCAGGCGGGCCGTATGCTTGTTAGCTCCGAACATTAAAGTATGGTAGGTGAGTCCGTTCTCTCTGCAGCTGACTGTATATTCGTACGATCACCATGCGCTCCGTGCTACGGAGGGCACGTGTGGGTAGAGCCGTCGCTCCCAGTTTCTATGCAATTTGCTGATATTTACCTGGAAAAGTTGTTGAAAACCGGTTCTTGGTTGTGCCGTGGAGAGAACAAATGCAGGTGTCCGGACTGGTCGCCAAATACTAGCGCTTGACTAGTGGACGCAACGTCCATCACTGTGCACACGGAATTCTGCGTGCTGACCTGCAATAGTGATATTGACAATGAGTATGTCATATTTATTTACAAAATATGAAAACAATATGCCATGATAAAGGCCGCCTCTCTTGTGCATAGGTGTAGGGGTGCGTCTACTGCTGCCATGATAGGTGAGTCAATCTTGTGTTGGCGGGTAGACGCTATCCGATATTCAATTTATTCATATTCATTCAGATTTATTGGTGCGAAAATCTGTGCAATATCAGTATGGATAATACCAGTGTCTGAAACTGATGGATGATACAAAGACAAACGATGTCGACGACCCGAGGCGAAATCTATGTTCTGGTTGGAGATCCTGCGGCCAATGTGATGGTATTAGATAATAGACGTTGGCGTAATTAACCAGGAATACTAACGAGGAGGGCTGTAAGAAGGTTGGTTGAAGGTTTTAGGAAGCCTGTATATCATAACAGCACAAATCTAGACAGTTTCGAAGCTAGAGGGGAGGTCTAAGTCTAGCGGTAGACGTCCTAAGAATGAGAAAATTATCATCAACAGCCCTTCAGTCCTCTGGTGGAGTTGAGCGTCCTCGACATTACTGGAGGTACTACAAGAGAATTCCTGCTGGAACACTGAAAGTCTGTTGGCGACATACTGTGTCTACCGTCCACTAGCTTTATCCCTTTACTGTAAAGAGAGTATAGACTTGGCCGATCGGGCGGAAATCCGGTGTTTATTAACTGTAGGGAGCAGATGGATATCGATAATTTAAACATAATAAAACGGAATAGTGTGGAAGATTCGAAGGAACATCAGTAGACGTACTGTGGCTGAGGTGGCGATGATTATTGTGTCTATTATCTACTACAAACTAATGCTACTAACCTGGAACACTGAAGGTCCCTCCTCCTCCCTAGCGTTCACATTGAGCAACGCCACGTGTCCGTTCCCCGACGCAGCGGCCGTGCGACCCGAGAACGCGGGTAGAAAGTGTAGTAGCTGTGGTGGGGATGCGCTCGCTACGGTCCAAGCCGGCTCGGTGACTCCAGCCTTGCCTCTCAGGCACCTTACGTCCCACACCACCACGTAAGACTCAGCCACCGCTTGGCCGGACGGTCTGATGGAATGGGAGTATGCGATGGGTAACAACATTTTATAAGAATTGATAAGAATTTAAGTCTGATTCTATAATGAGTTACCGTAAAAATTCCACAAAACGTCGCTACTAAAGTGGAAGATCTGTTATTAAAATACGGCCCAGTCATTGGTTGGAATGAATCCGTTATTTTACAGCCATTGTGACTGTCCCATAGGACAGCACTTTTTGACGACAGACCTACACAGCTGACAGCAGCGTTATCGGGAGAATTTTTTAAGACGGAATACCATTAGTTTCATATGTTTTTACTTCTGTTCTAAAAAGATAGCTACTAAGACGTTATGTTACAAGTTCTATTATTAGGTTAAATAGATCTCAAAGAGCAGGTGTTACTGTCCAATATGCGTAAAAATCCAATAATAGCTATGACAACAGACCTTACGTCTCAGTAGCGCCATCTACTGTATTTTTACAGCGTGCATAGTAAATTTCCATTATTTGTGTGTGAAAAGCAGGCCGAAGGACCTTAAGACTTGTTGCGTTATATTATGAAAGAGAATTGAAAGTGCCTTTGACCCAACATTAAAAACGATATATTTTCTATGTTAAGCACATTAGCGATATGTACGGTGGGAAATATCATTTTAAATTTCGGGCTAAACTAACCCTCCAGGGCCAAAGCAACTCGCTCAACAACTCACGATTGCGTAAACCCGCAGGTGATGAGCAGATCCCCCTGCATGTCTAGATCCGACAGGCAGGCGGAGTGCGCAGCAAAGGCTACAGTGGGCGCGGCGGGCGATCGCAGGTCTCGCAGCGCCACGCGGCCGCTAGCGCTACCCGCCGCCACCACGGGCCCGCCGCCGCCGCGGAGGACCGCACAACCCTCAGACCCCACCGGCTGGGACAACATAAAGTGTTATCAAAGGTGGGATTCGCCACACATCCTTAGGCAATCGAAGCCTGTATAGGATGTATGGGTGATAGGATTCACCGCGCGACCTTTGGCTGATGACAACGTTCAGAATGAAAAGTGGGATTCACTTATCAGGTGGTAGGACTCTATCAAGACTGAGGAGTCCGCCTGGGTATGGCCTGGGTGAGTAGCGTACCACCGCCTTATTTAGCTATTAATGTGTGTTTTAATTGAAATTATTCATGATGACTTTACTATAATGTTTGCTACACAGTGACAAACGAGCAGATCAGCCCAGCTGATGGTAAGTGGTGACTCGCCCATAACATCTACAATTCAAGCATTTCGGATCAGGCCACAAAAATGCAGAACCACAGGTGCATTGTCACTGTGAGGCCTAAGATAATTTAGTAGTACATTGCTTTTTGGGTAAAAAATTGGAAAAGGCCAACCTGACTAAAAATCTGATTATTTCAATAATATTATAGGCACACTTAAATCATTTTTAAAAAGATTAGATTCGAGATATTGCCCATTAATCAATTTTTGCAATTTTTAGAATGAATAAATAAACAAAACTGTTGACATAATGTGTCTTTTCAGTTGATATTGCTACTACATATTAATTTAAAATTACTAAATTTTTATTTTAATGATACAGTTCTCTCTGTCTGTCTGTTCACAATAAACTCAAAAATTACTAAACGGAGTGATTCATGAGGAAGGTTTAGGTGTATAACTTGACTACTCATGCGAACTCGATGTATGCATTGATCATAACTCATTTAACTATTTATTCAATGCAAATAAAAATTTTCAGTTTATAGGAAAAGGTACCTATAGTGTAAATATTATGGGCAACAATAACCATTTTCCAACAGAGGGATTTTTGCCTTCACATTGTATAACTTTAAAATAATTTAAAAGTAAGTATGATACTCACAATAACAGTTTCAACCATTTTATTGAGATCAAGATCTATTAATTTGTTCTGATGTCCACCCATTAATAACTTATTTGAATTGACTTGATACAAACACTGCATATCGGACATATTTTCAGACCTGTAGAAAAATAGCAATTTAAATACCATTGAAATTTTGCCAACTCCACTGAAATAATAACAAGTTTTACTAAACTAAATAAGCAAGAAAAATAATAATCATATCCCAATCATTGTTACCTATGAGTGTGTTTAGGAATTCCTCTGCGTATTTGATGCCTTAGTGTAGATTTTGTTAATACATAAATTCCTTGTTCTACAGTGATAATGTCTCGTACTTCTTCTGTTGCATGAACTTGAAATGAAGTATATTTTTGCATTGCTGGTCCATAATACGAAGTGACATGTCCCTGAAAACAGAATCAATCATTATTTAAGGTAGGCTAGAGGACAGATATCAGTCCTAAGGTGTAGGTAGTAAAGCTATCTCACCCCTTGATTGCCCATCCATACCAGCTCCTCAAACTTGTCGAATACTACTGCAGAGACACCAAATCGGTCTCCACCATCTACTAGAATACTGTTGCGGACCTCGTACTCAGCCTCATGATTGGGTATCATATATTGTGGAGTAAAATCCTGAACATAAGGGTCTGAAATAGGTAAATAATTGTGTTTGTGATTTGTAATCGAGAAATATTTTGGCAGTATGATGTGGTAATTTCAATACAATAGGTAGTATTAGTTAAATAATTCCGATTCAGTAAGTATAACATGTATTTTCGATTTTATTCAAAGAATGTTGACATTCACGGTCCGGTTCGCAACTTTCGTTTTGCTGCTACTGTGTCTCTGTAACTAACTCAAAACTTAGTTAAAAGACCTTTATTACCTAGACCTTTTTATTTTATAACAAAACAATATCGATTTGTACAAAATGAAGACAATAATGTTTACTTACCAGTCAATAGATGATCAGATGGTACACAAACATCAGTGTAATGAAACTCCATAATTTAATAAAATATAGTTATGAGAACTGAAAACATTGACCTCAAGTTTGGATAACACATAAAAATACAGGAATAATGGAAAATTAGGGTAAAAGGTGAAAAAAAACAACGAACACTGTCCGCCCGCTTTGCTTGCGTAGTACTATTTCCATGGACTAAAAAGTATGAACAGTAACAAACCCAGTAATTGTCCGCTTCAAAGAATTTGGACTAAACTGCCGTCCTAAGCCTAAAGAGCAGTAATAGACATTTAAGCGAGTTTGAGTTAAATACATTTCGTGAATCTACATTATTTTCATAGGCTATCAGACAAACTAGTTCTTATTTTTGTAGGACTCTGATAAACATGTTAAGTTTAATGTTTTTGATAAAGCCTGCACCAAAAATTTTGCCTTTTATAATTACCAGTTAAACTGCCTTTATTCCTAATTAAAATGCAGTATCAACAGTAATAGTACTGCACTTTATCTTGGAGATTTGAGTAATTTCTAAATAAGTAAACAAGTAAAATGGCACATTCTGAAATTTTACGTCCGTACAGTACATATGTATAATACAATTTCATATGTAGGTATTAAATTAATAGTTTAGAAATTATGATGAACAGTAACGTACATTTTTAGTTTTGAACAATTTCTCAGTCAATGAGAAATTGTTCAAAACTAATAAATTAACTCTTTGTTTCATATAATATTTTTTTTAATAGACATATACATAATATTTATTTAACAATTTCTACAATATAAACAAACAAAATATTTCTTACTCACATAAATTAGGTACATAGCATTTAATATCTTACAACAAAATAAATATTTCAAAAAGTTTAAGGCCAACTTTATTTTACTACAAGTAAGTACCAAACTTTAAATTTTTAGACATAAAACTGACTAAATAGCAGTAAAAGCAAGTTTTACTGCAGGTTACTGATTACAATAATTGGGGGTAAAATAAATAAGTTAAATAACAAGCAGTCATCTTATACTTCAACCGGCAGATCACCTTTCAGTTATCATTCATAGTTTTAAATTATGTGTTCATTTTATTGTTTTAATTAAATTTAAACTTAAAACGCTGTTTTCTCGAAACATCATTTTTGCAAGTACCTACTGCACTTTAGGCTCAGAAGGGTAGTATACTGCTTCAAAAACTTGACCAAAATTTAAAAAAGCTGTGTCACAGCTTTCTCATTTACATAATAATATAGGCATACGAGAATAAATAAGACAGAAAGCCTGACCTAAGCGTAGTACTTGGCGTTGTACATTGCCTTTCACATTATGTAGGTATATATAGCACATTTATAGCTAAGGTCTGCAGCATATGATGTAAAAAAGATAAGAGTTATTTCTGATGAGTTTATTTTAGTTATTTCTACAGTATTATGACTTACTTATGGCATACTGCTGGATAAGCTCGCCTTTGCATTATAAACTGTATTTTTATTTCCTGTAATGTTATAAATTGATGCAATAAAGAGATATCATACATACATACTGCTATGGGGACATGCTGCCGACTGGCATAATGTATTTGTACAGAAAAGGGCTATTCGCGCGATTTACCAATTGAGACGCAGAACTCAACTTTACTTAGAGATAAATTCAAGAATATTGACAGTATGACAATGCCGTCACAATACATATATGAGCACTTGATCTATGTTCACAAAAATATACACTTGTTTATGAAGAACCAACAAAAGTATACGTGTTCTCTATTTGGGTGGTTTCAAGATCCAGTACTCTGTTTTGGTAACGTTAAGCTTTAAACACCCGTTTTGTAGCACTTCCTGTCACGTATTTACCCTGGTCTCAAAATCCTGCGTACGCTTGCTAACCAGTGCGATGTCATCAGCCATGGAGGCATGTCCAGAATTTCAGCAGGGGCAGAGTGTTAACGGAGACGCTCAGGACGGAATCCTGGTGATCACTCGTTCACGGTAATCGGGAAGGGATTAGTATGGTATACAATTGTTTTGTCAACATCCCAGTGTTGACGTACATGTCCTGGATAAGTTCAATGTTCGCTTGGGGTACAGACTTGGACCTGAGCGCACACCAGATAACCTCACGAGGAACACGGTGCTCTGCACAGGTGTTTTTTTTTGGTTCATTAGGGAAATACCTTAGAGTCTAACATAGTTTTTAACTAACACAGACTTCCAGGACGTATATATTGCAATAACCTGTTTCTTGGTACAATAAGGATTTAATTTATTATGTATTTCAACTGCAGTGGCTCTCCTGCCGAATTGTTATGGCGAAAATTAGGTCCATGGTGATGCATCAGCCCGGCCTAAACCCTTATTGGCATTCTGACATTGAGCATTCTTGGCGGAGTCTTCGGTTTATGATACGTCCGAATAGCTTCATTGTATGGCTCATAAGTTCGTTACCTCTACATTTAGTAGTCGCACACTACCCTTTCCTATATAGATAGGCGTAATTATGTTTACGCGCCACGCGTCAGGTTTAAGCCCCGTCAGTGCGATCCTGTTGATTAGTTCAGCGAGCAGGAATACGCCCCGGGTCCCCATAGTTTTCCAGGTTTGCGTTATTCATGTGGGCCATTGACCTCTCCATTTCATCAGGAGTAGTCGGAGTTACCATACTAAGTATTGCAGAAAGCTGTTGTAGCTCATACTTTTTGGCCTTGTTGGATAGTTCTTTAAAATGGGCCCACCTACGGTCTCTAATCGACTTGGCACTTGTGAGCAAAACGCCATCCTGGTCCCTTATGGCAACATACTTCGTCACATTTAAACCGACTCGACTTCGCGACTTTGCCACCTTGTAGATAATATTCCACACCCAAACGTTGTCTGGCGCGTCTTAGAGCGGAGCCAGCTTAGCTGACCCGCTTTGCCACCATCCTTTTTGCTCGGCGCTTTGCCGTAGGGAGTCCTATACCTACACCTCTTTATCCGAAGCACAATTACTTCGTTAGGATTTGACCAGGCATGCCTTTTTGTTCCTCACTGCTTCCTGTACCTCTCTATTCAATCATCTCCTGTTTTTCGACGTGCCAAAGATTGTACGCCCGAGCTACAGGTGAACGTTTGCTAATGTTGCCATTTGGTGGCTTCTGTACTAATAGACACTGTAACGGGAATACTGGATTTCTCTATGCCTATTGCAAGTTCCAGAAGTAGTTTTGATCGCGATCGCATCTGAAAAAACATGTAAAAATAGATATTATTTTTACTATAAACAACGTTATATTTTGGAATATTACACATTAAATTATGAATATTTTCCGGAAACGGAACATCAGGAAGTGACTAGAACCACCAAGAAAAGGCCACGGCAGTTTTAAATCATCAATAAAAAAGAAAATTCCGAGTTATTACGTTATTGAAGCAAAGTATACTATCTCTATGAGCTATAAAGTCCAAATTATTAGGTCCGCATACTCCAAAGAGGTTATAAACACAACGTTTCTGTCAACAGTGTCAATAGATCTCGCCGGACGAATTGTCAGTCAGACTGACATGGAACACATATATATATAGTTCATAGTCTGCGACTGACTGACACTGACGTCTTTATTTCATTTCGGTGGTTATTTGTATGTAAAAAGTGTTTTTATTTTGTTTATTATATTCAAAATCCAATTCGGAAAACAGTAAGGAAAGTTCCAAGAATCTCAAGAAATCTGTATTTATTTGGTATAATCCAGATCCCACCCATACGTGTCTAAAATGGAGCTTCAAGATAAATATTACAATAAATCTGAATATGTCGAAACTGTGAGTAGTTTTAACTATTTAATTTTACTTACATACACACTCGCCCACGCCCGTGTCTCACAGGGTAGGCAGTGACTAAGAGTTTGTGATGTAGCTTAAGGCAGTGGTAGTAAGTTTTGATTGCTTCTAGGAACCCTTTTTAACTGCTTCATCGCAGACATTTGGAAGTTGCAAAAATTTCTCCCTCATGCTCATACATTATAGTTCTTTCTCTCAAACAAACCCCCAACAAAATCTTTTTTACAAGAATGCAGGTACATATTTACAAATCACAGTTCTTGTTTAGTTATATCTAATAAGTTTTCAATTAGCTCTGCAAGTCTGCAATTAACATCCAAAATTTAAATATTGACAACATTTTGCATTTAAATTCACTTTGTTGTTCAATGGAATTGGTGTTGCGGATGTCCATGTCCTGCAGTGATCACTTACCGTCAGGTCACTTACTTGTTTGCCTCCCTCTTATAAATAAAAATTCAGTTTCTCAAGAAATGATCTAGTATCTATCTATATTTATAAATATTTGTACAAAAAAAGACATTTGTATGCTTATTGTCAATTGATATAAACTCTTTTTTATATTTTGTTAATATTTATTTTCATTTACAGGCTTCTGGTAATAAAGTAAGCAGACAGACAGTGCTATGTGGTTCTCAAAACATTGTGCTACATGGTAAAGTAATTGTACAGAGTGATGCCATTATCCGAGGAGATTTGGCCAATGTTAAGACTGGAAGGTTTTGTATAATAAGCAAAGGCTCTGTTATAAGGCCACCATTCAAGAAATTTAGTAAAGGGTAAGTGTAGCTTTGCTTGATACTTGTTGCAAGCTTATTAGTATTTTATATTGATTGCTTCATATTAATTAGTCAGCCATAAATAGACTACTGTCGGGACTTGAATTCATCACATTGATGTAGTCTTTTGCCAATTATGTAGTGTTCTACCATAATCACTGTTGATTGGCAAGTAGGAGATCTCACTCTTGAAATGTATGATATCCATGATCCTGTCCACTTGCCCATTATCTGATCTACAATACCTACCAAATGTGTGGGTTGATTGTAGTACCTCAAGTTATTTAGTGCTAGAAGTATTTTATACGATAACATTAATTTCATATGGTAATACTGGTGGCGTCAGTAGTCCCACGGGCTAAACAAAAAAATTACCCATGGTAGGTACTATCTTATGATAGTATTTTGGATGAGAACTGTGGTTTACAATAAAAGAGTGCAATTTAATTAAACTCTTTGTTTCAGTGTTGCATTCTTCCCTCTACAAATGGGTGACCATGTATTTGTGGGAGAGAACACAGTTGTCAATGCCGCAGTTGTAGGGTCTCATGTTTACATTGGAAAGAATGTTGTGATTGTAAGTTATTTTATTATTGAACATTATTAATAAATATCTCTATTATATCATTTCCCACAGGTGGGCTGCCAGCCCATTGTCAGAAAGTAGTTATACAGGATGTCCAATGTGGTTTTTATTTACTTGCAATTCAAGACTGCTAATGGTCGACTATTTCATTGTTATTTTCCTGGAAAACTTGTTTGCCACCTTAGTGGTATAAAAATATAAAGTAGTAGAAGTAGATTTTTAAAATCAGTTCAGTAGTTTCCGAGATTACTTCCAACATCCAATCTTGCAAATGTACGAAGTATTTCTCATGGTCAATGAAAATACAAGTCCTTATTATAATATTATATCTTGATGATGATGATGATGACAAAATAATTTCAATTTCAGGGCAGGCGATGTGTTCTCAAAGACTGCTGTATGATTGAAGACAACTCTGTATTGCCTGCAGAGACTGTGGTACCATCATTTGCTCGATACTCAGGTAGTCCTGCCCAGCTTGTGACAACTTTACCAGAAGCTATGCCTGACTTAATGACAGAATTCACAAAGAGCTACTATCAACATTTCTTACCAACCACGGCTAATTAATAGAAACATATTTTAATAGAGTTCTGCTGTTGGGATATTGCAATAGGTATTTTGAATGTTTTACACTGGTTTAGAGGTTTTGATAACACACAACTTAGCCCCTGAAATGGCCTAAATAACAAAAGTTGGATGTGATAAATCTTTCTCTGAAATAAAAAAACTGTGTAAGCAAGTGGGTCACCTGATGGCAGGTCATCACCACCGCCCATGCACTCCCGCAACACCAGGGGTGCTACCGCCTAACTCGAATTGAACGTTGCCATCGTTATGCAATAGGATTGCAAAGTAATCTTTGTCAATCACAGCGGAACTGCTTCGCTGCGATTGGTAAAGATCTTTCGTGATCTTTTGGTTCAATTCGAGTTAGGCTGTCAGGCTACAGGAGAGACGCGAATGCGTTACCCGGCCTTCGAGAATTCTTGAAATACATTTGTAAACTTTTTGTGAACATTATGTAAAAGTCGCCATGCAATATGAAGAAGTTTGTTTGTAAAATGTGATGCTTTTGAGTTTTTACAAATAAATATGTATAAGGTTATTTAAATGAACATTATATAGATTAGAATATACAATCACAACTCTCCAGCTTCGAGATAAGTAAAGCATTTACTACATAGATAACTATGACCAAGCTAATAATACATACTAGGTACATAACTTAAGTTAGCTTGTCTTTATATTAGGCCCACATGAAGTGTAAAATATTAGTTTGTTTCTACCTATTTATATTTTGTTATAATTAAGCATAACTTAATACATTTATTAATTACTATATTATTAGTATGTATATCATTTAATTCTCTATCAGTATTAGGATTAGCTCTAAACTGTCCCCAGTCAGTCCATCTTCTCTTCCGGGTATACTCGGGTACGTATTGTCAGACAGCATTCCAGACTACCATTCATAAGCAGCCTCCCTAGCTGTTAGGGAGTGCAACGATTGAACAAGTGGACGGACTCACTTGAAAACGGCAGTTTGAAACTAAATTTGGCGAAGACAGTCTTCACGGAAAGGAGACCGGCCCAAAAAGCGATGGCTACATTTATGCTAACAAACTCACCACCATCTATGCCGAAGACCGAGCGAAGTGGACTAGAAGAAGCACCCCGGGCCCTCGCCTGACGCGCGCGAAAGTAGCCGAGATTTACTTAACGCCAAGATGATGATGATAGTGATGACATGATTATGATGTTGCAGTTGTTCGCCAAACAATCTCGTCGAGAAAGTTTAGATATAGAGAGATATCCAACTTTATAACAACTAAGTTATGTATAGGTACACACCTATCTTACAAATAAATTACTTTGAACTTTGAACTTACCTACTTATTTTGACGTGAATTCGAGTAGGTACCAAGTCAGAAAACTGTTGGACGTGGCGTGGTCAGTTTTTATTCGGCTGGCTTTTCTTCGATTGTCAAGGTAAAATTTGGATTTTTACTAAGGTCATCTGTGCTGAATGTGATAAAGAAAATAAACTGATATGTAGTGGTAATTTCTTCAGTTAGTTGTGATCAACTCATCATTATCTCGGCGCTATGTTCCGGTTGCGCTCTCGCGCGGCACGCGAGGGCCCGGGGTCCGCCTAAGTTGTACAAGGAACGCATCTCCAACGTAGCATGGAGTTTTAGAACGAAACATTCATCGACTCGTCTTTTTCACGTAGAGGTAGTAAGAGACCACATTTTTCCACTTGTTACGGTCCTGAGTCTCTCGCTTATTCCACATTCATAAACATTTTCATTCATGATCGCCAGTTTAGGGAACTCTTCACATGACCTTTCTTTAAAATATCTCCGATTTGTTTCTGATATAAGGTAGGTAGGTACGTCTCGGTCTCCCCCTTCCAATGCTTCTATTCACTTTAAAAATTATATATTTATATCAAAAATAACAGTAGAGTGTTGGCCGGAGCCAAAAGTTACCAACATATTTGGGAAAATTAATTAGTAGGGGGAGGTGGGGCAGAACCGGGACCTTAAACTTTCATTGTCTCTAGAATTGCTCCAGTTGGACGAAATTCAATAAAAAATTATTTGTTATTTATATCATAACGAAAACTAAATCAATTAATTTAGCAAAAGCAACTGGATGTACAGAAATAACGATTTAAAAAAAACATGGCTCTGTTTGCATATTAACAGAAAATTGAAAAATTTGCTCGTTTATGCCCCACTAGGTGGGGTATAACCGGGTATGCTTTTTTTTTGATACCCGATCGTGCCCAATGCCTATTATTCTACCTACTAGTATTAAGAAATAGAATGTTGGTGGGCACGGACGTATGAATAGATGGAAGATTGTTACTCTTGCTCTTTTTACTACATCCCACAGGAGCACGGTGTAGGTAACCGAATTATGCGTGAACAAATTAGCGCGCAAAAGGTATTTTTTATATACACAATTTTTATATCACATTAAAGGTTGCCCACTAAAGGGCCAACAATTGCATTCAAATTGCATTTAAAAACAATAAAGAAAACACATATAACCCCAATAGTGACATAATATCGTTACCCACAATAATGATACCCGGTATTGCCCCATATATTGCTACCCTGTTTTACCCCGAACATACAATTTTCAAACAAAATGTCATACATTTTTTTTTATTTGACATAAACATTTTATAACAAAATTAAACTGTTCTTAATACTATGCCTAATCTTTGACATACTCATAATAATTACAGATGTGTAAATGTAAAGTTGAATCACTGTAGTCGAAATCAGTCTGAAAATCGGAAACATTTCGAGGATTTTTAATAAAAATCTCTGAGAGCAGTAAAATTAAATTTCCGCGCAAAATACCTGTTACAAACAGCCATGTCATCAGGAGCTACACAATTTACTATAAGAGCGATAGATACCAATAATAGTTTCCGAAATAATGAGGTACCCGGTTTGACCCGCATACCCGGTTTTATACAACTCTCCCATACGTACTATAATTTTTACTTATGCTTCCCAATAGCACAATATATTTTTTTTATTAAAAACGAAAAATACTATTTTGCTCAAAAAAAAAGGTGGCAGGCAAACCTACTCCTTACTGCACCTAAATAAAAAATCTCTGCCTTGTTTCTTCGCGTATTTCTTCTAAACCACGTGATGGATTTTAATACGGTTTCACTATTACAATATTTGAAACAATTTCTTGTGGAAGGTTTATAATACGTAGGTACTACTATCTAGTTACTAGAGTAGAGAAAAGCGAGTCAGGGACGGGTGGCTACACAAAACGGGTGATAAAGTAATAGCTATTTATTAATTAAACATAAAAACTCATTAAATATAAAAAACATTACCTATAAAGTTACTAATCAACTGTAGCCTTCCCGAAGTCTTGCTGTGTGTAAAGTGCTTTTTTTAAATTAGCAAAATAAGACTTAGCTTTTTGTTCAACATCTCTTTTTACATTGGGATACGCTTCCAACAAATCCTTCCAGTCAGCACGGCAAAGATATACCAAATCCGTGACCTGAGAAAATAGGTAAAGGGTAGAGTAAAGTAGGTGTTGGGTAGGGTATAGAGAGTAGGCTAAAATGATATCGGTAAAGACGGTGCCTACGCGCATCTCGAAACCATAGAACTTACTTGATGAAATTTGGATGAGACTATTGTATTGGACTTGATCACACTCTCTGGTCTAGCTATCTTGTCTTAAATTTAACCAACCATGATTAATTTTCTGAGACTATTACATAGGCATTCTAAACCCTTTATAAGATACCAACCTCACCCGAATAGCCATTGGTATTGGTTTAGTTGATTTAAATTCAACCCTTAATTTCAAACTCTTTTTTGTATCCAAAGCAAATATGCCAAATGTCATAGTAGGTAGGTACGTACTTAGAATATTTTTTTATTAGTTTCTGTGATGTTAGACCGAGACGCGGCCTCCATCACTTTAGATTGGACGGTTCCTTCCATCACTTTAGATGGGCTGTTGGTGTATCACACCATAACCACTGCTAGATTTGAGCGTCCTACACATTAGTGGAGGGTAGGGATAGCAGAAGTGTAATGTACCTACGTGAATACCTACCGTTCTCGTTTTAAAAGTGAACATATACGTTAAGCCAAGTATTCCCGGGCCATTGCCGAAACTCTGGTTCTGTAGCATCAACATCATCAATCTCGCATCGCCACTGAAATGAATGCAGACTTTAACTATGATGATAACCAATAAATAACACTTTGTTTACAAATTCTCGCGATGCACTTCGGCCCCTTTTTCTGCCTTAAGAGAGTATTTTGTTAGTTCGGTACCCTCAGGACACTTACGCAGAGACTTATTAGGATTGAAAATTTGACAAAGAATAGAATTTAAAAAACTGGCGCTGCAAACCCAGCAATTATGAGTGCAATCAGGTCAATTTGCTGCCTAAACTATCTTAATTACTCAACAGTTACGGGGAAGGTGGCCTAAAACGGGTAAATTTGGCGCGAGGATAAAAAATATTAGAAATGTGGTGTATGTATATTTTAGCTTGATTTAGTTTAAAAGATAGCATATTTATTAAACTTGAAAATTAAAACACAATTTTAGAAGATTTTCTATCAAATATTTTATAAATAGAAAAAATAAGAAACCTCTAGAAAAACACGTTTCGCCTAAAATGGGTATCTGATTTGGGCAAAACTGGTAGACGTCATAATTTTTAGGATAACACTCGGTAGGTTAATATAACTTAAAATCTAACAAGTAGAAAACAACACTGTATCTACCGACTATAGTTAAGCATTTAACACTTTGTTTACTGTTAAAGCTTAGAAAATTCTACCACCCAACAAATCAACCTTTACCGCACGTCGTCGCTTTATAGTTACCGGGAGGGTCGTACATAGCAGAACTTGAAAGATGTTCTGTGCCGCTTTGACCCCCGATCGTGGCATTTGAACTTCCAACTCATCGTACAAGGGATGTACGTGGTCTTGTCTGGCTTTGGCTACCGCTTGTTTGATGACGTTTGGCATCCCTGTACAATTTTCATCCCTTATCAAGCCTGCGTTTGGACACCCCCAGTACCGTCCTCGCTGCTCGTGCGGTTCTGCTTGAGTTTTGACTCGGACTCTGCTCTCGGTATTTGCCTCGGGGCTTTGCGTGCAGGTCTATTAATAGGACCCGATGTTATGCAGTAAGAGACACTCTCCGGGTATGGCTTTACAGATAGCTACTTTGCCGATGTGATCTCTCCGAGTGAGAAAGAGAAAGCAATCGATCTGATCATATCCGAAACTACTAGCCCTTTCACTACCAATAAAAAGCTACATTATTTGCGAGTTCAATAGTTAAATCCCGTAAAATAGCAGGGTGTGTCGATATTTAATGTTGACAGGGTTTCGAACTGCACACGGGGGAAAACCAACAACATACAACTTACTAAGCGTCCGTCGCCCACTGTTCGACTTCTCCCTCGTGAATAAAATACGTCGTAGAATTTGATTCGCCTTCTTGTACTATTGTATTCCCTGTGACGAAATATGGAGTTAAGGTTAATAAATAATTAGATATTATAATATATTTTTTTAGCGGCACTACTCACAAACTACCTACTTACCAAGTAGTTACTCTATGCACATAACATCTACGATTTATGCAGTTATATTCAGTATAAGTATACACATACATACATACATACATACATACACATACACGCTCATTTGCCATAGGGTTAGGCAGAGACTGGAGTGCCACAAGCTACGATCCTGATAAACCTCTTTCGCCTCTTCCATATTCATACATCTTCACATGTGTTTACGCTGATTAAGGGTACTCCTGACCTGCCCTATGAGGACGAAGATGGTTCACGCCTGTAATCGCTCTGGTCTTTTTTGTCATTCAAACCGGAACACAAAAATGCAGCATTGTAGCTTGGCGGCAGAAATAGATAAGGATAGTACCTACAAAGGCGGACTCATCAGACTTGACAGAGTCCTGCCACCACAATTTCGAAGAAGTGCTATAGGGAAACGGGCTTGAATTGATTTGACGAATTGGATGAACTAGTTTAAATTGTAACATTAACCTGGAAATATGACAATCCGCTTCATTCGAACTACCAATTGCAATAAGAAATAATCTGGCAAGTCCCCGAACACTTTCGAATACTTCAAGTGATGCATGTAGAGTGAAGAGAACAGGTCCTGACGTAAACATACTGGCGCAGAAAATACCATGTCTGGTAGCCACGTCCCTGGACATATAAATGTACGCTTTATTTAAAATACAAAATTAAAATGAAAAATGTTTATTTCCACTAAGAACATACATTGAACACAGTTTTTCGGTAGGCTCTGCACTAAGATATTATCTTGTGTCGCAGAGGCCTAAGTAAGTCCAATAAACCAGGGTAAGAATTTATGAATTCCGCGGTTCAAATACAGTGGATAATAATTAAATGTTAATTAAGGAAACGAAAAACGAAACAAGTAATTACACATTAACGAAAATCAAACTAATAAGTAAAAAATATATATGTATTAATAAACACTATGTGTGCGTGTGTGCGTGCGTGCGTGCGTGCGATTGTCGATTGCCGTCGGATTTGAATGGTAAATTGATTTGTATTCGTATCTCCACACACTCTGTGTATCGGTCATATCACAAAACAAATAAAAAACAAATAATTGTAATATCACAAAAAAAAAAAGTTTGACGCACCCTTATTTCGGACCCATAACATTTGGAAATATTTAGAAACACTCCCAACCAGTGATGGTGCGAGGCCGTTTTTCCTCAAATATACTATTAAGTTCCTCACTCTTAAATCATAATAATATAGGTCCCGGTATCTTGTGTAGACCCAATTGATAGACATGCTTATTACCCATAGTTCGAGTAAAGATAAAACTTCCAATATAAGAATTTTAGTCCACATCTGTTTTGTAGTCAAAGCGGCCATCTAGAATAAAAGAACATAAAATTGAAGTACATAAATATTAAAAATATATTGTCACACTTAGGTATCGAGTTTGTCATTCATCATCACAACCCGTAACAGTCCACTGCAGGACTTAGGGCCTCTCCCACGAAAGGGAGGTTATTGCCATAATCTCCACGCTTGGCAGGCGGATTGGAGATCGCAGTGTTGAACTATAACAATGAAAAATGCTGCTGCCCATTTTCCAGACTACGGAGACGCTTGATCTTTTGCCTCGAAAACATTAGTCGCCTTCTACGACACCCATGAGAGTAAGGGGTTGGTGCTATTCTACTCTGCCGGACACCACACGGCCAATTGTCATTATGGTTATAATATTTTTATGTCGATATTTCGAAGTGAAAAATAACTGCGATGGTAAAATGGACCTCAGCGGAAGACCTTAATCCACGCTGTTGTGACAACGATGTGTAGGTTATGAACAACCATGAATAACTTATTTTTTTTAGCTTCTGCCCGCGACTTCGTCCGCGTAAAATTCGGTTATTACGTTCCGGACCCGGGTTGGTACCACCGATCTCCGATAGCACTCCGCCATTTTGATCCCATCAAATGGAATGACGTCACAAAATAAAATACGGATAGGCTCTACCTAAATAAGGCCTACACTTTGAAATGGAATAAAATGTACGAGTTTGAACGACATGAAGTTGGTTATACTTAAACTTCACGGGAGTGAATTTTATGTTCCGTTCTTCTAATATAATTTTTAAGCTTTTTAGTTTTAATTTGATCTCGTTTTAGATATAAATTTAGCATTGCAGAATACATAGAATGCACTCAAAATAACAAATTACGAAGAGAATCTGAAAAAACTGTATTATAAACTACTTTTTTCTAGTATTTTATTCCATTTAAAAGTACGATTTGGCAAAATCAAAATACGAAACAGGTCGTTACTACATACTCCCCAATGGTATTCATTTAGTTAATTCTGATCGATAATTAGTACGCGGTACGAATTCTGTGACGTCATTAAGGGTGGGATTAAAATGGCGGCATTCAATTGGAGATAGGCGGTACCCCTGCTGTCCCCTACTATTTTGGGCTATAAGCTACATTACTATCAAAATTTAATCAAAACCCGTTGATTAGTTTTTGTATGCAGAGTAGCAGATATCCATCTATGCATCCTTACAAACTTTCATATGATATTGTTAAGCTAGTATTATAATTTAAAATGATTAACGAGGCGTTGGCGTGTTGTAGAAAAGCGACCAATGCTATAGAGGCAGGGCAATCCATCCTACCATCCTACCAGAAAGTGATCCTCGATCAACTAGGATCCACTGCCAGGATCCACGTAGATCGAATAGCACTTTGGAGTCTTCTGTGATCCACCATTGGCTTCGATAATCTCTGCCTAACCCAATTATGTCAAATGACACATTTAGGAGTAGGTATATTCCTCGCACACTTTAATCAACTAGATAGATAACCATAGATCCACTAGTGGGTTACGAAAGAAAAAAAATAATCCATAAATTCACCGGTGGATCCTAGTGGAATGAGAGACTTGTGTGTGACTTCGTATATGTGGACAAGTGGATCACAGTAACCTGCAAGTCGTCTGTGATCAAGATGGAGCCGGTCGGTGGATCATAGTGAAGCAGAAGTATCCTAGGATCCATTCAACCCATTGGTGTATCACAGTATACTTACGCAAGAGTGCTAAACGATTCACTGGTGGATCCTGTCAGTGGATCCTAGTGAATTGAGGGGAAAATGGGCACCAGCATTGTTTGTTGAACGATCTTCAACCAGCTTGCCAGCGTGGAGGTTACAACAATGGTTATCTTGGCGTTAAAATCGCAGTTGTGCTCTCGCGCACGAAGATCCGGGGTCCGTCTTGACCATGATCGAAGATTTGGCGATTAGGTAATTACAGTGGAGACTGCTTGGTATCTGACCTCTGTGACCCTGTTATCAGGGAAGCCTAACCAGATGCAGAGCATGGTTACATGTTCAGTCAGCGATGCTCTCCACTAATATGAAGAAGGTTCAAGTCCAACCATTTGCCTGATATGAGAGGTTAATGTGAATTAAATTATAACTAGATAGGTACTCACTGATAAAAATTGTGTGTGCGTTTGCATGAATACAACAAAACACAGTGCTACAATATAATCAGCCACCCAAGTCTTTGGTTTTACAAATATTAAATACAATTTGTTTGTGGTAGGAGATATGACCATCGATGCGATACGAGGACATCCTGTGGAGGATATTGTTTCAACTGTAAAGTACGTTAGTAAAAGACAAAAAGCACTGGAAGAGGCCAAAGTCAAATCGCAATGGAAAACGCGACGCGAAAACCGGGGACCCGTGTAATTGATGCGAAATGGGAAGGGGAGCCCTATGCTGACTAAGTAGTGGACTGCAAAATAATTAAATCGCAAATAGATGCAAGCGAGTCCTACGAATATAATTAAATTAAGATGATTATTTTTGAAGAATATAGGCGGACCCCGGGCCCTCACGTGCCGCGCGGGAGCGCAACCGGGACATAACGCCGAGATGATGATGATTATTATTTTTGAAGAATATGAAACACAATAGCAAACTGTAATCTCAGAGGAAAAGTCAACTTAATTCATTTGTACTAGAAAATTGAGTGTGAATAATTGTACCTGTATTAGGCCTTTCTTTTAAAGACGACCATTCACCTCTATACACTGTCGCGTTCGGAGGTAATCTCGCGATATTTATCAAACCACCTAAAATAAAATCAATTATTTATAAATTAAACTCTCCAGGTAAGGTGTCCAAAAAATATGTTGGCGGTTTGGATCTAAAAACCATAACTGAAAAATATTTTTTTCTCCAATTACGTAACAATGATAAAAAACTAGATATTTTGGAAAATCTATTAAACAAAGACTATAGTGTTCAAATAACGACTATTGCGATTTTGACACTCTTCAAGTCGCGACAGTAATTTTCCTAGAAATGTTACGTTTTACGTTCGTAATACAACAATATTGTCCTTCAACTGGGTTAATTTATTAGTTTAGTTATGTAAACCTTAATCTCATATATTTAAATTCAGTGGACTTAATTCCGGACACCTGGGAGCCATGATTTAATTTTACCCTTTATTGAAATCAGCTTTTCTGCGAACAAGTCATTCAGGGTTTAAATTGACCTGTCACTCGTGTAGCTTAATGAAACTATCCTGATCGAAAAATGTTGCCAAATTGCACACTAAAAGCATTGCGTTGTAAAGCACACTGAAAACTCTACGCTCCTAGCCGCTCATAAACGTTTGAATTACAAATGTTATAATTTTTGATAAATAACAAATCAGTCATTAATTTTTTTTTAAATTGGCTGGAAATCGCATGTCAATCGTTTTTTATTACAAGTTGAAGTTCGTCGTCCGTAGCAAAAATAGAATTAACGCGAAAAGATTTTCAAACGTTCACACTCTCCGCAAGACTGCACTGCTCGTCTTCAAAATGCTTTTGGGGGGCTGTTACGGTGCTCCCACCGTAATGCGTTGATGCGCAGAATGTGATCGTGGCCGTGTTTCTCTCCATGATGAAATTCGTGTAGAACAGCCATCAACTGCAATCACTGCTACGAATCGACTGAAAATGTAGCTACTGACAGGCAACAAATTAAAGAAAACCGGCGTACCACCTATGAGGAGATTCGAGGACATTTGGGGATTAGTATGAGCCAAATTCAAAAAATCTTACATCAACATTTAAAAAATAGAAAACTTTGTTACCGCTGGATTCCTCACGATCTAACCCCAGAAAAAAAAACGGACTCGAGTTCATTGATAAAAAAACTGTTGTTAAAGTACGATCTTGAACTTCAAATGCTGTGTATGACATTGTGACAGATGAAACATAGATATATTGCCGGGAAGAAAGCAACAGTCTTCTGTATGGGTGTTCGAAGGCGGCAGAAAAAAAAAATGGAGGCAAAAGTGATTGCGTTTTATTCTCTTGGACGGGTCCTGACTGCACAAACCCACTTGAAGAACAAAAGACAGTAAATGCTGAGTGGTACATCACCATTTTTTTGCCCAGTGTCTTTGAAAAAGTAAGGGAATAACGACTAACAAGTCGCATCCTATTGCACCATGACATTGCACATCGCGAAGACAAAGTCACTTTTGGCTTCTGAAAAGGTACAGCTAGTGACCCATCCTGCAGATAGTCTAGGTCTGGCATTATGCGTTTTTTGCGACATTTACGATAGCTTTTAAAATTCTCGTGAAAAACATACCCTCTGTTCTCAATTCCATGTGCTTTCAAAAATTGTTTGGCCGAATGAAAAAGTGTTTAAAATGTGATGGAGAATACTTCGAAAAGTGGTAAATATATTACTTTACATGTAAATTGTTTTATTAATGAGTTAAGCAAAACTTTCACTGTACCTACCCGACGTATTTTGTAAGAACGTAAATCCAAATCCTTGTTTAAAATCAGGTGTAATTTTGATTTTTTTAATGTTTAAGACCTGACTACGCTCACGCAGTGAAAGTAAGGGATCTTGCATTGTCGATTCGTACACTTTCTTTTCTTTCTTCAGGCACTTTAATTTTTCGTGTACGATCGGATCGCATTCTGAATCCATTTTCTAACGACATTTACACAGGGTGATAAATGAATACCTTACAAATTGAATTTCGCGCGATTTAACCGACGCGCTGTTATTTTTTAATTAATTGTTCTGATAATAAGCTCGTACATAGTATGTACGCTGTGCTCGGCTGTATAACTTTATTGCAACTGATTTCCAAGAAATTCTACGTAAACCAACAATTTCCTTTACCATACTCCCCACATTCCTTTACAAAAAACCCTTATTGGAGTTTCCAAGTGCCCACAACCTTTTTGGACACCATGTATGATTTATAATGAATGATGAATGAATTAAATTATAATTATGATCCGCACCTTTAAATTGTTGGCAGGCCACTCTCATCCAAAAACATGTAAGGAGATGTAACACTAAAAATATTATTACGAATTTCAGCAAAATGGAGGAGTATTTGTTCTGAAATAAATACAAATATTTATAAATAGGTCTTTCCAATTTTATTTATCTATAACAAAACTGTTACATACATTTATCATTTAAACACTTAATAAGTACACATCCTATCAACTTATTTTTATTTATTTATTTAAAATCTATATTGAACAAATTACAGCAATTGGCGGACTTTAAGCCTTTGCTTTTAGGCTTTGTCTAACAGTTAACCAGAAGACCATTTCTATTTTTCTGAATTAATATGAGATAATGCAAAAATAACCTGAAAATTTTTTGTGAATTGTTGGTAAAACTCGTAAAACATATATATTCTGAGCATCCTGAACAGCTGAAAGTCTGGTTGTAGATAGTTACTAAAAAAGTCAAGTATTGGCAAAACAATTGAAATAGCATCGAAGAAGAATCTGGGATGAGCCAGTATGCGCCACTTATAATAAACATATACACATTTATTATTATTTATCGCCAATTCCATCTGAAAGAAAATGAATTAAATGTGTAACAAGTAAGTAGGTACCTAGTACAAAATCTATAAACCCCGACTGCTGTCAAACACTGAAAACTGCTGAAAAGCAATAAATCTTTTAAGTGTATAATTTGTTTAGATTTTTGAAATCCTTTGTTTTGATACCCCACTCGATTGGTTCTAAAGAAAAAAGATTTTCGAAGGTTACAATATGGCACATAAAATCCGAAAGTTCGAATTTTTAAGCTATTGCATAGCTTTTATCACGGGCTTTGAGCGCGGCGACCGAATCAAGACATTCCGTAACGAAAAAAACCTAACACCCCCCACTCCGACCGGCATCGGCACAGCGGTGCGGCGTTGAAAGCCGTGCATCGTCTAACGTCGTTTCAGTTCGGCAGACTTCGGCACGGTGTTTGTGTGCGTGCGACTAGACTAACTGCTCATAACTGATTCTATCTCTTTTAGACACAACGCTAGGTGAGACAGCGTGCTTTTTGGCCGCGTCCACGAGTGAGTTCGAGCCCGCGACTAGTTGAACCTTAACGTGTATGTATATGGTACGACTGTACGAAGCTCGCACGGATCGTGTATAAGTTGATTAAAAATTCTATGCAATAGCTTTACCGCGGCAGTCTCCGAGTGCCACACGTATTTTTTTAATCACCTCATATGCATATGCGTTAGGGCTGTAGCCTATGCCAAAGCAATACACACACACACATACATACGCTCGAAAAACATTACCCTAATTCTGTCGCAGTCGGTAAAAAAATTATTCTTATAATTTTTTACTACTTACGGTGAAAAACTCAGAAATGATATAGATCATATGGATAAAATCCATGATCAGCAATAAGGTAGTTATGAGTACTACAGCAGAGTCCTTCGTCAGTACGTAAATGGGGGTCAAGAATATGCTAAAAGTCGTCGACCATAAATACATAACGTACAGGTAACGACCGTACCAAACGTTTTGTTTTACGGTCACAGGTGCTAACATTCTCTGTAAATAAAAAAATAAATTAGTAGCCCCTTGGATTTTTCAAAATCATGAAAACTTTCAAGATATCACATGCTCTACAATTTTTAATACATGTTTCTTGGTATTATAATATGTAATATGTGGCGCGATGGAGCCGCTCGTCATTATTGCGATGTTCGGAAGATCCTTTATGTGGGTTTTAGCCGCACGAGTAACAAAATCGCCAGTAATTAAGTTCTGCGAGTGAAGTTATAAACTTATTCGGTTCGACGTTCAGTGACACACGAAATATTGTTTATCAAATGGCGCGATGTCGTCGATAGAACCGGCTTTATGGTATCTAATAGGAAAACATTAAATTGGCGATTGTGGATGGAAAAGATTGCGAAAGTAGAGCGAATATTTAACGTCAATTTAGTAGGAGAATTTTTTTTTTGAGAAATAACGTAGAGCTCGCGGTAGCAGCGCTGAAGGACACGCAAGGTGGGCACTGAGGCGGGCACCAAGGCGGGCAACTAGCAATAAATATTACAAACGGGTTGAGTCGTTGCGCCGTCAAACTTGCTAAGCGACTCGATTGAAGGTTCGCTTATTTAGTTATAAAGCTTCACATCGTCGAGGCCGAGCTTAAAGTACGCGAACGTATTCGCTTTCACTTTAGATAAAACTATGTATAATATTTAATTACATACTGAACACTTACTGGTAGCTTTATGGCTTTCGAGCGTTTAAGTAGATATGCAATAGACTTGAAAGGATTTTCCGAAACAGGCTTTTTCAAATTTATAAAGTCATTTTCATAATCCGGGTTATTTTCAATTGTTTGATGAATCTAAAACAAAGTCATACAAATAATATAAAATAATTTATTAATTTATAGACCACAGTTCGATACAAACTGATGAATAAAATTAGAGTTATTTTACTTTACTTGTCGGGGCAGGATAAAAAACTCGTAGGGATATAATACTGTTATCGGCATTTCTACATATCAAAATCCGTTGCGTGGTTTAGAAGGACAGGCAAAAACAATCATTTTGCTTTACTATTGCTACCTAAATCTGCTATTTATTATATAACATAGGTACTAGCGGGCCCGGTACGACTTCTTTTACGTGGCGTCATAACCCTACCCTACCCCTACCCCAACGTCTACCTTACACGTAACATAACCCTACCTTTTTCCTTGCCTATAAACCTTCCTCTTGAACCATTCTATGAAAACCACATCAAAATCTGTTGCGTAGTTTAAAAGATCTAAGCGTGGGTACATACATACACGGAAGACGGCGGGAAACCACTTTGTTTTATACTAAGTGTTGATAGATAATTTATGTTGTATGACTTACTTCCTGGGTAATTATTTCATGAAATATAATACTAGGTATTTTCAGAATATCAGTTGGCTCCAGAGTGGTTGCAGTTACTGTTATTGCTCTAACATGTGCATTGTCTAATTGTCCAATTATGGCTCCCTGTTGAAAACAAATCAGTATATTATTTATGGATTTAAAGATTCATAATATATGTTCAGATAATTACCTGATCGCCAAATTCTAGATCACGGTCAAGGCGGACCCCGGACACAACCGGGACATCAACGCCAAGCTGATGAATATACGAGTATGCTTAGATAAGCATGTCTAAGGTACGCCAAACACCAGAACCGCATGCTCCCTTTAGATCGTAGATGGCCTGTGCGATGGTGGCAACTTTCCATCAGATGGACTGTGCGTGTTTCTCCCTAGGCAATAAAAAAATAGCTCACCTTGGTAAGCACAGCCAAAGTCTCTCCATTCTTGGTAACGACAACGCTTCCGCGGTGTACGATGTGCATACTTTCTGTGATATGCATTTCGCGGACGATGTCTTCCTTCTCCAGATAGTAGGTTTGAGTCACATTATTGGACAGTTGCCGCTGCAGGATCTCCCCCCCACGCAGTATTGTGTCCAAGGCCGCCAATGTACTAGGAAAAAGATTCGCATCATCATCGTTATGCGATCGTTATTGAAACTGAATCTCATTGAAAATTATTATTGAAATGGGAACAGCTTGGAGTTTAGTTGAATGATTATACTCTTCAAGTAAGTATTTTCCGACGTGGTATTTTCTAAAGCTTGCTCTTTAAGGTTAAGCAAACCATCGTTATGTAATGGAATACAGTTTGTCGACAGGGACGTCGTAGGGTCCTACTACCAATCTACTCGTGGTTTCACTGTTGACAGGCGGACGTTGCCCTGGCAAATCGGGGTCCCTAGTAGGTTTTAGTAGGTGGTAGGACACTGTCAAGCCTGAGGAATCAGCCTGGGTGAGTACCACCGCCGTACTACTATTTATGCTACCAAGCAACAAAAAATAAATCAAGAAATATGCTTTGACGACTTCACACAGCGACTTTTAGCCCCAAACTAAGCGAAGCTTTTACTATGAGTGCTAGAGTCTATAGTCATATAGAAAAAAGTATTACGCTATAGTTGATCTAAGGTGTAAATAACTGATAAACTTCTTAAATACTTCTAAATATATACTTTTTATATATGGTAAGATTGCGACCCACCACAGAAATTAAAATTCATAATTTCAATTTCTGTCCGGCCGGGAATAGAACCTGAGACCTCTTGCGTGTTAGACCGGTAGGTATGTTAACCACTGAACCACTCAAGTCGTCAATGCTTGCATTGCTGTGTTCCGGTTTGAAGGATAAGGTAGCCAGCGCAATTACACTTCAATTGTTCCACTCCTGGTCACTCATGATGCAAAAGTGCCGATAACACTATCAGCGTTATATATAGTTATATCTAAGCGGTCACGGTACATTTCAAAACTCTGTAAACATTAACATTGAACTATCCGTTTTTTTATGTCATACTGTGGACAAACAGGCAAGCAGGCATCACGCCAGGCCACACCAAGGTATCACGAATGCGTCGCTCCGGTAGGAAATAGCCACATACTAGGCCCATTTACTTTCAACTCCACTGTTCCTCGCCTCATGGACCACTATCCGATGATAAAAAGACTACTCACTTCCTGAACAAATAAAAATTCACATCTTGTCTAAAAACAATGCCCATACGCCCGTTCATTATAGCGGTTGTGTCAATGCCACTTGTTCTGTAACAATTTTTTTTATATTTATAATATAGTGAAAACAGCTCGTCAAGTAGGTATACTAGTCCATCTTGTAGAGTTAATAGTAAATCAAATTCTTACGCAACATTTAGTTATTCATAGTGATTATCACATCAGCCGCACGACAATTATTTCACTTTGTGCTATTTGCGTGCATCAGTTCCCAATGACCACCATAAGGTCCCTCTTCATAAAGGATGGAATCCC
Source organism: Blastobasis adustella (assembly GCA_907269095.1). Classification (NCBI taxonomy): domain Eukaryota; kingdom Metazoa; phylum Arthropoda; class Insecta; order Lepidoptera; family Blastobasidae; genus Blastobasis; species Blastobasis adustella. The sequence goes on from OU026125.1 coordinate 12,871,228, forward strand.
TGAGCCCCTGACAGACCAGATAAGGACCTCCATAGACCAGATAATGTGTAGCAGCGTATTCCGTGCTGTTTTGAACAATGCGATGTCCAACTCTACTGTCCAGCGTGGAGATTATCGCAAGAACCCACACTAAAGTGGAGGAAGCTAAGTCTAGCAGTCATCTGTTAAGAGCTATCAATGATAATGTGCTCCTTAAAGGCATTAATTCTCACCTGTCCCACCAATAAAGAAAATGGTGCAATGTTCGTTCGAGTATAGGTTTCTCAACTCTCTCTTCACGTAGGAACCTTACCAATTTTTGTAAGCTGTTTTGAAACATGTCCTCGCCACGCAATTGTAATAGTAAGAGGGATTGACCATAACAGTTTATGTACCTGTGTGTCATAAACAAATAACTATTAGATATAAATATAAATACCTTACCAGCAAAAGTCCAAAAAGTAATACTGGACTACATAAACCAATCTGAAGAGCATGACTGTTTCCGACTGTTTGAACTGTTTTCATAAACTCTGTCGCTTGATAGATTTATCATCATCATGACCATCCGAGCAGTTACCTCGCAGACCACCTCTGCCAAGGCTTGCCTTCCTGCTCTTTCTCCTCTACTACGGCCGGTCTTGGCTATCCTCGCGTCGTCGGCCGTGAGCTCGCGCATCCATTCCTGGTGAAGTCTCGGTTCTATAATACGTTCAGATACCTCTATTGTGTGGTAAGTTTGATACCTCTGTAGTTACCGCAATTTTGCATACTGTCCTACCTCTATACCTTTCTTTTATAATTTTAACCATTCCTTGAACTTTCAAAAAGGGAGACTACCTTCAATTGTGGTAGGATTTCAGTAGAAGAGCGGCTGGCAGATTTCCCGCTAGCCGCTGAGCCGGGATTTGCCGCTAGAAGGATGAGGGTAGTTCACTTGCTGTTGTAAATACTTACCAAAATATAACTCCAATTATTATAAATAAATCAAGCATAAAATGCATTGATTTATCAAATTTAAGATTTGATATATGTGTTTTAAAAGCAGCACATTGAGCTAGATACAAGGCTTGTGTGCATAACTGAAAAGAGAGTAAATCCTTGTCATTTCTCAAGTACGAAAAGGACGCTATCGAAATCACTTGTAAGAAGCAGCCTCTATGTTTCGAAATTACATATGTACGTATATACAACATAATATAGATAGGTACTTATTACTTACGAATTGTAAATCTTCGCGGTATAGTCGAGTTTTAAAATTCAAGAAGGCGGGAACCCAACAGCTATCCGATTTCGTAAAGTTTACAACCTCATTTTTCGAATTCCACACAAATACAATACACTTGTTCAGAAACATATTGCTCATGGTGAAACATAACATAACAATAACAATTTGCCACTTAATAATCTGAAATATTGACAAATTCATATTTGTGTTTCTTAAAAGTAGATACAGGTTGTAGCCTTAACCTAAACAAGAATCATCATCATCATCCGAGCGGTTAATCCCGGCTACCGCCAGGGTCTGCTTTCCTGCTTTTCTTTCTCCACTTTGCCCGAACTTCGGCGTCCTTACGTCGTAAGCTGTTGGCTCTCGCGTCCGACTCGGCGATGTCAATTCATCGCTTCTTGGGCCTTCTGCGGGATCTCTTTCCTGATACCGGCAGATTTATTTACGGCACTATTAACAATGTGCTAATTATAAAGGTTTTCGACTAATCATGGAACACATACCATAATTAAGCTATTGCATAGCTTTTATCGCGGGCTGAGCGCGGCGACCGAATCAAGAAATTCCGTAACGAAAAAAACCTAACACCCCCTACTCCGACCGGCACACACAGACATAACAGACTAAACACAAATCACAAATATTCCCTGTTCGCTTGCTCTACAATGATTATGAATTTTGCTATCCCGTTTTTTCATCCATTGGAATAAATTCACGGAAAATGACGCGCGCAATGTTTTGAACGTTCGACATATTGCTCGAGGGCCTAACGACCTGACGTTTCTTTTGAAACATCGAAGTAAATTTTATAATTTCCTAATAAAATTTTAATCAAACCATTTTAAAGACGGTGTAATTTAGTGCACATTTATGAGAAAGCGCAAAGTATGAAAATACAAATGGATTATCTTTTCATCGGTAAGTAATTTCATTCGTGGTCGCGGCGATCGGGAATCAATTTAAGAAATTGTGATAAAAATAAGCATCGTAGTAGTGTGAATTTGCAATAATTGAAATGCTTTACCTTAAAACAATATCCATTAAAGATAGCTTACGAAATATATTTAGATGCTAACAGGGTTGGACTTAGTATTTATTGTATAGAATTTTAATACTCAAATCTTGTAAATAGCGGTCCAAAATTTTATATGTATTACGGTTTCATACACAAAATATACCTAAATGACATTTAAAATTGTTCAGACATTTTATGAAACAACGGATTAATCGTGTATTTACGTTTATTTACATTTATTTGTTTTTCTAGGTTTCCTAAAGACCTGACATGGTGATGTCTGGGTTGCAAATTGGAAGTGCTGCGTTGTAAACATTTTGTAGAACAAGATAATAATTAGATGCAAGTCCCTTCTGTCCTGGTGCACCATCATTATATGAATTTTTACTGAAAATAAAGAATATGCTGCCTGTTTAATATATTAATATACCTATCCTTTTCATAATTAATCTTTTTTTCATGACTATGTCCTCTAGAGGACATCATATTCAATTTATTGTGAAGTCACATATGCCTACCTGTGGACAATGAAGACGCTTCTAACGATAAGTAAGTAGGTACCTACTTGGTTTAGAAGTTATGAGGCAACAAATAAACATTCATACTGGTCAAAATCATAACCCTCCTTTTTGCAAAAGCAAGCACTGCCGATTCACAATATGTAGAATCGAGAGATCGAAAAGACGGTGGTAGGTATCAGGGCGTAGGTTTGATTCAATAAGTACAAGTTAAAAAAATAACGAAGTCGTCAGGAGGGAAATACGCCAACAAGTCAGATTTTGTGTGTACGTCACTAGTAGAAAGTCCTAACAAAATATAACATCTGCAGATGGGCTGCCTTGTTCCGTCCCTGCATTTGCATTAGTGTGTGTGTGTGTTATAGAGATGTGTGACATTTTGTCTCGTATTTCAACTCGAAATATACTCTCTGCTTCTGTACATAAATTTTTTTCTCTATGCCGGCACAGCGGTGCGGCGTTGAAAGCCGTGCATCGTCTAACGTCGTTTCAGTTCGGCAGACTTCGGCACGGTGTTTGTGTGCGTGCGACTAGACGTATGCATGTAGATTAGCTGCTAACTGCTCATAACTGATTCTATCTCTTTTAGACACAATGCTAGGTGAGACAGCGTGCTTTTTGGCCGCGTCCACGAGTGAGTTCGAGCTCGCGAGTAGTTGAACCTTAACGTGTATGTATATGGTTAATATCAAAGAAATAACTTAAATTATGATCAAAGAAAAGAAATACTGCATAAATAAAATAAATAATTATAATCGCATATATTGATAAAAAATGCTATGCAATAGCTTTACCGCGGCAGTCCCCGAGTGTCACATGTATTTTTTTTTTAAGCTATTGCATAGCTTTTGTCGCGGGCTTTGAGCGCAGCGACCGAATCAAGAAATTCCGTAACGATAATAAACCTAACGACCCGCACTCCGACCGGCACAGCGGTGCGGCGTTGAAAGCCGTGCATCGTCTAACGTCGTTTCAGTTCGGCAGACTTCGGCACGGTGCTTGTGTGCGTGCGACTAGACGTATGCGTGTAGACTAGCTGCAAACTGCTCATAACTGATTCTATCTCTTTTAGACACAATGCTACGTGAGACAGCGTGCTTTTTGGATGAAGACGAAAAAAAATACTGCATAAATAAAATAAATAAATAATTATAATTGCATAAGTTGATAAAAAATGCTATGCAATAGCTTTACCGCGGCAGTCCCCGAGTGCCACACGTATTTATTTTTTAGAAAAGCACTAACAAACTTTCGTTTAACATACATCCGCCATTAAGCGGCTCCGGTGCCCGAGCAAAACGGATCGAAACTCGTCATCATTTGGCTACTCTCGGAAGATGCACCCGTCGGGACTACTTATTTACATGGCAGCGTACGAGCGCTTACTCGTCAATTACGGATCGCTTCTATATAAAAACCTTTGAGCGAGCATTGACCGTACGACTGGCTGCCGACCGGCCGCATCAATCTCGCCGCATAAGCGAAAACGCATCAAGACCGCGCCGCCTGCGGAATGAATATGTGTTTGCAAAATTCACTTTAGATCCAACTTCGATCATTGTCACATCTATTTTTAGTTCATAATTTATTAATTTTAATCTATTCTTAATTAAATTTTTAATTTCATTTCTTCGTCCTTCGGCTGTAGCCTTCGTATTTGGCGCAGTCAATAGGATACTCGCGGAAGTCACAGCTGAGTATCCAAATCTACACGTGCCGCAGCTGAGGATGACCAGTATCCAAAATTCGACACGCTAAGAGACAAAAAATGAAACTGTAAGTACGCAAAACTCTCTTTTTGTGTTGCTTCCTTGTAGTCCCTAATTTCCAAGATTTTTCACCCTAGAAATAAGGGTGGTGACGAGGCTGCATCACGACAGTCTCGTCAACAGCGATTAGATATTAACAGACTAGAGCTAGACTGTTCTTTTAGAGATAGCATGGAGGCTAACGCGGATTAAGATTTTAAGGCCTTACGCCCAGTGCCAGCCAGACTTTGATGGCAATCCTAATGTACTGACCCGGTTCATCAAAATCTGCGACGAGATTGTCACCAGATATTTAACTGCAGAGCCAGGTTCGGAATTGAATAATTTATCGTTAATTAGTGTGCATTTTAAACAAGATTACCGGCCCAGCCGCTACTATAATAAATTTGAATGACATTCCCGATAGTTGGCAAGGCATTCGCGATGCGTTGATTAATAATTTCGCGGATCAGAGGGATGAAACCACTCTGTATAATGACCTCTCTTTGGCCTCTCAAGGTTCAAGAACACCACAGCAATTTTACGATCATTGTCAGACCCTGTTTTGTACAATTATGACGTACATATCTTTGCATGAAGATATTCCCACAACCATTGAGGCAAAACGTGTGTTATATAAGAAGTTGGCTATGCAGGCTTTTGTGCTGCTATTGACTTCGATCAGCCTCAGGCTACCACCAGCCAATAGAGAAATTTTCGGAAGGGTTCAATGTCAAACAAGCCAAAATAAAAGTAAATCTGCAGACTCAAAGACAGTTACCTTATGTTCAAATTTCCAATCCACCCTTAAGGTTCCTCATTGACACAGGCGCAAATCAATCTTTTAAAAGTCCAGAAGCGGCGAGGACTTACTTTTAAAACATTCAATTAAACTATGACCCTTTTGAAGTCACCAATGTAAACGCCACCAGCAGGAATAATTACTCGATAACACTCCCTACCTTCACGAAATTTAATTACATCGACCCTATGAAGCTATTCGTTTACAGATTTAACGATCACTTCTATGGTCTCATTGGACTTGACCTATTAACTTATTAAATTATGAGGATATTGTCCTAGCTCATAGCTCAAAATTACTAAAACTCCCGATTAATACCTCTTGATGGTGAGGTATATGTGCCCGAACAGGTTCTGTGTAACTGTATTATCCATGAGTGTATTACCAATGTAATTAAAGGCAGGGGTGTAGTAGAAGTGATGAACCCCAGTAATAATGAGATAATACTCTCGTTAGATCGCCCCACTCACGCCGAGATGTTCAACGTGGAGTCATTCTCTCACGCACACGGCGATAACCGTGCGAAGGACGTAATCTCTCGACTACGTACCGACCACCTTAATGAAGATAAAAGAGCCAACCTAATAAACTTATGTAAAAACTAGTCGGACGTATTTTATCTTGAAGGCGAAAACCTCACCTTCACTAACAAAATTAACCACCGGATCCGAACGATGGATGAAATTCCCTTGTACACTAAGAGTTACCGGTACCCGTTTGTACATCGGCAAGAGGTAACCGATCAAATGGGTAAGATGTTGACCCAAGGCATTATAAGACCTTCAGAATCGGCATGGAGGTTACCAATTTGGGTTGTTCCTAAGAAAGCAGACGCCTCTGGCACGCAGAAGTGGCGCCTAATGGTGGACTTCCGTAAACTCAATTTAAAAACAATAGACGATTAGTACCCGATTCCTAATATAGCGGACGTTTTGGACAAACTGGGCAAGTGTCAATATTTTACAACGCTTGACCTTGCCAGTGGGTTCTATCAGGTAGAGATAGACCCTGAGGACGTGCCTAAGACGTGGAGCATGGCCACTTCGAATTTCTCCGGATGCCCATGGGCCTCAAAAACTCGCCTTCCACGTTTCAACGTGTGATGGATAACATCCTACGAGGCCTACAGAACCAGATTTGTCTAGTGTACCTGGACGACATCATCGTCTTTAGTACCTCCCTTCAGGAGCACATTGATAACCTCCAAAAAGTCTTTAACAGATTGCGTGAGTCCAACTTTAAAATTCAGATGGACAAGTCCGAATTCTTATAGTTGGAAACGGCCTATCTTGGTCACATCATCAGCCGTAAAGGAGTAAAACCGAATCCGGCTAAAATTTCGGTAATTGAAAAATACCCTGTACCTAAAACAGTCAAGGAAATAAAGCAATTCCTAGGATTGCTAGGGTATTATCGCAAATTAATCCCAGATTTCGCGCGGTTAACCAAGCCGCTAACCAAATGCCTTAAGAATGGTAGGAAAATAGTCCTGGACGGCAATTATGTTCATTGTTTCGAGCAATGCAAGAAACTCTTAACAAATGATCCCATTCTGCAGTACCCTGATTTCACGAGGGAATTCAATCTTACCACAAACGCCTCCAATAACACTATTGGTGCCGTTCTCTTCCAAGGCCCAGTAGGCTTCGACATGCCCGTGTCGTACGCGTCACGTACCCTAAACGATAGCGAGCTTAATTATAGCACTATAGAGAAGGAGCTACTCGCAATCGTTTGGGCCACGAAATACTTTCGGCCGAATCTGTTCGGACGAAAATTCAAGATACTTACCGATCACAAGCCCTTGCAATGGGTAATGAGCCTCAAAGAACCCAATTCCCGCCTTACCAGGTGGCGTCTCAAACTTAGCGAGTACGACTTTGACGTCATTTATAAAAAAGGCAAGCTGAACACCAATGCTGATGCCTTATCCCGGGTGGAAATACATAACGAGGAGATTAACTCCATCATTGAAGAGCTAAAAGAGCTTAGTTCCTTCATTGTAAATCCATCGGAAATCCAACCCCTACTCGGTCTTTACGAAATAATTCCAATAATACAAAGTAATTTCAAAATCTCCTCCATGAAACTTGTACTGACAAAGATAGAGTTAGAAAACGTAAAAGAATACTTACGACAGCAAGACATAATCCGACTTTACCATAATGGCAAGACCAATCACAGGGGAATAAACGAGTGTTACCTGTCATTATCTAGACGATATTATTGGCCAAAAATGAAAGATGAAATAACCAAATTCATAAATGAGTGCATGGTGCACTGCGGCCAAGCAAAATATGATAGAAATCCCATTAAACAACAATTTAAAGTGGTACCACCCCCCAGTAAACTTTAGAAATAGTCCATATGGACCTTCTTACTATTGAAAATGAGAAATACCTCACTTTCATAGACGTATTTTCGAAATACGGCAAGGCCTAAAAGATGGCACTGCTATAAGTATTCTGCAAGCTCTATTAAAGTTCTCTTCACACCACGGGTTACCCCTCACAATCGTAACTGATAATGGAACGGAGTTTACGAATAAGCTGCTTTCCGAATTCCTACGTATCCATAAGATACACCACCACAAAACTTTACCACATTCGCCCAATGATAACGGGAACATTGAGCGTTTTCACTCAACAATCATTGAACATCTTAGAATACTAAAATTACAACGAAAAGGAGAACCTAGTGTCAACCTCATTCCGTACGCTTTAATAGCCTTCAACAGCTCTGTTCACAGCTTCACCAAGTGTAGACCCCAAGACATACTAAGAGGGCATTTCGACCCGAGAGACCCAATAGACTTTGACCTGACACAACACTTACTGCAATAATACGTACAGAACCATAGGGATCAAATGAAAACCGTTTACGAAATTATTAACGAAACTTCCCTACAGGACAGAACTAATTTGATCGATAGCAGAAATAAGGACAGATAACCAGAGATAGACTACCAACCTGACCAACAGGTATTCATGAAGAATCCCGGTGCAAGCCGTCGAAAACTAGCCCCTCGATTTACTCAAGACACGGTCTTAGCCAATATGCCCATCCACATCTACACGTCCAAACGACGTGGCCCGTGGCAAAGTTACGTATGAAACGACCACCTAATATAACAAAATTGTTACAAAATACTGACGATGCTGATAGTGCCATTCGTGCTCGGAAAGGAGATAAAACTTGAGAGTCTCGAAGATGGACCAGGCTTGCTTCATCCTTTTAGACTTGGACAAAAAAAACTCATAACCCACTACCATAGTTTCCTTCAGTATATTAGACTTGATGAGATTGACACTAAAGTGCAAACCATACTGGACCAACTAACCAACTATAAATCCCAACTTAGCAACGAAACTTTTGCACTTTACGAAATACAAGTCGAATACTTAGCTTCCAAGTTAACTACTATCCTTAATCATCTTAATAACTTAGAATCAAATAGAGCAAAAAGAGGTCTAGTTGACGGATTAGGCTCTATTGTAAAAAGTATAACCGGAAACTTAGACTATCAGGATGCAATAATATATGATAATGCCATTAAAATTTTGGAAAATAACCAAAATAAAGTTTTAAATTAATTAAATTCCCACGTCAGTATAAATACGGAATGGATGTCCCAACACACCAACGTAATCAACAAAATAGTCGATAATCAAAAAATAATTAACAGTACATTGAAATTACTTATTGATAGAGATGCGTACAGAGATTATAAATCTTATTAAGTATGCAAAATTCGCCCAAATGCTTGCCATAATTACAGAAAATACAAATGACACATTAGACGAATTAATTAGGATAGAAAACGTCCTTACTTTTATTCGTGCGTCAAGTTTGCATATATCCATGTTAGATGTTAAGGTAATTAAGAAAATTGTATCATAAAATCTGGGTAATATTTCAGCGGGAAACAGATTGTTATTATTTTCAAAGTTCCCATTGAGAGAAATCGCTGTACAACTTCTATAAACTGTCCATAGCTCCTAACAAGCATAACCAAACCATAGCATAGCAACCAATAAAAATAGGTATGTGTACATAGAGGCTAAATGCCCGAAGGTGGATGACACATTCCTTTGCGTAGAAACTACCGTGCACCATGTTCGCACGCAATTCGATTGCATTCAAAATTTATTAATAAATCAAGACTTCGAGATTCTTGCAGCCTCACCACCATCGAACAACAGAAGGAAGCCATGGAACAGCTGGATGATAGAAATTACATCTTATCATTTCCGCGCTCTATTAAAGTCAAGCTAACGTGTGACCGAGAAGAATACAGTGTGATGCGAGGCAGCTATCTAGTAACCATCCCCAAAAACTGCAACATTAGAACACCTGAACTTACGATAACCAACATGGATGACCAAGTCGCAGGACAACCGCTGAAGTTAATGAAAATCTCCCATGACCAGAGCGCCGTCACCCAGCCTTCACTGAAAATCAAACTAAATTCCATTGACTTAACAAATTTACACGCCACTCAAGGTTAGTCTCCCTGCAAACACCACTTCGACTAGATGACCAGAGCAGCTACAGCACCCTATACCATACCACTATCCCGTTGTATGTGATATGTATAAGCGCGATCCTACGTACACTTACCCTCACTGTGCGAAGATACTACTCCAAAGTTTCAAAGCCACGAAAGTCAAATCCTGTCAAACATACTTACGAAGACCTGAAAACGGCGCCGACCATATCCCAGGTGTCAGCAACATTTTCCATGAGAGTATGAAAAATAGTCGCTGTTCTTCGGGAGGGAGGAATTACGGATCGCTTCTATATAAAAACCTTTGAGCGAGCATTGACCTAGATACGACTGGCTTCCGACCGCCGCATCAATCTCCCCGCATCAGCGAAAACGCATCAAGACCGCGCCGCCTGGCGCAATGAATACGTGTTTGCGAAATTCACTTTAGATCCAACTTCGATCATTGTCACATCTATTTTTAGTTCATAATTTATTAATTGTAATCTATTCTTAATTTAATTTTTAATTTCATTTCTTCGTTTTTTTAAGTCCTTCGGCTGTAGCCTTCGTATTTAGGCGGGCCCCCCTTTTTAGGCCACCTTCCCCTACAGGTTTTACAGAAGTTACATTCTTAACCATTCACATCCCAAGCCGTGTTTTCGCGATTGACGGGTTAAAAGTTCCCAGAAATCCGTTGTCGTGTCGGATGCTGTGCGGCCAAAAAGCGGCAGGCCGAGGACAAAGAAACACACCTATTTCTGAACACAGCAAAATTTTTTTCGACGTCGTGAAAAACGAGCAGACATCCCACCTGCTTGATGGTAAGTGGTAACTGTCGCCCATAACATCTACGATTCATGCATTTAGGTTGCAGACAACAAAAATGTGGAACAACAGGTGGGTTGTGACTGTGTGATGAGGACTAAGATTAGCCTTCAAACCGAAACACAACAATGCATACATTGTTGCTTGGCGGCAGAAATAGATAAGGCGATGGTACTCACCCAGGCAAATTCGTCAGATTTGATAAAGTCCTACCATCTGAATTTACATAAAGCCACAAAACGTGACATATGAAAGATGCAATACAAAAGCTTTACCGAGAGGAAAACAAAATAAGGCGTAGGTTTGGAACACAGATACTCGAAGAATCCGGTGACCAGATAGACGTGAAAGTAACAAGTGATCGTGTCAATTGTTTTGATATGCACTGCGGTCAACTCGAGTGCTGTAATACTTTGCAACATTTCTCCAACAGGTAAGCCTCCGATAACGTCCGCTAGGAATCCGCGGGCCAAGTAATGCAGCAAGCATTTACAGTAACTGGTTATTAGTACACCATTTTCCGCATAGTATGGTAGCTGAAAAGGAATAGCTTGGTGATTTTTTGTAGGTGATGTAGTTACTAAAAAAACCAACATTATATTCAAGGAAGCAATGCTCATAAGTTTGAATAACTGAAATAAATAAGACACGATTTTGAAAATTCTTATGAGGTTCTATTTATAAAACGATTTTCTTTTTTAAATTCCTATCAGTGTTGTGATGATGCTATTTCGGATTATTCGTAAATCAAGGTAGGCGCTACGAATCCCGGAGTGCTATGGGTGCTATGGTGATCCTAAGTATATAAAGTAAATCTAAAAAGAGGAAAGTTTGAATGTTGAGGGTTTTTCAGAAAATGTCATCTGATAAACCATCCATCTGCACCAACAGTAAACCGCTGGCCAGACAGAAAAGACGTAAGTCGAAGACAGGGCACAGACAGGACGCGGTCGCGACTTTTTAAACATACAGAAAAGACGGGGCAGGGACGCGGCAGCGTCGCGGACCAGTCAAGAACGCAGGCAAGTCAAGGACAGCAAGCGCTGCGTGCGAGGCCCGGTTGCCCGCGCCCCGCCCGAAACCCCGGTCTCGCCCGTGGCGCGCCCGTGCCCGGTCCTTTCTGTATGTTTTGCAAAAGGGCGAAGTGTCTGCATCGCGTCCGCGCCCTGTCTTTGCTGTATGTTCTGCGTCGCGACGTTTCTATACATTTTATATGAAAGTAAATTGAACGGGCGCCGCGTCTGCGACGTGTCTGCGTCTTACGTCTTTTCTGTGTGGCCGCTCGCTTAGAGGGAAGGGAGGGAAAAAAATATCATAATTAGGTACTAACAAATAGCTTGAAGCAAATGTCAAAAAGTGTAACCGTACTGCAAATGCTTTCAATTAGATTTAATAAGTTCATAAAATAGGCTCCAGCTCCACCTGAAGATAAGTAATCTATTATTATAATCTGTAAAACATAGACCCGGTGACGGTGTCGCTGTTGTTGAAAACAAAATAACATTTAAAAATGGCGACACTTAGCCCGGCTTGCAACAAATTGAAATGTAATGTAATTTTCTATGAAATATTGCGTTTATTTTAAGCTTAAATGTAATTAAGAATTTGGTGCAAGCCCGCCTTAAGTTCCATTTCGGCCACCGGGTCAGAGAAGTTTGTGGTACGTAATGTACCTACTTGTTTGTACTTTCACTACACATATTATCAGGTTTGTTACCACGGTTGGTATTGTTTTTAAAAAGAGTACTTGGTATTTTTAAACAATATCCATCCAAAAATGAAGTTTACTTTGGAAGTTGAAGAACAACGGAAGCTTGCGTTCTTGGATGTATTGGTGATAGCTAAAGTGGATGGAACTTTGGGTCACTCTGTCTACAGAGAAATAACACACACAGATAAGTATTTGCATGCGACTTCTCACCATCACCCACGTCATCTAGATTCTGTGGTGAGATCACTGACAGACAGAGCTTACGATATATGTGATGCCAACCATGTATCACAATAGCTGGAGCATGTAAAGACTGTTCCTAGGTGTAGCGAGTACAGCATGACAGCCTGTAAATCAAAACGCACACCAAGAACGTACTAACACACATACAACAACAGTATTAACCGTGGTAACAAATCCGATAATATGAGTAGTGAAAGTGTAGTGAATAACAACGAAAGTCTTAAAACTTATATTATTTGTCTGTAACTGTAATCTAATTATAGAAAACAAACCTCGCATTGCTCTGTTTAAAATGCTTAAACAAACAAACATCATTCTGATACACATCCAAACTTTGACAAATCTGCAATATAAAGACGGTGTGTTACTGGTGTTCCTAACTATTGCTTACACGGTAGGTCTCTGTAGGATTTATTAACCCTTGTCCCTGGGGCATGGAGATGAAGAAAGTGTTAAAAATACTCAATTCAAAATTCTACCTTTTTACGCCATACCGCCAGCTGTCAATAAATGGGGCTGGTACCGTATCGCTAATATTCTGCAGGGACCCACCACAACTCTTTACAGTAATACTAACATAAGACTCGTTTATGACAATTATACCGAAGGAACACTAGATTGTAGTTTACTGATGAGCGTGGTGCGTTGCGCGTGCGCTGCGTACGCTCCAGGTGTTGTATTGCCGGCCTTTCAGGCATTACTTCGGGCGCGCCACAACAAAACCCGTAATTTATTTATTTATTCCACAACTTTACAGTCTTTCAGTTTAAGTGTGCAATGGATTCGTATAACAGCGCCCGGAGTCTACGCACGCGTACGTGTAACGCTCAACGCAGCGTACGCCCAAAGGCCTACAGAGTGCTCAACTGGCCCCGCTAGCTTAACGGACTCTAGGCTCAGATGATCCCGAAGGGAAACTAACTTTAAAATTAATTACTTTATCTTGAAAAGAAGTTTAAAAAGTACATGAAACAAACAGACTATAAATAAATACAAAATAATTCCTTACCTATTTTCGGGTGAACTAAATAAAGTAACATCAGCCTTAAATATATACGTTGCATCGTTGTACACCAAATTTTGCATATTTTCAGGTAGAACTATAATTGTTTTACGATGCTCGTGACACATTCGTGTATCCAACTTCTTCTGATACTGTAACGAAAAGAAAACGAATGAGCATTTTTTTTCTGATAAAATTGAGAAAAATCATAAGTGGAAATGGCTATTTGCATAAGAAGGCTTTCACTTGCGATTTAGTGCCACGACACACCTTCCTTACGGTGCCGAAGGTCCTCGTTTGTCGTGCCTTGATATTAGCAAAATATAGCCATGAAGTCTCAAAATACAGCCGGGCCATCATTTATATACGCCCGTCGCGGTTAAGCAGCACGAGTAAGTCGCAGATTTGATTTAACGAAAAGGAATAAAAAGAAACCCCTAAATTGAAAAAACGAGTACTAACATCTTGGTGCTTTTTTACAAATGCTTGAAATAAACGAACGAAAGTTGGTTCTAACTCCTTTATTCCGATTTCAAAAAGTTTAAAATCATCTTTATAACGTTTTAATGTTTTGTAAAAGTCTCGAATGTTTATTGACAATATCTGAAAAGAAAAAGGGATTTTAAATAATTAACAGAAAAAACGGATTTTATTGATAGATAAAAAACGTAAATAATTTAATTAAAACAGTGCGATACGAAGTGCTACGTGTCGCGTGGCGACACTCGAACTCGTGTCCGCTCCGGACGATTTCGTCCTTTTCTTAAACTTGTCCTTTTTCAATCTTGACACTTTCCTAACTCGTCTCATTTTTAACTTGTCTTAGTTTTATATCGTCATTTTCCTGGATCGGCTTTTTCCTAGTTGGTCTATTTTTCAAACTCGACACTTTCCTAACTTGTTTCTGTTTTAAACAAGCTGGCCCGGCGCGACTTTGTTCGCGTGGTGACCTACGCTACCCTACTCTACTCTAAAAATAATCATCTTGGCGTTAATGTCCCGGTTGTGCCCCCGAGAACGACGGCCCGGGGTCCGCCTTGACCATGATCCAAGATTTGGCGATCAGGTAATTACAGTGGAGCGACTACCATCTCACTACCGTAACCCTGTTACCAGGGGAACCTGACCAGAGTGGATCATGGTTACAAATTCAGTTGCCTGAATTTGCAGGTTTCATCATATCAACCGAAAGACTGATGGGCGGCGACCTCCCCAGAGATCTCCACCAAAGCTTATCCTGTGCCTTCCCCATCCAGCTGGTACCTGCGAATCTTCCCCTCCCTACCCTACCCTACTCTACGCTGCTCCTTTGTCGTATTCTTCAGTATGAACTGAAGAACTGTTTTCATCTTTAACGATAGACTATGACATGACCGCTCAAATCGCCACCCACAACAATACCCTGCGACAACGGAATAGTCAGTAGCTCCTTCATTTGCTACCAGAACAACGCCTTGTTCGCATTGCTACTGCCGAGGCTCTCCCGGAACTCTTGAGAGCACTCCTCCCTCGCCGTTGTCCCTACTCAGAGAAACCGCATACAGCAGCCGTTCACAACTATCTGCCTAGTGAGTAAGGAGCTACGTGCAGGTGAGGTTAGCTTGGGCATCTAAAATTGTAGTGGGGCCCCATAACTCCCCTTTAGTACTCTATTTAAAATGTGTTTAATCTAGTTTGTGTTGATACTAGGAGCACATGACTTACCAGGAGTGAGAAAAACACATTGATGAAAAAAATTATGACAAGACAGGAAATAAAAAATTTCAAAAAATTACCAGTTGACACCACATTTTCAAAGTTTAAAAAAAATGACGAGTTAGGAAAGTGACAAGTTTGAAAAATGACAAGTTTAAGAAAATGACGAAATCGTCCGGAACGCTCGTGTCACGTCGGTCGTAGTCCGTGTATTTTGTATCCAGGGATGGCGAAGCTTTATTGTCAATCGGGTCATATTTTATAAAATCAAACAATAATGTGGCCAGGACGTGCCGTCAATGAATCCTGACTTAGTGATGAATGTTCAAAAGGAGCACAGTATAACAGAAGCTCGCGTGTTTCTAATAATAAAGTACAAATGAATTAAAGAGCGAGCGTAACTATCGAATAATTAAAGTAAATACTAATAAATATTTCTTTTTGTTTAAAATCATATTACCTATGTAATAAAATAAAATGTCTGATATGAGGTAAAATTATCTTAATTCATGCGAATCTAGATTTTGGATTAAAACGATGTAAGTACAAATTATTATAATTATATTACTCAAAACAAAATAAGCGCCATTATAAATTTTATACTCATACCGATTTAATAATTTCGTCCCATAATATATAATTCTTGAGTGTAGTGTTAGCATGAGTATTAACAAACATGAAGCGAGTTTAACAGTAGCATCGTTTTTAATTAGGCAATATAAACTTTGATAATTTCGAACGCCCGAAATTGCCCTGTTTTAATGTGATTTTTAAAGTCATAAGTGTGGAGCCTTTCCAAATATTCTAACTTAGGGTCTACATAAACGTTCTTGCTCGCTATGGCGTGGATTCGAAGACATGTGGACGTGCAAACCACAACCAGAGTCATAACATTGCTTGAAGAGTGCCATTCGCCATAGCTCTTCAACAATTTTATTTAAGGTAGCTTAGCAAAATTTAGAATATTCGGAAAGGATCCACCCACACTTTATTTAGCTTCATAAATCACCTTAAAACAGGGCAAATTCGGGTGTTCCAAAAAAATAAATGTTTATGTCTTATGTATCGATGTATGTAAGCGACTGTTAAACTTACAAAATGTTTGTTAACATTTATGCTTATACCACATAAAAATCATCCATAACAGAATGCTTTAAATTGATTAAATATCTAAATTTAAAAGGCTGATGACTGTTAAAAGTTATACATGGACATACCTCACAGTCAGTCTCCGTTATGAAAGTCCTCAGAGAAGCTCTGCCTAGAAACACAGCGCAGGGGACTAGCATCTCGGCGTTGATAGTATACGTTTTCACCAACTGGCCAGAATCGTCCGGATACTCGCATTTGGCAGTACCCTACAACGATTGTATGAAGTACGTTTCGATAAAAAATTACAGAAGTAGAGCACGACAATGGTAAGTATTTTCGATAGAAATCTAAAAAAATTTACATATTTAATGTATTATGAACAGAAATTTAAAAAAGAAACTATATTCTATTCTGCGGATAATACTTATTGTTATCGTGCTACTGGCTACCACAACCTAAACACATTGCACCCATTGTTGCTTGTCGGGTGAGATAGTTAAGTGTTGACATTTTCTAGTTCATTAAAAACTAGCTTTTGCCCGTGACCTCGTCCGCGTAAAAATGTAGCAATGGTTTTTAGGGCAGTTTACGTTTTTCCCGAGCGACAATTTTAAATTACTTTCCTAAAGCTACTTTTACGGAGAGGTCAAGCTGTATCTCTGGTTTTAGCCAACCGAATTAAATAAAACAAGGCCGAGATTTTCAAAGTTGGACCCCAAACTACCAAATTGTGAAAACCCCATCAAAATCAATTTGGCGCCATTTCCACATTTCTTAAAGTTTAGCTGGTCTATTGTGGTTCTACATCAGGTGTTCCCGTTTTAAAAATCAATTACACCCTATATGTATATTGCCCAGGCTTAATAGCTCTACAAAAAAAAAGTTTCATTCAAATCCGTCTAGTAGTTCCGAAAATTAGCGTGTACAAATAGACAAATAGACAGATTTTTTTCAATTCTGAATCTAATACAGTTTCTTCTTCGCTCTCAAATTTTTTAAAGTATATTTAATGTACAGACACACTTTTTTACGATTTTATTATATTATGTATACTTAGATGTGAAACATTGAATACAGTCAGATTTTGATGTTGAGCCACATGCATATCATGCATACATGCATCTATAGAACGAGATGTGACGTAAGTATGTAGCTTAACATTCATTATCTGCCGACGAGCGAGATCTCATTTCTCATTCATTATCTAACTCCATGAGCGAGAGAATCGCGACGAGTCCGCTCTTCTATCATTCGGGTGATCTCCACGAGACGGCGATTATTCACCTTACTTATAATACGTATTACGTAGAAACATTGTAAACCTCGATATTTTATGATATATTGGTTTCTCGTCTATAATTTCTATACCGAACATCCTACCGTATAACAATTTAAAGAGCATGAAATGTTGATTTAATATTTCGGTCAAGCGGTGTAGAAGAAAACATATTCATATCCGGGCGTGGGCGGCAGCATGGCACAGCTGCAAGGCACTATGGTCACCGCGAGAACTCATCACCACCGTTAGTTAAGGTACAAATTAGACGCAGATCTTCATGCTCATACATTTTAAAAAAAGTATTTTATTTTTATTTTATTCGTATATTCGGTGTAAAAGTTATGAGCACACTCATAGCGTTATTATAGAATTAAGTGGTACGACGATAATATCGTCCCGATTCCCTTGCTCGTAGAAGTGGCACCTAACACTAATTTATAACAGACTCAAGTATATAACACTTACACATACAAGCAAATGAAATGAATTGGTTTATTTCAGACTCAGTTAATTTTTTGTTTTACATGTCCATAAGTTTAGTGTTAGTACCTACTTATACATATAATGCAGCTTACTAATATCTATAATCCATATAATTTTTTTTAACAACTTATGACTTACATTGACTATCCAAGTGATGTTCCGGCATTTACTTCCAAATAAGTACAACGGCGTTGCAGCAGGCAATAGAATAAATGTCGCTGCCTGTGCTAGGTCTCTGATAAGTTGATAACTTGCGTTATGAAAAATTTTGGAATCTGCTATTATTTTCTCAGCAACTGCCCCGTGATATTTATAATAAACTTCGCGAGGTTCGTTTATCAATGCAATCGGTTTTAGAACATCGACACCTTCATAGTATTTAAAATGGACATCTAAATATTGCATCAATCGACGAAGTAGATCAGGATGAATTTCATAATTTATCATATGCATTTTAAGAGTGCTAACAAATCTATGATATCGAACACTTTGTTTATATTTTAAGTATAATTCCGCCAGAAACTTGCTTCTTAGAAAAACCATTATAATAAACCCTAAAAAGGATATAATTACCCCAATGCCCAGGTCAGTGTAAGAGGTCGGCCTTGAGCTAACAAACAAAATTTGGGTAATAAACCCTTCCAATACATTTAACACTTTGTAAGGTTTCAAATGACAGTCTTTACTTTCGTGATAAGAGCAAACATTTGTGCCGAAGAAAAAAATTGTGCTCATAGAAGGAAAAAATCTGAGTAAAATAAATAGAAAATAGGAACATACATAGACACATGTGAATTGTGTGCATAAAAGAGTATATAGAGTCGAACTAAGCGGATCATTTTTCCAAGACTCTGAAGCAGTATTCCTTGTAAAAAAGATGTGAATTTTGATTAGTCTGTTAAAAGTAATAATTCTGTTCAGCATTATACGTTTCGAATCAACAAAGTTATTAATAAAGGGACTAGAAATAATATCTAATACAAATTGTTGTGTTTTGCATCTCGCTATAACCACAGATGTAAAATTGTTGGTTTGTTTTCTATCCAATGCAGTCACCAATGACAATAATATATCTCCAATGTAAATAAGATCAACAAAAAATTGCAAAAACTTAAACCAAGTTGCCATTTTGTATCTTGTCAAATTAGGAGGATATAGTATAACCACGAAAGCCACTGTGACCTCCATTATTCGATGCCACGCATTATTAAATGAGGAATTTGGGAATATTATCCAAGGAAAAGTGTATTTGGCGAATATAGACTGGCTTTGTAACTGATTCTCACTGCATAAAACTAGTTGTCCAATAAACTTGGGGCAGTGGCTATGCATTTTTTCTGAAGATATTGAACATTTTGAAGCTTCTTGTTTGTTCGCTTGAAATTTGGAAACCGCATTAGCAACCTCCCACCATTGCTTTTTAAGCCAAGCAATCCCTTCAACTTCAGACCGGTCATTGTTCTGTTTTTCTTGTTTGCAGGCATGTAAGTTCCGTGCATGCTTAATACGATCTTCTGCGTGCTTCATAACGTAACAGCGATCGGCAGGAAACCTGTGGTTTGCTTCTATAATACTTCCTCTTGATAAAACAAGTATTTCACAGTAAGTTAAGCAATGAACTGAAACTTTTCTGTTTAATGGAGGTAAATAAAAACTGATATCTCCAATCAGAGTTCCCCCCGATACAGATAATAATGGAGAAGTGTTATCGTCTGTCGATATGAACTGGACCACTCCAGACTTTATATAATACACATTTGTGTAACAATGAACTCCAGAGAAAAAACGTTCACCAGGCAATTTATATTCCAGTTTCAATTTTTCGCCCAGCCAACGTTTATACTCTCTAGAAGTATCTCTTAAGGCAGGGCTATGGTAAAAGATGGTCCAAAATAAATCTTGCTGAACATCATTCAAAAGAAATCGGGGCAACATATTTATGACAACAGGTAAGCAAGTGATACCTTTATGCACTTTCCAAGACAAATCGTAAAATTTGTCAACATTTATGTAGGCCTGATGTGACGTATTCCTTCTGTTGATTTCTTCTACTATCCTTTTAGCACGTAGATGAAATACAGTTTTTTTCTGCGCTCTTAATATGCATTCTGCAAACGTCTTTGGTAGACATACGAGATTGTTGAGCCAGTACGTCATAAACGCAAACATTATACAATTTATAATCCCTAATAATGTTTTGGGATCCATATCATCGAAAACTTTGTTAACTAAGAACATAGTTGCTAAAGAGGTACTCAGTATGTATGCGTTGTATCCTTCACTTGCATTTGTAATACTTGGGTACTAAAACATTGAGCAAAGATTACAATCATCATTAGTTTGTTCATTTAAGTACCTAGTTCAAGTCAATGGTATTATTTACCTTATCGAGGAGTAAAGCACGCCAATCATATACTTGTGTTCTGCAGCCACCACACAAACCATTAAATGTTACGAGCAGTATAAAGCAGGATGCTCCATTTATTAACAGCGAAAGAAATAATCCATACCCAGCTAAAAGTTGCATAATTGAATGGGTATTTTTCAAACAGAAAAAATCGATCACTCTGTAAATGCTGCAAATGAAATGAAACGTTATAAGTAAGTAATTACTTCGTACGTCATGGAGTTATGTGATTTCAACGCTCAATGCTCCGGACTATTGAATAGTATCTCTAGCGATTTATTTTTCTATCTATCTCTTACGTCATCGAGTGCTACAATAATTTCACTTTGTAGCGATATTAGGTTAAGGGGACCCACAAAACGTTGGTCTGCCCTTGCATAACCTTATATGAGCAGTACTTCATATGAGGTCGAACCTGTGCTTTGTAAGCACAAAAGTCAATGCTCCGGTATAAAGCCTACCCCAAGTCGTTATTTGAAGTGTATTTGGTTTTATCTCTATATTCGAGTTCGATCGATATGTCGATGACAAAGATTCCGATACTCTTCGAGATGGTAAAGGGAACGTTCTGAAACCATGGTACTTACCTACTACTTTAAAGGGCTGTATGATTTGTTTCGATTGAAACATAAATTGGACCAGTTATAGGCGGTTTGCTCATTTAACAATTAAGCTACCTAAACTTTTACAGTTAGCACTAGCTGACTGTTAAGGTTTTGATCAAGATTACCCTAAAACTATTATTCTTAAAGAACATTTGTACTTACATCAACACCTCATTGAATGACAAAATATTTGGCCAAACCACAGTGTCTGGGCACGTGCTCTTCGTAGCTAAGTCTCTCATAGGTATTACCGATAATATATCCAGAAATAACAAACCCATTGACTTAGGTAGATGTTCTCTTTTCGTTGCTTCATCGACGACTTGCCTGTGTAATTTAAATTGATCTTATTTTTACTATCCTGTAGCAGAACGCTTATTGTCAAATTCAGCTCGTATGCCAGATTACGTCCAAACAAATTTAAATGCGCGAGACTTACAGAATAGATACATCTTCTTACATAGCTAAAACAATGTCACTTCCCGCGGTCTGTCCCTATGTTTCTCTGTACGCTTAGATCTTTTATACTACGCAACGGATTTTAATACAGTTTTCAAGAATAGACAGAGAGGTTTATAGATTAGGACAACTCGCAAACGCATTCGCGGCGGGCCAGCTAGTCGATACTAATATTATAAGTTATAGTTGCTTGATTGTGTGTAGATATGTTTGTAATGGATAAACTCAAAAACTACATAACCGTTTTTATCATTATTTCACAAATAGAAAGCTACAGTATCAACAAGTAACATAGGCTATAGTTGATTATGCAATAAAACTGAATTACTGAATTATCTTCTAAAAATAAAGAGATCCCTAGGAAAATTGCAATGAAATAACCCAAGGTATCAAAATGTTGAATTTTAGCGCATAATTTCGGAACGACTGCAGCTATTTAACTAATTCTTACCACCAACTAAACCACGGTAGTGTTCTCCATACAGCATACACTGCAGACATAATATGCTACTGGAATATTTTTCTAGCATATCGTTTTGTGTTATTTTTTGTATTTTAAGGTTATTATTATTATTTTATATTAGGATTTATACCTTTATTTATTTATTTATTATTTATTTATTTAACAATTTATTGCACACAATATATAGTAAACAGAAATTACAAAAATGAAAGACGACACAACAGGCACTACTTATTACCTTTATATTTGGTTTGTTAGTTTTTATATTATTATTTGTATGCTACCTAGAGGTGATGTTTGTAATGCCAGTAATGACTTGAACGACAGTGCTGACTTTTTCTCTCTTTTCAAATTCGCAGAGTTCAGACAATAGCTTTCACAGTGTAACACAGTCTCTAGATGTTTCGCTGGAGTCTGCTTTTGTGGGGCTGACGAAGAACTTTAATGCCGTGCATATTAAGGCACAAAGTATTCCTGCACACCACGACGATCTCCTTGCCACCTTTTCAAAAAATCGTAACATTCACGCCATTCTTGTATCCGAAACCTTTTTGAAACCCTGCCTACCTTCTAACTCCTACTCCCTCCCAGCATTCTTTCTAATCCGCAATGATAGGACGGGCAAGGGTGGAGGAGGTGTTGCCATCTACCTCAGGAGTCATTTGCCTTATAATATTCTTGATAAATCTCTTTTAGACTATTCCAGTTCCTCAGAACACTTATTTATCGAGGTACTGTTTGGGCACTCAAAGCTGCTACAGGGTATATTCTACTGCCCTTCACTACATATTAATTATTTTTCAAAGTTAGATGTATTGGTGGAAAACTTGGTTCCCGTTGTCGACCATAATATCATCATATTTCAATATATGTCTTGTAAACAATGATTATGTTCACTCGATCCGCTACAAGAGACTCCGCGCTGTTATCGACTCCGCGAACCTTAACATACTCCCGCTTAGCACAACTCACAATTTTCCTAACTGCTCTCCATCATTGCTCGACCTTATCATTGTCTCCTCCACAGATCACGTTGCCAGCCACGGGCAATTTAATGCCGAGGCATTTTCCTATCACGATCTCCTTTTCCTTTCCTACAAAATCCGTGTTCCTAAACCTAAACCTCGCGTAGTGATGCAGCGTAGCTTCGGTGGTTTTGACGATGTTAAGTTTAAGTCAGATCTCAGCAGTGTCGATTGGGCTGCCGTTTACACAATTTGTTTGACTTGCATGCCCCTCTTCGGCCGGTGAAGTTGAAACACTTGCCCGCTCCCTGGCTTACAGAAGAAATTAAAGGATTGATGTCTAAAGGAATGCGGCTAAGGTGAAATTTCGTAATGACCCCACGAAGGAGAGGCATGACAGGTACAAGGAGCTTAGGAATCGCTGCAGCAGAATATGCAGAGAGGCGCAACGTCAGCATATACATAAATCTGTGGAGAACGGTAATCCAGCCAAGGCGTGGTCCTTTCTAAATTCGCTAGGTATCGGTAAGACCAAATCCACACCACCCGGTACCCTTGATCCTGAATCCTTAAATTCTCATTTCACATCCTGTTCCCCAATCCCTCTCTCCGTCAAACGTGCTACCTTATCTTCTCTTTTATCTATTGATCCTTCGTGTCATTCTTTTTCCTTCTTGCCTGTCACTCTGCGGGAAGTTGAAAAAAATATTTTAGCTATAAATTCTAATGCTCAAGGTGTAGACGGTATTGGTCGTAGAATGATTGTCCTTAGCTTGGAGGTGACGCTTCCTATACTCCATCATATTTTTTTATTTATCCCTTAGTACCTCCACTTTTCTCAGCTGTTGGCGTAAAGCTGCAGTTATCCCTATTCCTAAAGTCAGTAACCCTTCCACCCCTTCACAGTATCGACCTATCTCCATTTTGCCTTTCCTTTCCAAAATCCTGGAACGCCTTGTTCACCATCACCTTAGTGTGTTTGTCAACTCCGAAAACCTCCTCAGTCCCTTCCAATCTGGTTTCCGCCTTGGCCATAGCACAGCTACTGCTCTTACCAAGGTATCTGATGATGTACGCCTTGCAATGTCCAATCAGCAACTTACTGTTATAGCATTGCTAGACTTCAGTAATGCATTCAACACTGTGGATCACGACATCCTTCTCGCAATGTTGCGGTCGCTGCATCTGTCGGACGCTCTGGTTGAACGGTTTAGCAGCTATTTGCTTGGTCGCCAGCAGTGTATTCGTGCCGATGACAGAGTCTCAAACTATGCGGGTGTTCCCCAGGGCGGTGTACTATCTCCTCTTCTTTTTTTACACAATTTACACCCACGCCCCTGCCGATGAAATGGACACCGCAATTGCAGCGCTAAATGAGGATCTAAAAACTATCCTCGAGTGGAGTCTGGCTCATGGACTGGCGGTTAACCCTGACAAGTCGCAGGTTATTATAATTGGTGGGTCTAAGCAGGTGGGTCGACCTGTTTATGGTGGTGTTCCGCCCGTTATTTTCAATGGCGTAGTGCTCTGCTATAGTATCGTGGTCAAGAATTTGGGGGTATTCTTCGATACAACACTGTCTTGGTCCCATCACGTTGCTCAACTAAGTAGACGAATTTTCGCTGCAATTTCTGCCCTTAAAAGATGGAAAAATCCATTTCCGGTCAGGACCAAGGTTGAGCTTGCGCAAGCCCTCCTCCACCCTATACTAGACTACGCGGACGTCTGCTTCCTTGACCTCAATGAGGATCTCCTTAATAAACTCGAGCGTCTACAGAACATCGGTATACGGTTTATATATAGGCTGCGCAAGTTCGACCACGTCTCTGATTTTCGTAAGAAGCTGCAGTGGCTTCCGATTAGGCTGCGGCGGGACGAGCATGTGTTGGTGCTGCTGTATAAAATACTGTTCGATCCCCGTTCTCCCAAATACCTTAAAGGTGGGCTCAGATTCCAGAGTGCTGACCTAGTACGGGATCTTCGATCGGCGCTCGATAATACTCTGAGGCCACCGTTTACACGATCTGGCTATTTTAAAGAGTCCTTCACTGTGAAAGCTACCGTCTTGTGGAATCAGTTACATAAAGAGATTCGACACTCCAAGTCACTGACCTCTTTTAAGGCAAATTGCGCACGCATTTCCTCTCGCCTGGCATATGAATATTTATGTCCTTAATTGGCAATGTATTATTTAGTTTATGTAGGTGTATTGTTTATATATATTTTAGTTTTGTTATATGTGTATATTCGAATGTAGGTATATACTCGTATATCTGCTTTGTATTAAGTGTAAGTTCGCTAGTATAAGTTCATGTTGTTGACTTGCCTGTGTATCAAGCGGTTCTTTAGACAAATGTTGCCTGTTAGAGATCGCTTGCAGCGATAAGGCCGTCTTTGCCCACAGCTAGATATGGTTTTTGTCGGAACTTTTTAATTTAGTGTTTCTTGTGTAAGCAAAAAAGAATTTATCTATCTATCTATCTTTTTTTTTGGGTTTATAATTTGTAGGACAAGGTTTGTATGCATGAAAAAAAAAGGATAGGTAGGTGTAGGGTACGTACAGAATAGGTGTATTTTAGGGATAGAGTAGGTGTAGTTTAGGTGTAGGGTAGGTGTAGTTTAGGTGTAGTTTAGGTGTAGGGTAGGTGTAGTTTAGGTGTAGGGTAGGTGTGGTTTAGATGTACGGTACGTGTAGGGTGGGCGTAGAGTAGGTTTAGTGTTGGTGAAATAATAGTTCATAATAGAGCACAAACGGTTGTACTCAATTTTATTAACGTTAAGGCGATTTGAGTGAGCTTTCAACTTTGCAAAAGTACTCACGGGTTTCACAGAAGTATGCCATTTACTTAGCCACCGTTCTAAATTACAATTTTAACAATAGAATCAATAATCGAATCCACTAGGTATTGGAAACGTTTACGTACATAGCGTTTCACTTCAGTGTACCTATACACACTATTTAGTATCTAATAATAGCTATATAGTAAAGTTACTCACCTGTGTACCATATGCAAAATAATGTCTATAATATATATAAAATCTGACAGCTTCGTGAGGGATGCAATGTATTGCAAAATTTTATATTGTGGCAATCCCTTACAGGTATCAAAAGGATACACAGCTCTCAGAGGTCCCTATAAAAACATAATAAAATAATTTTTCTTTTGACGTAAAATGAGTAACGAACACAGTGATGAAACACCATCAAACAACTTTTATTTTAAAAGGACAGATCTTGGTAAAATATCAGGTCACCCGGCAGATAGTGCGAAAATGAACCCTATCTACAAAACCTGTGGATTTGTGTATCACCACTTTGTGGAACACCACTAGATAGTTTGCATAGATCGTTTGTAACTTAGATACATGATACCGCTATTTATCAGGTGCTGTTTGTCCGTTTTTCACTAGGTTTCAAAAAGCATTCGGTTTCAATAAGATATTTTTAAATGTTCGCGATTCATATAAATATTTATACATGTAACCATGATCCAAACTGGTCAGGTTTCCCTGTTAGCAGGGTCACGGAGATCAGATGGCAGTCGCTCTACTGTAATTTACTGATCTGCCAAATCCTGGGATTAATGTTCAGGGACCCCGGGCCCTTATGCGCGAGAGCACAATCGGGACATTACGCCAAGATGAGACATAATGAATAACGAACATTTAATCAAGTGTTAACCACGTGTAACAGACTAGGCACCTACCCAGTACTTTGGGACGTCCCACCCTTAATATTTAAATTCCAGGTACAAGATTTCGACGCCTTGAAGCCTTAAAAATCTGCTAAAAATCTCTGCCAGCGACCACAAACGTCGACCTGGTCAAGTTCGCAAGTGATAGCTGAATGTGAACAGCACAGGGGCCTTTAAGGAGTTTAAAGATCTCTTCAAAGGCCGCTGTGCTGAACGAAAAAAGGCGCAACTTATTATATTTGAGCCAGCTAAACAATTGGGATTTAAATGGAGACAGAGCTATATTCAGATAAGTTACAACTTACCGATGCGGTTTTGATGATGACCGCAGCTAAAACAAACATTTTAAAGGTCGGGTGGTATGGCAGGAATATAATGTTAATAAACTTTATTGGTTTATAGTACTCATCGACATCGTCAATGCCGACGTAAATTCTGCTGGATACAGCGCTGTGCCCAGTAGTTAAACTTGGCACAGTGGTCAACTGTTCTGATAAATGGGTTTGTATACCAGGAGAAGCCGCAGTTTCATCAGTTTGAACATTGCCTTCAGTCTTGTTATTAACTGACATTGTAAATTCTTAATATGAAAATTAATAGCTTAAAAGAAACAGGTTCTTAGTATATTAGTTTCATTTTTAACGTTAAATATTTCTTTTTAAATAAATATAAATTATAATAATATTTTTGATCTTATTAATGCTTTTCTTGTTTCAAAGTAAGATATGAAATCTATCCCACAGACTATGCTGATCTATCGTGATCTATCCAATGGTTTCTTTGGATTTCTTCGTCCACGTCAAAGTCCACGTTCATCCCATAGAGAAAATAAATAAACTATTGATCTTCGCTCGGAACTTCACAGAAATACAAACTCTTTACTAGAACTTAGACAAGACCATTTGGTTATTTGGCGATCTCCACGTCTAGGTCACCAAATGTATTTTTCCCTGACTTTATTGGAAGACCTTGTTAAGGTACCTGCCCTTACTGCCCCGTCTCAAAAATCCAACCTGTATACCTAATACACTCCTTTGCAAAAAAAAGTTTGTGGAATCCTCGGTTGTATTTCATTGAAATTATGTTTGGGTGAAGTTTTTTATGTATCCAGCCCAGAATTTCGTATCGATAGATCTTGGGTGGGCACCAGACCATTCTGGGGTAGGTACGGCCCACCCGCTCCCCACCCCTTTCACGCCTATGGTGGTACAAGCGACATTCAAAGGAAATTCCAGGAATCCTAGGATATTTTGGTTTTTCCACCTTAGGGCAAGTGGAACTTTTTCATCCAGACATCCAGATGTCTGAAAACAGTATAGCTCACTCAGCACACATGTACGGGCTACACCGCTGTCGCCCCGCCCACTGCTGCGCTACATCTACCGTAGCGCCGAGGCGTCGAAATACGCCACACGAGTGCAGCGCAGATGTTATTGTATGCTACGGGGCTGCTACGAGTTAACTGGCTAGTCAAGAGCAATTACCATAAACCTAAAGTAAAAGTTGATAAATATGGAAAATGCGGCAGAAGTTTGTCAGCACTATAGTAGGTGGAACAATGTGGTTTCTGCATGCACATACGGGATTATTGCTGCCATTTGAACTTCGAGCGCTCTCCACATGTGGACAGTTCCGCGGGAACACGAGAGTGTAGAGGGAGTATTCGCCTATATTCGTGTAGTCCCGTGCATGTTTGGCATGTCTCGCCTATTTCATAGACTAAGTAGAGATAGTTTGTTGTCGTCTCGATTCGATCGATTTTATATTTGTATTCCTTGTACTTTTTCCCGTAACAGGTTCGGGGTACACTTGACCATCATCCAGGATATTAGTAGATCAAGTAATTACAGTAGAGCAGCTGCCATCAGCTCTGTGACCCTGTTTACAGCAGATTAGCGATATTACACCGATGAATCGATATAATGTCGAAGCGTTTTGACACCCACCACATCCCTAATAGGCGAGAATGTAGAGGATCGACCAAAGTCCCGGGAAAAGTTTCGCCGAAAGTTTCGGCGGACATGTAGAGTACGCTTAAAGCAATTATCGGTTTAGCCGGTCGATTTAGGTCGGCCTTTTTGTAGCCGACTAGTCGGCCAGTCAGCTTGTCGGCTAAAGCCATAGTCGGCCCATCTCTAATTATTATTGTGAAAACAATCAGAATTTTGGCCGGTTTTGATTTTTATCATCAGGCAATGTTTTATTATAAAAAATTTAAATAAGTGATTAATGATAAAAACATCCGACTGCTATTAAAAAGCAAATGTAAAGCATAACATTGTTTTAAGTGTAGGTACCTATAAGTGATTTTTAACACTTTACGACTACGACAGTGAGAAGGAGAACCCCGTATGCTCCTTGGTATTGCAGATCCTGCGCGAGTGAATTGTGTTACACGCCGAGCAGAAGACACTTCCACAATCGCCCTTTACCATAAAGCCCTCTAGGATTGTTCTCTTAACCCGTTCGCTGCGGCCGCCTCTACAATTGAATCGTAATCGGCGTAACGCGAGTGCGCACGACTCGTCTGGCCGGTCCATACAACATTTTTAGATAATATCAGGCACGTTTTTAAGATATCACCTAAATGTGAACTAAGTAGCTATAGATAGGTAGGTACCTAAGCATTTAACTAATAGTAGGTAGTTAAATTCCTTATTCTTGCGTTAATTAACAATATTTTACTCACGGATCTGTAGTGAACACTGAACGAGTCCGGTGATATCGACTCTGATGTCAAGTCCCGTCTGCAGTTTGGTTGAAATGGCAAGAGCTCGCGGCAGTCAACTCTGCTGTGACCCTAAAATCTCGATCAAGCTTCAGGGGCTAGCTAACAAGAGCATATATTAGGCCTGTGATGCCCTAAGCTATGGCTTCGAAGTTCGAAGCTGGCTGGCGCTGGCTGATGAAGCACGTCCACGAACGCTACGCCAATAAAATGAAAATACTCCGGTGGTTGTATAGCAAAAATGAAAACGCGGCATTAGTTTCATTATATTCGCACAAGTTGTGCTAATAGCAATGATTTTAACTGGGAGCTTACCATTAAGCCTGGTTTACACGCTGACAAGTGATAAGTGCGAGTGAGAAGTGCAAGTGTCAAGTGACAAGCACTTTGTGCGTGTAAACGAGCAGTGACAAGTGCGAGTGGCAAGTGATAAGTGTGAAGTGACCAGTGTCAAGTGAATAGAAGCCTGCTCTATTTTTCACCCCCGCTCTTGCTACTTCACACTTGGCACTTGCCACTTGTCAACGTGTAAACCAGGCTTTAGCTCTTATAGCAGGACCTAAACAGAACTGCCCGCTTAGAACGAGACAAGCTTTTGTGGCACGTATAGCGCTATCTCACGTGATCACGAGTTGCGACTTATTTGTGTGTGTGTGTGAGTCAAAAAGGTAGAAGTGTGTGTTGCGAATTGCATGTAATGTCATTCCACATGGTGGAATTACGATGACGGCGTACTATCAGAGATCGGTGGTACCGCCTCTGGGGCCCAAGTTTGAAACCTTTCGCGTTGCTAGAGATAGACAAAAACAGGCATTAGAAGGCGAGTGATTTAAAAATAGGGCCTCGTGGCCCTGATAAGTGGGCTGAACAATCCGCGACCAAAACTCATAATTTCTGTCATTTTTCTTTAATTAAAAAATAAACCCTGGACCGTTATTTGAAGCCTAAACGTTTGAGATAGGGCCCTATCTGTTTCCTGCCGTATTTACCTTTCTTTTCACCCTAGGTAGGTCTCGCTCGCACATTTCCCCACTTCATCAGGCAGGGTCGCGAGGCTCCGCGGCGCCTCGGCGACCGACTTGCTACATTGGTGTCCTGTTTCCTGCCGCGCACTGTTGTGCTTCGGACACGTAAATTTATATTATATTAATATTATTTGTAAATTTATATTTTTATATTATCATCGATAAATTTAAATTATCATCGGAGAACAATAACTGTCTTTGTCGTTGGCTGCTCACGTGAGTGTTTAAAATAGCTTTTGATAATTTCTTTTTTACCTTATAATTTATTTAACGGTGTTACCGTTCGTAATTTATAAAAACTATTTCTTTGTTATATCAGTACGTTAACCTTTGAAATTGTAGGTACTTGAAAATTTTTTACAATTTTTTTTTATTTATGCTGTCCTAGTCGGTTAACGTGTTTATACCCTAGGTTTTATTTTAGATTCAAATAAAATTCACTAAAAATTGAGTAATGAATAATTTACCACGAGCTAGTACATCCGCTAGTGTTTCTAAAGAAACTACTAGCCACGAACGTCCAACGTCCAGGAGGCGTCGACGTACACCGAGTAGCAGTAGTTCTTCCAGCACGTCGTCGACAAGTAGTTCGTCTTCTAGCGATAGTCGCAAGAGGCGTCGTCGCCGCTATAAAAGAAGAGCGGACAAGCAGCGTCATGATTCACGCCTAGTGGATAAATTATCTCGAGAAGTCGAGGAACTACGTAATCAGTTTGCAATTTCTAGCAATCACAACTTACCGTATCCTATACATGTAGACGAAAATTTGATTGATGATAATGTTAGTGGTGATTTATATACTGGGATTAACGATGTGTTCATCGGTTCGCCTGCGCCAGCGGCTGAGCCCTTTGTATTTAGTATCGAAACAAAGTTAAAGGAGCCAACAGTTCCTAAAACATCTCAACAACTGTTGAGCACATTAAAGGATTTGCAGCGATTTGATAGTGAGGAGTGGCGCGAAGTTCGTTATGCTGAGGTACAAAAACTGTATTGTTCCGCACCTGGCTTTGTGGAATTGGAAGTTAATGATGAGATTAAGGCTTATGATTCTATGCTTTATTTATCTAGTTCAGAAAAAGCATATGCCGCACTTTCTCTGTGTATTTTGAGGCAACGTGAAGCATTACAAACATCCTTACGCGGCCTTATGCAATGGGCTCAAAATTCGGAGTCCGTGTTGACACTCGAAACTTTGACTGAACAAATAAATGAACTGTTCGTGAAAGGTGATGTATATAAAGTATCCTCGGATTAACTACAACTAGTTTGTGGCCATAGAGCCGAAGTCATTCAGGCGAGGAGAGATAGTATAACGAACTTTGTCCGCGACCCACTGATCAAAACGGCCAATTACGGAAAATTTCGTAAAATTCCACCCTCTGTGAAGCATATATTTCAGGTTGATTTTTTGACCACGCTCCTTGAGAAAGCTGGAGGCGTTCGCAAGACTTTTTTGCCTGTACATAAATCAAGCCATACGACTTCCGCTTCGCAAGCGGCGTCTAGCAAACTTACAAGCCGCTCTTCGCAGCAGCAGGGGCAGGCGACTCATAATGCGTCCTCGCACGGCGCAGTACCGCATGGATGTTGTGCCTCAGCACATATTCCCCATGCTTATAATCAACCATCGCATGGTTATTATTCAACATCCCGCCCGTCACCCAGGCGTAATAGTAATGCTACGAGCTCTAGGCAAGACTCTAGCAGTAACCTGAGAGGATCCTTTCGTGGACGAGGCGGACGCCACGTTAGTAGACAGCCAGCCAGGAAGCGTGCAGTCTCACCCCTTGACTACAACGCCCGCAACAAAAAACGTAAGTACTGACTCCTTCAAAACGGGTCGTCTACTTCTGTACCACCGACGGTGGCGACAACTGGGTGCACCGAAATTTATTCTAAAAGTAATTCAGGGGTATCGCATCCCCTTTTACAAGAAACCTTCTATGGCGATACCTCGTTTACACGAAAGCCGGCTCAGTACTGTATCAACAGAAGCTATGACCAATGCAATCACTCTTATGCTGCACCAAGGTGTCCTAGAAGTCGTACGACCCGCTCCCAGCTTTGTGTCTACAGTGTTCCTTATTCCAAAAGGAGACGGCTCTGCCAGGCCAATATTCAATCTCTCGGCCTTGAACGATTATGTAATGACAGATCGGTTTCGATTAATAACCATGTACCGTGTATCCGAATTCCTGCAACCCAACGATTGGTTGTGCAAAATAGACCTGTCACAGGCGTATTTTCATCTGCCAGTAAATCAGTCACACAGACGATTTCTACGTCTAGTATACCAAGGCCAACTAATGCAGATGACTTGTATGCCTTTCGGCCTCAGCACAGCTCCAAAAGTGTTCGCATCCCTGACCAATTGGATAGCTCAGACATTACGCCAGCAAGGAATCCGTATTATCGTTAATTTGGACGACTTTCTGGTGGTCCATCAGAGTCGTCAAATATTACAAAGCCATGTAAAAAATATCTTAGAGAGACTAGAGTATCTGGGCTGGCAAATAAATCTCGACAAATCTATAATAATTCCACAACAGAAACTAGTCTTTTTAGGCATCCTTTGGGACCCTTGGAGGAACGAGAAACTTCTTCCTCTGGAAAAGACTTCCCTTTGCTCCAAAATTTCCCCGATAATAGAAAGGGGTTATGTACTGCACCTGAAAGAATTACAAAGCTTGGTCAGCCTTTTAAATTTTGCAAGTTTTGTCGTGCCAAGAGGCAGACTGTTCCATCGAGCACTCATCCAGTGTCTAAACACTTTGCTCCAGAAACCGGAAACCAAAAGGTACCCACTATCCGACCAAGCTTTGGAAGAACTGACCTGGTGGATGGAGAACCACCGACATGCCACTCCAATTCACGTATCAGCTCCCAGTCATTTCCTAGCGAGCGATGCCTCGGATATTGCCTGGGGAGCACAACTGGACAGTCACTCGCTATCGGGAACGTGGACCGATCAAGAACAAGTTTTGCACTGCAATCAGAAAGAACTACTAGCTTTATTGAGAGTTCTCCAAATTCAACATCATTTCTTGGAACGGGCCACGATTCTATGGCAAAGCGACAATAAAACAGCGATCGCTTACATTCGAAACGAGGGGGGGACGAGATCGGTAGCTCTGATGGACATAACTCGTCAAATTTTTCATTTGCTAGACGCACATCAGATCCACTTAACCGCTCAGCATATTCCCGGCAAATACAATGGACACGCCGATCATCTATCTCGCTACCGGTCTCTACCGGAATGGCACCTTTTACCCGTGAGCACAGACGTAATTTTCAAAAAATTCGGAGTCTCCGTAATAGACTTATTCGCTTTAAAGAACGCTCATGTAGTTGCGAATTATGCATCCTAAGATATAAAAGACAAACTGGCCCTCTTTCACGATGCATTGTCCCAGAGTTGGAAATACCCCCTAGCATGGATATTCCCACCACCAGTCTTGATACCGAAGGTTCTAGCCCACCTCAATCAGGCGGTCGGTATATTTCTCCTAATAACTCCACGATGGAACCGGGTGTTTTGGAGGGCAGACCTCAAATCCCAAGCACTAGAACCCCCGTTCACAATTCGTAATCTGAGCTGCGGTCTGTTAGATGTATCGACCGGCCTTCCACCTCCCAAGGTGCAGGAAATGACATTAGAGGTTTGGAAGTGTGGGGGTGGTCCCCCAACTTAAAGGACTGGAATGATCAGCAGATCGATTTGTTACTACAATCCTGGCGTCTTTCAACTCGTAGGACATATAAAGTTGCTTGGAAAAGGTGGCTTAATTGATGTAAAACTCTGAATACCGACCCTTTAAATCCAAATGGGTCATTATTAGGAAAATTTTTAGCTGACCTACAGCTAAAATAAAATTTTTCATATAACACTATTTTATTGCACAACGCCGCCGTCTCTACTCTGTGCAATGTCAATTAAGTTCACATGTCATAGTGAAACATGTCCTAAAACCTATTTCGATAAAAAATCCTACATTACAAAAGACATCTATTTGGAACATTGATTCGCTTATATTAGTATTAGACAGCTTGCAAATCAACGAAGATAACATGTTTCATGTATCTCGACATACGGCTTTACTATTGCTATTATGCTCTGGAAGGCGGGTGAACGACTTGACTCTCCTGTCAGTAGACCCTGGTCACTATATTCAGCACAAAGATCATATTATTTTGTGGCCCATTTTCGGTTCTAAAACTGATAATTCTGATTTCAGGCAATCAGGCTGGAAATTATTAGAAAATAAAAATAACAAAAATGTGAATCCTGTGTTCTGGGTGAATCGTTGTAAAGATTTACTTCATGATAGACGAAGTGAAGCTAATTGCTCAAATCTGTTCGTAACTATAAGAGGGCAGCCTAGAGCTGCGTCCCGCACGGTGATTGCGGGGTGGATTAAAACTTTACTGGCAGAAGCTGGTATAATGCTCCACCAGGGAGTATAAGGTCTGCTGTGGCTTCCAAAAACTGGGCGAATAACGTCCCTGTTGACGAAATTCTTTCACGGGGCAACTGGAGGTCAGGAAATAGCTTCACTCGCTTTTATAGACGGGAGATTATACCAGATTCTGTCAATAATAGTTTAACAAGGTTATTTAACCCTGTCACATGATTATTAATTGATAAGCGTAATAGCACTAACCTACATCAAAATTAATTATTAGTCTATTAAAATTATTGTTGATTATTTTGATTACCTATTTACATTTAATTAAACGATTTTGTTTTCTCGCACATTTTACTTTATTATTTAAAGACTATTATGTACCTACTTAATTACTAGGTACCTACCTATATTAATCGACTTTGATGAACAAGCTTTATTCCTAGTCCTAAACTAGATAACAAACACGTCTCAAATGTTTAAGCTTTAAGTCGGGGCCTGCGACACAAGTCGATCTTAGTGCAGAGCCCACAGTAACCCTGTATTTCTCAATTTTTTATGGAAATAAATTTTTACTTTACTTTACTTTACTTAAATA
Source organism: Blastobasis adustella (assembly GCA_907269095.1). Lineage (NCBI taxonomy): Eukaryota > Metazoa > Arthropoda > Insecta > Lepidoptera > Blastobasidae > Blastobasis > Blastobasis adustella. The sequence continues at coordinate 12,906,695 of OU026125.1, forward strand.
ACGGTCCAGTGTTTAATATTAGCGTTTTTCCTGAAAATAAAACCCTTATTAAATACTTACCTTATTTGAAGCTTAAATTTAATTTCTGCCTGGTGTTTTTGAACACGAGCACAATGTAGCAAGTCGGTAGCCGAGGCGCCGCGGAGCCTCGCGACCCTGCCTGATGAAGTGGGGAAATGTGCGAGCGAGACCTACCTAGGGTGAAAAGAGAGGTAAATACGGCAGGAAACAGATAGGGCCCTATCTCAAACGTTTAAGCTTCAAATAAGGTAAGTATTTAATAAGCGTTTTATTTTCAGGAAAAACGCTAATAATAAAATTCTTACTGTCTGTTTGGAAATCTCCATTTGTTGAAAGCATAGAGAAAAATTTTTGGTTGAAAGTACAGAAACCAAAAAACTTACGAATTCCTTAGTGAACACAAGTTGTACTAATAACATCGTTATTTGAAGATAGTGAAAACTTGCATAGCCCGGAGCGTAGCCTCGTAACCAGTGTTGCCAGATCGTACCTTTTGGTACGATTTACGTACTATTTGGCCGACTGTCGTACCTTTGGCGTACTTTGCTCCACATCGTACTATTTAGTACGCTTTTGCAAAATGCTAAATTTAGCTGAGGGGAGTAGTCACTTTGTATTTCCTGTCCGCAAAATACCGTAAAATAATGAAGGAGGGGTTGATCTTGACGTGTTTTTGCTCACTGGCACTACCGGCGAGTAAATAAGGTGTTGTCTTGTCAAAATAACGCCGTTTTATTGGCTACAGACCTCCCCCCCCCCCCCCCCCCCAAGACCGATAAAATAGAAGAGAAGGTAAACCGTACCTTTTTAGCCATTTTCGTACTATTTTAGGAGCCCGGACGTTTTTGGAAACTACTGCTGGTAACACTGCTCGTAACACAGTCCGGAAGGAAACGTCAAATTCGGATTTGAAAATTCGATTCGAATTCAAATTATTTCGAAAAAAATAAAACTTTAAAAGTTCGAACGAAAAACAAAAGAAAAATCAAGGAAAAGTAATTTTGGCGCGATACTGTAAAGCTTATAAATTAAAGTAGGCACGAATTCGCCTAAAAAAATCAGAATTCATTGTTTTTGTACAAAGTTGATTGAAAATTGGTACCTATACTTGTTTTGAAACAAAATGGAGCGGTATGTTGTTAGGGAACCAAGATCCTATCTCAAAGGTGAGCGACTTTAATTTCTGTACTTTCATGTTTCGAACGTTTTAAATGAAATTTTAATATCTTATATGTTACATTATTCATCAACTTGGCGGCAATATTCCTGTTGTTCTCTCGCGCGCGAGAGCCCGCCCAGGGTCCGTCTTGACCATGATCTAGGTTTTGGCATATCAGCTAAGTACAGTAGAGCGCCATCTGGCATCATAACCCTGTTATAAGGGGAACCTGACCACATTGGATCATAGTAACAGTGAAACATTCGGTCGCCTGAATGTGCAGGTTTCCTCACGATGATATCCCTTACCGTATGTAAGTACACATGTATGAAGTAATAAATTAAATGCACTAATATAATTCAGCAAAAGTCATTGGTACACGTCCGCATTGGGTTTCCAAGCCAGTACATACAAGTAGGTCCTGCCAGCTGTTAGGCCCTCTAAGCTTAAGTATAGGTAATATGATTCCACTCTACTCCATTGCACAATTTATTTTAGAGTATTCTCCAGTACCTCAACAACGAAATCAACCAACAAATTATTCACAAACTCATGGAAGTAAAAGTATGATGTAAGTAAATATTTAGGAATTTATATTAAGTTAATTTTGATGACAGAGGCTATTTAGTGCTATAAGTTTCGGTAATCCTGATGCAGTAGCATTGCCTTTTCCACATTCAAACATTGGTTGGCTAAACTTTAGTACATAAATTACAACATGATTGCCTCTAGTGGTCCATGTGTAACTGCTTAAAATTAAAATTGTAGGTGTCATACTTGGAAAGTTATTGAAATATATGGCTTAAGTTTACTTAACTTATGCATAAAAAGATTGAAACATTATCAACATTATTACTGAAAGTAGTTTTTAGATGACTTTTTATGTAGGGTCAATGTGCCTAATGGTAAACACAATCAATATGTCAGTATTTCTCTAGCAGTTGTTAGCCTATGTACTTCTCTATTAACGCTATTTTTTAGTATCTACTAAAAAAGTCTTATTATTTAAAAGCAGCATTAATTACCTAATTAGGTAATTAATACTAAGGTTTTTCGCTGGGGAGCCTGATACTGAACAGTTTTCGATTGAGTTGATTTGCACCCATTGACAGTAGGTGATAATGCTGCTTGACACATAACATTTTTTTCAGACATCAAGAGAGTATGTTAGCCGGTAGCTACAGTTCAGAGCTTCCCATGCATACTAATGCAGGATATTTTGAAGGGCCACATGTAGTGACTTTAGCCCAGTATGCTTCGCCTAATACACTTGTGAGTATCTTTCACTATTTATTTATGGAATGTCTTCAGGAGCTACAGAAAATTAAAAAAAGAGTTACGGATAGACAATTACTATTTACTTTATTTTCACATTTCAATATCTATGTACTTGAACTAGGAACCTAGTAAAGACTAAAGACCTACACATTCATTGCAACAGACAGCTATTGTTAAATACCTCAATTAAAATGGGAAGTCTTTGTATTTTCAAATGGAAATAAGAATAAATGCCCATTTCTGATTGGCATAAACTTTCTTGAACAATAAATGTATATTTCTAGGTTCCACCAGGCCAAGTAATGTCCGGGATAGATTCACGTTATTTGTCAGCTTATTCTGATAATACACAAGGATTAGTAATGTGTAAGTTTACAAGATTATTTAATGAATTTGTTTGAATTTGTTTACACACAACTTGTGCCAAACTCATCTTGGCGTTAATGTCTCGGTTATGCTCTCGCGCACGAGGGCCCGGGGTCTGCCTTAACCATGATCCAGGATTTGGCATTACAGTGGAACGACTGCCATCTGATCTCCGTGACCCTGCTACCAGGGAAACCTGACCAGATTGAATCACGTTCACACATTCAGTTTCCTGAATGTACAGGTTTCAGCACGATGTTTTCCCTCACTGTAAGAGTAATGTACAAAACTCAAAAAAGAGTTATTGGTACATGGCCGTAGTGGGATGCGAACCCGGTACCTTTCCCCTGCCTTCTTATTAAACGAAAAGAAAATGTACCTTGGTGTTGATTTTTAACTGACAGGTTATTTATTGTACCTGTGGAAATTAATCCAAGTTACGAACGAATGGTGAATGATTTATGTGAACTGTTCTATCACGGTTCACTGATATGTTTAAAGGTCTCGGTATACAGGATGTGACGGGCTTTTTCCGGGCTTTTCAGCACGAGATAAAACCCGTTACGTACGTATACCGAGACCTTTAGTCAGTCATTTCATCATCGTCATCCTAGAGTGCACTTTCTTACTTTTCTTCCTCCCTTTTGCCCTGTCTTCAGTATCCTTGCGTCTTAGGCTATTGGCTCTCGCATCCGACTCAGCGATGTCTATCCATCGCTTCCTGGGCCTCCTACGGGATTTCTTTCCTGATACAGGCAGGTTTTGGCACCGATTTCTCACGTATCCCTAGGGCTTACGCAGTACGTGGCCAAACCAGCACGGGCCTCCACAATCCTATCCGCAATTGTTTCAGGCCAACAAAGACCATTGCAAAGAGAAAATATTTTTCCACACAATCTGAATTTAGATGACTACCAGAGCCGTAATGTCGTTGGCGCAGATAGAAACAGAAACTTGCCTTTTGTACCTCACGCCATACTGCCTTTAGAAGGTAAATTATCCAATTAAACTTATTTCTCACTAATACCTACTTACTACTAAAAACGGTCCAACGTGGCCGAGGAGGCTCAAGTCCAACAGTGGATTGTCATAATTAACATGGTATGGGATTGTTAGTATGTTGCCACTACATGGTTAAACTCCCAGATATCTAAAAGGTAGCTTCACATTTACAGCACCAAAACCTTTTGTATTCACTTACACGTGTGCTACAGAGACTACTTATGCTCTCCGAACTTGCATACCGAACTAGCCTAATTAGACTGATGCAATTTATTTTAAGGCGGATTCACGCTAGACTGTCGTGTCGTGACGTGATGCTCTAACGTGACGCTCTGTCGTGTCGTATGCACACCTATGTGTCGTGTCATGACACCTGACGATCTGATGCCTTCTGTCGTGGCGCTTATTCTGACGATATTTCGACACAGTTCTTGTTTAGCTTTTGGAGCGACAAGTCTAGAAGAATGTCATCCGCGATCGAGATTGATGATGTAACTGTGGTGCTATTGGCTCATCTTTTATGCATTACGACACGTCACGACACTGTAGTTTGTTCACGGCTTTAGACATCATTGATAACTGTAACTAATTTTTTGGCGTCTATTGATAAAATATTACCAAAAAGTACCTAAGAACTAAAATTATATCAAAATTTTCGATTTATTACTTTATTAACAGAACATCAGAGCCGGTATGTGGAGTCAGAGGCTATGCGGGCTCCAGCTCACTCGGTGCTAAGTAATGACGTCCACCAATACCGCAGCCTGATTGGGGCACAGCATGCAGCGCCGTTGGTCACAGGGCCAGGTAATTGAACTAAAGTTTATAGCCTTGTCATGGTAAATGTTTATCCACAGCTCCATACACACTAGTACCTAGAACATAGATCGGTAATTCCCAAAGATATTACGCCAGGACAGTCCCCGCTTCGCACGAACACACGCATTGGTACTATTCATTGTATATAGTCACCTACTTAATCTTTTTTAGTCATTATAATTATTTTATATTTAGAATTGTAACTTTTTCAAGAAAGAGACGTACCTACGAGTATCTGTAATGTCAAAATAAAAATTGTCTACGTATTTCTTAAGTCTACGTATTCTTCCAGCACGTGGACTTACTATTCCAGCACTATGCAAATTGGCCCCTATAAATGGAATTCGATCGTACGATTCGTACGATTTGCGGGAATTCATGCACCTCTTTTATAAGAGATGACGGTCTATTAAGCCTATTTCAGCCGATGTGCTTAAATAGATAATAAATCCACGGATGGTTGTGCTTTATTTACCGAAGATTACTACGAATACGAATACCTTTGATATTGGTTGCGGGCGACTGGTGGCGCCCCCAGTGAGATCCGCAGGATATATCTCGACATACTACATCAAGTTGGATATTGTACATATTAAAAGATGGCGCTAGATGCTATACCTACTTAATTTAGAAAGTTTCTTTAGATGGTTCTTTGTTTGTTTGTGGTTCTGACCAATGTAGATGGTCAGATATATGTTGTTATACTTTTCACGCTTAAAATATGTTACCCGAAATCCAAACTAATTCAGGTTAACTTTATTTTATTTTATTTATTCAACATCAATTCCTTCACTGTTTCAATTATTGACAAACAATATTCGTTCACATAAGATGACCATTGTATGAAAAATAATAGTATAAAAAATGTATTTTAGTACTCTTTTTTAATTTGCAGATCTTAATTGACACATGCTTATTTTTTAATGTATTTTTATGATAAACGTTATGTTGCTGTGATCTGTTAATAAACAAATAAAATAAAATAAAAATTTACAAGTGATAGGGGGTACCTAGTTACCGATGACCTCTAATCATGAAATTCACCAAGAAGCAAGGTCTTACAGCACGAGTAAAGGGAAAATAACAAATTGGTAATTTGTACATAAATCACATAAAAATACATGTTGCTTTAATACCACTTTATCTTTTTCATGCAATTCGGGTATTTTACCTGCCTCCACAACTGAGACTGTTTAACTCGTAAACGGGATTTAAAAATTGTATTAAGCAAAAGTTGTAGAGAATTATATGTAGATTACTATAGTATAGGAACTTTTTTTGCTGTAGGCCGCTGTTTTCGAGTCAACAAAAAACTGGGAAATGTCCGAAAATTTCGAGTTTTCCTTGTTGCACCCCTAAGGAGTAAAGTAGGTGTTGAAAGTGTATGGACTGATTTAAAATCTATGCAATTTTCTGTACAAAGGACATATGTAGTCATACTTCGTTGGATGAGGTAGAGAACGCTCATGTGGTGTAGGTTCGTTGTGCGAAGCAGGGACAGGTCTGTCTGTAATAACTAAAATACTTGTCTGATTTTTTAATAATGATGCCTTTTTACATTTTTTATACTTATTTGTTTTTAGCGTCGAAGAAACCGAAATTAGATACTACGACGTCATCATTGAAAGTATCAGACATGAACCAGAGCATCGCTAATGGTAAATGTTTTATTATATTGATGTCAGTTGTTTTCAATGCAATAGAGCCAAATTATCATTACCTATTTATCTTTCACAATCTACACTTTCCCGTTGTAGGTACCACTTGATATAATTTGACTTGACTTCGGTTGGTCTATGACTTGAAATCGGACAGATTAATAGTATGTATGTATGTAATCTCTTTATTGCATCAATTAATAACATTACAGGAAATAAAAATACAGTTTATAATGCAAAGGCGAGCTTATCCCACAACGGGATTTCTTCCAGCTAACCTTTGATAAGCCGAGAAGACCTTTGATGAGCGGTGAAGGCAATCAAGAGTAAAACAATTAACTATAACGAATATAACCCCATATATACATATGAGGATGTAAATATTGGCAGACTATATACTAATCAAATACTAATATCAGTACATAAATTAACAATTACTATTATACATAAATTATTATAATATAATAAATAAACCTATATAATATAATAAATAAACCTATATAATATATATATAATAAATAAAGCTCATTCATCAAGTTTTAAGAAAAATTTCTTCACGAGATCCTTGAAGGTGACAGGTGTGCGAGCGAGTTGAACATCTTCAGGTAGCGCGTTCCACAAGCGAGCCGCATACACCTTGAACGATTTCCCGTAACTAGCCGAATTAAACGAGGGAATATCCAGCTGAAGCTCTCTGCGGGGGCGCAGTCGAGGGTCAGCGGACGGGCGGAAGCTGAACCATTCCCGCAAGTACTCGGGCGCATTACAATTATTAAGTACCTGGTAAAGTACTGCTAGAATATGACTATCTCTGCGGCGACGTATCGGAAGCCAATTCAATTTGCTTCTAAACTCTGATACGTGGTCGAATTTCCGCAACCCAAAGACATAGCGAATGCAAAGGTTCTGCAGCCTCTCCAATCTAGACAAAAGTTCTTCAGTAGGATCTAAGTAAGCTACATCCCCATAGTCCAAGAGCGGGAGAATGAGACTCGTTACCAGCAATAATTTGGTCTCAAAAGGCAAGAAATTTTGTAGTCTTTTCAGCGAATGGAACGAAGCGAAGACCTTACGGCTGACCTCGCTAATATGGGTCGACCAAGACAGCGTTTGATCAAATATGACGCCTAGGTTCTTAACAGTCTCGCTGAACTCAATGACCGTTCCATCAAATGACAATTCAGGCAGATCGACATTCTTCAATTTATTTATGAAATGCTGGCTACCAATTACGATAGCCTGTGACTTAGAGGCATTCACTCTTAGACCAAAATCCCTAGCCCAGCTCTCGATTGTGTGGAGGTCCTCATTCAATAACCCAACGGCATCACTCAGATTCGATAGAGGAGCGGATCTATACAACTGAAGATCATCAGCGTGTAGGTGAAAGAATGAAGAGAGAGATGAAGTGATACCATTGACGAAAATTGAAAAAAAGAACGGGTGAGAGGATTCCTCCTTGAGGAACGCCAGCTGCTATATCACACCAATTGGACCGGTTGTCACCAACTTTGACCAATTGTACCCGATTCTGCAGGTACGACCGGAACCAGGAGAGAGCCTCCGTCGACACATTCATATTTCTTAGCACGGCCAGCAGGATATCGTAGTCGACTGTGTTGAAGGCACAGCTAAAATCGAGAAGGGCGAGCACCGTGAGCTTCTTATTCTCGATGTTCAGTCGAATGTCGTCAGTAATTTTCACGAGTGCGGTGACCGTGCTATGCCCAGAACGGAACCCTGACTGATAACGATTCAAGAGATTGAGCCTTGATAAATGGGCGCATAGCTTACGCTGAACCACTTTCTCTATAATTTTAGACAGTATTGGGAGGATTGAAATAGGTCGGAATTCCGCGAAAGAGGAAGGATTTGACTTCTTCGGGAGAGGAGTAACGTGCGCTCGCTTCCAACAGGAAGGGAACACCCCGGAAGATAATGAAGAATTAATTAAATGTGCAAGAATTGGTGCTATAAATTCTTTGATAGAAATAATCATATTGAGACTCAATCCGTCATCCCCGGTCGCCTTTGTTTTAATTGTTTTGAGCAAATGTAATACGTCTTGAACCGAGACCTGCCCCAGCGCCAGTGGCTCGCCTTCAAGTGCCGGTTTATTGTCAAGCTCAGCGAGGGTGCGACTCTTGATACCTGGATCCATTAAAGGAGATGATGAGCAAAAATGAAGGTTTAGGCCATCAAGATCCAAACCATCTGGACCACTGAGCCTGTCTTCTCCCACACCTAAGGATCGCAAAAACCTCCACAGCCTCGTAGGTGGGCACTCATCAATGGTCTTGTGGATGTACTTGCGTTTAGCATTTCGGCATTGTCGGTTGCATACATTTCGGAGAGAAATGTAGATTTCTTGGTTCCGAGGAGAAGGATCATGCCGAAATCTCAACTTAGCCCTATCCCTTTTAACCATGAGAGCCTTAATGTCAGGCGTGAGCCAGGGCGAAGGGAGGTGCTTTACTCTGACTGGTACAATTGGAGCATGCCTGTCATACACTGCCAAGACAATAGAGTTAAATGACAGTAATTTCACGTCCACATCCTCAGCGGAAAAGACCGAGCCCCAGTCAGCATTCTGCAAATCATCTATAAGAGCATCCTGGTCTATTTCCGTAATCTTCCGCAGAAATATGACTTTATGCCTCTTCTTCGGCGGGCGTATCCTGAAAGAACTGAAGATTAAATCATGTGCAGAGAAGGCGGGTGCTCTGAACTGTCCATGCGCATCAGCCAATTGGGGAGAGGAAGTAATCACGAGATCCAGGAGAGATGGTGGACCATTATGGGGGAAATGTGCGGGCCCGAGTGGCAAAGAATGAAGGTCGATAGAATTTAACAGAGAAAGGAGATTTCGTGAGCGACCATCATTCCTCATCAAACAGGTGTTAAAATCCCCCATAATGATTGTGTGATCAAATTGGGGCCGCAAGTCCGCTAGTATAGACTCCAGGCCAGCAAAATAATTAACGTGGCTATCGGGACTGTAGAACACGCCCAATAATATTTTGGTGTGATGTAAGCAGACTTCAAGAAAAAGGTGTTCAGCAGTATTATGCACTGAAGGTGACTGGGAGACAATTGAACATGGGATATCGCCGCGCAGATAAATGGCGACTCCACCTCCCGCAACAATTTTGCCTCCATGTCCACCGCTGTCCCGCACATACGCTCTGTCGTTCCTAATTAATCTGAAACCAGGGAGAGGATACAAAGTAGACGGTAATGATGGCTTAAGAAACGACTCTGAGATCAGTAACGCGTGGATATTCTGATTTGTGAATGTAGCCGTTAAATCGGCATAGTGGGCAGCGACGCTTTGAGCGTTAATGTGCAATAGTAATAATGTTTCAATAACCTTGCAGCACCTGGTACCTACACCAGTACCACATTTCATTAGGGTAAACATACTTCGTAAATTGTTATTTGCAGAACAAAAGCCAAAATCAACGATATCACAGTATAATAAACTAGCCAGTATTTGACATATATATTAATTTGGCAGTGTTTTTGACGTAGGATCTCTTAAAGAGTAGAGTTTAACAGTTTTATTTTCCCTCTACCTACGGTCACATCAGTCGCGATGGTCTATTATACATGACTAATACAATGCTACGATTTCAGTTGCTGTCTCTACGCCTCAGCAATCAATTCCGGAGGTGAAACCGATAAGGAGTCAGCTTGAAACGCCCAATCCGTCTAAGACGCGATTTGACAAGCTCAAGGTAAAGATTTATCACATTCATATTTATGTCTACACGTGCGGATTTTCGCCTCTGAGGATTACGAAACTTTGAATTCCCTAGCGATATTTGCATTTACCTATCCTGAATACACTCAATAATTCTTTATATTTTTTGTCTAGTATTTCATGGAGAAGAATGATACAGGTTGTGCAAAGATAGAAGTAACTTGAGTCTTTTATTAAAACTCCTCCATCATAAGCAAAACGTATTCCGTGAAAAAATATATATTTTAACTAAGGTATTGTTTTCGGCCTATTTGTCATGAGGGTGTGACAAAAGGTGCTACTAAAAAACAGCGGGGCGCCTCTAGGGCGGGATATTTGTAAAATTTATCGTTCACGTTTGGTGTTAATATTCACCTCGATAAAAGTAGGCGCAGAACAAGACACCACCCGAACAAACCATAAAGGGTACACAAAAAATGTACAATCTAGCCAACCATCACCGACCTAACACATCAACTTTCTATAATAGTCCCCTGCTGGACTAGAGCTACCTTCACATCAGTGAGGCATTGCCATAATCTCCACGCTTGGCAGGCGGGTTGAAGGAAACGCTACTGCCAATTTTGTGGTCTACGGAGTTCATAGATGGTTAGCCTCTAGTGTGTCTAGACATAGTCACCTTTTACGACACCCAAAAGTTGAAGGAAATGATGCAATATTCTACTCTGCCCACCGACTAAGGCGCTCTTATACTGAAGGTATAGAACTCTCATTAGGAAATAAAACGATAGAAGCTAACTTTTAATTTTTTTGACTTTGTCGGACATTATCCCATCCCACCCTCCTGTCAAACTAATCGTTTAGTTCTACGATATCAGTGCGGTGGTGTGATAGTGAATTATTTCACTACACACACTACTTTCGGTAGGTTTTCAGAACCATAATCATTTTATAAGCCTTACATTAGCCTTTGTAAGCACCTCCCACCACGAGATACCACTTGGTATCGCTGGAGAAATGCCGTGAATACGGTGACATTGCTTTGATGCTGAATATCTTTAATTGTAATATCGACGGCCCTGATTAATTGAGTTGTGTCTCCCTGACTGTTCGCTCGAGAATTGCTGATCTGACTGACTGACTGATCGTATCGTCCTATTGCCGTGCCGTCAACGTCAACGTCAACGAATTACATTCGAAACAGTTACTTTTGCAGGGCTGCAAGAGGTCTTATTAATGCTTCAATCGAGCTAGATCTCGACATATTTAATTGCAACGTTAGTGCGGTCAAGCGTAGAATGGTCAGCAGCTGACTAACTGCGTCGACTTAGGTTAAGTTTTCATGCTGATTGCATGTTTTGCTCGTAACAAACGAATTTATTCTGATTTTACTGAAACCTATAATTGGCTCACTGTAGTTATGGTTGTAGCTATTGTTATGTAATATGCTGTTGGTTTCCCAAATAAATAAATAAATAAGTATTTTCCGGTACCTTGGTTTAGCGTAGCCCAGACCTACCGTGTACACGGTAAAAACTGTACTGTCCGATAATAACCGCTATAGTTAACTATGGTTATGCATTTATTTAAGTTGTTTGGTAGGGTTTGTTACTAACACTAATAGTTCTTTGTTGTTTACGTTACAATAACACTTAGTCTATAGTTACGTAATTAACTAAACTTTGTTTCGACTATAAAATTTTGTTTTGTAGCACATAACTATAAGACTTATTCCGTTGCTGAAAGGTCTCTTAAAAGTTGAGGGGCTATAAAATGCCAAAAATGTAGCAAAATAGCTCAATAGCCAATTGAATTGAATTATAATGGGTTTCTCCATTCCACAGACTGTAACTATTCGTAACTTTGTATTTGTAAATTTATTAAACGTTCTGCTTAAAATCTATCCGCAAAACCGCAATGTTTAATAATTCGCGACAAGCGTGTGCATTTTTTTGTGCCGCTGAGTGTATTTATAAAAATACAATACAATTTATATAAGGGTTTCGTTATTATTATATTGTAATTTTTTATTTTCCGGCTTGGCATGGGTTTTCTCTTTTTTTTCCCTCCCAACGCAAATGAAATGGCAACCCTCCAGTATAGCGGTAGGGAGGGAGGAGGTGAACTCTCACCACGAGTACCAGCCGGCCGGCCGGACTGATTATGCACGACTCGCCAAATAAAGACCTAGGCGCATACGTACTAAACACCCCCTGGGAGCACCTGTAGCCGGGAAGGCTTTCTTTTCATCGAATGCGACACCCCGTAGGGACAGGGTGCGCACAGCGTCATTCATTACGGGGCATGCGCTGTAGAAATTATAGCGAGACCCCAGAAGGGGGTCCCGCTGCTGTGGGTCGGGATTGGGGGCCTACGGGGGCCGCTGAAACGGCAGGGAGGGCCCGTGTCGGGTCGACCTGAGCCTCCAGAAGGAGGTTCAGAGCGTTCGACAATTCGTCGGTAGGGTCCGTGAGGACATGTCTCGGGTCTCCGGACCATGTGGCCGGAGACCGGGCGGGGATAGTAGGCTGCTGCCTCTCGCACGAGCGGATTGGGATGCTCTTCCGCGGCCTTGAAAAAAGGCTCGGAGAGCGTTTTAAGAAACTGCTGCAGGGTAGGTAGGTCCATGTCACGTTGTACGTCCGCATTGCGGGCCTACCGCCATTGCCCTACGGCAGAAAATGTTCTGCACAATTTGCAGTTTCTTAATGACGAGGGACCTCGCATGAGCGAAGACGGGGGATGCGTATGTCAACACCGGTCGGATGCACCTCTTGTAAACGATTCGCTTGTTCCTGAGGAATATTTTACTGAATTTCCCCAACATGCAGTTGAGGCGACCCAGGTAGAAACGGGCGGTGCGGCACACTTTGGCGACATGAGGCCCAAAGGTGAGCCTCTTGTCAAGCTTGACGCCGAGGTATTTGACAGCGCGCTGCCAGGGAATTAATTTTTCTTGCATGCGTGGGGTCGCTGTCGGGGTGACGCGCTTAACATCGAAGCATACCGCGAAGCTCTTCTCCGAATTCACTTCGATGCGCCACAGTTTGAACCAAGCATCGAGCTTGTTCACCGCCTTTTGAAGCTTGGCCATCGGTGGCCGTCGCCCTTTGGCGTAGATGTCCGTGTCATCGGCGAAGAGGGACAGTTGTACCCCGTTGTCGGGGACGGGAATATCGTTTGTGTACGATATAAAGAGAAGGGGAGAGAGCCAGAGCCTTGCGGGAGTGTTACTGTGTGGCACCGAGTCCAAAAATTTTGATATCTAACTTACTCGTAATGTATGACAAACAGCTTATTTTTAACTTTTTTGGGTTTTAAAGTAGTTTTTTTTTTAAATATTCGGTATTCACATTGGTTTGATTTATATCCAATATACAAAAACAACCAATATAATTTTCGAAAGTAATTTTTTTAAAAGACATTTAGGTACGTATCTGTCAAAGTCAAAGTCAAAGTAATTTATTCAGATTAGGCTATACATAGCACTTATGAATGTCAAACAAATAAATTAAAATGTACATTACAATAATGGTGAAACCTATTTTAGGTATGTTCTAAATATTGAAAAAATTGTTTATCAAATATAGATAAAAGTCAAATACATATAAATAAAATACAATTAATAAATATTAAAAACAAAAAAAAAAACAAAAAATATCGCCAAGTTAATTATTCCGATTTAATTGTTTAAAATGTCAATTCACTTACAAACATCAAATATTAAATACACAATTAAACATGTCACAAAATTATTCAATCAATGTGACTAAGGTATTAAAATAAGTTATATCCAGGGATTTTTATCTTCCATGTAGTCCTTTACTTTATAGTATGCTTTGTTTATTAAGTTTGTCTTAGTGGTTTTTTTTAATTTATTAAGAGGTAAGTTTTGTATCTCTTCAGGAATTTTATTAAAAAAAGATACACCATGAGCCACAAAGAGGATTTTACCTTTGTCAATCTGAAGCGTTCAGTCACAAGCCTGTCCCTATTCCGAGTATTGTAGCTGTGATTATCGGAATGTTTTTGATAAGATGTTCTGTGCTTATAAATATGAACAATATTATAATATATGTATTGTGACGCAATTGTAAGTATATTAATACTTTTAAAGTGTTCTCTTAGAGAAACTCGTGGGCTCCAACGATATATGTATAGCCCGCAGCGCCCGTTTTTGTAGAATAAAAATTTCTTGTATGTCAGCTGCAGAACCCCACAGCATCAAGCCATAAGACATAATGCTATGGAAGTAACTGAAATAGACGAGCCGCGCGGTTTCTACATTCGTAAGGCCCCGGATTTTTTTTATTGCATATATTGCACAACTCAGTCTCCCTGATAAGGTTTGTAAGTGGTCCTTCCACTGGAGTTTTTTATCCAGTGTCAGGCCTAGGAAAATAGTTGAGTCTGTAAATTTTAATATTTCATTATTTAGATTAAGTGTCATACTTTTCATTTTTACATTTGGCATGTGAAATAGAACACATTTGGTTTTAGATGAATTCAAGAGTAAATTGTTAGATGTGAACCACATATGGAGTTGCGAAAGTGTACTGTTCACGTCGTCAAAATTTTCTTTATTTCTATCAACTTTTAATATCAAAGACGTATCATCAGCAAACAGTACAGTTTCGCAACGTTTACCTAAGAAAGAGGGCATGTCATTGATGTATACGAGAAATAGAAACGGACCTAAGATAGAGCCCTGCGGAACTCCCATCTCACCAACGATTTTACCAGAGATGACGCTATTAACTTTCACTCTTTGTAATCTCTCATTTAGGTATGATTTCAAAAGTAAAAGTGCACTTCCTTTGACCCCATAATGTTCCAGCTTCAGCAGTAGCGTGTCATAATTAACACAATCAAATGCTTTGGAAAGGTCACAGAAAACACCAATAGCATTCTGTGACCTTTCCCAAACATCATAGATATGCTTTAGCAGTTCCACACCCGCATCCACAGTAGATCGGTCTTTGGTAAAACCAAATTGATTACTGTGAAATAACTCATTTTCAGTAAAGTGGGCAAGCAACTGATCAAGCATTAATCTTTCGAAGATTTTACTGAACACTGGTAACACCGATATTGGTCTAAAATTAGATTGCTCATGTTTGTCACCGCTATTATGAAGTGGCACTATTTTGCTCATCTTCATTAAACTAGGAAATGCCCCTTCCTCAATACATCTATTAAAAATATATGCGAGGTGTGGTGCCAGGGATTTTATGATTGGCTTTGTTGATTGTCTACAGATTAGGTGCCTGTAGGTATGTATAATAAAACCTGTAAACATTTTTTGTTACAGGTAAGTACCTACAGTTCCGGTTGCAGAGTAGGTAAGTACTTTCTAGCTTTTACCCGCTGTAGCTGATGCTAATTACCCGCAAATCTCCCTATGTCATTAGTCACGGATGATATTAGCTAGAACGCTACAATATAATTCAAAATGAAATAGGTACCTGGTAAGAAATATATAATCGGTTCGGTATTTTTAACTACCTAATATCTACACTAACACTATTTAAGTTTTAATTTATTTATAACGAGATGCACTTCCTTTAATACAAAAATACGTTTTATCACGAAAAGTTTCATAAAACTAAAGAGATATTTACCGCCATTGTAAAGGACATTGACTTAGCCAAGAAAGTAAATAGTACGCCGGAGAATGCAACGGGCGCCGGCTGTTGCAATATCCGTCTCTTTGCGCTCCGCGAAAAAAAGCTGTCATCAATAAAGTTTCTTCTCCATCTCAGAAATTGCTATTTTCCAGGCAACTGCTTTAAAAAGTTCAGTAAAATCGTAAAATCCAAACTTTGAAGCTAAACCCAAAACAAATACCTACGTTTTATTCTATATCTACTATTAGAAGATGTGTGTTGTTATACTTTGTGTATTGAATAAAATCGTAATAAACTTATACAACAGCTGTTGTTTATTCTGCGAACACCAGAATAATAAGGAACCAAATACAACATTACGCACATAAGCGCATCCTTAGTGTTGCTATTTTGAGCACCTCCTAATAGATCAATCCAATTATTTTCTACAGAATGGAATTGGTTTTATAAATGCCAACTTCAATCACAAATGTCAAGTTTGACAGTTTATTGTTAATTTATTAACAATTGAGAAGATTCAAGATTTCATCAATTTAAATATAGCAGTAAAACAATTGCATGTATCGGATCAGGTGTTAAAAGATTTCAGTTCATCGTCATATATCAGTGAAGTTTAAGAAATAACTTCACTGAAATTTGACGATGAAGGTTTGTTATTATTAATATTTGGTTATTACACTGACACTACTCTGCGAATAACAGCTACTGCACACTAATACTACGCTTGCGTTACGTTTGCCGGTCTGTAAATTGTTTATAACCAACGAAATGAGTATAGTAGTTCGCTGCTTACAGCTAACCACTTACCGCAACCTTGTGTCGTCCTTTAAATACTGGTAACACCCATATGGACGCAGCCCAATGAGCGTTATTGCTTAATTTTGTTGATAATCTAATGTTCGAATAGAACGCTATTTGAAACACTTCCCCATAGCCGTAAGCCGTGTTTCACTGTTATACATTGGCCCGAAATACCCTACACATTGTATTGTAACCTTATCCCATTCACAATAATTACACCATTCGCAACGCAACAACAAACTATAGAAACAAATTGTGTCCATTCAGGCGTTACATAAAAGCGGGCCGAGAGCATTTTCCGGGCCCGTGGAGAAGGTGCTGAAATGGCACAAGGCTATGCAGGACGTTGGTCTGCTGATTCTTTATGAGATTGTCGGTTAGTAAATTGTTTTTATGCCCCATCGACTATCTCTGATAAGTAAGTAAATGTTTTTCTTCGCCTTGTTTTTCTTTGATGATTATGTGGGACATTATTTTAGTTATTATTGGGAGCTATTTCACAGTTGGGTTCTGGGCCTGTTTCTAAAATTTACACATATTTATGTGTGACAGTCAAGCAACTGAGCGCGGTTGCAATTTACTATTGCAAACAACTTATACTGAAAACATCGGTTCAAGCACATTATCGGTTTTTCGAAAGCATAAGAGTTGATGCGTGAAAGTTATAGCGCCAGGGGCTACGACAGCTATCAAACCACTGGCTACGACAGCTACGACTAAACACCCAATACTACAAGATCTTAAATTTTTGGCGCATCATAACTTCTGCAGGTTTTTGCTACGTATTTCTGTTTTATTCTTGATGGGATTAATTTATACACGCTTGGCTTAAAAAAAATTCTACTGTTCATTTAATGAAATTGTTGTATTCCTTAAACTTTGTTTGAGCCCCATCTCCTCTGAAATATACCCGGCCTCAGTTGCTATAATACGGAAGTTCAGAAGTACGTCAAAACGCCCAGAACCCAACTAAAGGGAAGGTCAAACCAACGTGTTCAGCCCGCATGCGCGGTGGCGTGTACGGTGTGGTTGTAGTAACGTTTTTACATCGACGCATACTCTAATTGGCCGCGGCGTCCGGTGCACCGTCTGCACGCAGCAATATTGATCAGAACGCGCATGTTGCGTTCAGACGCTACACGTAGCTATTTCTTCTGTATCTGTATGAAGAAAGAAAGCATTGTACGAGTAGTAAGGCCAACCTTGTCAACGTCTGGAACGTGAACGCGAACGGAACAGTGTGAACATATTTTGCACGTGCACACCACCGCGAACGCGGGCTGAGCGCATTGGTTTGGTCTTCCCTTAAGTCATTATAAAATAACGTCGGTATTTTTTATGATGCTACCTCTATACTTATTATGGATTACCTATTTACCTATTTACCTAGTTGTTGTAGTTTTTTAATGGAATACATTCTCATCTAGAAGCTATATTAAAGAATCATCTCAAAAAATTGCAAAGCTATAACTCTGATTGCAGCCAAATGTGTGAGCGTGAGAGACGGGGAGTCGTGCGCCAAGAACCTGGTGATCAGAGACGAGAACGGCCCCGCCATGCAAGTTGTTTACTATGAAATCGACTTTCTGCTCCCAGAATTGAACCCTCCGTGTACTATAAGGTTAGTGAACTCGACGAGTTAAGGTAGCCGACGCAACTCCTAGCATGAGGTATCTTAGCTGTGAGAGTGAATGCGCATGATGTTCGTTAACATTTTTGTAACATTAAACCAATGGAACAAAAAAGTTAATGGTAGATATTATGGGCGACAGTCACAGCTTACTTGGGGCTTAGTTTGGGGCTATAGATCGACAACAAAACCGATACATCGCCCGTAGGGGTGGCATAATGAAGTGAAGAAGGATAAAGAAGGTGAATGCGGGGCGCGAAGCAGAGATTTTGTCTCGCGGAACGTCACTTGATGACATTTTGTGGAAAAAATCATTTCAGCTTTGAGCTTATTGCCTCGCACCCCCGCATTCAACCGCGAAACAACCCCAAAACGTCGCCCTCCCGCCTTACCTACATCATCACGGGCGTTATACCAGTTGTGTGGTCGATCTATAGATGACATTGTGTGAATATTAATCATTTACCATCTGATAATCTGCTCATTTATCACTGAGCAGCACGAAACCAATAGCAATCCTTCCAGGGTGGTAGGCCGCATGATGGCTGGCTCGAGCCGTCTGCAGGCTCTGAGCGTGCGCGCGGCGCGCGGCGCCGACCTCGCCACCGCGCCGCGCCGCGCCGCCGCCGCCGCGCACCATCTCGCCACTTTGGCAAGGGAATACACCGGCGTCAACACGCTGTGAGAGCTGCAAAATGCTGCACCACTAGAACCTCATGCCGCTGTTGATACGCAGAGCCTCAAGATTGCTGCACACCATCTCGACATGTTGGCAAGGGAATACACCGGCGTTAACACGCTGTGAGAGATGCAAACTACTGTAGACATGTGTCTGCAACTCTGTAGAGCCTCATACCGGTGTCAATACAGGTGTTTCAAGATCCTGTAATAGTAATAGGAATAACCTGGTGAATTTAAGACATTATGTACCAAGAAATTCAAGATCTTAGTCGTAGCTCTCGCAGGCAGTCGAAGCTGTCCCGTAGTACTACAACTTTCACACATCCACATGAAAGACGGTGCTTGAACAGTTGTTTTTAACATATTTTTGTTATATGTAGTTTGTAATGTAAAAATGTACTTTCAATTTCATAGTTTATAAAATAACATGTTTTAATTTTTACATAGTTGTGTAAGTTGTTTGGAATGTGAATTTGATACTTAAATAAAATGGCATATTCGAAAGTTAATGCATTTTATATCTCAGCAGACAATCTTATCGCCATTTGATTCTTGGCAGGCTTTCAGAGACATTAGCCGCGCAATCTTGAGGGAATTTTTACGCGGAATATGGTTGGCTCTAGCTTTCGGGGAATTTAAACCCAGTACCAACTGTTATTCGGCAGTTGACTTCATAAACTGCACCGGTATCGAACTTTGGACGAAAGCCAAACGATGAGGACTGCACTCATTACATTACCATAAACTCGGGGCTTGAGATTTTGAGTTGTACCGGGGCCAAGCCGATATTTTACTTTAAAATTACTATATAGTACAAATACCTGATCTATTAAATCATGGATCATTGTCAATGCGGACCCCGGAACGAGGGCCCGGGGATTGATTGTGATTGGCTTTCCAAACTAATTTTATGTATGTACCTACGTTATATATGTATATTTTTGAAATTAGCTCTTGTAACTTTAATTTTGATACCCCGCTCAATGGTTACCGGAAAAATAATTTGGCGCTCAAAATCCACTATTTTAATTTTTTTTAATTTTTATACATGTACACTTAGCCTTTTTAAACGAATCTTACGATACCTTGACTATCGAAATTTATCTAGCCATTTGGAAGATATGAGATAATAAAGAAATTTAGAAACATACATGCATACAACAAACGCGCGAAAAATTAACCCTACCTTGGCAGTCGGGTAAAAACGACCAAAAAGCCGCATTCTATTGCACCATGACAATGCCTCGCACACCGCGAACAAGGCAAAGTCATTTTTGGCTACTCAAAAGGTAGAGCTAGTTACCCATCCCGCACATAGTCCAGACCTGGCACCATGCAATTTCTTAATTTTCCCGAAAATCAAAGACTTGATGGGAGGTTTGATATTTACGGGGCCGGAAGATGTCGTGATAGCTTTCAATTAGCATGTAAAAACATGCCCTCTGACCAATTCAATGGTCGTCATTTTTTCAAAAATGGTTTGACCGAATTGTAATTAAATTTGACTGAATTGTAATGAAGAATACTTCGAAAAACAGTAATTATATTACTTTACATGTAAATTATTATATTAATAAGTTACGGCAAGTCTTTCAATGTAGCCCACGTATCTATTAGTACACTTAATTTTGCTTTAGGTTTTGTAAAAAAAACCTGCAGTTTAATGTTTTATATTTTGTAGCATATGTAGCCTTTCTTATCGATTGCTCAAAGTCAGGTAGATACTCCTTAATTACTCTCCAAGATAAACTTCAGAGTTCCTAATAAAGCATTCAGACAGCCCATCATCTTATCTGTGCCTGCGAGTTCCAATAACTATAGGCAAATTTAGTTCTGATGTCGTGCAGCTTAGAAGTTTAATAAATTGGTTGACATCTCCAACCTTGCGTCTTCAATACGAAATCTAATACTGTCAAAAGCATCCAGACTAAGTGTTGCTTAGATGCGGTTCCCTAACTTTATAAGTTATTTTCTTTTGACTCAGTTAGTTACTCCATGATTTTGTAAATTAATAGTCTAGTGTAAATTTATATTTGTTCGCCACTTTAGTTAACAAATGGAGTGATATTGTTAAGGCAAATCAAGCTTAAGTTTCCTATACGTAAAAACATTTAATTAAATGTAGTTATATCTAAAATTGATAATTTAGTGGTTAAGCACTGTTTGTTTTCCTATAAAAAAAATCTATTGCCAGGGCTTCCCCTGTGTGTAATGCCATTCGTTATTTGTTATAGTACTCAGATATGGCTGGGTTTTAGCGCGCTAATTTGACTATTAGACGTGTTATATCGTACGACACTTGCAGTGCAGTGTGCGGTCATTGAGCTATTCGTAATTTGTGTTTTCATGAAAAGTTATTGCGATAGTGCGCGAGTGTCTTCCTTACTCAAATATCGAACGGCCCGGACTTACGTTAGCATAACTACACATATTTTTTTAAATTTAATAAATCAATATATCTACTTTAACTAGTTGAATCTATTATTTAAAAAACCTCTACTGCTACCTTAATTGACGTTAGGCGATACCTCGGGTGGCGGTAAATTTGACACACCAAAGGGATTTAGGCCGCCTGTAGTTCCTCTCTCAAATGTCAAATGATAGTGTGGCCACCTATTTAGGGCTTATTACAGTATTTAGTACACGTAAGTTATTTCGTCATTTAGACGTTAAGCGATATACAGGTCAAGTCCTAGCATAATGGATATGAGTACGATTGTATAGGTACTTCACTACAATCAACTGGGTTAAGAGAATACAGTGTATTTTTAACTGGAATAGCAGATAAAGAGAAACTGTCTTAGGAACAATGTTCTCTTTTTGTGTGAAAATTGAATCGGTCATCAAATAAGGGTCTACTCAGTGCCAAGTAAGGATCTGAAAAGCAATACCAATAGTAGAAAAAAATCTGAACAGCTGAAGTTGGCATTTTTTGTAAAAAGTTTCAACAATTTTTCTAATGTGGTTCGACTCCCCTTAATTAAGAGCAAATGGTTCCTAACACCGTTTCCCTCATATCCTTTATGGTACCTGATTTCCCCATATTGTCCCAGTTAACAACTCTCGTACTCGTAGGTTTGTTTTACGGCACTCTAAAAGTAAAATACGGCTTCGGTTACCTAATAATCGGATTTTGCTTGTTATACTAACAACGCAGCCGCTGGGTTTGCTAGGATAACATTGGGTTTCTCGGAATCTAGGAGTAGTAAAAATAGGCTACAGTTTCGTTTCCTAAATGTGTGGACTTATTGAGAACTTTGTCTTATAATAGATCTTTACCTATGAAATTGCCGTTTTGTATGAATAAATTGAAACGAATTTTTTTCATGTATTTTGTATTTGTATTAATCGAAGTAATCACCCATGCAGTCAATGCATCTTTGCCAACGCAGTGGCAGCTTATTGATGCCCTTCTTAAAGAAATCAGCTGGACGGGAGGCAACAAATTCTTCAAAGGCATTTTGTACTGCCTCTCGGGTATTGAATTTTTTTCCCGCCAAGAAGTTATCCAAATTCTGGAAAAAGTAGTAGTCTGTAGGCGCAAGGTCTGGTGAGTAGGGCGGATGACGGAGAGCTTCCAACCCCAGTTCTTGCAACTTGGAGACCGTCTGCTGTGCAGTATGAGGTCGCGCGTTGTCGTGCAGGAGCAGCGGAGACGAGCGATTGACTAATGCTGGCTTCTGCATCATTGTGTTCAGTTCTTCACAGTACACATCTGCAGTAATGCTTACCCCGTTGGGTAAGAAGCTGTGATGAATCACACCGGCGCTAGACCACCAAACAGTGACCATCACTTTTCTAGGGGTAAGTTTTCGTTTAGGGCATTGTTTAGGTGCTGAACCAGGATCCAACCAACTTGCTGAGCGCTTGCGGTTATCAAACAGAATCAATTTTTCATCGCAGGTAACAATGCGGTTCAAAATTCCTTCATTTGTGTGTCTGTTGAGCAGTGCAAGGCACGTCTCGACGCGTACTTCGCGCTGGCGCTCATTGAGTTCGTGAGACACCCATTTGTCAAGCTTTTTTACCTTGCCAATTTGACGCAATTGGACCAATATTGTTTTGACGCTAACGTCGAAAGCTGCTGCTAATTCAGCCGTAGATTGTGTATCATCAGCTTCTACAATCGCCTTTAATTCGTCATTGTCGACCAAAGTCTTCGGACGACCGCGAGGTTCATTTTTCAGGTCGAAATTTCCAGAACGGAAGCGAGCAAACCAATAACAGGTGGTGCGTTGGTTTGTAGTGTTAGCTCCGTAAACGTCGTTGATGTTGCGTGCCGCTTGTGCCGCGTTGCTGCCACGATGGTACTCATAGCCCATAATTACTCGAATTTTTAACGTATCCATGATGACGAAAAAGATTGAATGGCGATGAAAATGTTACACTAATCAATAAACAAATGACTACTTTTGCAAAAAGAATTCCATGTTTTTAAAATAAAATTAATTAGAAATTAGAATTCTTAGCCAAACAAAAAATATTTCGATTTGAAATGGCCAGTATTGCAGAACGGCAATTTCATAGGTAAAGACCTAAATTTAGGTAAATCAAAATTACTTTGTCGGGCATTTAAGTAGAAAGCAAAAATAAAATTGGCAAAGCAATGTTTATCTATACTAATTATAAAGAGAAAAGATTTGTATTTTTGTTTGCAATGAATAAACCCAAAAATAATGACCTGCATTATCACTGAGTAACATAGGCTACTTTTTTCCCGAAAAAATAATGTTAAATAAATAAATATGCTTAGACAAATTCACACAGCGCCATATAGCCCCAAAGTAAGCAAAGCTAGTGTTATGAGTGCTAGATAACTGATAAACTACTTATATACTTTTTTTAAATACATACTTATTATTCATAGGTACTACACCCTGACCTGTAACCGAACCGAACCGGGAATCGAACCCAGGACCTCTGCATGGCGACATGTTAACCAACTGAACCACTCCGGTCGTCAAGGTTTCCGAAGGAAAGTTGATTGTTGACAGAGATCCTAACCGTGCACGGGTGGAAGCCGCTGAGAACGGCTAGGTTTTTATATAGACTATTCATTTAACCATCAGGTACCTAATAATATTGGTGAAAGTAGGTATTTCTTCATTGTGTAGGCACACTATGTTGCCTACCTATTGATCATGATCATGGCGCTATAAAATGAGATTGGTTTAAAATTTATAGACGGTTTACGAGCTTCCACTGCGACTGGCAGATAATAAACTGTCATACGTCTCAGGTGCACCTTCCTCTCAATGGAAATTTCAAGACATCACATTGTAAATCGACGGCCCCTAAGTAGAATAGGACAGGTTGAAGTTTTGCATTATTCGTGTATATTTTGTGTATAATTTACAACAGTAGCTGAACAAAAAATTATCAAAACATGTATGTATTAGCATTTCTGCTCCGCTTTCCAAAATGCGTGATACAAAAGTCAACCTTATTCTATGAGCAAAGCAACTCATCGTACTTTGATCGTAATTTCGAAATTACCTCGCCTTAATTTATTAATCACCAATAGTGAATGAGCACCCAAAGCATAACATTTGAAATTACTGTGTATGCCTATGTCTATGCCGAACAAAGTTGCATCCGAGTAAAAGGCGTAACATAACATAATGAGTAGTGCGAGCTTACTCCCTTCCCGACATGATTTGCAAAACACGCTTCGCAAACGAACGCAGTAATGAGCACTAATGCTCTTGCCTTTCGCCGTATTTAATTAAGATAATGCGCGTAGCCTTTTGACGTATCGCGGCATATGTGAAATGCGTATATGTTTCTGTTTTTGCTCCGTTTTACCCCAGCTACGCTACACACACGCCTATTAACGTATTAGACGACAGCTGTGATGTCCACCCGCGTGAAGGATCTTTCAACATCTACATTCTATATTAATTTAAATTATTCGTGCGTAATTTATAGAAATGAAATTTTGATGTAGTGATACTTATGGTTTGGCAAACAATCAATAAAACGATAAAATTACATTTAAATATAACTAAATAAACTAGCCATGATAAGTTTTATACAGATGCAGTTTTTTCTTGTGTCCTTAAGTGGCTGTGTGATGTCTGGCAGAATAGATCATAGTACCAAAAGCTAAACCTAACGGTTTTCGTATCTACAAACTCGAATTAAAAAATGATTGATTGTAAAATGATTAATTCATCTCTTCTCAAACTTCATAAAACTACAGGAACTAAAAGGATAATTATACCAACTCATTCAGGTATAATAGGAGGGGACGCATGTAGACCGGCTAGCACAAATGAAATGCACGTGCCGTGAACGAGGATCTGAACACAGATACTTACGCACTATGTAGGTGAAAGCATTAGCGCAACATGGTTACAGCACGCGCAGTCGCTTGTTAGCACCGGCGCCTATACCCACTCGCGTCGACCGGCCTACCTACTGTGCTCGAAACAAAATAAGAAATATGTCTATGTCTCCCAACTATGGGAGAAAGAAGCGTTGGTTCTTTGTCAACAAGATATAGAAAGCCGGCTAATGTCTGAGGCAGACCAGCTAGCACCGCGGTAGAATGTAACTATTTTCAAAATTGCGATAATAATTTCTATAACAGAAGAACGAAGAAGAATTTCTACAACATAGACCTTGGTCGTTCGAGGTAGGAAGCTTCGTGGATTATAAAAAAAGGCATGCGGTGAAACAAATAATTTAAAACCAAAATTAATTTTTTTGAAAGAAACCTACTATTGGTAAAGTCATTGCAATGGAAAAATGGTTCAAACATTTTTTAAAACCTACCAAATCGATCGAAAAATTTCCCGAGCACTGCCATTCCCGATCCTGTGGAATTCATATGGCCCTAGAATTAACTAAAATTTTGATTTTTCATAACTTTGACATAAAAATTTCGTACCTATATATAATTTTCTCCACATTGCTAGATGTAAGCTTCATGTCAGCTCTATACTACGCGTCATGGATGTAATTCATTTCACTACTTTCATATTTATCTATTTATTGGGTTACAAGAAAAATCATTCACAATACAAAGTACAACAATTAGAAAAAAGATTTTGTTTAGCGGGAAAATAATTGCATACATACACAATCATAATCATAAATAGGAAAGTTTGAATTTTGAATTTGATAATGACATATTTTGGTATTTAGACTACATTTCGTTCGCGTAGGGTTCGGGGAGAGTAGGGTAAGGGTAGGATAACACGCGAAAGAAGTCGCGCCGGGACAAATATAAGAGGTGTGCCGAACATAAAGGTGGCCCGCACCTATCACTGATCGACGTGGGTAATAATGGGTGCCAAAACTTACCGAACAGGGAAGAGGTCCCTTGAGTAATCCAAGAAACGATGGATTGACATCGCTGAATCGGATCGGAGAGCCGACGGCATACAAAGGTGAGGATGCTGAAGACCGGGCGAAATGGAGAAAAAAAGCTGGAAAGCGGACCCTGGCAGTAGCCGAAGCTGGAAGATAATAGAAATAAGATTCAGATTAAGGTGAAACTAGACAGCTAGGATTGATCACTGTAGAAGTTTTTAATGGTAAATGTAAAATTACACTTAGTTTATTAATAGGGGTGTTGAGAAATTTGCGACTTTTGAAATGGCGTATTCTATAATGTAGCACCGAGCCATAAAGTGCAATCATAATAATTTATATCTAAGACTTTTATTGCTACCATAATGCGATGAAAATTCACACACTGGAATTGCTCTCATGGAATGAAATATATTACAATTTGCATGGATTAAGACACTTACATATTGCTACGTGTGTAGAGTGGTAATTGCCTCCAAAAACGTGTCGTTATATCTGTTTATATTGCAGTCTATTACTTTAGTGTCGGAAATGAATATACCTATATCAAGACCTGCCACAACCTCCTATCTTGGCGTAGGCGGTACGCCCATATTTTAGCTTAAGTCATTCCTAGGTGGTCTCTATGACATTATACGTGCCACTTCATAGAGTTATAACATGTTAATCGACTCAGCGTTTTTTCGAGCCGAAGATCCAGCGTTAATTCGACTAGTAGTGACTCGTTCCGAGGATCTCTCGTGCCCCCATTCATCAAAAAAACCATTTTCGAACCAGTTTTATACACTCTTTTGACCTGAAGTAGACATGGAGGATCGTGAGAGTCAGCATGTAAAAGTCCACTGCTGGACTTTTGTCTCCTCCACATTTGTGAAAGGTTTCACCACTGAATACTGACCATAAAATGTGGTCGACGCGGTTCAATGCAACATCGTGACGGAGAAAATGCTAGGGAAATATTTTATTCTAATCTATAATTTTACTTGTGAATCGCCGGATTGCATCAAGGGTCACTACGGATGCACCGGGTGCACCCAAAGAAATTGGCCCGTTGTACGTCATATCTATAAAAAGTCGTCATAGTTATACAAAGAGTGCACCCAGAGGGCTTACCATGAGTTTTTCTAGCAGGACCTAAACAGAACTGCCCTGCTCAAAATGAGACAAGTTTATGTGACACGTATAGCGCTGTCTTGTTCTAAGCAAGGCAGTTATGTTTAGGTCCTGCTATTAGAGCTCATGGTAAGCCCCCAGTGCATATCTAGTGCATTAAACGTCATATCAAACCACATATCTAATCTATAGGATCCAAAGATTTTTAGATAGAGAGTTTTAAACGTCAATCACTGTGACAAAAACTTATTTTCATTGAATTGAATCTCGGATTTCAAATTTTTTCTCTATGCCTAAAACAAAGAAAAGAAAGAAAGAATCTCGGATCTTGTGTTGTTTATATTTTTTATTCCTTTATTTTTAGTATGTCATTTACACCTAAATTTTTTTCTCTATAGTCATTTATGGGAACTCAGTAGACACCTCTTTTTATTTTACTGGCTATATTTCTTATGACGTGTTGATGTCAGTTCATTAGTATATATCATAGAGAAAAAATTTTATATACAGAAGCAGAGAGTACATTTAGAGTTTAAATATGAGACAAAATGTCACACATCTCTATAACACACACACTAATGCAAATGCAGAGACGGAACAAGGCAGCCCATCTGCAGCAAAATATAACTCATCATGAGTTATATTTTGCTACGACTTTCTACTCGTAACGAACACAAACAAATCTGACTTGTTGTTCGCTCCAGATGACTATGCAATTTTTTTAAACTTGTCCTTATATTTTAATATTGACATTATAATAAAAGGTAAGGTGTCTAGTGAACCAAAGCCATGCCCTGATACCTACCACCGTCTTTTCGATCTCTCGATCCTACATACCGTGAATCGGCAGTGCTTGCTTTTGCAAAAAGGAGGGTTATGATTTTGACCGGTATTAATGTTTATTTGTTGCCTCATAACTTCTAAACTAAGTAGGTACCTACCTTCTTACTTATAGTTAGAAGCGACTTCATTGTTCACAGGTTGCCCTATGTGACTTCATAAATTTAATATGATGCCCTCTACAGGACATAGTCATAAAAAAAAATGAAAAGGATAGATACATTAATATATTAAACAAGCAGCATATTCTTTATTTTCAGTAAAAATTCATATAATGCTGGTGCAGCAGGACAGAAGGGACTTGCATCTTATTATTATCTTGTTCTTGAAAATGTTTACAACGCAGCACTTCCAATTTGCAACCCAGACATAACCATGTCTGGTCTTTAGGAAACCTAGAAAAACAAATATTTATGTAAATTAACGTAAATACGCGATTAATCCGTTGTTTCATATGGCTGAACATAAAAAAGGTCATCTAGGTACATTTTTGGGAATGGAACCCTGATAAAATACTATAAAATAAATACTAAGTCCAACCCTGTTAGCATCAAAATATTTTTGTACCTATTTAGACACCGAAATATTGCTCAATTTACCAATAATTTTAAATCTATCTCTAATGGCATGTTGTATTAAGGTGAAGCATTTCAATTATTGCAAATTTTTCTATTTCGATGCATATTTTTGTCACAATTTCTAAAATTTATTTCGGATCGCCGCGACCACGAATGTTTACTTACCGGTGAAAGGATAATCCAGGTGTATTTCCATACTTTGCGCTTTCACATAAATGTGCACTAAATTACACACAAAATTACAATCTTTTAAATGGTTTGATTTAAATTTTATTAGGAAATTATAAAATTTACACCGATGTTTCAAAAGAAACGTCAGGTCGTTAGGCCCTCGAGCAATATGTCGAACGTTCAAAACATTGCGCGCGTCACTTTCCGTGAACTTATTCCAATGGATGAAAAAACGGGATAGCAAGATTCATAATCATTGTAGAGCGAGCGACCAGGGAGTATTTGTGATTTGTGTTTAGTCTGTTATGTCTGTGGTATATATAGTTCATAGTTTGTGGTTCATTAGTATTTGGCAAAATCGCTACATAGCGGAAGCCACAACCTAAAACGAAGAAGAAGAATCTCGGATCATTGAGTTGAATCAAAGTTGAACACAAAGTCGTAGAAGATTAATAAGATTGTCTGTAATTATAATATGGAATACTTGCAGTCAAAGTGAAAAAATAATTTTATGTAAACAATGACTGATTCGTCTGATGTAGGTGAACCGCCTCCCAAGGACGAACCTACGGGTGACGACCAGCTTCCAGGCCATGATCGTGCCAGTCATGTCTCCGTGGCATGGCGTGGTCACCTGTTCAGTGACGGTAGTCTCAATGTAGACAAAAACGCAAAAAGACGCGTCGCATCTCGCAGCGTCATAGGCATACGCGATTCTAGTGAGCGTGAAGTCGGTACACATACCGCCACTGGCTCTCACCTCGCGATCAATCGCAGTTTTACCTCGCGCGCTACTCTTCGTCGGTCTGTAAGTGAGTACACGCGTCGCCACAGTGACAGCATTGCCTCTTCTTCGCGTGGCTCGCATGCTTCGCATCACTCGCATGCTTCGCGTGGTTCGCATGCCTTGCATGCCTCACCACATACCTTGAGTGACCATAGCGTTGTCTCACGCGCTATAAGTGAGCGCAGCGCTACATCGCGAAGAGACAGCAGGTTGAGCGTCGTCTCGAAGGTCGTCAAAATAAGCCCCTCTATAAATGATGATGATGATGATGAGGATCGCAGTAAAACCTGCGTTGGCCGCATGATCGACGACGAGGATGCTCAAACTTACGGTCCCGTTCATTGGATCAATATTATATTCCTGCCTTTTCAAACTGTTTTTCAGATCGTTGTGCTGTATTGCGTTTTCGTTAAAACGACTATTGTAAGTGAATAACACATCATAATAACAAATAAGTTAATAACTAGTCTTAAGTAAGATTTTTATATATCCTTCGCTTAAGATATTCAGCAGCTGAGATCGCAGCCGCTGCGCAGCGGTCTACAAGAGATGACGCCAGAGTGTCCACACAATTACTCTCACACCAGCGCCTTCTCACGTTGCCATGCAGTAAAAGTCATGGCGTCAGGCCTGTTGCCATCGTCATGTACGGTTCCGGTATTCGGCTCCAAAACGGCCGGTATATTAACGGTGACAGCTTGACAAGTGTCCTTTGGATGACGTTATGGTTTGCAGCGTGCCTGGAGATTCGAACTGCGCTGCGGGTACATGTTAGCCCGAGGTGTCCTAGCATACTGCCTAAGCCTAACTTAACAATTATCTCTATACTGGTCATTTTCTTAGGGACCCCTGCAAGTTGTGTATCCTATAATTACATGTAAGAAAAAGAAATATCAACTACTAGGAGACTCTCTATACTACTTGAAATTTAGTTACAATTTCTTAGCAACCCCAATATATGGAATTGACACATTTCTTCATATAATTCATAGGTATGTATTGCATTCTTGTTTCTAATTCATTCGTTCCTATTTGTTTAAAACACACACACACACTAGGGTAAAAGCCAGATGATTGCCCCACTTTTCAAAAAAGTCATGTAGAAATATATACTTACTAAGAAGTGAGTAAATCCTGTTTTACATGACCTCTCAAAAGGGGGATAGTTGCCTCGTGCGGGGATAGACGCCTCACTAAGATTTTGTTGGATATAATCAACGTTTATTATTTATTTAGTTTCTTTATTATGAACAAATCAAATTATTAATAACTATTGTAAGAACAAAGTGATTAGTTTTAATGTATTAAACCATAAAATCATCACCATCCTGGCGTCTGTCATCCTGAGCTTTCCTGCTTTTTATTCTCCATTTCATCCGGTTTTGGGTCTCATCTAGACCATGTAATGTGGATATTGAGACCCACATCAACCACGGTCTGTTCAGAAGATTAACATATTATGTCGCGTCGCAGCGTTTCTTCGAGACTATCCCAGAAGGCAGTCTATTCGGTATCGGTGCAGCCAGACTTAGGAGGTTGATTTTTAGACCCCCCCCCCCTTATCGCCATAAGGATATTCCAACTATCATCTGTATATCTAATTTGGCGAGGCACCACGCCCGATTTTCGCTTGTACTTGTGAGGCATTTTGCTCACGTAGAATAAAAGCATAGATCAATACATCTTTATTTTTAAAAGCAAGACGTCACAATAAGTTGGAAAAAATACCAAAAGAAAAAAAGTCCTTAGTTGTTAAATAATTTTAAACTTGCGGATAGTTGCCCCTAAGGACAACTATTTACTATGTACCTGCCCTTTTTTAATTGTTAACTAAATGAAAACTATTCAACAATAAAACATATAATACAATGTAATTTAAAACCTAATGCATGCATAGAAAACAAAAGTGAGCTGATGCCACAATCAGTAATAAAATTTTCAATATAAATTACTTACCAAAATAATTTGTCATAGTTAATATTATGTATTATTCATCTTCTTGGCGTTAATGTCCCGGTTGTGCCCTCGTGCACGAGGGCCCGGGGTCCGCCTTGACCATGATCCAGGATTTGGCAGGTCAGGTAATTACAGTGGAGCGACTTCCATCTGACCTCCATGGCCCTGTTACCTGGGGAACCTGACTAGATTGGATCATGGTTACACACCCAGTCGCCTGAATGTGCAGGTTTCATCACGATGTTATCCCTCACCGTAAGAGCATCGGCTAGTATTTAACTAATGGACATAACTCAGAAAACAGTCATTGGTACATGGCCGGAGCGGAATTCGAACCCGGGACCTCTGCCTTACGAGTCTGTATACTGTAGTGTACTGTAACCGCTCGGCCACCGACGCTCTATTATGTATAATTATTATGGTTATTATTATAACCAAGTCTTCCTATGGGAACCCTGAGACTGGCGGAATAGTCTAGGGAACCGATTGGCGCCCCGTGCCCCTATATTATAATAATATTATTATACCGAACTACTATAATTTCAGGCAAGTGACTGAAGAAGCAACTAAACGCGAACATGTATCAAAGTCAGCAGGTCTTTTGATTTTGGATGTGATATCGATGATACCGATGTTCTCACTGGTCGTTCGTGATGATTGTCCTGTACCCAAATTTTGGCCCGATATATTGGCTTTTAATGAAATTTTCATGTAAGTTTTTACGAATATCTGGAAGTGATTTTGAGCTCATGCTTATACTGCTGAAGCTCAAAGTTTCTGCTGGCTCATATATCAATCACATTAAAACTAAACTAGTCTAAATAAACTAAGAAGTGGCTACTTTCTAAATTTGAATTATAGGAACATACATTACTTAATACCTAAATACATAATATTATAAAGAAAATATTACATTTTTGTAGGTATGTTTATATTTTTGTTTGTCTATCCATAGGCACTAGCATAAAACTATAAAAAAGCCGTGTCTGTACATCGACGATAGTTCAGAAAAAATTGTCGGGATTCTTGGATTTTTGGACGTAAATAAGGGCATTGCGGGCAAAAGCTAAACTATCATAATAGTAGTTTTTCCAACTGGCATATAAAAGTACAGTTACGCTACAGTAACAACTCGCATATGATCAGTGTCTCCATCAGGTTCAGGGCAATGGAAAGAGCTATGCTCGGAGTCTCATTGCGTGATCGAATCAGAAATGAGAAGATCCGCAAGCGAATCAAGGTCACCGACATAGCCCGAAGAATTGCTTAAGTGGCAGTGGGCTGGGCACGTAGCTTGCAGAACAGATACGATGGCCGATGGAGCAGTAAAGTTATGGAGTGGCGATCACGTACCGGAAGACGCAGCGTCTAGAGGCCTACCCCTCCCACAACGTGGACCGACGACCTGGTAAAGATCGCAGGTACCAGCTGGATGTGGAAGTCACAGGACTAGCCTTTGTAGGGATCTCTGAGGGAGGCTTTGCCCAGCAGCGGGCGTCTATTGGCTGAATGATAATATCTACTGGTTCGCCTCCACTGACATTTTTAGGTTGTTAAGACTGTTGTTTTAATGCTTGTATTTCAGACTCTACAGGGTATACGAATACTTTGCGTTGTCCACAAACCACTCTTTATTTATGCTATTGGGTGGTTATACTATGCTAATGGTGATATTAATTAATTTTGCGACATGCGTCCTATTGTTGATGACTTTTAGCGGATTATGCGATGCATGTAATCCAAACATATACGATTGGCGCTCAAATATTCAGTTTTTGGTACATTTTAATTGATTTATTTTATATTTGT
Source organism: Blastobasis adustella (assembly GCA_907269095.1). NCBI lineage: Eukaryota > Metazoa > Arthropoda > Insecta > Lepidoptera > Blastobasidae > Blastobasis > Blastobasis adustella. The sequence goes on from OU026125.1 coordinate 12,940,011, forward strand.
ATTGTTTAATTTATTTCTAAGATATTTAAAGTATGGGTTGAGCCGTGTGGTTTCCGGCATAATAGAATACATCAACCCCTTCGACTTATGTGTCGTAAATGGTAACTAATTTCTTAGAGGTTTAGCAGCAAGAGCTACTAGGGGTGGAGATTATGACAAAACCCACCAATGATGTGGAGGAGGCTAAGTCCAGCAGAGGGCTGTTGGTGGTCATTTAATGTTCTTACTAAACGGATCGACATTGTGATAGCAGCCTATAGTTAGCAGAATTTGAAACAGATAAAAGGGTTATACGTGGTTATGTGGTGTCCGGCAGAGTAGAGTAGCACCAACCCATTACACTCGTGGGTGTCGTACAACGCGACTAATGTTTTCGAGGCAAAAGATCAAGAGTCTCCGTAGTATGGAAAATGGGCAGCAGCATTTTCGATTGTTATATTTAAACACTGCGATCTCCAATTCGCCTGCCAAGCGTGGAGAATATGGCAATAACCTCCCTTTTCGTGGGAGAGGCCCTAAGTCCTGCAGTGGACTGTTACGGGCTGTGATGATGACGTGGTGGTAGAGCGTAGTAATTACCAATGTTCACGAGTTTCATACTACCTACATTTTTCAACACATTTCCACATAAATTTGCCATTATTGTACCGTTTTTCGGATTTGACCCACATCCTGCGTAATATTTTAAATATGAGGTGTTTGTTACTTTTTGACTCAAAAAGTTTTGGTTTGATGCTGCGAAAGTTTACATTGTTGTAGCTTACTATCTGCAATCTCGTAAAACGAAAGTATGTCATAATTTGTACTTTGTACCTAATCGTAGAAACAGTTATGATGAAGGCAGATTGCGCCCTTTTAAAAGTATTTTAACAATATAATATGTACCATGTATTTCAGGTTAACTTAAATGAAGGCTTTACAACGTACAGATTTGGAGTCATGTTCATCCTAACATTTCTTTTAAATAAAACCCTTGGTGAAATGAGACCTTATACCGTGAGAGAATACATTGTAACAATTGCATTGTTTATTAGTGGATACATATTTAAGGTATTCATTTTAATACCTAAATTATATTCTGAATGCTTACTACGATTACGCCGCCGGTCGGAGTTTAACAGAAGAGTCACAAGGATCGTGCTGGAAACAAAAAGACGCAATCCTCATGCGAGTGCATACAAAGAAGTTGAGGAATATTTTTCGACATCCTGGACCAATTATCGCGGTATAACCGAGATTCCAACGATCGTTTACACATTTCCTAGATATATGAGAGTGGACATACGTTACGACTTGGCTTGGTCAATTTTTTACCATAGTCCAACTTTCAGGTATACGTCGACGGCATATAGACGTTGGATTTCCGAATTCATGGAAATACATAGCAAAATGCCCGGAGAAAAGTTTTTTGCCGGCCAAAATTGTTTCACTAAACTATATTACTTAAAGTCTGGTATAATACAGATAATGGCCAGTGATGATAGTACATCTCCTATGTTATCTTTATCTGGCGGGACAATCCTTGGAGATGTGAGCTTTTTTGTTCCTCCTTTTCAGAGGCAATTGACTGTGCGCTGTCTTACTAATTGTGAAATATTTTCGTTATCACGCAAAACGATGGTTAAATCGTTATATTTATTTCCTTCGGATCGAAAGCGCATTATAAAAAGTGTTAGAGATAGGTTACAGCATGCTCAAGATTTATTTTATTGGAAACAGAAAATAAGAGGTGAAGATAGAACAGAAGATGAAGGGATAGCGTGGATCAAAATTCGTTGGTGGGAAATATCGCGGACTCTATCAAATTGGAAACGAGCCAAAAAACAGACTGGCTGCGAAATACCAGCAGATCAAGAACTTCACCACTGTGCCAAATATGTAGGACAGTTGGTACTATGTAAAAAAAATTGTCTAAAAAAATTTACCATGTTTTCTAAAATTGAATTCCCTTGGATTCTGTTGCCGGATTGTCTTTTTATAAAATGGTGGCATCGGTTTCGATTTGTTATCCTTAATATGGTGCTGCTGCTGTATCCACCTAATGTAGTGAGAACAGAAATACCCACTTGGTTTATATATTTCGAATATGCTGTAGACCTAGTTTACGAGTTAGATGCCATATTGTTTATGTTTACATCTCCGCGACAAAATAATATGAAAATAACAAGAATTATAATGCAAAAATGTAGAACATTAACTTTTTTAATCGACGTTCTTTCCCTGCCGTGGATTGACACCATATTTATTTTTGTTATTGGCGCGTCTAAAGATTTTCATCAGCCATGTCAACTGACTCGGGTGATTAAGACATGCATACTGTTTTGTGATGATAATACAGGAGGATGGACACTACAAAAGGAAATTTACAGTCATTGGTTTTTTAAAATAACGTTTATACAATTTAGTGCTATATATGTAAGTGGATACATTTTGTACTTAATAAATAGGCAGCACATATCACAAATGACTTCTGACGCATTTTTCGGATACACATGTTCCGCTAAATCAGATGCTGAATGCGATCTCAAAGAAAAAAGTGTTATTATCATATTTTTCGGTTGGATTTATAGATTAACGTTGAAAACGGCCACGCGTCGTTCACTAACAGATTACTATATTTACGCGTGTGTCGTCATTTGCATTTACATTTTCATGATGTATATGCAGAGTAAAACAATAGCGGCAATGTATTTAGAAGTAAAGCAAAGAGTGACTTATAATAATTATGTCAGCAATCTTAAGAAATACTACATATATCACAAAATTCACCCTGATTTATTGAAAAGATTAAATAAATATTTGATTTGCCACTGGAAATATTTTCATGGTATGGACGTGTTACAAACACGTATGTTAGACGGCGCACCATACAATATTTATTGGAAGCTTCACGGTGAATTAGCAGAAAAAATAATCTTACGATCGAAATTGTTGGAAGGGATGAATAAATCACTTATCAGGGATGTGGTATTTAAGTCGAATTTTTTATTACTTCCCGAAACTACAACTGTAAATTTATTTGGTGCCCATTGTAAAAATGTCACCTGGCTTGTAAAGGTAAGAAATGTGAAATTTATTGTTTGATATTTTTAATTGTAGAAGATATTGTCCTTAACTCAAACTCGATAGCAAAACTATAACTCTACGAAATTTCTCGTTCCTAATCTGGACCACACTAACCGGAAGAAAATTTGTAATTCCCAACTATAAACATAAGATAGTCACATAATCCTAACGAATGTCGATGAATAAACAATTACTAAATATAAATTCCCGAACTAAATACCGCACATATACGAAAAAATTCTGATCATATTGTAATTGGAATGAACTTCGGACTGAAGAAGTTTGTAATTTCATTATTTCTTTCGGAAATTGTTGGATATACACTCACTGGCACAAAAATCCGCCCACCTAATAATTGTCCATATACGGTCATATATTTCTGGCGGTACGAATCAGTCATTAACTTTATAAATACTTTAATCGACTTTAATAAGGTTTTCGCGGCTTCATAGCCAATAAGACCATGTTTAACTCCGTATTTAATTATATTTCTTCAACATGATAGCTATACGACAGACTTTTTTTCGGTTTTCTTACTAAAACTATTGAAAGTATTGAAAAAAGTACTTACTATTTTATTTATTAGGCACATACAACAAATTACAGTCATAATATAGTGCATACTTTTTTACTAGACTATAATTATTTTACGGTATGTGCACAGCATGGCATAAAGTATTTTTGAAATAGTGTTAGTACCTATTGGTAGAACAAAAATAGAAACTACAGTGTTGTTTGAACTAGAAAAATAGAAAAATCATACATATTGTAGTTATTAATAGAAGAATACTAAGCAAACACATTCTTCTTAGATAAATGTTGGCGAACTCGGATGTTAATTCCTTTGTTTTTGTGTGACACGTGTTTTTGAACCGCTGCATTGTATCGGCGACAAATTCGGATTGTCTTATTGGATATTAAACCGCGAAAACCTAATTAAAATCAATTCAAAATATTTGAAATTATAGACTGATTTGTTTATGGAAAATTATTGTCTGGGCGGGTTTTTGTGCCGGTGAGTGTATAATTCTACAATTATTTACTACAATTGCAGGGCGTGCTAAAATGCGAATATCATGATGAAGATGGTGAATTAATAAAACATTTCATATCTCCTCAAGAAATATTGTATGTTTCATCAGTTATATCTGGAAGAGGATCTCTTAGAACATATACTGCAGAGACTGATATTGAAGTAAGGACTAGAAGGCCATCTGTCGATCGATTAAATGTAAACCAAACAGCGTTAGCTCTCTGTTAAAATTGTAACTATTTGTAAAGATGTATGCCATTTGTAAAGATTTACATGTTCTCAATCAAGCTTACCGCTTGTTACTGTCCAGCCACGATCTATTTTTCGGTAGAAGGCACACTTTACCAACGGTTAGCCGTGTTAACATTATCTAATCACATTGGACTCTACCTTATAGACTACCACAGTTACTACATTTTGTAATAGTAGTAATTGTATTAGTAAGTATTGGGTTCCCGCCGGTGAGTAATATTTCCAGTGCTCCATGGGTATACAGAATGCACGGGCCTTAGATTTTTCTTAAATGTGCAAATTAATTTTTATTTATATAAAAACCTAAGTACAGATAATAATATTCCGTGTTTAAATTTTCTGTTTTACTTTGTTTTAGATTCTGTACTTGGATGCAAATGAGTTTTTTACAATTATAAAGCGATATCCTGAAGAGTGGCAAATTTTTCAACATTGCATGAATGAGTTTGAACCTCGGTTCAAAAAAATATTTTTACGTCACTTAAAAAGATACCAAGGCGTAAGTTATATCGTCTACTTTAGATTGTTTTTATTTTAATTGAAAATGTCGATAAGTTTTATGTAGCGATTGGAGTATGTTCCCCGAGTAATATAAATTCGACAGTTTCAAGGCTCTTTCTTGTTAGCACGCTTCTTCGGCAGCATTGTAACTAACTACTTGTCACCAGTGAAATGGTATTGAAAAGCCTAAGTACTCGTACAATACCTCATGAGGATTTGGAAAGCTGTCGGGCCCAATTGAGTCTTCTTCGCAAATCTCGAACAACTTCCATGCTACCATTAAATAATATTTCGCTAACCTTAATATACATTCGCAGCATCACACTTGTACCCACACCCAACTTAATGTGTGGTTCTGAAACTCCTGTATTATATGGTTCGACTGGAATAGCAGCAGGTTTCTGCTCATAATTGTTTATTTTATTCGGAAATCTTACAAACTATTCAGGCTTATTGAATTCCCTAGATTCAACTCGAGCATTGATCATAAAATTGATTAATTGATCGTACAATTAACATTGCCTGATTGTACGAGTCGACGAGTTATAGGGTGGGATATTTACGAACAGTTTTCCAATCGGCAATATTTCCCTGTTGAGGAACACGAGTCCTCTCCAGACGTAACTGATACTGATCCATGCTCAGTACACCCACTCGTAAATTGTTGAGTTAATCAACAAAATCAGTATCTTTTTTATGTCGTATGTTACGCTTGATGATACGCCTATGATACGCGATTACTCCAAACTAGGTGATAACTGCATCAAGTCACTAAAAACGAGGACATTTACGCCACCGAAAAGAAAAATACTATTTTTAAACTCTTGAAGCCTCAAGTGAATGTTGCGCAACAGTTTATACGAAACCATGGGAATGTCGATAAGTAATCCGTGAGAACATTAAAACAGCTAAGAAAGTTTTAATGTTCTCATGGAAAGGGCTTTAACTGAAGGTGAGAATGTTGTTTGGGAAATGAACAGGATATGAAAAAGCTGGACCACATGGGCGACCGTTATTAAGAAATTTTTTGAAAAGCTATACGTCTTGTAAACATTGCAGGTAATCGAAAAATGACAAAATAGAAATAAAAATTAAAAATGTTGAGAAAACCCACGACGGCTGAAATTATTGTAATGGAAAAAGGATTAAATAATTTTTTAAAGTCCTTGACTAGCAGAACGCTCAGATAGTCTGTCGGGGGCTGTCATTCCATATTTTGTTCCCAACTTCAATCAATACGTAGGTATCAGTACAGACTACAAATAAATATTATGATGACTCGTGTGGCTGCAGCAATTTAAATACTATAAGTCATGAAAATCCAAAATTTTAGTTAATTCTAGAGCCATATTAATTCCACAGGGCTGGGAATGGCAGCGCTCTGCGGATTTTTTGAGCGATCTGCTAGTCGGGGGCTAAATAAACTATTTCATGCATTTTCCATTACAACAATTTCAGACGTCGTTGTGGGTTTTGTCAAAAATTTATTTTGATTTTTGTCTATTCTATTAACTGAGAACTGTCATGGCGGGATATAGATCAGCGAACGCGTCACTGCACTTCTTGTTCCTGAAAGCCTTTCACTGTGTCCTTCGTGAGATGATCTTGTGGGCGTTGCCGTAGAAGTCGGTACCTGAGGCCTATATTGACATTATCCGAGGCATGTACCGCGATTCCAATTCCATAGTAAGGACTATTGTTGGTGATGCCAACCCGTTCTCCATTATCTTTGCTCATCCCAATTCTATTCCATTTCTGTTCAGCGTAATATTAAACGTATTGTCAGACAACATTCGAGATTATCATGAGCAGCTTCCCTGGCTGCTCATGTATGCTGATGATATCGCGCTGCGAGACACCAACAGGGGGCGACTGTACAACGTATGAAGAGGTGGAGTCACTAGAGATCACGCGGCGCTCTGAAACTAAACGTGGCGAAAACATAATACATGGCCTGTAACAGTATAATATATTCTCTACTCACGGATCACGTCAGATACCTGGAATCTGTACACAATCGCGTACATCGAGCCAGGATATCCGTGGCTAGCCCAAATGGCGGGAGGTGACGGGTGTCATTTGTGACCACAAAATGCCGGTAAAGCTGAAGGGACAGTGTATAAGACCATCACGACACCTGCCCTTCTATACGGCAGCGAGACTTGGCTCCTACTAGAGCGGCACAAGTTGCAGTTGCACGTCACGGAATTGAAGATGAGGCGATGGATGCGTGGAGTTTTATGTAAAGACCGCGTACGAAACCCGCTTATTCGGTGTAGCCTTAGCCTCCGTGACATCTAGATAAGCTGCAATAGTGCCGCCTTGTACGGTATGGCTACGTCTCGAGTAGATCGACAAATTACGTATTGAACAAATGTCTGGCCATGGCAACCCCGTCAGGCACTGAAAGGACAGGCCGGGCCAAGAAGGGCCAACAAACTCAGACGAAGACGAAGATCGAGCGAAGTGGACAAGAAGAAGTAGGAAGGCAGACCCCGGGCCCTCACGTGCCTTACTTGATTACAACCGGCATTGACGGCCAGATAAATAAGTAAATAAATATGCTTGGACAAATTCACACAGCGTCATCTAGCCTAAAGTAAGGAAAGCTGGTGTTATGGGTGTTAGATAACTGATCAACTACTTACATATTTTTAAAATACTTACTCATTATACATACTACACTCAGACCCATAACAGAAATTATTTATTTACTTAAATAATTTATTAAAATTAATCATTTTAATTTCTGCTTGACCGGTAATCGAACCCGGGACCTCTGCGTGGCAGACCAACGCATGTTAACCAACTGAACCACTCAGGTCGTCGAATGATGATGATGATGATTAGGGGTCGTAAACCGGGATCCCGGATACTGAAAATACCGGGATTCCGGACAAAAAATACACCTTCACAATACTGGTATTTATTTTACAAAAACCTGTATTTTCGGTATTCAGTAAAAATAAAATGTATATATTTTCTTCAACAGATCTTGTTCTAACTGGCCAAATTATTTAAAGGTCGAGTGCTTATTTCGGAGAGATGAAGTCTTAGACAGTTCTTACGGACGTATCTAATTGATTCTGGATTCGGATCGGCAAAACAAATAATAGTTTGCTTCAACAGAATTTTCACAAATACTTATCGTTAAGGGGATCCATAATAGGAAGAAATTAAATTTAGGTTTTCCTTCTAGTAAATAATATTTCGTATGAAATACCATTTGTGAGTAGCTAGCCTTTTTAGGTAGGTACTATTTAAGTCTGTCTATGAGTTTTATGCAATAAAGTTATAATTATAATTAATTACTAGCAACTTCTCCAAATCCCGAAAATATCGAAAATACCGAAATCCCGATATTGACCTCATGTCAATAAAATCCCGGTTTTGAAAAGATATACCGGTATTGCGACCCCAAATGATGACACAACTAGCTACTGAATGTTTTCGAAAATCCGGTTTACTTTATCGGAAGCTACACTATTCTTGATTCTATGTCTTTGGCTACCTAATTACTTTATTTCCGAAAATATTTGTTTCCCAAGAAAATTGTAAATGAATCGAATTTATACATAGGAATAATGAATTTATTGTTATTTTTTCCAGTATCAGAAGAAATTAAGAGATAAGGTTTTTCATGCTAGACAGTCTGTGTTATCCTTGGGAGGGCTTGGGCACACTAAGTTTGGTCAGGAAAGAGTTTTGCTTTCGCCATATATGGGATTTTTGAGATATCCGGAAAGTCCGTAAGTGCTTTTTTGTTAGCACTTAGACTAATAATAGTTGTCCACCGTTGGCTCAAGCGCAGAAGTGGACCGGCCCGAAAAAATATAAGTAAAAATCTGCAAACAAATAATATGAGGATAATATGATGTTTTAAATTTTTCGTATTGAAGCTGACTTCTTATAAGGCAGGAAATTCGGATAGATTGACAAATAGATACCAATGGACCCGTAAAAAATAAATATGTTTTTTTTAAAGAAAGCAACTTAGTTATAGGTAGTGGTTAGTTATGATGGTGACATTAGTTCTGCCATGAATATAGCTCTCAGAACCATTCACGGTGGGTGGAAACTTTTCCGAAAATATCCTCTGTCAAGTGCAATCACCTACCGTCATATAATTCTTATATTCCGGTAATTTTACAGATTTATCCTGTTTTGGCTGACACTGAGAATGGTTACATTCGTAGTCTTGACGGTTTCTACGGCTCTTAAAGGTATTTCTTTAATTTATTTAAATGACAATCTAAAACCTAAGCGGCATTGGTCTAGTGCCAGCGTGCTAGCGAGACCGATAACCATGGTTAAGCAATGCTCGCAATGCCCGGGATCTGGATGGGTGACCGTTTCGTACTTTTAGGCTAGTCGAACTTCAGCCCCGTAACGAGATTCTCACTCATTAGGTGTGCGATATGACTGGTTAAACAGTTTTTTACTGTGGAAAACCCCGTGATGGTATTTCTTATTTAAACAACCTAAAAATTGCTGGGAAATGAATTTAATTAAAAACCGATAAAGTGCGAGTCGAATTTGCAAACAAAGGGTTCCGTCCGTACCTTTAGAATAGAATAGAATAGAAAAGTATTTATTTGGTATTCGATACACACACATCAACTTATACCTACCTTCATTTATTTAAAATACCACTTAACGTATAAGTATGTGCGTGCTGCGGCAACACAAAAGGGTCATAACTCAATGTCACCTAGAAGGACAAAAATTTAATGTAGTGATTACTACGAATAAATTAAATATGAGTAACTCTGTCTGTCTCGCTGTCTGTTACGCTTTCACGTCTAAACCACTGCACCGATTTTGATAAAATTAGATATGGAGGTAGTTTAGCACCTGAGTAAGTTCGTAAGAAATATGTACAATAGTGCACACAGGCGGAGCCGCGGGCGGAAAGCTAGTATCACATAAAATGCCGCCTGTCGTTTTTGCACACTGATTTTCAGACAAAACCCAGGTAGTACGCGGTACCCAATGATATGACATTTCATAACAGTGTATCTAGTGTGTAAAGTGATAAATGGGTATGTAGTTACATGTTCCATTTCTGCACAAATCATTCTAAAGATTTTAATGCCAGACCAACATGTAGGTAATTCGACAAATTTTGTTGTACTTCAAAATCATGATGTCTGAGTCAGTGTCACGCTAAACCGGTTTTTAGCATTTGTTGTTATATATACTTTATTTAGTATTAGCACTATAATCATACAAAGTTTGGCACTTATAATAGAGAAATAACAAAATTTGAGATACTGAATAAATTTTCATCTAAAATATTAATCATTTCGCTACTACTAGATAATATAAAAATAAATTTAATAAACAAATATAACCGAGTTTAAATCACAAAAAAAGAAGAAATATAGCTTTTTATCATACAATACGACTAAGTTAGATTTTTGGAGTCGGTGCCAGCACAGTAATGTCCGTCAGGGGAGGGGGTAAAACCTTAGGAGGAGGAGGTGGGTTGCTGTGTGGTATAAAAATAATGAAAGCCTAGGAAAATCGTAAATTCTACCCTGCAAAAGGTCAGGGACGGGCAATTTTTGGATATGTTATACAGGTAGAGCTCTTTATGAAAAATCCGACTTTTCGACCTCGAGGTGCTGCCGTGGGCTCAGCAAATTAGGCTTTTTGTGTTATCCACTAGTATCTCCAAAACGGTGCGTTGTGACTCAATTCAAAAACGTCCTGTGACAATTGTCGATGATACCATACTCACAAGTGGTATTGAGCCGCTGAGTTAGCGTAAGGATTTCGCCTCCCTTTGTGTGTTTCACCGCTTGTACAGCGGTGTTTGTTCTGAAGAACTGTTTGACATGATGCCTACAGCTACATTTTATCATCGCACCGCTCGCCACCGACATCCTCACACCTTGAAGCCAAATCGGTCGCGAACTGTAAGATTCCAAAGAAACTTTCTCCCACGCACACTAAGGTTGTGGAATAAACTACCTGGAGAGGTTTTCCCTGGAGAGAGCAACAAGGAGTTCTTCAAGAAAGGGGTAAAAAGGGTTTTACGGGGTCGGCAACGCGTGGTTGATGCCCCTTGTATTGCAAACGCCCATAGGCTGCGGTGACTGCTTACCATCAGACAGGCCGTAAGCTTATTTGCCACGTATGTAGTATAAAAAAATCATCTAAGAAGGTGGACTTAGTATTTATAGAAATTTATTATACTCCTGCTTTTAAGTTTAAATTAAACTAACGTTGGCATTTTATACACCTATTTACTTACACCATTCGGCTCGTTTGTAACTTCAGTTTTATAATAGCTGTCGGGGGTAGTTTTTGTACTACTTCTTTATTTCAAACCCATTAATTGGGCTATTACCTAGTATTATGTGATAAAAAGCTTATTTTTTACATTTTGTGATTTGAAGTCGGATTTTTTAAAATTATATTTCTAAATTTTCAGTGTTAGGCAGTTATGTACTCGTATTATGTTATAAAAAGATTATTTTTTATTTTTTTTGTGGTGAACACCAGTCGGTCCACGCGTCTTCTAATAATCGGAGAACATACTTAAAAAAAATATATTCCGCCGAATTAAGAACCTCCTCTATTATTGAAGTCAGTTAAAAAAGTGTCTGTATCTTTGGATATTTTTAACGGCGATGTACAGAAATTGTGTAAAAAGCCACCCTCTTGTAGTCAACGTTAACCATCGTTTGAAGAAATAGGATACGTGTTGGTGTACGGTGTGCACGGTGTGGTGTACGGCAGAGTAGAATTGCATCAATCCCCTCGACTATGGGTGTCGTAAAAGGCGAAAGCCTAAGAGGCTAACAAACTAGGACCCAGTCCTTTATTGACTGGAAAATGAGCAGCAGCTGTTATGTGATTTAGACACGGCACACAGAACAGATGACAAGAAGGTTGATGTCAGGCAGGGGCCCGGTTACAGAACATGAATCTGAAACTCCCTGAAATTATCACCTTGTGTGATAATTTCAGGGAGTTGATGATGAAGTAGTAGGGTATGTAAAAGAAGGATGTTGTATAATTAATGTGTTTTATTTTTCTTAGGTATAATTAAATCAACTGGTGTGATTATTGGCATCTGCGACAGTATTTGTTTGTTTGATATCGGTTTGAAATTATTTGTGAGTAAATATCTTTTATTATTACAATTTTGTATTGTATCTACTTTTTGAAAAAACTCAGAGAAGCTCAAGGATGTCAGCGAAAGTCATGGATTGGAAAGTCAACAGAAAACTGAATTTACGAATACCTAAGTGAAATTTTCAATAGAGTCTGTCAAGCGGATTTAACAATTCAAAAATTCTTGAGCTTGTGTACTCGCCCAAAAACATTCAGTCGTCACCTGAATTAATGCGCAGGCTTCATCACGATGATTTCCCACACCATAAGAGCATCGGTTAGTGTTCAACTAATGTACTTATCTCAGAAAAAGTCATTGTTACATGGCGGCACTAGGGATCGAACCCACTAGCTCTGGCTTACGAGTCTGACCCGCTAGTAATTAGGACACCGACGCTCTTAGAAAAAACGAAAACGTAAAACGAAAAATATACTTGTGGATATGATCATTTGTGCGATTGTTGAACATTGACTCGACTTTATATTAAAACACTATTAATATGCAATTTATTTCCAGCTTCCTTATTATAATAAGCACGGTATTGTGATAAGAGATCCGTTGAAGATTGTAACTCATTATGTTTCTAGAGGATTGGCTATGGATGTACTTGGGTGCTTGCCTATGCTTGATATAGTAAAAGAATTTGGAGAGAGTAATGAATACGAATATAGAACATGGATATTTTTTAACACACTGCGTAGTTTCAGCCATTTATATCTCTTTACTGGATACTTCGATTATATCTTAAATGTTCCTATGCAGTATTTTAATTATATTATGGTGTGTATTAAACTAGGTTATTAAAGTTAAAAGACGTCATTCACGTTCCATGCATTTTCGGGCTAAAAATCTAGGTGCCGGCCAGAAAAAATATATTATTTTCAAATCAATCAGTATAATTTTACTATTCGTCAAACCCGTTTATGAGTATCACGCGTTTTGGATGCGTAAAAGGGCAAATTTTTATAGATTTTTGCTTGTGATGAAAAAGCTATCCCCTAAATAAAAAAAATTATTCGGCGATACTTATAATACTTTAGCTATGCTGTGTGTTTAAAAAAATTGTATTATGGCCTGCCACGCATATCTGGACCTTTAAAAATCATTGGTATTGATGAAATGGACGTCTCATTTTGACAATTATAATATTGTTTTCTGGCCGGTATTACAGCGTTTTATCCCAAAATGAATGATACTATCCTTGATAGCTTTAGATTTGTTGCCTTGTATTAGCTAAATGACCGTTAATTTCCATTCACACCAATAGCACATTAGCAACACTAACAATCACAATGGTTTCTAACAATATAATAGAGCTCATTACATTTTATGAAGAATTAGTGGACCCGGCGCGACTTCGATCGCGTACACGCCTACTTTACCCTTACCTATCCTTTTTCTTGCTTAAAACCTTCCTTTTGAATTACTTTATCTAATGTTAAGAATCGCAGTAAAATACGATGCGTAGTTGAAAAGATCTAATCGAACAGATACATAGGGACAGACGGCGGGAAGCGACTTTGTTTTATATATATAGTAGTAACTGAAACTAAGTTAGGTACTACTTATCAGTTTTGATATCGCAGCTTCGTCGGCATATAATTAGGTTATTATTGGAGATAAAAAATTGCCTATAGGTATCCTTTCCTAGATTTCTATCTATCTGTTCTATTTAACGACGGCGGGAAAACCGTAATACTTACTAACGTACTTAACGTAACGTACTTTCGCATTTATAATACAAGGTGTCTTAAAAGAAAGTTTATATTTATTTAGTTTACTGCGTGAACGCAACGAATCCGAGGGGCGCGGGGGTTATGTCAATCGGTAGCCTGGCTCTTGGGAATTCAGTCGCTATGGAGCGTTTCTCAGAAACAGACCGCGCGTTGTGCATGCGAGAGTTTTATAAAGACGGTGGTTAGGCGACTGTAGCGCGTAGGAGATTCTGGTTCGAGGATTCGCCACTCAAATGATGCGCCAAGCATTTCTCTTATTCGAAAATGGGTCAAAAAGTTTGAAGGAAAAACCGGTACAACGCTGGAAAAACCAAAATCCGGGCGACCAAGGTCATCAAGAACGGTAGAGAAACTGTTCGTGATGACCCGAACCTTTCAATTCGGAAGCGCGCAAGTGCTTTAAATGTGCATAGATCATCATTACACCGCATTTTGCACAAAGATCTAAAGCTGCACCCCTACAAAATTCAATTGGTACAAGAATTAAAGCCCCAAGATGCCAGTCAAAGGCTTGACTTCGTAAATCAGGCAATTGAGCGCTTTTCAACGTTTACCAACATTTTGTTTTCGGATGAAACTCATTTTCATCTTAATGGACACGTAAATAAGCAGAATTGCCGCTACTGGAGTGCAACGAATCCGAAACGCAAGCATCAGAAACCCCTTCATTCGCCTAAAGTGACCATATGGGCAGCGATGTTGGCGCGAGGAATATCGGCCCTAACTTTTTTAAAGACGAAAGGGGGCGTGCAATTACAGTGAATTCAGAGCGTTATGTGGAGATGTTAGACGACTTCTTGGTGCCTGAACTGCAAAACTTTCCTGGCTATAACCAAAGAACATGGTTCCAGCAGGACGGAGCAACGTCACACACGTCCAATATATCTCTGCCACGAGTTCGTGAAATTTTCTCGAGCAAATTGAACTCCAGGAGAGGTGACATAAATTGGCCTCCACGCAGTCCTGATTTAACCCCTATGGACTTTTTCCTATGGGGTTATCTTAAATCTAAAGTTTATGCCAATAAACCGACTTCCCTGGCGCGTTTGAAAGAAAATATCCGTCACGAAATGGCAGCCATCACCGAGTACACCTGCCGAGCCGTCATAAGTAATTTTACTGTTCGATTAAATGAGTGCCGCGAACGCGAGGGTCTACATTTGGACGATATTATTTTTAAGAAATAAATTATCAAATTGTGTATTTTAATAATCAATAAACATTTTTTCGATACACGGCTTACTTTTTATTTAATCGATCCACCAAATATAAACTTTCTTTTGAGACACCTTGTATTATGGATTGTAATGTTGTAAGTTTTGATTATAATAGGGGTTTTTTAGAGGTTCATATCTTTAAATTATGTTAAATACTTATTTTTAATATCTGTGAAACTAGTCTTTATGTGGGAATATGATTACGGCCACATGGTCGCCATGTTTATCTTTATCGTTCAACCAAAAGTAAGCTTCATTGCTGTACAAAATTTCGTATGAAGCAAAAAGTGAATATCTACGAATAATTTTGCGTTGGCCTAGTTCACATTCAAGTCACCTGCTCATCATCGCATCATCTTGGCGTTAATGTCCCGGTTATGCTCTCGCACGAGGATCCGGGGTCCGCCTTGACCATGATCCAGAATTTGGCAGATCAGGTAATTACAGTAGAGCGACAGCTAGTTGACCTCCGTCACCTTGCTACCGGGGGAACCTGACCATAGTGTGTAAACATTGGCTACATGACCGAAATCATATACAATCGTAAATGAAATAAATAATCTTTCCAAAAAAGTTATTTTCCCTGATATTGCATATTATCTTTCTTTGTTTGTATATGAAATTAAAGACGTGAACTCATAAGAACATTATCCTTTATACTTATGCAATGAAAAATGTGTTTGCTACTCTAGCTTAAGGCTAGACCACACAAGGATTTGTTCATATTAGTCCTCACAGTGACAACGCACCTGCGGTTCTACATTTTTGTTCAATTGTAGATGTTATAAGCGACAGTTACCACTTACCATCAGGTGGACTGTCTGATCATTTGTCATGGAGTAGAATAAAAATGTTGAAAATAAAGGAAAAATAAACTTTTCTTATACTTTCAGATTATTAAGTGGCAAGTTGTTTTGATATTATTAATGATGTGCGCCTCTACCTATTTTGTATATGGATGTATAATATTCACGAATGAAGGCGGTGAACTCAGAGCACAAATATTGTACAGAAATGAATCTTGCTGGCTTCCTGTGTATGCCGCTTTTAATAGAATGCCTTTTACAGACAAATTGTTTTGGGTAAATAATTAAATTTACATAACTATAGCTACACCCAGTTACTTGGTAAATAAATAAGCAAAATAAAGAATAGAAGCAAAACTTGAGTGCGGTATTAAAATGAAGAGATTAAAGAGCTGATAGGTGACACGGATATTTAATAATGGGCCCCAGCCTGCTTTCAAGTTTAAATTAAACCAAAATTTGCACTACACCCATTTACTTCCAAGATTTGGCTTGTTTTCTAAAAAACTTTTCAGTTTTTTTATAGTAGTCGGGGATTTTTGAACTACTTTAATTATTTTACGCTTTTTAGTTTAATCGGTACCATTTGTTCGACGTAATACGACTTTTTGTAAAAACTTTACTTTTGAAGGCATTTGTATTTCCAAACTACTTTTAAGTACCTATAATAATAAATTATATAGAAATTTTTGTAATCAGCTCTTTAAGCTTAAATTTAAATATTTAACGACAAAATCATCTGTGTAATAAAACTTTATTACTTGGTACAGGTCGTATCAAAAAGTATGGATTTGGTTCAAAATACTTATCACAGATCAAATGTAGGCATGTTTCGTTTTATTAGTTTCGATTTACTGAAATGCATCATGATTGTTGTACTCGGATATATTTTCTGGTAAGAGTCTTTGTTTCCTATAATTACTATAAGTACTTACGCAAGAATTGGAAGGTATCTACAGTTATCATTATCATCTTAGCGTAAATGTCCCAGTTGTGCTCTTGCGCGCGAGAGGACCCCTGGCTCTTGACAATGATTAAGATATTGGCAGATGAGGTAATTAAAGTGGAGCGACTGCTATCTGATCTATGTGACCCTGTTAACAGGGGAACCTAACCATATTGGATCATGGTTATACATTCAGTCGCCTGATTTTGCAGGTTTCATCACGATGTTTTCTTTCACCGTAAGAACATCGATTAGTGTTCAACTACTGTACATAATTAATCAGAAAAGAGCCATTAGTGCATCAACATTATCATCATCATCATCATCATCATTTTAGCCGAGAGATGCCTACTGCTGGGCATAGGCCTCCCCATTGGTGCATCATTTATGATAATCTTTTCACGAGGCCTATTCAAATGATTGATGATTCAGTGCGAGGGAGTGTGTTGAACCGTACCTTAAAATTTTTAGGCAACAATTGATATCTGTATTGAACTCTGAAATCTAAATAAAATCTTATTTCGATTTGTGTGGTATTAAATAAGTATCTAATATTATTGGCCGTGTGGAGTCCGGCAGAGTAGAAATAGCACCAACCCCTTCGACTAGGTGTTGTAAAAGGCGACTAATGTCTAGGTCCGATGATAATTTCTTGGTAGTAATCTCCAATACTACCAAGAGAGTACGGGTATGCGACCCCCGCCCTTCGAGTTATCGCCGTTGTACTGCCTCTTTCCCCTCCATGATGGCGCTATCCCAACACCTTCTCCTCTTTACCAACAACTTTCCTTTCCCACTCAATTTTCAAGTCAATGAGGACTGCCGTGCCAATGGATGCTGTATGGCGGCCAGAGGCGTGATCGTGAGCGTGGCTGTTTGATCTAGTTCCTAGCGATCTCTGGGCACCAAATCGCATTACCCTGGTATGCGGGGCTCTACAAGGCTGGACATTCCCCTTCCCTAGCTAATAGTGGGAACACAATAGTTATTCTTCAAAAAATCGATGAGGATTGCCAGTATGGAGGTAACGAGGGTCGTCACCCGTCACGTGTCGTTTCTCGCGGGGGCGAAAAGTGGGCCACTTAGAGCCGGCTTGGCTATGTAAAAGAA
Organism: Blastobasis adustella; assembly: GCA_907269095.1. Lineage (NCBI taxonomy): Eukaryota > Metazoa > Arthropoda > Insecta > Lepidoptera > Blastobasidae > Blastobasis > Blastobasis adustella. The sequence goes on from OU026125.1 coordinate 12,957,804, forward strand.
GGTGGTAAAATAGATGAGATACGTAAGATGATGGAAAAGAGAGCGATTGATGTTTTCTGTGCGAGTGAAAAGAAGCGGAAAAGATGACACCATCGAACATGGACCCTACAATGCGTATTGGTCTGGTGCCAACCATGGTTCTCAGGGAGTTGGTGTGATACTTTCCGCGCCAATAGCTGATTGCGTAAATGAGTTTGAATGTATGAGTCCGAGGATTGTCTGTCTGGGTGAGGTTCAAAGCGAAAATTCCTCGTCTTTTTATATTAGGTGTATATGCGCGGATGGATGTAGGATCAAGTCTACGAAAGCCAAAACCGAGGGTAAGGAGATCTGGGAGAGTATGAGTATTTTAAGGAAATCCAAGGAGATTGAAAGGATTATTATGCTAGGCGATGATGACGGGTTCAGTGGATGTGGATTGGATTATGCCAATCCACATCCACTGATGAGGAGGAGACTTAAGTCCAGCAGTGGATTGTTACGGGTTGCTTTGATTACTTATTAAAAATATAATTATATTCTAGGTATGGGTCGTGCTACTGCCGCACTTTACTCATATTACAGTATAGAGGCAACACACTATTTCAGCATGGGGTTCAGAAACTAATATCATTTTTGGAAGACGAAAGAGTGGAAAATGAAATTATCGATAAAGCTGTCAGTCACTTCACTTACGGCTGGAAGAGGTACGTAAAGTATCTTCTTTTCTTTTATGTTCAATCTTGAAACCAGAAAATTATAACTATAATCAAAATTTAAAGATAACATATGTTTTGAGGAAATCAACAAAATCTAAAATGTTAAGTGATTCTCCTGTTTCAGAAGTAACGGATTAAATGTGCAGTGTTTGATGGGTGCACGTATGGGGGTTGTGTTCAAACAAGATTTGAACTTTTATTTTTTTAAGAAGTAAGTGCAGGTGCTAGAGCCACCAATTGATGTAACTTTTATCACATACGTACATACGCTATGTTGATTTTTTAGTAATGACATCTGTTTTTTTGTAAAGTATTTGTTTGTCTATGTACTCTTGAAGTTTGGCTAATAATTTTCGTATTAAAGAAATTAATTAAATACAGAGGTAATCGTTGCCTTATTATTATTATGTTCAATATTCTCTGATTTCTGAGGGTTAATCGGAATTGCGGACTTTTGGCCAAACCATTATGATGTGATTATGAACAAATATATTCTTGTGTTTACAAAGAACTAATGTTACACATTAAGAAATTTTCGGACAATGCGGCTTTGACCATTTTATGACAGTATTTTGGTTTTCTGAAGTTCATCATTATCATCATCTTGGCGTTAAATCACGGTTGCACTCCCGCGCAACACGTGGGGGCCCGTGGTCCGCCCACTTTACTCGGTCTTCGGCATCCTTTGTGGTGAGTGTGTTGGCACGCATGTCACTCTTAACGACGTCCAGCTATCGCGTCTTGGGCCGCCTCGCCTTCCCTTACCTGGCGGGGGTGGCATGTCCAGACATCTGTTCCCCACATAATTTGCCGGTCTGCGCAAGACGTGGCCGTACCATCGAAGGCGGCACTCTTGCAGCTTGTCTTCGATGTCACGGACATGAAGGCTACAGCGGATATGGGCATTCCGCACGCGATCTGTGCGGGAAACCCCACACATCCACCGCAGCATCTTCATCTCCGTCACTCGCAACTCCTGCTTGTGTCGCTCTAATAAGTGTAAGTGAAGTGTAAGAGAACAGGTCTAATAATGGTTTTATAATATTATAAGCGGATATTCGGGCTTTGATGTCGCTGTCGATGTCACCAGTTGCGCTTAGTACCGACCCCAGGTATCTAGCCTGATCCGTTCGTTTTACCTCCTCTTCACCTATGCGAACGGATAAGGGGTCTGTACTGTTGCAGGCCATGTACTCTGTCATTGCCACATTTATCATCAGATAAATGTGGCAATGACAAGTTCCCCCGTTCTCAAGCGACTCCTTCCACTTTTCCACCCGTTGGACAAGTCGCCCCTTGTCAGAGTCTGTCAACGCGATATTGTCAGCATACATGAGTAGCCACGGAGGTACCTTATGATAGTCTCGTATGCTGTCTGACAGTACGTCTAATATCACGTTGAACAGATGTGGGCTGAGCACAGAGCCCTGGTGTACGGAAATAGGGAACGGGTTGGTGTCGCCAATAGCAGTCCTAACTATGGAATCGGAATCGCTGTACATGTCTCGGATAATGTCAATATAGGCCTCAGGTACTGACTTGGACCGCAAAGCCTACCAGATCATCTCACGAGGGTCACAGTCAAAGGCCTTCTGCATGTCCAGAAACTGGAAATACAGGTTCGTGTTCCTTAATCTGTATCCCTCCATGAGAGTTCTTCCCTCCCTCCCCTCCCTCCAAGCCAACCTCACCTGCACGCGGCCCCCCTGCTGACAGACGAACGAGGCTCTGGCGAACCGGCTTTTCCCTAACGAGTTGTGCGGGCCGGGTGGTAGTCGCTGCACGTAAAAGCCAAAACACCGCAAAAATTGTTATGAAAAGGTCCGCTACTAGAATCCAACACCATGCTAGGGCGTCGCCGCTGAACGACGCGCAGGCATATCGCCCTACACCTGCTATAAGTGGGCTAGGGCTACCGTGTCACGCGCGGGCAGGGTTAAAGAAGTTAGCGCCTAGTAGTAGGAAGCTCCGCTTCGCCACGTTTAACGTTGGCTCTCTGACGGGCCGGACTCGAGAGCTGGCCGAATTGTTGCACAGGCGCCGCGTTCAAGTGGCATTCCTGCAGGAGACGACTCAACGGGTAATCTTCTAGTGTACCTAACACACCGTTGGGCTTTAGCTGTTGAGAGTCAAGGTGAGGCACTGGCTGTTGGCCTAGATATAGCGATGGCGTTCGATCGTGTCTGTCATAGGTGTCTTCTATCGAAGTTACCATCATACAGGCTTCCCAAGGGATTGTGCAAGTGGGTAACTAGCTTTTTGTCCAGCAGATGCATCAAAGCCGTAATTGACGGTTGTTGCTCCGATAGCTTGGACATTAACGCTGGTGGGACAACACCAAGGCTCGGTGCTGTTTCCAACTCTGTTCCTCCTTCATATCAATGATATGCTGTCCATTGATGGCATTCATTGCTATGCGGATGACAGTACTGGAGACGCCTTTTATACGGGTCGTGCCAATATCCCTCTTGCCATAGTGGAGGAAAGTCGCAAAGTACTTGTGTCTAAAATCGAGAGTACTTTATCTAATAGCTCCGATTTAGGGACGACTAAATCTAGTCCAATTTAACCCACTAAGTCACAAGTATGCGCGTTCACCGCCAAGAAAACTCCATTCGTTGTAGCTCCTCAGTTCCAGGATACACCGCTTACCATCTCTAAGAGCATACTCGTACATATCCTAGGTGTCGACATCTCCATTGACGTCCAGTTTCGCAGTCATTTGGAAGAAAAGGTCAAGCTTTCATCTAAAAAGCTTGGTGTGATTAATAGATCAAAGCAATGCTTCACGCCGGAACAACGGCTTCTCCTATATTAGGCTCAAATCAGACCCCACATGGAGTATTGCTCCCATCTATGGGCGGGAGCACCGGCATATCAGCTTGATTCTTGTGACTCGATCCAAAAGCGCGCTGTGGGAATTGTCGATGATACCATGCTCACAAGTGGTATTGAGCCGATGAGTCAGCGGAGGGATTTTGCCTCCCTTTGTGTGTTCTACCGCTTGTACAACGGTGTTTGACATGATGCCTACAGCTACATTCTATCATCGCACCGCTCGCCAACGACAGGGAGTTCATCCTCACACCTTGGAGCCAAATTGGTCGCGAACTGTGCGGTTCCAAAGGAACTTTCTCCCACGCACGCAAAGGTTGTGGAATTAACTACCTAGAGAGGTTTTCCCTGGAGAGTACAACATGGAGTTCTTCAAGAAAGGGGTTAAAAGCTTTTTACGGGGTCGCAAACGCGTGGGTGATGCTCCTGGTATTGCAAACGTCCATAGACTGCGGTGACTGCTTACCATCAGGCAGGCCGCAAGCTTGTTTGCCAAAATAGTGGTAAAAAAAAAACGAGGTGGCGTGACTGCAAGTCTAGAGAAATCGGGCAGGGATACAAGCTTGTGTATACCGGTTCGGCAGAAGGGAGGAACGGGGTCGCTCTTGTAGTGTGCGACGAATTGCGGAATAGCACCTTGGAGGTGAACAGAGTGAGCGATCGGCTCATGCTGATCAAGGCGCTAATAGAGGGATGAACGTATAACCTCATCAGCGCCTATGCTCCTCAGTCCGGCTGTGCCGACACCGAAAAGACTGCCTTCTGGAATAGCTTCGAGGACACCTTGCGACGCATACCATCCTCCGAACAGATTGTGGTTGGTGCGGACCTCAACGGCCACGTAGGCCAGAGGAGCGAGGAATTCGGTCGGGTGCACTGGGGCTTTGGCTACGGCCAGCGAAACAGTGAGGGAGACGAAATTCTTCGAACCTCACTGGCCGCCGATTTAGCCGTGGTTAATACCTTCTTCCAGATGAGACCCGAACACCTCATCACCTATAAAAGCACCAATCACAGATCGACTATCTGCTGATCCGAAGACTTAACATTGGCCATGTATCCCAGTGCAAGATCACCCATGGGGAATGCCTCACTGCACAGCACCGAGTCCTTGTTATGGATGTCCAAGTAAGTAGTACACGGCCTACTGCAGAACGTTGCAAGCCGTCTATTAAGTGGTGGACTCTAAAAAGCAAGGGTTCAAGAGTTCATTGAGACAGCCGAACGTCTCGATTGGAGCACGAAGGGTGAAACCACTAATGAGCTCTGGGGCCATTTGCAAAAGTCCATTCTCAAACTCGGACGAACAGTACTCGGTACGTCGAAAGGCGGCCGAAGAATTGACAAGGACACGGAATGGTGAAATAGTCAGGTGCAGGAAGCAGTTAGGGACAAAAAGGCATGTTTCAAGAAATGGCAGCACAGTAACTCACCTTCGGATAAGGAGGTGTACTTGGGGGCAAAGCGGCGAGCTAAGACGGTGGTGGCAAAACTACGGTCGGCTCAGCTGGCTTCACTCTACGATACGCTGGATTACGTGGAGGGGCAGAAGCTCGTCTACAACCTGGCAAAGTCGCGGAGTCGAGCCTGTTTAGATGTGACAAAGTGTATTGCCATAAAGAGTGTAGACGGCGTGTTGCTCACAAGTGCAAACTCTATTAAATACCTTTGGTGCTGTCACTTCAGGGAACTGTCTAACGAGGCCAACAACCACGTGCCACCACCACAGCTTCCTGTAAACCTTGGCTTGATATGCCCGATTACCCCGGACGAAGTGGAGAGGTCTCTGGCCCATATAAAGACCGGGAAAGCTATTGGCCATGAGGGAATACCCATAAAAACTTGGAAAACAATGGGGACCCGAGGCGTACTCTTGCTCACTGAACTATTCAATAGGATCGTAACCACGGGGCTTATAACTGATGAGTGGCGCGTAAATATTATTACGCCAATTTATAAAGGAAAGGGCAGTGTGCAGGAGTGCGGCAACTATCGTGGTATTAAACTCATGTGCCACACAATGAAGCTACTCGAACGTATTATGGACCAGAGACTTCGCCATGAATGTTCCTTGTCGGAATGCCAATACGGCTTCAGCCCGGGCTGCAGCACCATGGATCCAATATTTGCCCTCAGAGTTCTCCAGGGGTCTCACTGCAGTAAGAATCAACCTCTGCATTACACATTTCTCGACCTGCTGAGGGCTTTCGTCAGTGTCCCCCGGGAGATAATCTGGTGGGCTCTGAGATCAAAGTCAGTGCCCGTAGCGTATATTAGTAATATACAGGATATGTATGCCAATACTAGAGCCGTCGTCAAAACCATCGTAGGCCATACTAATCCCTTTCCGATTACTGTAGGTGTTCACCAGGGTTCCGTGCTGAGCCCTTACTTGTTTTGCATTGTGCTCGATGCCCTCTCAGCGGAAATTCAGGACATGCCTCCTTGGCTTATGAAGTACGCTGACGACATTGTACTGGTGAGCAAGCTTAGGCAGGATCTTGAGACCAGAGTAAACACGTGGAAGGATGTGCTAGAAAACGGTGGTCTGAAGTTGAATGTCGCCAAAACTGAGCATATGGCCAGCTGCAGCGCAGATCCCGAAACCATCCTTGTAGGTAACGAAGCTGTCAATAGAAAAGGTAAATCCAAATACCTCGGATCTGTGATGCACGAGTCCGGCGATATTGGCCCAGATGTCAAATCCCGAATCTCTGCAGCTTGGGCCAAATGGCGGGAACTCACGGCAGTCACCTGTGACCCTAAAATCCCTGTAAAGCTCAAAGGGCTTATAAACAAGAGTATAATTAGACCGGTGATGCTCTATGGCTGCGCGACATGGCCAGCGCTGACGAAACACGTTCGCGAACTCCACACCAACGAAATGAAAATGCTGCGGTGGATGTGCGGAGTTACGCTACTCGATCGAGTACGTAACGAGTACATCCGTGGCAGCCTTGGTGTGAGGGATATCGCAGATAAGATCGAGGTGGTTCGCCTGCGCTGGTTTGGTCACGCGTTGCGTAAGCCTCAGGGATACGTGGGAAATAGGTCTCTGAATCTGCCGGTATCAGGAAAGAGGCCCCGTGGACGACCCAAGAAGCGATGGATTGACATCACTGAGTCGAATGCGAGAGCCAACGGCTTACGACGAGAGGATGCCGAAGACCGGGCGAAGTGGAGAAGATTGAGTAGGAAAGCGGACCCTGGCAGAGGCCGGGATAAGCGCTAGGACGATGATGATCTGTGTATGTCGAGTAGAGAGTGTGCGTATTCGGTATTGCTATGTCAATTAGATATACGGTTTTATTATTATTATTAATTGTTTTACGAACCGCGAACACCTAATTAAAATTGATTAAGTATTTATGTGAAAGACTGATTGTAACAATAATACTCTGGGAATGTACCTATTACTAGGTATGATCGAAGTGCATGATAAATTACTCAAAAAATAAATAATATTTATGATAAATGGATATAATATATATTATATATTATAATATACATTTTTTCAACCCTGCCTTACGCCTACCCTACGCCAACCCTACACCTACCCTACACCTAGTTAACCTACTCTTTTCTACTTGCTTGTAAACCTTTCTCTTGAAGCACTCTATCTTTTGCTGAAAACAGCATTAATAAGTTTGTGACACTGTATGTAGTATGTAGTCAAGTAAAGCCGACATTTATCTCTAGGAAGATGATGACATTAAATTGAATATCTTCTTCAGAACATTCGAAGCGTTAGACTCAGTTCTTCAAGGAGGCGAGGCTTTCCAAAGGAATTTATCGAATGTTGTGGTGTCAAGTTTCTTTTTGAAAGACACGGATATAATGCGCGAAATGGATCTCATGCCTTGTGTGTTCATTGTGCACCGTGGAAGTGTAATCATCCATAAAGAATCTACAAGACAGGCCATCTTAACTAAGGTGACAATAACATCTTTTCATTAGAAGTATACACATACTGTCACGCTTTTTTCCAGTAGGGGTGAGCAGATACCTCATTCCTTCACTTGCTACGGTCCTGACAAATCTCTCTCGCTTCTTCCACATTCATCAACCTTTTCATACCCTACTCGTAACATGCTTGGCGGTTTAGGAAACTCTTGACCTGACCATTCTTTAAAATATAATGATGTGTATGTCTCGATCTTCCTCTTTGGACTCCAGCCACACATATCTTTTTCGTTTAATCTCCTTTCTTGTCTGTACATGACCATGAATAGGTCAGTATGGTAAAACAAAAAAAAAAGTGGTGCTCCCACAACGAAAAAAAGCAGTAGACTTAAACGGGCCTTTTGAACACGGTCTACGTGTACTTTATAGGGTAATCCGAGGATAGATGGCGATAGGTTTTTTAGTAGGCCTTTTTTGGGAGTGTTTATTATATAAAGCCAGTTTATCATTTATATTTGACAGTTTACATATTAATTATCAAACTGAACATAAAATGATCTAACAGTCTTTAATCGATTGAATTAATCAAAAATTGTATCTATGACCATCTCTCCTATAGCTAATTATAAGATGGCCATAGAAGTTGAGGTAAGATGGCCATAATAATTATGACGCGCCTATTATTTACGCGCCTATACTTTTGCCCTTTTCTTTTCCTTTATTTGGCACATATTTTCTTCTTTTGGCGCAAGACATTTATTATCGAATTAGTAGTTTTCGTGTACCCACTTTTTTAAATGACACACTGAAAATTTGGCTTTTTTTATGGTCTGTCCCAAAAAAGGAAGAAGGATCCATGGGGCCATTAGAGTTTTGAGGTTTTATGCGCCTGTAAGGTTTTTCGCGCCACGCTCTACTGTAAGCTAGCCTGCCAAATTGAGACATTTCTGGAACGAACACCTTCAATTGCTTGCAGATCGTGTTAATTCCGTTCACCGCGATTGCTAGATATTCAAACGTAGGTACTGGTTATGCATCAGGAATAACAAAAAGCTATACCTTAATACGTAATGAGTAAAACTACAGCACAAAAATTGGCCATCTCACCTCAAAAAATATAGACTATCACTCCTAAAATGTATAGGAAAGATGGCCATGAGCAATTGTTGGACCAAAGTAAACAATTAGTAATCAATTTTAAGCTTATAATATAGGCCGATACATGCCTTCGACATTTACGTTAGAAATCCAGCAAAAAAAAGGAAATTAAACACTTCAACAATTTCATCATTTATTACCCTAAAAAAGTTTCAAATTTGTTTGAAAATAAACAGCAACTCACTTTCCAAACTTTTATTTCTCCTGAATTTCGATTAGGTGTCACCACTAAGACAATGACATCTGAACTAGCGCCATACTGTGGTACCATCTATTAGAAAAAGTTGGAAATATTCCGATTGGCCATTTCTAATCTATGACCGTCTCTCTTCGAATTACCCTGTATTTACTAAGTACAAGACTATTACAATTTAGTTTAGCACTGTTTAATATATTGTAACTGTCAATTTTTTCATAAATATTTAAAATAAGTCCAACTTGGATGAGCTTTATCATGAGAACTGCTAGTCCAGAAAAAATGAACCTCGTGTCAAGAACAGTTTTCAATATTGTAAGTCGTTAACGATATAATATAACCGCTAAAATACCCCTTTTGGGGGTACATTATTACCCCCCACCACTTATGCACTACACTACCGGGGGGAAACTTGGGATATTACACTATACCATATTTTATCTTTCACTAGATAACCTCGTACAACTTCGTTTGCGTGGTGTCCTACCGTACCTCTGCCCTACGAACCTACCCTACACCCACCCTACATATTATTTTATACAACTCTCATCCTGACAGTTACAAACAAAACAAGGTGCAACCATTCTGATATTATGCGCGAACAATGCAAAATTGTGATACCTTGGATATATATATATATATATATATATATATATATATATATATATATATATATTGGATATTGTTGCAATTTTGCTAGGGATCCAAAATTTTTTTGAAGATAAAATATAGCTGTTATTAAATACCCATACCTGTTACAAGTAGCTAGTAGTGGAAGCTCCGCTTTGCTAACCTGAACGTTGGCTCTCTGACAGTGACATCTAGTGGCTTCGCAGTGAAGGTATTTCGCGGTAACGTACATCGAAATGTCTTAGCTTTGCAGTGAAGATCTGTCGCGTTAACGTGCTTCGCAATCTTGTAACATTTAGGAAACCGTACCATAACATTGCTACGATTTCCATTCCAGTTGTGAACAATACAAGCTTTTTTTTATATTTTTAATCACATTTATTTTAGGGTGGAATATTTGGACAGCTCACCGATAGCACTAATCGACCTATCCGGATAACTGCAACGACCGAATCACACTGTGATGTTCTGGAAATAACAGTTGCGGATTTCCAAGCAACGATTACAGAAAAAGTAAGTTTATGCGACATGTACTGTAACGATCACTATGTACCATGAGCTCGTCACCGTACTATTTATTTGTATATCGTATGTTTATAGTTGATAGATTTAGAAATAAATACGTATATCATACACAGAGCAGAGTGGGGTTAAAATATAGTTTGCTTATCATGATTTCTTTTAACAAATGCTCTCACATACTTAACCAAAACTTGGTTTTGTAATAAACTTATACAATTTATTTGACGTTAAGCGTAATCTTTTATTTCGAAAGCACGTAATAAATTTACGCTATTGATTAGTTTGAACGACAGGCAAATTATCGTGAATATCTTAAATGTTTGGCGTCAAGTTATGGGACCCATGAAAAAAACCCACAAGTGAAAGTGATGTGAATATACAAATACGTTTCAACGAAATATCGAAATAAATAAAGTACACGTAAATATAAAACGAGTCTAGAATTTAATTTTTATCTACTTGTTTGATGACTCAAATTTATTTGCTTTATATTTGCTAAACTCGGTCTAATTTGAAATTACTACGAGTTTATGGTACCTAAAATGTCATTATATTGGTTACTCATACTTCCCTACACTATAACTTTTGGTCTAAAGGAATTCCACATCGAATCCATTTGCTTGCGTATTTTTCTTTGCGTTGTTCAAATTTAATCGACTCGTTGAATAAGTAAAACGTCGTAGGTAATACATCCCTAGCTGTAGTAACATTGAACTATTTGTGGATGTGCAAACGTTATAAGAGCAGTCGCTTAGAGCTCATAAAATAAGAAATATTTAATTTTTTGTTTGTCTGAAATATTGAACTGTGGGAATTTTTAAGATAAGGATTCGAAGCAAGGTAGCCATACCCTGGTGGATACGAGACAGTCAGCCCCTGGGGCGCGTCGCATGAACATCATTGTATCCATTTCCGTAACTAAGAAACCCCAGGTTTTGCAAATTTCCACGGGAAAATTCATTACAACTCGCGTGTGATTTGTTAAATTAATTTGTGCTTTATTATTCTGTGTTATTTTCAGCCTGTGACGTTTATTTCGTTCTCTGTCTATGTCTTTATCTCCGTAGTGTCAGTGATTTGGTTTGTTTTGGTTTTATCTTTGTTTCTAAGTTTCGAAAGCTAACAGTAAGTTATATTCTCATTACTTTTGTGGTAGTTAGAGTATTTATTAGGGCTCTAAGAGATTTCAATATAAGTGTGAAAGGTGATTAAAACACAAATTTAAAAGAAAAATATTACTAAATTACATATCATCAGTACTCACCCTCACTGAATAAAAAACTTTAGAAACTAACCTGGGACACAGTTTCGGATGTGACATCGAATACATTCTAAGATAATGAGTTGGCGTACGAACCCGACTTTGTCTTCGATGGCCTAGGCGCTCTAACTAAGCCTACGTCTAGGTTTGCCGCCGACTTCTGGTACGATTTAGACCCATGTTCCGTTTAAGAACCTTTGTGCTTTTAAAGCTTTAATGACATTTTCCTACGGACATGAATCTCGAGTTTGGATCGAAACCTGGTCTGAGTCGTTAGTGTCTCTTACATAGGCACACAACGTACACACGCGAAAACCAAAAATACTAATTAAGTAATAGGCTCTTTTTGACTCGTGAGTCGATAGGCAGGAGTATTTATGCTTGACGAGACGATCGGTATAGGTGTGATGGTTTAAAAGGAATAAAAGCTAGATTATTGGGCCGATCGATGTCAAAGGTTTCGTTGGAACGGCACGTAGGCTGGAAATGTAGTCCAGTCACGATGCTGAAGGCCTGAGATGCTAGGTTGGATGGGAGTCTCAGTATATCCTATCGATTAGGTAAGATTCTGAGACCGAAAGGTCCTAATTCCATATTATTTAAGTAATTTTAGGGATTCGCAAAAATAGGGTTAGGGTGGCCACAGAAGAAAGAAGAATCCGTTTGCCGTTTTGAGAGCTATCAAAGCTAAGTTTCATGTTTACTTTTTACCTTGTTTGATTTCTTGTGCAGAATTTATAAATTGTACGACTATTTCGATTTGCGTAGATTACATTTTAATCAACTTATTTACGCATATTTCATGTTTCATTCGTTTCATTTGTGCGGGTTTTGATATTTGATTTTACTTTTATTTATGTGAACTGAATCTTATTCATTTGTGAATATTTTCCGAATTTTTATGCGGTTGATTTACAGAGTATTGCTATAAACTTACATATTCCTTGTGACGTTTTTCAAAATTTATACACAACGTAATGGGTCCGAAAATATAAATCGATAACTAGACAATCACTCGCTTACGGCCAAATCACAATATGTGAAATGATGTTTATTATGTCTACTCTTTATTTGTATTTTTTTTAATTTTTTTTATTTATACAGATAAATAGGTATTAGAGTAACTGGAAAGTTAAAGTACCTATGGATTAGATATCCTTATTTTATTTTTTCTGTGGTTGATGAAACGTATTGTGCCTGACTAAGGATTACAAATAGGGAAGAGCTAACCATGGACAGCAATTTTATGTAAATGCCATGGCAGAGCTGGATGACCGGTTGAACGTGATAACCCGTTAAACGCCTTTACGAAGCGTACCGGCGGCAATGGAAGAACGGCGTCGCGCCCGCCGATGCCCGCGCCGCAGACTAGGTACCACACACAGACGGAGTTGCATCTTGCCATCCGTTGAATGCTGTGAATATTCATGCCATAGGCATTTTTTTTTTTTGAGAAAAAGGGATATTGGAACCAACAGAATCATGTTGCCTACTTCTAGCGGGTTCCATGACAGTATTAATTTAGCATTAATCTGTTCTTCACATTCCATATTTTACAATAATTGTTTTAGGTAAGGAAATCAATAAGTAAAGATTCTACTGCAAGCAATGACTATATCATTATTAAGAAAATGATTGTGGAGAATCCATATAACACCATCCAATACATTCTACGCGGAGCTAAAACTATTCAACTACCGGTAAGTATATTCTCACGCTATTCAAAATGGAAAAATGATATTTCGTGTACTGGTATAGGCACAGAAATCAAAATAAAAGTCCTATGCGTGCTTGACTTTGACGCCATGCAGTTGACCCGATAGCCATATTTTGCCCAATGTTTCTAACACATGACAGTTATTGCGTAGTAGTACAGTTACTCCTAGTAGTGGCCGAGGTGGCGACAAGCATATTCGATAGTTTGACGCCCCACATGCATTTTTATGTACTTATCTTATTTTGATTTCTGTGGAAGGTGATGTGCGCCTGTCTTTCTGGTTAGGTATTGTTCAGAGGTACTTGAATTACATAATAGGTATTGAATGAAGTAAGGGATATATCCCTATGGCAGTTTGACGAGGCGCTGAAACGTTTGCGCAATTGACGATTACTTACGCACGTATTTAGCGCAACCGCCTATACCCTACCCATACGGCTTCTCCACACTTCGCTCCAGATCATGCCACAAGCCATTTGGTGGCGTTGTTAGCCTGGAGGGTAGTAACCATCAGATACAGCCGAGACCTACCATCGGAAGAGAACTAAACGGTTGGCACCATTCAGGTGTCACTTGTGTGGTAACGAGCGAAGCGACTGAAGCGAGTAGGTAATACTAAACATACTACTAATTATGTTAAACCAATTTTCATAATTATCAAGCGTCTAGATAGTATTCCAAACAAATAATGGGTAGGTACTTCGACTTTTATTCATGTTTCACCATTATTGAATTAATTTTAAGCTATCTAAGTTTTGTGTAATTTAAATCTCTTAGTTTTATATAAATAAAGCATGTATGCTAATGGCGATTCCAGTGGATGGCGAAACCAATTGACGTCCTCACGAACGTATGGTACTCTCGCTGGCTGTACTTCGTGTGGCTCGGTGTTACGTCCGTAAACGTGATGACATCCCTAATGCTGCACGTTCTATCGGAAGAAGCGGAGACGACGGCCGTAATTATACTGGAGTGCATGGATGCCATATATATACTCAGCATCGTGCTGGATTTTTATACTGTAAGTGTAGATATTTTATACTGTAAAGTAATACTTTCTTATTCTACGCTGTGACAACCGAGTAGACAGCCCATCTGATGATAAGCGGTAACTATCGCATCTATGATTCATGCATAAGGTTAGGGCTATAGAAAGATAATAAATATTGTAAACAAAGTTTTGCGACTGTATACTAGTCTTCATACAAACCTGTCATGTGGACGTATCATGACATGACAGGTTACGAATCTCGCATCGTAAGAGTTAGCTGACCAACAATAGGTTCTTTAGTAAATCTCAATATTTTTCATAGATAATTTTTTTTTATATACAGGTGCAGAGAGTATAATCTGAGATTCAATTCGAGGCAAAATGTCTCACATATCTGTAACACACACACTAATGCGAATGCAGGGACGAAACAAGGCAGCCCAACTGCAGATGTTATTTTTTACAACGAATTTCTACTCGTAACGAACACAAATAAATCTGACTTGTGGGCGTTTTTATATTGTCATTATAATAAAAGTGCAATAATGAAGATCGTCAGTCTATACACGGCTAAACTACTGGGGCATATATATGCTCTCTCATTGAGATAGACGGGCAATAGTTCACCACTCAGGCCCAATGCGGATTGGCAGACTTCATAAGCCTTCGAATTAATCTCTGACATGCAAGTTTCTTCACGATATTTTCGTTAACTGAAAAGCCAAATAAATTCGTTGAATCCGTGTGTGAATTAGTATATAACTAAAACCATATTTCAAATATAAGGTGTCTGAGGATCAAACCCACGCGATACCTACCACCATCTTTTCGATCTCTCGATCCTACATAGGCACCGTGAATCAGCAGTGCTTGCTTTTGCAAAAAGGAGGGTTATGATTTTGACTGGTATGAATGATTATCGGTTGCCTCATAACTTCTAAACTAAGTAGGTACATAGGTATGGTTAGAAGCGCCTTCATTGTCCACAGGTTGGCCTAGGTGACCTCACAATAAATTGAATATGGTGCCTTCTAAAGGACATAGCCATTAACAAAAAAGAAAATGAAAAGGATAGGTACTTAAATATATCAAGCAGGCAGCATATTCTTTATTCTCAGTAAAATTAATTTTATTTTGGGAGATACTGCACTAGGACAGAAGGACTTGAAGCTACTTATTATCTTGTTCTTCAAAATGTGAACAACACAGCACTCCCAATTTGCAACCTAGACATCACCATGTCTAGTCTTTAGAAAACCTAGAAAAACAAATAAATGAAAATAAACGTAAATTCGCGATTAATCCGTTAAAGTTGGTTAATAAAATGTCTGAACATTTAAAATGTCCTTTAGGTACATATTTTGTACGGAAACACAATAAATATAAAATATTGAACCGCTATGTACTAAAATTCTAAGATTCAAAATATTTATTTGTAAGATATGGGTATACAATAAACACTAAATCTGAACCTGTTAGCATCGAAATATTTCCGTATTAGACACTCAATTTGCCAATAATTTTAAATCTGTCTTTATCAGTATTATGTTTCAATATGTATTAAAACAACTGTTATCGTTGAAAGGCGTATATTTCGCTAGGGAGCGAGATTAGAAGTGTGTCTTACATCGAAACCTGTCACTACCCGCATTTCAGTACATAATTATTATAATAGCGTAAAATGACGGTACCTATCTACAGCATAACCAAAACAATGCCAACTCTGTATATCACATCTTTCCCCCAAGTAAGACTACACAACACTAACATTCTAACAAATCAACATTATAAATTAGATAGAAAACATATTTAAAGATTATGATTGTACGTTAAATTAATATATAAAAATTAAACCAAATAATTACTATCCCTATCTATACTACTAGTACTAGGCCTTTGATATGGAGTTTTAGAATGAGCACTAGTTTTACTTCTTATTTTACCAGCACCATGAAGAGTAACTTCAGCCGTCTTAGGTATGCCTAGTATGTCTACCCATGTATCAGAGTCTGGGACTTCAATTATGGTTTCTGATTCTACATCACCCCGGTCTTGTTCTTGCTCTACATTGCTGCTTCCCGTGTACTCTTCATCCATACTTGTGTTCTCTGCTCGGACTACTCTCTCAGGTTGCTGCCTTCCCTCTAATTGTGACCCTGTTTTCTTTACAATCAGTTGGTCGATATGACGCATAATTACGGTTTCATCATTCGCTTTAATCTTATAGCTCGAGGGCCCATCCTTCGAAAATATTTTACCAAGTCACCATCTTGGCCCTGCACCATAATTGCGATACATGACATCTTGTCCCACTTTCGCTTCTCTACATCTCTTGTCATTATTTTTACTAATCTGCTTGTCAGTTTTTTTATGTTGCAGGTTGTCTGGATGTACGGTATCCAACAGAGTACGAATTTGTCTTTTCATTAGCAGTTCAGCCGGACTTTGTTTGTTGTCGTGCATGGAGTGACGCGAAGACCCAGCAATAGATTCGGTATCTTGACATCCCACGCTAAATCTTCCATTTTCCGAGGCTTATCTTTTATAGTTTGGACTATGCGTTCTGCCAATCCATTACTCGCTGGGTGGTACGGAGCAGTAGTAACTTGTCGAATATTATTTGCTGCGAGAAATGCCTTCATTTCATTCGATATGAATGAGGTGCCGTTGTCGGAGACTAGTACTTCGCAGAGACCATGCGTAGCGAAAGTTATACGAAGCAGTCGAATAACTGTTGCTGTGGTAGTATTATTTACCACGTAAAGTTCCGGCCAACGTGAGTATGCGTCTACCATAATAAAAAAATATTTATTGTGATATGGTCCAGTGAAGTCCTTGTGCACCCTGGACCATGGTCTCGTCGGCGAAATCCAGTCGTGTACCGATTTAGGTGGTAAATGTCGGTTCTCCAGACACTTCGTACACCCGCCAACCAATGCCTCAATGTCTTCACTAAGCCGTGGCCACCAGACATAGCTCCTAGCCAGCGCTTTAGTTTGGACTATTCCTGAGTGAATTTTGTGTAATACATGAAGAGGTTTTGGCCGTAGTGTCGTTGGTAAGACCACACATGAGTCCAGTAACACGCAGTCATCTTGCACGGATAACTCCACTCGATGAAGCCAAAATGGCCGTAATTCTGCATCAACTACTTTTGCTGGCCAGCCGCGTTGAATATAATGTATAACTCGAGATATAACTTTATCGCGCTTTGATTCATTCGCTATTTCTTCCACGTCGTAAGGAAAATCATCGGGAGTTTCAGCCATCAATAAAATCTCGCATAGCTCTTGCTCTGGTTGGTCAGGAACCGGTTGCGGCCATCGACTTAAACTGTCAGCATTACCTATCTGCGGTCCTGGCTTATAAACTATTTCATAATCATGTGCCGTTAATGCTATAGCGATTCTCGTCAGTCGCGGAGATAGCATGTTAGGCATAGGCTTTTTAGGGTCAAAAATGCCCAATAGCGGTTTATGATCCGTCACTATGCGGAAACGCCTTCCCATAATATAATTGTGGAATTTTGTAATTCCAAACATTATAGCTGCGGCGTCCTTATCTAGTTGGGAGTAGCGGCGTTCATGCGTGTGCAGCGTTCGTGAGTCCATTGCTATTGGACGTTCCCGGCCGTCTTCTAATTCATGCTAGCACCGCCCCCACTCCATAGTCTGAACTGTCGCAAGTGAGGACTAGTGTTTTTTCTACATCATAATGTACTTATGTTAGATCAAACGTAAGCATGCGTTTAGCCGTCTCGAATGCAGTCTGCTCACGTTCTGTCCATTTCCATGTCTGTGATGTGTCCAGTAGCCTATGAAGGGGCTCTAATAACGTCGCCTTATGCGGTATAAACCGTTCGTAAAAATTATAAAGGCCAAGGAACGCCTGGAGTTCTCGTTTATTGCATGGTTTGCGAGTGTTCACTATGGATTGAACTTTACTTGGCGCGGGGTGAATGTATTCTGAGTCTATGACGAACCCCAAAAACTCGACTCTTTGTTTAGCAAATCTACATTTGTTTCTATTTAATCAGAGTCCTGCCTGTCCGATTCTCTTTAGAACGGTGTCGAGCCTCTGCTGCATTTCCATGACTGCACGACCGGAAACTATAATGTCGTCGATCAGCACTGCCACCCCCGGAATATCCCGGGACATGCCTTTACTCCGAACGCTAATCTGTGGACGGTGTACAGTCCTTTACAGGTGTTTAAAGTTAACATCTTGGCTGTGTCCTCGTCTACAACCACCTGCGTGTAGGCTCGATCCAAGTCCAGTGTTGTAACAAATCTTCCTCCATCCACGGCGGCGAAGACTTCATTAGCTGTCGGCATCGGGTATGTATCCGATTCAGTTGCCTCGTTAACCGTACTTCGGTAGTCCCCACACAGCCGAATTTCTTCTAATTTCTTCATAATTGGAACCACCGGAGTGGCCCATTCCGTCGGCCGTAATACTCCTTCTCTCTGAAGCCTGTCGATTTATTTCTCGAGTCTGTCTTTAACTGCGTACGGTACTGGTCGAGCTTTCAGGAATTTAGGTGTAGCTCCGGCCTTAACACGTATAGCTACAGGGCGTCCCCGGTAGGTACTGTAACACTCGGGATCGTGGGGGCGTTTAAATAAATACTCGTAGCTCGAGATAGAAGATATTATAGTTATATTTATGAAAGTCAACTCAAGAATCAACAATGAAGAATATAAAAATACATAAGACATCTTACGTCTAATTCAAATAGAATCTATTTGAATTCCTGCCTAGCCAGTGCGATGTGTGCTCATAGAGACAGGCCAAAGACCCAAGTTCTGCTTGCTCCGAACCGTCCAAGCTAACCGACCTCCTTCCTACCTGTTCGAACCTAACCTAACCTACTTAACTAATTAAAGCCCCGGCTGCCCTATGGGAGCAGCAACCTTACCCGGAAGCCTACTTAACCTAAAGCCCCTCCAGGCATGAACCCTCCGAACGCCTTCCTATGGGAGCAGCAACCGCACCTGGAAGCCTACCTAACCTAAAGACCCTCCAGACATGAGGCCTCCAACCGCCTTCCTGTCTTGGGATCCGTCCTAACCTAGGGCCTGCCCGAGCACACACGCTACAGTACCGAGCCAGTCTTTGAAGACTTCGCTGTGCCTGGAGATCAGGTTCTGCAACTCTTGACTGTCATCGCTTGTTACGAAATTCAGTTTGAGACTTATATTTAACGGAGCCAACCAGTCGCGACCTAATAAGTAAGGTCCATTTCCATTAGCCACCATCACACGTAAATCTCTTGAAATGTCTTGATAACGCACTGTAAGCGTCGCTTGGCCTAGCAGCTAGACAGGCGTGTTGGTCCAGGTGCTTAGCGCTCGGGCGCCGGGCCGGCGGCGGCGCAGCGCCAGCCACGTGCGCTCGTTCACGATAGAGAAGCTGGCGCGCGAAGCTGGCGCGCCGGTGTCGACTTGCATGCGTACGGGCATATCAGCCACCAATAAATCTATTTCGTATGCCGGTACGCGGCCGGTACCTTCCACGCAGTATATGCCATTTAAATTGTTGTCAGAGTCCTCAGCAAAATTCACATTTCATTTCTTTTTTGTAATGCAGACTTTTTCTAGGTGCCCTTTCTTCTTACAAAAGCGACACACTGTATTTATAAAGCGACACTGTCCTGGGTGACGATCGCCACACCTGTAGCACGTCCGAGTCATATTTGCTTGCACTGCGTTAACGTCCATCGGCTCGGTGGGCGGCTGCGCGGCCGCGGCGCTCGGGCCCGCGGAGTTCGGCGGCGCGCCGGCGGCGGCGGCACCCTGGATCATGCGCACGTCACTTCCTGCGCTCTCCGACGACAGCATAGCGTCCACCACGTCTTTGTAGCTCAAGTTGTCGCGTTTCAATAGGTCATACTGCAGCCTGTCGTCGGACATTCCACAGACGAGTCGGTCCCGCAACATTCTCTCCAACTCATTAAAATTGCAGCCGGTGCTAAGTTTCCTTAGGCGCGCAATATAATCCGCTGCCGTCTCATCGCGATGTTGGTCGCATTTATAAAATTTGAACGAAACAAATTTCGTTTGGTGTCGGGCTGTAATGTCTTGTTAACGCGGACACAATTTCACTGAAAGTCACATCACTTGGTTTCCTTGGTGTGATTAACGCAAGTAAAGTCTCATACACTCGAGAACCACATACAATGAAAAAATTTGCCATTTTCACAGTGTCCACTGTCACGCTATTTGCTTCGAAACAAAACGTTAAACGGTCTATGCAATTGTCCCAATTATCGGATTGCGGATTGAACTCATAGAATTTAATTGCTTTTCTATCCATTTTTAGCACTTTTCACTATACGTCGCCACTATTATGTTTCAATATGTATTAAAACAACTGTTATCGTTGAAAGGCGTATATTTGGCTAGGGAGCGAGATTAGAAGTGTGTCTTACATCGAAACCTGTCACTACCCGCATTTCAGTACATAATTATTATAATAGCGTAAAATGACGGTACCTATCTACAGCTTAACCAAAACAATGCCAACTCTGTATATCACAATCAGCATGTTGTTTTAAGGTAAAGCTTTTAAATTATTGCAAATTTACACATATTATTGTCACAATTTCTAAAATAGATCACCGATCTTCGCGACCGCGAATGTTTAAAGTTTGAACGGAGACAGAGGTGACCTGTCAATGGTGGCGCTAGTTCTGCGTTTTATGTAGCAACACCGGAAGGATCTAGTATTCTGTGACAGAATTGGAATGTCGCCAACAATGGGACATGGATAAGAAGGAACGTGACGGAAAAATAAACTGTTCCGATTGTGAAATTTGAATAATGACGTTTCGGAAAAAGACCTAGCGCCCTCCTTCATGGATTATGATTCTTGTCAAATAAGTCAACATTTAACGTAGTAGATAGACATTGACACCAAACTTTGACAGTATAAACCGACTAATTTTAAATGGTGTACAACAACGAAGGCAGCTTATTAAGGTTTTAGAGTATTCAATAGCGTCAAGTTATATTTCCTCTATATAGTTTATTATTGCCAGTAAAATTAATACTACAAATTTTACACCGATTTTTCAAAAGAAACGATATCGGAGAGGTCTTCAGGAGCCCCAGCAATATGGCGAACGTTCAAATCATTGCGCACTTCATTTTCTGACAGCTTGTTGCTACTCATAAAATGATGGGATAGCAAGATTCATAATCATTGTAGAGTGAGCGAACAGGGAATATTTATGATTTGTGTCTAGTATGTTATGTCTAGTTTATATTTTTATATAAACTATTAATTATTTTTATAATGTTACAGGTAGAGCTCACTGTAAAACACAATAAATGTGTTTATGCATACATGCGATTGAAAAAATTAAGGCAGCCCGGATTTTTTTGTGACGTTATTGCACTTATTATGCCAATATTTGCATATTTTTGCGACATTTGGTGGCTTCACTTGTTCTCAGTACTGCGATTACACAATTTTATTGATTTTCACCATTATTTTTGCAAAACTTTCAAGGTTTGTGAACTTATTTTTTTTCGTGCAACATCTGCACCTGAATTTTAACTATATTTGTATTCCATAACTTTGTTCTCATTCTTACTCTTATTTAAAATATTTTTTCAGAACAAAGTATCGCCTATGTTGCTTAAATTCATCATTTTAATATTAATACTTCATGCTTCAGCCTGCGGTTGGATTTATGTCGCTTGCACAAGATATGAGAGTGAATATATTTTATATATAACTAATCAAATATTGCTTATTAGTTGCTCAGGAACTGGTATTGTGATTCGACGCATTCCTAGCGAGACTTGACATATGAGCTAATATGCAACATATTCGATCATCACAGATACAGGCTACAGCTAATGCATGCTTCGATGTCAAGTAATCCCTGGGCTAAAGCTCTGAAAAATCCTACATTCTGCCTTGCAAAAGGTCTGTGGCTGGATATGTTATAGGTACACTACAGGTAGAGGAGAGGAAATGAAAAACCAAGTTTTCGACCTCAGGATGCTACCGCGGGCCCATCAGTGGCCATAAAACGCTGAAAATTACGACTTTTTTAAGTCACTCACTAATATCTCCAAAATAGTGCGACATAGAAAAAAAAGTTCTTCCGAATGAAAGCTTCTAAAATTTTTTACAACTTTTGCCTTACACCATTTTTCAAATCGCCATAAAAGTGATTTTTGGCCAAGGAGTGTGTAATAAAATTTGCCTTTGCACGATACAATAATTAAAATAATAGAGTAGCCGTTGTCTAAAAACTTTCATACTAGTCCACATAACACAATTTCAGAATTAAATTCATTTCATTTACCTATTTGACTGATTTAATGTCATCATCGTATCGCCCGACCACAAGAAATTGACTGCTTGACATAGGCCTTGCCCCAAGCGTGAGAGCGTCGGTGGCATAATGGCTAAGCGAAGGTTACCGGGTTTGATACTCAGTGCCGCCATCTACTAATGATTTTTTCTGAGTTATGTGTAATCGAATTTTATCAAACGCTGCCTATGTTTTAGAAAACTTGGGTAGTTTCATCATATAATTTAATATTAGTGCTTAGGAGTTAATTAAACTGAGATGTTAGTGAAACTGGATGTTAGAATAGGTTAGGTAAGTTTGTTAATTCCTTGTTTGCAATATTTTAGCGCGTGATTATCCGATCGAAGCTAGACTGTCAGACTTTCAAAACCAAACTGTGGACTGGAGTTCTTGGGATTTGCCAGCAAAAAGACCAGGAGGTAACTGTATACTAATAATATATAATAAAGAGTAAATATTTTATTGTTTGTTTGTTTGTAATGGATGAACTTAAAAACTACTTACCTAGTTAACTGATTTAAAATGTTCATTCTCCTATAGAAACATTATCAGCGAGTAATATAGGCTATATTTTTATACGAAATATAATGTGGTTACCACGGCAACTAGTCCAGAACGTAGAAACCGAATTTTACGCGGTCGAAGTCGGTGGGCAAAAATGCTGGCTAGTATTAGATAGTGCACACGTCAGAGCTCAACAGTTCCCAGGGAACCGCTCTAAAGCCGAATTTACCATCACCCACAGTAGATTCCAAATGTCGATTAACCATACCATTAATCATCTTCGTCTGTATTGTTGCCAGTGTCCTATTTCTTGATGTCGAAACTTTACTCACTACAAGTACTTTTAGCTAGCGCCGCTTAGCACTGATGTCAGTGCCGTAGGCACTTCTATTTACATCTGCATTTGTAGTCCTGAATACCTAGTATCATCAGCTACATTCCTAAAAATGCAGTTGTATATCTTTATGTGATAGTGAACAACTAATCGGTACAAATTGGGCGGATTTTACCATGAACATTTTATTATCAATCTGAAAAAACTCAATGGTAACATCAACCTACAATTTATTCTGTCTTCTGTTTTTTCACGTGTAGTGCGACCCATGTCTCACAGAAACTGAACTCATGGTCGTTGTCTTCTTGTGCTATAGAGTTGAAATATTTACGTTGCGTTATCGCATCGTATTGCGGTGCGACGCCGTTTTTGCGATGCGTTGCCGCAACGCAGTGTTGTGGCCTCGCCACTAACTGCGCACACTACAGACTGCATTCCGCAGATCTCAGGCGTGTGGACGACTGTAACAAAGAGTATGCCAAGAAAAATTTGATATACGCTTAAAAATATACTTAATTATCAGGGCACACACGAGCACGAAGATTCGTAGAATGCATTCGTAGTTTGGCATTCTTGCAAATAAGTGGCACATAATTACGTCGACCTCTGGATGTAGATATTAATTTAGCTGTAATTGTTACAAGTTCTTAACAAGATCGTCTCGTGACCTGGTTTCGAGCGAACGGGCTAATGTTAAATTTGAGCAAAACGCAGGTGCTCCATTTCAATCTCGGTGGTCGCAGGCAGCCTCCTGTATGAATCAATGTCGACGGGATCACCATCGAGCAGGTTGAATCTGTCTCTCTGCTTGGTTTTCAAATAGATCAGGGCCTAACCTGGCAGATCCACATCGACAAATTATGTGGAAAATTGGGAGGAGCGTGTTTCGCGTTGAGTCGACTCAGTTCGACCTTGCTGACTGAAGTAGTGCGATCATGTTATTTTTCCTCGGTCTAGTCTCTAGCTCAGTACGGTCTGGAACTGTGGGGTCGTGCGGCAGAGTGGGAGCGAGCCTTTCGCATGCAAAAGCGTGCTGTGAGAATAGTGGCCCGTGTGGCTAGTGATGAACCAGCCAAGACTCTCTTTGTTCAAGTCAAGCAGGCATTCTATAGTTATAGTTAATTTTTAGAACTAAAGATATTGACATAGATATGTAATGTATTATTGATATTATTTTATTATTAATTATTATTATTCTTTTTCGATCATTACCTTGACATACTTATACTGTAATTGACTTGTAATTAACAATTATCAATAAAACATGAATGAATGAATGAAGAGATGGTCTCGATTAGGAGATACAATTTAGTCTGACTTGGCAATATTTCAGAACATATTTTACTTTCGCCTTTATTTTCGCCGCAAGGGTCCATGACAATACGATAAATCACTACATACTATAAAACAAAGTCCCACGCCGCGTTTGTCTGTCTATCTGTCTGTTCGCGATAAATCAGGCCAGCTAGTTCAGACAATAATTGATATGTACTTTATCATGATAGACAGACTAATATTAATATGTAAATAAAGAATGGAGGTCGCTCTAATACGTTAATATTTCTAGGCTATATTAAAATCTCATCCAATTCAATGAAACGTTCTATATCTTTTACGTAAGGTGTCGCTGGCGAGGGTGAGGTATCTAGTTGAAACTGTCATGTTTAACGTAACGTAACGTCCGTCCTTTAATGTGCTTTGAGCTCCCGGCCACCAACTAAATCATTGGTCGTGTGCGCGCATTCATGTAATCATGGAGTTTACATCGATTGGCCAACTATTTAGTTGGCGATCGGTCTCGATTGAGAACCTTTATAAAATCGCATTGATTATAGCTCACTAAACAATTTTATTGGTGAATTATCGTCCGTGTAATTACAGTAACTTAGTATTCAACTAATGTAGCTACATAACTCAGAAAAGAGTCATTGGTACATGGCCGCTGTGGGATACCTTAACCACTCGGCCACCGACGCTCCTGTTAGTTTAGTTATACACAAATTTAATTTGGTTTACTTTTGTTACAATTATATTAGATAAAACGCTACTTGAGTTGGTAGAGAAAACTACTTTCTTAGGCGTTAATATAGATTCAAAAATTCAATGGGGCTCACATATTGAATAATTTCCTTAACTGAAAAAAGGTTCACTTCCGGAAACTAGCACTATCTTTTAGTATGTTGTAAAGTATGCTACCGCCTAATAAAGTGATGGGAGCTGAAGTGCCAAATGCAGTTGCCTGGCCGACAGACGGGGTATCCCTTAACATAAGTGGATGCATACGGGGCGTTCAGAGGACCCCTCTCACCCCTTGTCACACAATGTCACACTCGTGGGTGACCCCCTCCCTCCCCCTAAACGTGTGACGTAATTTATGAATAACCATTTATAATGTTACAGGTTGTGCTACCTACACGACTGTATTCGGACGCAACAAAAATGATTTTAGAGCGCAGTTTGTGGTGGCTAAAAATTGGCGAGTTGATTACCTGGTCGCCCTAACATTCATAATGACTCTACAGACACACACCGACATGGATATTGTTAGTATTTGTCTTAAAACGAAAGCTATTTTCAAGGCATCCTACATAATGCTTATGGCAGGTTTCTTCACTAATTTGCAATTTTCGAAAATTGAGATATAATGTGTATAATAAATTATAGCTATAAGCAAAGCATTTAAATCAAGTTAAATTTTTTATGTAGAAATTTGTTTGTTATTGCCTACATGGATATTGTTAGTATTTGTCTTAAAACGGAAGCCATTTTCAAGGCATCCTACATAATGCTTATGACAGGTTTCTTCACGAATTTGTAATTTTCGAAAATGGAGATATAATGTGTATAATAAATTATAGCTATAAGCAAAGCATTTAAATCAAGTTAAATTTTTTATGTAGAAATTTATTTGTTATTGCCTAGTTGGACCGGGCGCGAGTCCGTTCTGCGTGTTGTCCTATCCCTATACCTCCTCTACACCTACTCTGCACCTACTCTATAACTACCCTACACCCACCCTACACCCACCCTACACCTACCTTACACCTACCCTACACCAATCCTACACCTGTCGAACACCTTTACGCTGAAATTACTGAAACCATAGATTTGCAACCGCTTCAACATTCTGATTTGTAAAGATAATAGAAAAAATAAAACTCCTCAAAAAAGTGCTATAATTATTATGTTATATTTAAAATTTGGCGATAATCTTATTTTACAATGAACTCATTTCTTGTTGCTTTAAGGTCGCCGATTTGAATTCGTCTGAGACATATTATAAAGTTTTCATCACGATAGTTCTGTCTGTTATCGAGATGTGGATATCCAGTGTTGCAATTAGCACTATATACACAAAGTACAGAGAGCTGTATGTTTTCGATTTCAAAATTCGCAATTTGTCCTCATATCTGAAATACAACGGCCTCACCGTGTCTTTAGTGACTGCATTAAAAAATTATACAAAACTATTGTGGAACAAGCAAAGAGGTAAAATAAAATTGTGATGTTTGTTGATATGATATTGTTTACTGTAAGGATTCGGGAAGACTTGGGAGTCTTCTTACACATTTTACATCAACTGCTCGCAGCAATCCAGTACCGGGCTTAGGTCTCCAGTTTTGCCATAATCTCCATCCTTAGCAAGCCGGTTGGAGACCGCAGAGTTTAAAAATGTTTTATAAAAAAATAAAACCGATATCAAATAACAAAAAGTAAAAAATAAGCTTTTTATCATACAATACGAGTAAGTTACATATTATTATTTTTTTGCTCGGTGCCAGCACAGTAATGTTCGTCAGGGTTGGTGGTTACACCTTTAGGGGAGGGGGAGGATTGCTGTGTGGCACCGACTACAAAAATAGTGATATCTTACTTATTTTTAGTTTTTCATCATCATTAGCAGAGCATCATCAGATGATGACACTCTCGAATACCTGAGTAAGATATGATAACGTAACAAACATCGCATACGTGCCTACCTTGTCGCGGGTTGCCCTCGATTTCACAGATTTTCCATCATCAGATGGTGACCTGATGACCATTGGACCACCTGTAAAGCATACCCTTTTAAAGAATTTTCTAAATCGGTCCAGGCGTCTTTGAGTATATTAATTGGGGAACATACACGATTCCTACGAATTTAGATCCTCCTTCTTTTTTGAAGTACGACGCTCATCAGTTGTAGTGGTGGGTGCTATATATCGGTAAATATATATATTTGTCGATTTCACATGTACAGATATCCATGTATTTATACAGGAAACTGGCTGCCAGAAATGGCGTTGGAAGCGCCGCAGTGCTTGCGCGAGGACATATTCACCGCGTTGTATATGCACCACCTCGAGGGTCCTTCGTTGTTTAAAGATCTCCCGAAGTACATATTGCGACAGATTGTCGTCAAGTTTCGACGGATCGTTATATTTCCCGGTAAGCGTGTCAAATATGTTGCAGAATTCCTGTGCAGTTGTTAAAAGGTACAGCATTTTCATTATTAAACAAAAAGGACTGGGGTACAAAAATGAGTATTTAGTGCCTAAGTGACGGCGCCTTTTCAGTCAATTCCATTTTCACTACACATATTATCGGGTTTGTTACCACGGTCAGTATTGTTTTTACCTTGATATTTCGACGCATTTGCATGCATCATGATCATGAGTAGACTCAAAGCAAAATCGATAAAAACTATATAAGACTAAAAATACTAACCGTGGTAACAAACCCGATAATATGTGTAGTGAAAGTGCAGTGAATAACCACGAAAGTCTTAAAACTAATTCAATTTTGCTAACGATGCACCAAATACCTGCAAAGGAAAATTTTCTGTTAGCGATAATGAACCTATTGTCTTGTAATATGATAGCTTAATTTTATTTCCAGGTAAATATATAGTTGAAGAAGGAGACGTATGGCCCTGTATGTATTTTATACACGAGGGCGAGGTAGAACAGTGGTACACAGATGCAAAGTAAGTGCTTGGAACGCTAGGCCTGTAATACCCAATAGAAGCAAATATGTATTTGACAACATAAGCTTATAATTTTTATTTTATTTATTTATTTATTGCAAACTTAACAGCTATTACATCAAGATGTATATTATTACAAATACAAACTTATACAGCCAATTACCAAGTTTGACATATTACATTTCGAATTATACCGTGATTATAACAAGTAGAAATGATTAAAAATATTATTTCATGAATCTATTGGTATGCATGCACTATAAATGTATATATGAGGAAATTAGGGTATTGTGTGTGTATATATGTGTGTATGTGTATGTGTGTAATAGTGACGTGTGTGGTGTATGTTAATCCGCTCTATTAAGCTTCAGTATCAAACAAGGGCAAGTTGTCAATAAGAAAACTGATGAATCTGTTACGTGACATGAAGAATATATCAGCTTTCTCGAACCGATCCTCATATGTTTGAATAATTCGATGCAACACGGAATGTCTCGCATAGTTGGAGCGAGCGGAACCAGCGTAAAGGCAGCGCATGTGCCTAGTGCGAGTAGAAAAAGCACATAAACCGACACGCTCTATTAGCCCAGGACAGTCCACCATGGCGTTTATTATATCAAATAGTAGCTTCATGTCGCCAATTAAACGTCTATTCTCGAGGGAAAGCATATTAAAGTTAGAAAGTCTTTCTGCATAGCTTCCTTGTTTTCCAAAACGGTAATTCAAGCGGCGTGTAAAACAACGCTGCACCGATTCCAGTTGAGCGACGTGGGTCACGTAAGTGGGAGACCAGATCGGGGAGGCATACTCCATTAAGCTTCGAACATAAGCAAAATACAGAGTTTTTAAAGAATGCGCCTTCCGGAATGCACTTCCACTCCTATGCAGGAAACCCAGCATTTTGAAAGCTCTATTAGTAATATAGTCAAAATGAGACGTGTACAATAATTTGCAGTCCAACATTACTCCCAAATCACGGACTAGGTTAACTCTGGGGATAATAATCTCATTAAGTACATATTCATTAGATATAAAGTTACGTTGCCTAGTAAATGTGATAGTTTCGCATTTCTTTATATTTAACTCTAGCCGATTTTTAACACAATATACAGAGAGCCTATCAAGGTCTCCCTGGAGTTTGTCACAGTCAGCCACATTACGAACGGGCAAGAACATTTTCTTATCATCCGCATACAATAAACAGTTCGAGTGTAGGAAACATGTAACTATGTCATGCAGGTAAATGTTAAATAGCAAGGGTCCCAAATGGGAACCATGTGGTACTCCCGACGGTATTAGTTTAAAGTTAGACTTATATACCCCTACTCTTACAGCCTGTGACCGATTCTCGATGTAAGAAGTGAGCCACCGTAAGAGGTCGCCGTGCACACCGATACTAATCAATTTTGATATTAAAATGCCGTGATCAATCCGATCAAAACATTTTGAGTAGTCGGTGTACACGACGTCAACCTGGCACCCCGCATCCATATGGCGAACAACGCAATCGGTGAACACGGCCAAGTTAGTAACAGTAGATCTTCTGCGCATAAATCCATGCTGTGAGTCTGGAATATAAGCCGCAGCAACAGGATACAATTGGTCATAAACAATTGACTCGAAAACCTTACCAAAAACAGATAAAATGGAGACCGGCCTGTAGTTTTCAACATTCTGTTTACATCCATTCTTGTGAACAGGTGTGATATAAGCTACCTTCCATTCTTTGGGAAACATTTTATTCCGCATAGAATGTGTAAAAATTATTGATAAAGGAATTGCTAGCTCCTCGGCACATAATTTCGCAAAAATAGAAGGAATCCCGTCACTTCCAGCCCCTTTATTACAATCTAAGTTTTTCAAATGTTTGGCCACCAATGCCTCAGTAATATTAATCGTACTCAATACATGAATATGGTTGGAAGAGTTAGATTCAAAGTCGCCCTGTTGACACGGCTGGGACTGCGAGTACACCGATTGGAAATAATCCATAAATGCATTGCAAATTTCGGGACCACTGGTGGCCAGATGGCTGCCATACGATACTTGGGCCGGGACTCCACGATCCTTACGCAACGAGTTAGTGTATGACCAGAAATGTTTGGGATTTGTTGCTATGGCGTTTTCACAACTGTCCATATAGTTCCTCCAGCACTCATCTTGTATCTTTTTTTGCCGTTGTCTTAGCAAGGCAAAAGAGTCATAATCCAATGAATTACCAAACCGTTTCCATAACCTATGGAATTTTGATTTTTTCTTTTATAATTCTAATAAGAGGTCTTGAATACCATTTAGGATAACTACTACCATCACTCAGAAACGAGGGAACTTCATCATCAACAATATTTTGCAACTCGGAATAAAAACACGACAACATGTCGTCAACGTCTGCTTTTTTAAACTTAGCTGGCCAATCAATGGAGTTTAAACGAGATCTAATCACCTCATAATCACCTTTTTTGAAGTTGTAAATCTTGCGTTTAGGATTATTTAGCATGTTTTTCATTATTAAATTAGGTATTTCCAAATCAATAGCCGGGTGGTGAGGCATATCCTCTCGAGTAATTGGTAAGGAACATCTCGTTGATGTCACCTCCAAAGGGCAAAAAACTAGGTCTAGATAACGATTATTGTCGTTAGAAACGCTGTTATACTGTTCTAGGCCAAAACTTGAAATTACGTCCAGAAAATTGCGCTGAGATCCATTAGTTACGCTAAAAGGTAGCACTGACAACCCATCACTATTGCATTTCCAGTCAATATCAGGAAAATTAAAGTCCCCGACAATGAGATAATCTGCCCCCGGGCTGCAATTAATAAATTCTGTCAAGTAAAAGGCAAGGTGCTCAACTTGTGTATCATGAGATGGCCCCGAGCCGGGCAAGTAGACGCAGACGACATGCAAGTCCCGCAACGCACAAATAGCGCTTGCTGGCAGCACTACGTGGACCAACTCATAAGGGGTGCCCGGCGACAGCGCTAGAGCGCGAGCCCTTAGCTCGCGGCGCGTCAGCAGCATGACGACGCCGCCGACCGCGCGCGCGCCGCCGCCGCGCCGCACCAGCCCCCGCTCCGTCACCCTGTCGCAACGATGGACATCGTATCGCCCGTCGGTCAATTCAGAATTACATATCCCATCCAATAGCCAAGTTTCGCATATAGCTACGATATGGTAATCGTGAAGTAAAAGCCCTTTAGAAAATTCGGCTAGTTTGCCACGAATGCTGCGCGAGTTCTGAAGATAAAAATTAAAATACATCATAATTGAAAATAATATTACTGTAGTATCTCACGCAACATTCGCGGCAGACTGCCATTTCTAAATTATATGAAAATCCTACTAAAGCGGAATGAATGATGTGAAGTGAATGTGTGTGTTCTGTGCGTCGTGAGTGTGCATACCATGTATTAAAAAATAAGATAAAAGTTGAATGAAAAAACAATAAAAACTGCAAGAATAAAAACAGAACATCAGGCCATTGGCCTACTCTAATTTGTTCAGCTGTTCTAAATTGAAAATGCGAACAGCGGGGGCCTTGCTGTGTAGTCGTACGTATATTTTTGCATTTCGTGTCCATGTATTTTGAAACCCCAAGTCTTTACACTTATCCCTAGTTGCCTTTAATAGAGACTTATTATAGGATGTAAGATGTTCATTTATATAAATTGGTGCTGGCTCACCGGAGACGTCGATATCATTTGTAGACAAACCGCGTCTCCTGCGGCCGCACTGAGTAGGCTATCTCTAATCTGAAGAGACCTAAATCTGACGATTATAGTTTTCGGCAATCCTAGGTTCTTGGTGCGTGAAGGAAGCCGTGTAGCATACTCGATGTCCCCACTGGATAATGACACCCCAAGCACTGTTGCAATCCTACATATCATAGGTACCAGGGTTTCCGCTTTATTTTCAGGTATTCCGAAAATTTGTAAATTGCTCAGACGCGCGCGCTGCTCCACATCATTCAAGTTATGTTGTAAGACTTCGAGGTCGGTTAATATAAACTTAAGCAGGTTATTTTCTTGTTCAAGACTAGACATCTTCTCCTTTACCTTCGTAGAGTCGATTATTAACTGATCGTTCTGTGATCTAAGACTTGACCACACAATCCAGAGCAATAATTTTTTTATCCAGCAGTTCGTACCGCTGATTCACTTGCTTAACTGTTTCCTTGAAGTGACTATCTTTACAAGCCAAATCCGCTAATATTTCCGTTTTAATGGCGTCCAATTTAGAGTCGAAATAAGCCCTAAGGTCAAGGAGTTGTTTGGAAATATCGTTCTGAAACTGCGGAACCGGCAGAGGCGACGCGACAGACAGTGACAAATCCGCGCCGTGCGATCCGCTCCCGCGCAATAAATTTACGTTGCTGCTACCGGTCTTACTGTAGGAGGACTGCCTGCGCCGCGCCAACAGCCAGCCGTCGAGCATCGAGCCGCCGAGAGGTCGAGCACCACGCCTGTTCCCTCCGCCCGCCGAGCCGACGAAGCCGCACACGAGCCCCCGAAAATGTGTCGCGCACAACATGATGTTGTGTCGCGGCACATGCGCCTCGCCGAACGGACTCACCCCCGCCGGCGGGGCCGCCGCCGCCATCCAGCCAACGCCGGGCTGGACTCGGGCTGTGCGGGCGCGCGCGCACATAACTGATCGCCACCGAACGTGACACCGACGCCGCGCTTCGAGCGCCCAACACCCCGCCGCGCCGCGCACGCGAACCGCGTAGCCGCCGCGCGGCCCTAAGCAGACGCCGCGCCGTCGTCGACTCATCGCCGTCAACGACGGCGCCCTACCGGACACGACGACTCCACCCTGACGCGACATCGGGTGTAGGCGGACTCCCTTCGGGTCGAGACCCTACACCCCACCCCTACCGGACTCTACGGCCGCTGAGCACCGCTCGCGGCGCCCCACCTGACTCGACACCGGCCGCCGACGCGCGCACCGCGCCCCGACGGCCAACCCACCGGATTGACTGCCCGGCGCTGCATTTCCGTCCCTACGGGTCGACGGATCTAACTGCGCCGGGCCCCGAGCGCTGCTTGCAATTGGGCAGCAACGCGGGGGCCGTTGAGCGACCTAGTCCCGCGGTCCCCTCCTCCGAACGAGACCCCCGGCAGCCGCAGGAAAGTCCCTTGCGAGGTCGACGTTCCTGCGAGACTCCGGCGACGCCCCTGCCACGCCAGTGGCAGCCCCCAACACCGTCAGCGACCCGGAAGCCTCCTCCATGTGGGTCGCGTTGGATGGGCCGTCCAACCCAGCGCGCGCGACTTCGGGGGAGGTGAAGAAGGCGCTCACCCTAATGACCGGCTCGTCTCAACGGGCCGCGCACCAATACTACCGTCCGTGGGCAACCGCCCAAACACGGTCTCCCCGCACGTGCGCTCCGCGCACGCGCGAGACGAAGAATTGATGACGACGGTCTTACTGTAGGTATAAGTATTTTTCAATTCACCCAAGGAACGCACCGGTGTGTTATCACTGTTGTCAGTCCTCGGGCGCAAGCATATACAAGCCGGGCACCACTAGTCATTCCTCTTTTCTGTACTTAATTGATCGAACACCTCTTTGGTGATCTTAATACAAACTAAGTCATATGTATTACCGCATTTGATGCATTTCATGTAGTATAAATCCTCAATAATGTGATTGCAACCAGCGCAGTTCGAAGTCATGTTTACGTTTCGCAAGTAATAAGTTAAACGGTAAGGTAGATTCAAGTTAACGCTCACTGATCACACGGCGTGGCTGCGAGAAGAACGTCGTAACGTCCGCGCAGATTGCGTCGGTTACGCGTTTCAACAGTTGATCACGCGCAGCACTCGGCTGATTGTTATTGATTTAAGTTTTTACGTTAATTTGCTTCAATATACAAAGTTATTGAAGATAATAGTTCACTATTAAGTCACTTTCACTATGAACTATAACATTTGCGGGATATTAGACGCAAATCAATAGTTTTTACGTGAATTTAGATTAAATTTGTAGGAACACTTTAACAACGATGTTAACAGCACGGATTGTGAGTTCGAATCTTGCTGAAATAGAGCTTTTGTTACAGCGGCGACAGCAGAGTAGTGGCAGTGCTGACCCAAAACGGGTTCTTCGGTTTGATTCCCGGCCTGTTTCCGAATGCCGCCCACCATTATACCTATTATACAAGAACGGTGGGTACTGATATGATTTTACTCTACCGTTAACTGACCAATGGGCAGGCCACGTAGCTCGCAGAACTGATGGTCAATGGGGCGGAAAAAGGAGGCTGTGGGCGGAAAGGCTCTCGAGTGGCGAGCTGTAATCGCAGCGTAGGATGGCCCCTACGTCCTACGAGTTGGATGGACGACATCGTTAAGGTCGTAGGGAGCCGATGGATGCAGGAGGCGCAGAGCCGATCGGTGTGGTGAAATGCGTTGGGTGACCCCTATTTCAGCAGTAGACGTTCTGCGGCCGAGATAATGATTATTAGTTTAGAAATTGTGATATGACCACCTTAAAATTAATTAATTTTACATATTTATGCCTATTATTGCAATGCCTTAACACAAGGCAATGAAATTATTTTTTCTGTCTAAAAAACCTTTGTCGTGACTTACGAATTACCTACTGAATAATATATTGTTATTGTAGGTGGTAGACGTCGTGGTACTGAAGTATAATGACTGGGCCGATATTTTAGCCGGATACCCGGATGTACGGGAGCAACTTTACAAAACGGCCGAGAAAAAGAGATTCATGAAAGGAGAACATTATTAATATTACGATATTAAAAGTGTACTTTTCGATGTTCAAGGCTATATGTACCCCATAAACGTCCAATGTATATACAGAGGTATCCAGACAAATCTTTGAAATCAATGGTTTCAATTCTACGTCATCGTATAAATACAGTTGCAGCTTGGGGCAGATGGGGGCTAAATAATAATTCCTCTATACAGATAACTTTTTAATAAGAAACTAAGAGATAGCGTAATTTGTTATTTGGAACCACCAGGTCACGAACCGGGAATTCAACCCTGTGCAATTGACAGGTGCCGGTAGAGCTGTCAAATTTTTCGGTAGACATTGTCAAATGTCTGTCAAATTATCCCGCAATTTCGTAAGCAAATCGAAAGTTGTTTTACTGCTATGTAGATATGAAACACATTTTGTGAAGAAACCGTTGTATGTATCTTGATTCGTACCCTGCAGCAAATTATTGGATAATTGGATATCTCGTAAATCGTTAGACAAATTGGAATTGTAAAAAAGAAGGGGCCAAAAATTCCTTATTTACTTGAAATTGACTTTCATACTTAAAACTTTTTAACTGCACCGAATTAACATTCTTAATGTGGTAACATACTGTAGCTCTGTAGCTATACTTATATTTTAAAATTGCCTAATTACTTATAATTGTTAACTTAATTGTAATATATATTAGTAAAAGATGATGATTCTGATTAGAAACCATTGTAATGTATCTTTATACGTTATCTCTTTATATATAATGTTATCTTTAACAATTTAATTTATAATAAATTATTGATAGAAATAGTGCTGATTTATTTATCTATAGCTACATAGACATCGGCAGGACACATCCTTGATCGGCAGAGTACAATAGATGTACTTAAATATTATAATATATAATAAACACAATTGGGAACCATGTAGGTTGACCTACATATTTGCAATTTGGGGGACATCTTAGATTCCTTTATTGCAGAATTTAGTATATACTAGCTTTTCCCGCAACTTCGCCCGTGTGGAAATAGTTATTATGACAGTTTAGCTTCTACCCGCGTTACTATTTTAAATGACCTCCGTATTGTATGAATACGCTAGTACTACGGGGAGGTCAAGATGTATCTTTTGTTCTACATACTCGAATTAGATTAAACATGGCCTAGACTGTAAGTACCCTGGACTTCAAGCTACTAAACTATCAAAACCGAATCAAAATCCGTTTAGTAGTTTTTGTGTGATGCGCGAACAGATAGAGAAACAGACAGACAAAAATAATATAAAATTGTTGGGCGTGCTTACGTCCCAGAATACTTTTTACAGTTTATAATAGAAGTAGTGGAGCCGGCGCGACTTTTTTCGCGTACACCTTGTTTACCCTTTTTTTTACTTATAAACCTCTATCTAAGCGTATTTTAAACTACGCGTACTAAAAGACAAACAGCGGAAAACGACTTTGTTTTATACTATGTATAGATGAAGAGCGTCGGTGGCTTATGCTAAAGGCGTATAGCCCGCGTATACCCCGAGGTACCGGGTTTGAACCCCAGTGCCGCCTTGTACTAAGGACTCCTTTTTGAATGTATGTTAGGTGAACACAAACCGATGCTTTTACCCTGCATGTTTAATCGACGGAATGTGTAACCATCACCCAATCTGGTCGGGTTCAACAAGATAATAATTAGATGCAAGTCCCTTCTGTCCTGGTGCACCCGCATTATATGTATTTTTATTGAAAACAAAGACTGTGCTGCCTGTTTAATATATTAATGTACCTATCCTTTTCATTATTATTCTTTTTTCATGACTATGTCCTTTAGAGGACATCATATTCAATTTATTGTGTAGTCACACCTGTGGACAATGAAGACGCCTCTAACGATAAGTAAGCAGATACCCACTTAGTTTAGAAGTTATGAGGCAACAAATTAACATTAATACCGGTCAAAATCATAACCCTCCTTTTTGCAAAAGCAAGTACTGCCGATTCCTAGTATGTAGGATCGAGAGATCGAAAATACGGTGGTAGGTATCAGGGCGAGTTTATTATAATGACAATATTAAGTATTAGAACAAATTTAAAAATTGCGTAATCTGGAGCGAAATACAAGTCAGATTTGTTTGTGTTCGTTATGAGTAGAAAGTCTAGTAGAAAGTCAAAATATAACTTATCTGCAGATGAGCTGCCTTGTTCCGTCTCTGCATTTGCATTAGTGTGTGTGTTATAGACATGTGTGACATTTTGTCTCGTATTTAAACTCGAAATGTACTCTCTGCTTCTGTATATAAATTTTTTTCTCTATGATATTACGTTACGCCATTTCCGGAAAGGGTAGGTACCAAAAAGATTGGCTGAGACACTCAAACTTTCTTCTCTGTGACAGGTACTGTAGGCCAGATATAATAAAAACTACCACTGGAGACTAGAGTAGAGACTACATTGTTCCACGAATGGATCTTCCTTTCTCATGGATGAATCACCTACGCTATTCTATACAGCTTCATTCCAGCTCTATTTCTAGTTTGTGGTCCGTTATAATTAATTTACGGCACCAGTCTTATTTTCATGACATTATAAAATCTCTATCTAGTTTTTCTGTCGCCACCATACAACTTCACCTTCAGACCCTAGTTACATCTGGGAATGTATATCATGTAGATAAGTAAAGACAAATCAAACATATCTTGTTAAAAACTCGAACTCGAATTGAAAACTTCCTCCTTTTAAAAGTCTGTTAAAGCTATCTTACAGCTCTTCTCTTCTATTAATGCTATTTGGACGCTCGAGCTATTGACTCAGGGAATCGGCCATCGGGCACATTACTTCCGAAATCAATCAGTAAACCCTCTGATCTTTTCTATAAATGTATCATAATCATATAAATATACCTTCCACCTTCCATCATAGCCAACGAAGTGCGAAACAGTACTGAACAGAAACAATACTAATCTACAATAGGTAGGTACATAAATCTCTTTGGTGAACTACGGGCTTACCTAAATCTTATTTATTTGACGCTTTTACTTTTCTCTATGCGCTGTACCTGACTTTCAAATGACTTTCAAAAACCTACTTTCTATAGCACGTTTACATTTTATTATTTTACAATAACTATACTATTTTATTAATAACTTATTTAGTGGTATATTTGTACGTAATGGGCGAAAAAGATGACGATGAAGATGAATTCCAAAACGCACCTGTAAACGTTATAAATATAATTTTTCTACCATTTGATCCCATATTCAGAGTATTTGTATTGTTTGCTGTCCTTGTGAAGGTGCTGGCAGTAAGTCTTACCTATACGTAGTATAAAACAAAGTCGCGTTTCGCCGTCTCTCCCTATGTATCTATGTAATGTATGTAGGTATCTATTTACGATTAGATCTTATAAACTACAATAGATAGAGAGATTCAAGATTAAGGTTTATAAGTAAGGAAAAAAGGGTAGGTAGAGGTCAAGTAGGTCCCGAAGGAAGTCGCCCCGGGTGCACTAGTTAATAGTATAAAAGTTGGATCAAATACTGCCGAGAATGAACACTAGTGCATTTTTTTCATCAGGCCAACAGCAGTCACATTTTTTAGTTGTTTTATTAATAGATATAGGTAGGTATTATTAATACGCTCTCTATCCACGCTATTCGAATGGAAAACAAAAATAACAACAATACTTTTTTCCTAGATTCATTCTCTGCAACATATTTGCCATTTGCATATTTAGCAGCGCCTGTTGTGTCTTCTATACTGTTATATTTCTCTGTATATAATTATTGTGTACAATAAACAGTTAAATAATAATAATAATAAATAATAATATTTTTAAATTTAAGCTAATGCTACCATACCATTGGAGCTGCACTCATCCCTGGGCAGTATTCAGTCCACACCATGTTCGCAAAAAAGAATTCACAACCAAACACCTTTTTTCTCTCGACTCCTCTTGGACAGATCAAGAAGGGCTTCAGTTTACAGATCATTGTGGGACTAATAAACAAAATGCACTGTGTATGAACACAGTGCATTTTGTTTCAAGTGCTGCCAAGAATGATCTTGGCAGCACTTGGTCCACACCCTGTCAATGTCCTTTAATTTAATACTCTATTTACTACACAGTGCAGTCTACTTTCTGCGATTTGAATTCTCTGACATTTAATATATATATATAAATTTAGGTTGAGGGGCAATGTTAATCTCTCCTCATTCCTTTTCTAATTAAGTATTAGACTCTCGATGACACTCATGCCCACGGTTAACATTGTCACATCACTCACATTGCATGGTCTCTCTCAAGCGTTACCCTTAACGTATACCTAGAGTTGCCAAAGGGCTCCTTTGCCTTCTATTAAACAAAATACTATTAGCTTTTTTATATTCTAAGAGCAGATACTCTTCTCATAAATGGGAGAGTTTCCTATAGTTTTCCTTTGGTGCCCTAGATGACGCTGTAACCGAAAACGATGTAGGTATTTTTATCAACAGATTATGACAAAGGGCTCGTTTGTACAGCCCAAAGTTTGGTAAACGATGAACCACAGAGCTACTGAGCGTAGTTTATAGTTATAATAATATGTTCATGTAAAGATTACCTACCTACCTATTTGTTATTTTGAGACTACGTTTTGTGACGACTTGACGAAAGTCACGGAGTGTCGTTAAAAAATTCTTAGGTACGTTCAGATGATGCGCCTGGAGGCATCTTTTCGCCCTAAGTTGCACCCAGAGCGCAACCATTAGCGTATCTAGGACTATTTTCTAGTGGAGCCTGGCCCCTGAGGTGGCCGATGAAGCAGAGTCAATCGCCAATGTACAGATAGTGAGCACGAAATTTTTCTCTTATGTTTGTTACCCGTCTTTTGGAAAAATAACTCAATATCTTTCATTGTAAAAGCTTGGCACAAAGGGACACGTCGATAGTAGAACGACTCTTATTTGTTTACATACTTATTATCGCTAGTTAAATGTTCAGTAGCCCTACCATGAGTTACTAAAATCGGCTTACGTAACTACTCTCGTTCCGTAAAATCCGTTTCCACAATAGTAAATGTAACGTTTCCCGTTTACTGTTCCGTGAAAACCACACTTACTACAGTAAAAGCTAACTTCAGTGTAGTTCCGGGTTATAAGTCCTTGACAAGTGTTGTTGATTATTAGTGGTCAGTGACACAAAAAGCTTGTTTATTTACAAACAAAGGTTATATTTTAGCAACGCCTAGGCACCTATTTTAATCCTGTTAAATTGATAGTAACATATACCTTATGTTCAAATAAAATTACAAAATCATAGACGATCCCCGAAATGAAGAATTCAGTGACTGGTCGGAACTGCGCTTTTAGTTTGTTTATTGGTTTTTAACCACATTAGTTACCGTAATTTACTATGGCGTCCGTCAAATTTGTGACCCATGGTACGGATTTGTATGCAAAACGCTATGTAAACTACACTCCCTACGTAAACTGTAACGTGAGTGGTAAAGTAAATTAACCAATAGCAACTCATGGTACGGATTTTAGTTCCGCTACTGCCCGATAGAGGCGCTGTACGAATTCTCATAGAAATCGATTCACGTTTACTGTACAGTAAACGGAAAAAAGAAACTCATGGTAGAGGCACTGGTCAGGTTAGTCAGAATGTTTTATAATTTTTTATTATTTATATTTTAATTATGTAATAGTTTAGTATTGCTTAGTAATGTACTTGTATTTTATTTTGCAGGGCCCTTTGTTATCAGTCTATCCGGTGATATTTTGTCCAGAAGACTTGGATAAACATCCCTATTATTCATTTTTTCAATATAGTCTGCTTATTTGTGATATCATATATGGAATTGATTTTTTTCTACATATTTTACATAGGTATGAAACTTTTATTGAAATGAAAGTGTAAATACATATTTTACACAAGTGGTCATTGACACCAATGTATCGGCACTACTGAGGTCTTGTTAATGAAGGCGACACCGAATGTCTGATTGTACGGACGTACATGTTTTGTGTTAATCGATCAGCATGTCATTTTTTGGTCTTTGACAAATATTATATTTTACGCCTTTTATCTACCTTTTTATGCTATATGCCAGAAAAACAGGCAAGCGGACCACCTGATAGAAATTGGTCACCGCCGCCTATGGACGCAAAGGGGCGCTAAAGAGACCTCTAACATGCGCAAGTAACCAGCATAGCGTTTAATATATTGAAAAGGAAAAATAGTTTCATGTTTTATTTCATCCTCCTTTCTTGTCATTCCGTGATCTTATTGACCTCCCCCCGTACATCGTCAAATACACATTCAAACTATAACAATATGCAGTGGGTGCGAACGGAAATTTTATTCCCAGTCGTACCCAGTAGGGTACGTTCCCAGTGGGTATGACCGGGAATTAACGCTATTTTTTTTTGTGCGCACGTGTAATGTGCAGTCTCTGAACCCAAAAACTGAACGACTGTGGTCTTTAGCCTTGCACAGCTCCCTAACCTAGTCACAACGTGCAAAGGAAGTTCATTAGGTTTCTTTCAGAGAGCTCGTGAGGTACCCAAATATCGAGCTTTTTTGTGTACCCATTTTTTTTCAAATGCGCCAAAACTGTTTTGTGGTCAATTCCCAGTTCTTCAGCTATGTCGTAACTACTGATATGCCGATCTTGCTCCACTTTTTCAAAAATAGCATCCATTTTATCCGTAACAGGGAGACCAGAGCGACGTGCATCTTTGACATCAAAATTTCCGGATTGAAAACGCTTAAACCAAATTTGTGCTCCTCTCACAGACACTGCATTAGGTCCATAAACATCGCAAATTTTTTTCGCGGCTTGCGTTGCATTTTTACCTTTTTTGTAATAAAATTTTGAAATGTATCTCATTTCTTCATTAGATTCACTCATCTTGACGGTAAGAAAAACAAATGAAAATCACGCATTTTCATAATTTGAATTTGGAATTATCTTCTTTAAAATTTAAACTTTTAAATGATATTAAAACCAGCCAGGTACAAATAGTATAGCCAGAGAGGTTTTATTACAAGTTCCTACATACTATATGCGAAAAGACTTTTTCCCCAACCTAATATTAACATACGCCTGCAGCGTAACGATTCCAAACTTGGATGTTTAATAAAGGCTTAATTGTACCTAGCGTCCCTAACTCCCTATATTAAAATCTAAAATATACTCCGATAATAAATAAATGTTTTTTTTTCAAGACAATTAACCGAGCAAGCAAGTAAAAGACTATATAAAAAGAAATCTGGGATGAAGCTCATATTGGACCTGATATCGTTATGCCCACTTTTCACCATAACGAAACTCTCTGACGAATGTCCTGATGTACAATTTTGGCCCAACATAATGCTCTTTAATAACTTTTTCGTGTAAGAGCTCACATCTTTAACTAAATATATAGCTAACTAGAAAGACATAACTGTCTTTCCATTTATAACGATCCATTTATAAGAACCGATCAACTGAAAGAGATCAACTATTTATCATTCCCAACGTTAATACGCTGCGAACTACGAGCTTCTGACATACTTCTTGTGCCTCTTTCGCGTCTACATATTTACGCCGGTTGAGGGTACTCCTTACTTGCCCTTTTTGGAGAAGGTTATTTAGGTATTTCATCAGTTCACCTCCCATAGGGGTATTTGACCTCCTATGGAGCTCTCCTCTACACATTACCTTTGTCATGTCTAGTCACCATCATCCTTCAGCTTGCAACAATCAATACTGCACTTGTTTAAGAATGTTACAAAATAAACTATCTGATCAATCAGTTGAATCGATCGGTACAAATATTTTCTCCAAGTTTCAAAGTACCCTATTAGGTAATAGTTGGTCCGATCAGTTGGTCAGAATTCAAAGGCAGAAACAAAAACTTACCCAATTTACTTACTTTTCAGCATTTATAGAGTGGTTGAATATTTTTCGCTGATCGAGACTCATTCAGTTATGAAACTATTGATTGGATATATGTTAATTTTGGCGCTAATGATCAACTGCATAACTTGTCTGGTTCTGCTCTTAACAGCCAATGGCCTATGTGAAAATTGTAATAATCCTAACAACAGGATATATGACTGGCGCATGTACGTATATGACAAGGTACGTAATTAATTATAATTTCCGGAATAAATTGATGTAGTTTTAGCTCTGCTCCATCGCTTTCCCCCCAGGCATAGATCATTCGGGGTAACCGTGCGCAGTGGGTAAGTGAGCGCAGTGCCTATATCTAATGATCAGGGAACGAGGGGTAGGGTGATTGTTTGGGCCAATCGTAGCTGCAAGAGCCATAAACTAGTTGCGAAATGTCAGTGCAACGCAACACGGTTAGTTTTTTAATTATTTATCATAAACTGTTTTTGTCGATAAAATCATAATCTTTTTGGTGTTTGGAATACACTCTGATACGCAAGATTATTATCTATCAGCAGGTAAATCTATTTTAATGTATTAGGCTCATATTTCTATTGAAATTCGTAAGTGTTTGTTGATGTTATATTCGGTGCTTCGGATTCGGTAGTAAATATTTTGAGTTTTTAGTTCTTTGGGAAAGTGGTAAGTGGACGCTTGCGCAAACAGTAAAGCAAATTATGTATACAAAATATATTTCTTACTTAGTCATTGTCATGACTCGAAATTATATAGTAAATAAATCTTAACTTGCGCCTGTTACAAAATAACAAATCGATAAAGCAAAGACTCTTACTGAGCAAGGTAAAAGCAATCGCGCTGCTGCAGGAGCCCTTGGTACCTATAAGCGAATCATGTGTCAGCAAAACACTGAGATTAAACGTAGCTCCGTTTTCAAGGGATTATTAAGTAGGCGTTTCGTTACCCCACAGGTATACGCACACTTACCCACAATACGGGTCAATTGTACGCATTCCGACTTTCTGTTGTTTTTATTTATTTGATTCAAAACTAATATACTTGCAGACTTTGTTTTTTTTTAATTTATAATTTAATAAATGTTCTTTATCTACACTCATAGCGTAATGTTCTAATTACATATTCGAAAACAGTTGTTTAAGGGTACACTTTTTTCACGCCATTCTATAAAATTTTAAAAAATTACTTTTCAATACAGCATTTCCCATACTATTCCCATTACAGCTGTATCGAAAAATAACTTTTTAACCATTATGCAACACTTTTCTTTTTTAAACTTTTGTCGGGCGCCTGGACACGGCGAAATGTAGGGTGAATACCTAAATGTCTTCAACAAATTTTAAATTTAAATTCAAAATTTAAATTTTCCTGTTTATATTTGTGTGTAATTATTTTCCCGCTTATCGTTATATTTTTTCTAATTGTTGTAATTTGTATATATGAATGTTTTTTCTTGTTTGAAGCAAATAAATAGATAAATGTAAGAGTAGTAAAGTTAAATTCCCGCCGCTTGATATCCTCGACGCGTAGATACAACAGAACTGACTCGCAGCTTACTTCCAGCAAAGTTGAGAAAATTAAAGGTACGAAATTTTAACATGAAAATATGAGTGTAGATAAAGTAAAGTAGTTTATGCAACTGCATATAATTAGGTATTAACTATTATCATACTCGGCTACGACTCGTATGATAAACATACACTCATGTTTTAATACCCCCTTTTATATGCCAGTTGCATAAACTACTATTATGAAATACCACTTTAATTTGACTAATTCCGATGTTCTACGGCACAATAGGGTCCCAAAAGTAAAAGTGCGCACACTTGACCCGAATGACTCCATCATCCCTATTCCTAATGAAATTATTAACTAATTAATTATTATGACTTATTTTATAGTACAATTAATATTGTTTGTTACAGTTTCCAGACATGCGCGAGCATATCGCATTTGTGTCTGCTTCTGCATTATCTTTGTCGTTCCTTCTTAATAAGCTTGTCGATAATATCAAACCTGCAACTTATTCTGGATTCCTTATCTCTATTGTGCTGCTTATATTTAGTTATTCAATCGCCAATTTCA
This sequence comes from Blastobasis adustella, assembly GCA_907269095.1. NCBI lineage: Eukaryota > Metazoa > Arthropoda > Insecta > Lepidoptera > Blastobasidae > Blastobasis > Blastobasis adustella. The sequence goes on from OU026125.1 coordinate 13,002,538, forward strand.
TCGTAATACCAAAACTATTTGCAGAGTTTCAACTACGCTTGAGAAGAATTTGTGACTTTTACTTACGTGTAGAAAGAATAATAGAAGAAACTAAAAGACGTAACGCTGACCCGGCAGTATATACAAGTGTTGAAAAGTTTTACCAGTTAATGTGGTTGAAACACAGCGGCATTCCTAAAATGCCCGAAGTATTAATGGAACTACCAAGAAATTTAAGAGTTGCGATAAACTGTGATTTAGTCTGGCCTGTTTTCTACCATAGTCCTATTTTTAGGAAAACATCTCAACCATTTCAGCGCTTCCTGGGCCAGTTCATTACGCTCGAATACAAGTTACCACAAGAGCGATTTTTTGTCGGACTTCATTGCTATTCCAATTTATATTACATAAAATCGGGCATAGCGCAATTTATATCTGCAGATGATGCATCTTCCCCTCTCCTTTCAGTTACAAGTGGCACTCTATTCGGAGATATTTCTTTTTATTGTCCTCCGTTTCAACGGAAAATGATAATTCATTGTCTTACTTACTGTGAAGTATACTCACTTAGCCGAAAAGATATCATAGCAGCTTTGCACATATTTCCTGAGGATCGTGACCATATTATAGATAGAGTGTGGGGTAAAGTCAACCACGCCCGCACTTTGATTAATACTAAAAACCAAGCTTTATCTTTGAATAGATCTGATCTAGAAGATATTGACTGGATTAAACAGCGATGGTGGCAGATACACGATATTTTAGAATTTCACAAACTGTTGGAATCAGATCGTAATATTACTGACAAAATTCCTACAGAACATGAATCATACCACTGTCCTAAGTATATTGGGCAACTTGTCTTGTGTAGTGACATTGTGCTTAAGAAAAAAACCCTATTCGCTAAAACGGAATTTCCATGGGTTTTACTACCAGACAGCACTTTCGATAAAGCATGGAGACGTTTCATGTTGGTTTTAATTTGTCTCGTACTTATTTTATACCCGCCAAGCCTAATAAGAAGAGTAAAACCATTATGGTTTGGGTACTTTGACTTCGCTGTGACTTTTTTTTATATTGCAGATATTTTAGTTGCTCTTGTCACTTGGTCTAGAAAAAATGACATTCCAATGGTTGTCCTTCTTTATACGAATCTAATAGACCGATTTAAGACTAGAAATTTTATGCTTGACTTAATCGCTACATTTCCATTAGAAAGTTTAGCACTTATGACGGGGGTTGAAGATATTTACAATATTCTCAAATTTAATAGACTGGTTAAAATATATGTGCTTTTTACAAAAGACATACGAAAAGAATACGACAGAAAATATGATCCAATGGATATAATTTTTTACAAACTATTGATGGTTAAGTTTAGTTTTGTATACGTATCTGCATATTTTCTTTATGAATTACAACGTTTCGTACCAGATCAACTAAGAGTCAGTTACCTTTTTGGAAGTACTGTCTGCCCTCATTATAGCACTGGCACAAAATGTGACCAAGATGCCAAAGGTTATGTTCACTTACTTTTTGCGTATTTGTTTGAATTAATGTTCAATGAAGTTGCAGCAAAATCACGTTTAGAATTAATAGCTGGAATGTGTGTATCTTGTGTCGCATATGTTATTATGATTTACATAAAGGTGAAGTTTGTTGCTTCATTATTTTTAAAATACAAAGACAAAACTTCATATCACTACCTTGTAACAAGTCTAAAAAAGCACTACATGAATCATAGAATTCACCCTGACCTTCTAAAGCGTATGAATCGACACTTAATGTGTCATTGGAAATATTTTTACGGTATGGACGTCGTCACCCCAAATCTTTTAAAGAATGAACCAAAAGATATTCATTGGAAGTTTCAAGGTGCTGTAGCTGAACAAATAATAGGATCATCGAAAACGTTTTCAGGGGCTAATCGCAATCTTGTAAAAGAACTGAGTAACCATGTAAAATTTCTTTTAATTCCCAAGCTTTCCAGCATGACAATATTTGGCGTACCATTGAGAAATGTCACTTGGGTTGTTAATGTAAGTTGATATCCTACTACCTACAGCTACAGTTAGCTTTAGACTGATGTATAGTTTTTCTTGCTTGTACAAAAAAGTGCTACGGACTACTTAATGGAGGAAATCAAATCGGGATGTTTTGATGTGGTTGATAATAGCTTACAAATTTGTGGAAGGCCACATTTGCTGAGTGTATATCAGAGGGGCGGATGGAAAAAATAGCGATTAGGTATCGGGGCTATTGCCTATATCAGTAGGCAAATAAATTTGTCATTAGATAATCTTTCACTACGTAATCTACATAGCTAAATGCAAATAAGAGTATTGTAGAATTATTAAATGTCGATTAGGTAAGCCACAGCCGAAGGACGCAAAATAAACTAAATTAATTAAATAGTTTAAAAATTACAATTTGCATCAAATTAGGTTCCTATTAACTTAACTAACGTGACAATTGGTCGATATAAGACCCAAGACCAGGCACATTGTGCTGTCTACGCATCTCGTGCTGGGCATCAACTCCATAGTGGGTTAACTGCTGATTCAATGCCCTAGTTTTAGGAGATCGGCGCAGTAACGCCGATGCGCGCTTCCGTAGTTATGTGGGATCGTAACATGTCATATTCAGGTGTCCACTGACATAGCCAATAGCCCCGCTGATAGCCCTGCCATACATAAATTACTTTTCATTACACTTGCTCGTAACTTAGCAGTTATTGTATCACTTTTAAGCACATAATCCAAGATATTACGAACGCGTGCGTAATGTACCCTCATTTAAGTTTGGACCTCACTGAAGTAATATGTATGTAGACCCAGCATTTAAAATTTTATCGGGTAATATTCAAAAATCTAGACAGTTTGTTGGACCAACAAAGAGTTTTTAAGTGACTGATAATATATTTCTTAAATAAATAAATTATACTTCCTTGTTTGATAAATTAACATTCAATTTTATCCAATTATTTAATTATTTTTTAAATTTATAAATATGAAAATATTCGCGTTATTATATCTTTATTATAGGCTGTATGTGTTGATTTTTCGTTTCGGGCCCTTGCCTACCTGGCATCTGCGTTCGAAGAAAAAGAAAATTTTCCGTATAAATATTTTGTGAATTTTATTTTGCAATAATTAAAAGTTAATAGCAATACCTACTGTTCCTCGCAAGAGTGATGAAAAACGTTGTATGAAACGCGTGTGCATTGATTGATCATTACACTCTCGGCTCACCTATGCGCACTCGCCCCGCCTCGACTGTAATAACCAATAAAGTGTTTACAAGTATTTGTATAATTATGTACTATTTCGTTTTGAGTTAAGTTTTCGCTGCCTTGCGTGGATTATATTATGGCAAAACATTGAATGCATGTGTGAAAGGTTCAAGTCCAATGGCGGACTGATTCGGAACATAAATCTTCCAAACGGTTACCAAATAGAAATATGATTTGCTTCTAGATTTGTTGTCCTGTCTAATTTCCAAACTGCAGATGCTTATACCATATAATTTTCTTACAAAGTTGGAGATCTAGACCTAATTTTTAAGTTATTTTACTTATTAAACGTAAATATTTTTGTGCTCTTTAATTTATTACTAAGTAGCTTTTCGCTAGGGTGGATAGGATCGTGTTGAAGTTATGGGTGTAAACCAAAACTTCAACACGATGGGTCTATATCTGTACATAGTATAAAACAAAGTTGCTTCCCGCCGTCTGTCCCTATATATATATATATATATATATATATCTTAATGCAATTTAAAACAAGAGAGTGATTCAAGAGGAAGGTTTAGGTCCACGAATATTTATTATTATTTATATGTATAAGCAAGAAAAAGCGGAGGTAGGGGTAAAAGAGGTGTACGCGAACATAGTCGCGCCGGGTCCACTAGTACAAGATAAGAAAATAAAAAAAAATACATGTGGCACTCGGGGACTGCCGCGGTAAAGTTATTGCATAGCATTTTTTATCAACTTATGCAATTACAATTTTTATTTATTTTATTTATGCAGTATTTTTTTTTCTTTGATATTAACCATATACATACACGTTAAGGTTCAACTAGTCGCGGGCTCGAACTCACTCGTGGACGCGGCCAAAAAGCACGCTGTCTCACCTAGCATTGTGTCTAAAAGAGATAGAATCAGTTATGAGCAGTTAGCAGCTAGTCTACACGCATACGTCTAGTCGCACGCACACAAACACCGTGCCGAAGTCTGCTGAACTGAAACGACGTTAGACGATGCACGGCTTTCAACGCCGCACCGCTGTGCCGGTCGGAGTGGGGGGTGTTAGGTTTTTTTCGTTACGAAAGTTCTTGATTCGGTCGCCGCGCTTAAAGCCCGCGATAAAAGCTATGCAATAGCTTAAAAACTAATACACCACCTTTTGCAATACCCACATATTCACGGATCCTCTACGGACTAACTTTTTACTAGCAAAAGTATTAACTGAACTATTAATTTCAGGGACAAGTGAGATGTGAATATTTTGGAGAAAATAATGAGTTGAGAAATCACTACATGGGGCGTGGGCATATGTTGTCTTTAGGTGCAGTGTTTTTCGGCACTGGTTCCTTTAGATCGTATATGGCAGCGACAGATTGCGAAGTAAAATAAGTTGCTTTATTTGGGATTCGTTAACTAGGTGACATAGCGCCTGACATCGTATGACAAGTCGGGAAACATTGCACGACTTGTCCCTTGTCGCTACGTCGCATGTTGAAGGAAATCTGCAAATCGAGTACATATTAACCACGTATACTAGATGCCCAAATAAGCACTTTGACCCGCAGTTCTTAATTATATTTCCCTTAGGTGTTGACGTTATAATTTTTTTGTATGGGAAAAATCTATTCTTTTCTCTGAAACCTATTTTTCATTAATCCTTTGTGAAAAAGTTGCTTAAAAGGGGGTTTGGTTGGAAACTTGTCAAGCAGAAACTTTGACTTCAGAATTTAATTTGATTGTTTGGGCTAGCTTGTACATCGATTTACAGTTTTTCGTCGAAATTTGTAAATCTTCGTAGCGGTAGATTTAGACGTGTTTAAAGTATTAGTCGATGTTGGACCTATTCGCAAAATGCCCAAACTCTATTATTAATTAATCTATTTGCCGCATGCCCTGTTCTATGGTAGAAAAGACTTTTTCGTTACAATTTTAACTACCTTTAAAAAAATACCGATTCATGATTTGCCCTTTTTTCGGTTTTGTAGGTTTTTGGATAAGTACCGGGCAGTCCCAAAAGTACCCGACCTGAAACATTTATTGCCTGCATGGCAATAAATGTTTGAAAATAATATTTTTGGTAGAATGTTAAGGTAATGTAATGTTATATAGGTTGACCCTTAAAAAACTATAATCTGAACGTTGATGACCCCCTATTATTCATTAATTGTGTTACACCCTTGATGGTGATAGTGAAATATCTAAGAGAAATTTATTAAATGAAGAAAATTTGTCACTGTTGTAATTTATTTCCATTGAAAGGTTAATCTCTTAGTGATATTATATACGAGTTATAGTCTACTGTAGGGGAGTGTGATCCTTCATTTATATAAATACAAAATGGATTTTAGTTTAAACGAGATCGTAGGAGAAGGTAGGTAGGGATCCACGTGGTATTGGCTGACAGTCGAATGAATGTACTCGATACATGTCTAAAAGTACCGTACATCTCATTCTGACTGACATTTTATACATGGGTATGCTGTGCGCAAGATGGGTGCCGCGATTACTCACAGTAGAAGAAAAGTAACATCATGAATTTGTTTCCAACGAGTGCTTCAGTATATATATATATTACACATAGGTTATTTAGAACAAAAAGTCGTATGATTACTTGCCGTTCAATTTTTGGCGGTGAAGGATATGGTAGCCGCCAATGTTGGCAAGCGAAGATGGAGAAGGTGGAAAAGGGTAATTACCCACCTGGCCGGGTTTTGTGACCAGGGGACCAAGGGTCCGACGGTTGATCGTCGGAAGTTGTATATACGAGTATGCCGCGGAGTTGGCATATTTCGTTAGCGCGATGTAGGAAAGTCAGCGCCATCTATGTGCGGATGCTTGCCAACCTTGTGTTCGTTTACTCGTAATGTGAGTATTGTTGAGTCTTCCCTATTGGAGCGATAGATGTCGCTACAAATCTATTGATTTTTGACACTGGTCATGCACTATTGCATTATCCGTAGTACTTACCCTGTTCACTAAACTCGGATTATTTACTGAACATGAAAAAATGGCACGGTGGTTAAATATTTGCCAACAATGAAGAGGTGGAGACGGCTAATTTGAGGCCCTTCACGATTCTGACTATGAAAACGGTATAGAAGTTATTCAGCGCCGTTGACAATTTTTTTAGACCTGAATGGAGACGTAGAGAATTAAAAGGAAAGCCCATGTTAGGTCGGGTACTTATGGGACAGCCCTCGTATTAGGTAGGTACCTATTTACCCAATTTATGGTTTTTTGTAACTTTTAATGTAACATTTTTGTATATTATTAGGGTAGCTATTTTTGAATCGCCTGACTTCGCCCGACATCTCTAGCGACAAGTGACATATTTTGTACCCTTATGAAATATGGGGATTTAATGTCGTACATAAAATCTGTTCATTAATTTATTTCCTTTGCTCTGTGACAGATAATATCGATTCCAAGAAAAAAATTTTTGCAAATAATCAAACGATACCCTGAGGAACATAATCATTTCAAATATTGTATCGAGGAGTTTGGACCACAATATACTAAAAAAATATACAAAGAACATTTGACAAAACACAGTGACGTAAGATTTTCATTATTTCTAATATTGTACAGGAGGTCTAAAAAGGCCACATTAGCGTCACATTATAATTCATATTGGAGTGCCACAAACTTATCTGATCCGGTGGCGAATACTGGAACTAAGTGACGACATTTTGAATGGTCATGTCAATGTCAACAGCAGAGACGTTGCAGATAAGTTGTGACAAATTAATATGAATCATATTATGAAACGCTAATATGGCCTTTTTAGACCCCATGCTACTTCTCTACTTAAGTAAAAAAATCAGAACTTTAGACGCCATAATATTCTCTGACTTCATTTAGTAAACATTAATCCACTAGCCTCCTAGCGCCGCCGTCTACTGAACAGATAAGTTGGCAGACACTGTACCATGATACACAATCATTATCCGGGCTTCAGTTCCAGTTGTGCCGTTGTGCGACACGCGAGTGAATGCTCGCCGTTCTACTTATTATCCTTCCCCATTTCTCCCGATCTTCGGCATCCTTGACGGTGAGTTTATTTGAACGTGCTGTAACGTAACGATGGTACCAAGTTGAACAGTTCCTCGGAACATTCCCCGTTGTACAGAACACACAGAGAGCCAACGTCTTTCCGGAAGCATAAGGGATCTAAACCATCTGTGAGATGGGGATCATCGACAACACGAATAGCCCGGCGTTGGATATAATCAAGTGGAAGGAGTCGGTATTGGGGTGCATCAGCCCATAGGTGGGAGCAGTACTACATATAGAGTCGAACCTGCGCTTTGTACAGCAAAAGGCGATGCCCCGGTGTTAAGTATTTGCTAGCTTTATTTTTCAATGGCAGTTTGGCATTACTCTTCGAGATGGTAAGGGGAACGTTCTAAAATTGTGACTTCATAAAATGGGGGGTTTTTGCCGTGAACGCACAAATTTATGTCTTCGTAGGGTTTGGACGTGGTTTCGTCTGCCCCATTCGGAAACCTGCTCCATGGAGGTCTCGATTTTAGACACAAGTTTGATTCTGCCCACTACCACTTCTGCGCGAGGGATGTTTGTACGGCCTGTATAATAGGCGTCACCCGTGTTTTATCCGCAAAGCAGTGAATGGCGTTGATCTGCAGCATATCATAAATATGCAGAATGAACAGCGTGGGTGACCGCACACTTGGGGAGTATCCGAGCATGACCCGTCAGAGACGACTTGAATACTCCGCTCGGCAAGCACTTGCATAACCCCTCGGGAAGCCCATGGGTTGGGAGCTTCTATAGAAGTGCATTATGCCAGACCCGATCAAATGTTTTTGCGATGTCCAGGCTGACGGATAACGCTTTAGCTCTAGTCCCAATGGCAGCTACCTATCGGTAAGTTAGGTACACCGGTCACCGGCACAGCGACCTTTGCAGAAACGATAATGACGGTCGCGTTTCCCTCTATGTAACCAACAAGCTGGTTATTAATTACTTGCTTCATGACTTTGGAGAATGGGGAGGTGATTGCGATAGACCGATTGTTAGACGGGTCTGTTCGGTCACCCTTTTAAGGGACTGGGATGACAGAGGCTATCTTCCATGAGGACGGGACTTCCCGTTTTACGACGTTTTAAGCACAATTGCTGGAATACCTTCAGGCCCGCTTGATTTCCCGACGTCGAGAGATCATAGCCTGTTTACACACCGTCATCATTTTCGCACAGCTTTTTTATTTCCGTGATGAGCAGCTCATGCTTGTGCCATCTAAGTTAAGCCAAGTCTTTCGATGCTATTATGGACTGACCCCAAACCCGCAATTTTTTCTTTTGACGCTGAGATTAGTAGAATTCCAGCAGCACTGTTTTTCAGATTGCCCCTGATCATCTTGGCCTTGCCCATATTTTGCGTAGGGCATAGTGCCGTTAAACAAGCAAACAATTACATGCTGTATATTACACACCTATGTGTGTAACCTAAAACCAAAAATATGTAAATATTATAAAACGAAAAAAAAGGTTATAGGATTTATAACTTTATGTATGAAACAGGTTAAGTGAACAACCTTTCTAGTTTCCATATTTATAATTCTTTTTCATCGAGGATTGTTGAAATTGGCGCACGCTTAGGTATGTGAAAACTGAGCGCATGCGTTTTTGACCCGGTGAATAGCATGTTTCGTTTTACAGTAAAGTCTTGGGCCATACACTCATCATCATCATCATCATCTTGGCGTTAATGTCCCGGTTGTGCTCTCGCACACGAGGGCCCGGGGTCCGCCTTGACCATGATCCAGGATTTGGCAGATCTTGTAATTACAGTGGAGCGACTGCCATCTGACCTCCCTGACTCTGCTACCAGGGGAACCTGACCAGATTGGGTCGCCTGAATGTGCAGGTTTCATCACGACATTTTCCCTCACCGTAAGAGCATCGGTTAGTATTCAACTAATGTGCATTACTCAGAAAAGAGTCATTGGTACATAGCCGCGGTTGGATTCGAATCCGGGACCTCTCGCTTGCGAGTCAAATACCCTTACCACCCGGCCACCGCGGCTCCTTATTTGGGCCGTACAATGAATCGCATGAATAAAATTGTGATGGGTCTAAAGTTTCGACAAGGGTTTTTCTAACATGTTCTGATAAATATCTTCTAATCTCATACAATAACTATAGACGGTAAAACGCATTTCTAATTTTAAAGTTTATATGCCTAATATATCTAACAATAAGCCTAAGTTTTTTGCACTATATACTTTTTCCATGTTTTCGTTTCCAATTCTGGTAACCGGATTTGTATTTGAAAATATTTTACGTTGTAATTTGCTACCCATGACCATATACTTTGTTTTTGCAGGATGAGGCCTCTGTAATGGGCTTAGTTTATAGATTTTTTACTCTGGTAATATTTTGTTTTTGTCATGACCAGTATAAGCTGACGTTGCGTGAACGTGTTTTTCATTCTCGAAACTCTATAATACAAGAGTTCGATGAAGAGCTTGCAAATAAACGGCTACGTGGTATCCCCTACAGTATTCGGAATGATCCTGAGTCTAGGTCAGTAATATTATAAGAGTTTATGTACTTAAATAAACATCATCATCATCATCTTGGCTTTAAATTAATGTCCTGGTTGTGCTCTCGAGAACGAGGGCCCGGGTACCGCCTTGACCATGATCCAGGATTTGGCGATCAGGTAATTACAGTGGAGCGACTACCACCTGACCTCCGTGACCCTGCTGCCAGGGGAACCTGACCAGATTGGATCATGGATACAAATTCAGTTGCCTGAAATTGCAGGTTTCATCATGATGTTTTCCGTGACCGTAAGAGCATCGGTTAGTATTCAACTAATGTACATAACTCAGAAAAAAGTCATTGGTACATGGCCGCAGCGGGATTCGAACCCGGTACCTGTCGCTTACGAGTTGGATACTCAACCGCCCGGCTACCGACGCTCCCATGTACTTAAATAAACATACCACCCAATAAAATAAGGAGTACGGTAGTTAGACGAGGCAAAATGTTGTCCATGAAATGTTTGTCCAATCATAATATTGTGAAAACCGTTAGTCTATAGGTAATCTAATGTCAGATTATAAACCGTCGAAAAATTGGGAACTGTTGTATTCCAACGCCATTCGACACTGGGCCGAGTTGACATAACATAAACTTTACTTAACCGAATATATATAATTAGAATATATAGCTAAACTGCCCAGAACCATGCCCCACGCATAGGTTTCCCTGACTTCGCTAAGGAACACGACCCAAACCATTTGGCGTTGTGGCTTAGCCTGAAGGGTGGTGATTACACCGGAAGATAACAAAGTATTAGTTTGACACCACCCAGGGTCGATTTGTGGGTTAAATAGAGTTGAACCCATGGAAACGAACAGCAACCGGAGCAACAGAAGTCGTTTTGTGCAGCAACTCCGGCAAATTAAGGCTCCTTAATAGTAGTTTTGAATTTTTACAGATACACTTTGATGTGGATGATGTTACGTGCGATAAGTGTAGTGGCCGCCATTATATTTATTACCGTACAAGGTATTTCCTTTTGTTTTTTTGTGATTATAGATTCGGTGGCAGCTCTATACATTTTGATCTGAGGCTATGAGGCTATACATCTTGTCATTGTGCAAGGCTAGTGCTACGCTCAGGGGGTCTAAAAAGTTTCATAATATAATTTGAATTAATTTGTTCAAACTTATTTGCAGCGTCACTGTTGGTGACTGACGCAAAATGGCGTCTCTTAATTCCAGTATTTGCCAATTTATCAATTTTATGGCACTCTAATATAAATCATAATATGAAGCGCTAACATGGCCTTTTTAGACCCCAAATACAAGGGAAATGACAGATAAGATCGATTGCGAATGAATTAGACATTGACATTTTAAGTGTAAGTAAGGTCAAAATAAAGGCATTAAATAGAGAATTAACAGGTCCTCGAAAATTATGACGTATCTAAACTTGCCGACTCACTAGGGTTGTTACTGTATTTATTCTAAAGTTTGAAAAGAGTATTTAAAGATCGAATAGAATTTTAAAGATCGTTCACATTAACTTGTCCCTTGCCAAGGACCAATAGCTAATCTTTGCCATAATGTGATCTTAATTTCTTCCGAAGCTATTGTTATCAGATTTTCCATACCAGCTTCAGACATTATAGTAAACGTAAAAATAATTACTGATTTACTTACTTTTTAAATAAAAAGTCATTGATTACATCATCAGACCTGCCCTGGGAATAGAATTTGATGAGTCCTCGTCAAGATAAATACAACGACCCCAAAATACGATAGAGTTGCATTGTATTATTGAAAGGGTCCTGTGGCCACATTATATCAGGGGTAGGACTCTATCAAGCCTGAGGAGTCCACCTGGGTGAGTACCACCGCCTTATCTATTTCTGCCGCCAAGCAACAATGATTGCATTGTTGTGTTCCGGTTTGAAGGATAAGGTAGCCAGCGAAATTACAGGTATGAGACATTTCATCTTAGTCCTTGCAGTTACAACGCACCTGCGGTTTTGCATTTTTGCAACCTAAATGTAAGAATCCTAGATGTTATGGGCGACAGTTACCACTTACATGTGTGCTTGTTAAAAATCTCGAAAAAGGCATTTCAAAACGATCCTTCGTTTTATTTGTTTTATGGTATTTCCAAATTGCTAAAGCGATCACAATGCAGTCTAATATAAAACTTGCCTAAACCGTCTTAAATGGAATTAAAAAATTAAATGGAAGCGTCTTAAAATCGAATTGTGGGCAAAAAAATGTGAAGAATGTGTGGCGACATCTATCGCACTACCGCTCCAATAGGGAAGACTCAACAATACTCACATTACGAGTAAACGAACACAAGGTTGGCAAGCATCCGCACATAGATGGCGCTGACTTTCCTACATCGCGCTAACGAAATATGCCAACTCCGCGGCATACTCGTATATACAACTTCCGATGATCAACCGACGGACCCTTGGTCCCCTGGTCACAACACCTTGCCAGGTGGGTAATTACCCTTTTCCACCTTCTCCATCTTCGCTTGCCAACATTGGCGGCTACCTTATATCCTACTACCGCCAAAGCGGTGATCCCAACGTGATCTTTACTTCTTTCCTACCGAACTACCTACCCTACCTACGACCATAGGCGGCACGGATGCGTGTTTCCTGTCACGACCCTCAACTGCACGTACGCGTGCTGCTTCCTGATCGCTCACTGCGGCCTCTCACTGTCCCACCCAGTCTCGTCTATAGACTTGGGAACAGCATCGCTACGGCACAGCTCACGCTAGAGCTTCGCCACTACTCACCGCATCACTACACTGACTACGCTACTCTAGTCAGCTTCAACGCTTCTCGCTTCGGTATCGACCTCCAGTCTCCGGGAGGAGTACTGTGGCGACCTCTTTCGCACTACCGCTCCAATAGGGAAGACTCAACGATACTCACATTACGAGTACACGAACACAAGGTTGGCAAGCATCCGCACATAGATGGCGCTGACTTTCCTACATCGCGCTAACGAAATATGCCGACTCCGCGGCATATGTACAACTTCCGACGATCAACCGTCGGACCCTTGGTCCCCTGGTCACAACACCTTGCCAGGTGGGTAATTACTCTTTTTCACCTTCTCCATCTTCGCTTGCCAACATTGGCGGGCTAAACATGCTTGGGCATCATGGTTGTCTAGTCTAGTCAATTCAGCTACGCAGGTATATTGAGGGAGATGCAAAGATTAACTAAATATTGATTGATGTGTGCATGTTGAAAATGTTAAGAAAGTCGAGCAAAAGAAAGAAAGAGTTAAGCTGTGTGTTTGTGTTTATTTTGTTTTGTTTGTAGTGTAGTAGTATGGTGAGCTACTGGCACGTGGGTATAAATTGAGATCCACCAATGAATTGAGCTATCGTTGACGAATTCAGATCTATTTTGCATGACATCCTGTAGTATTTCAAGGCCAATTAACAATATCGGTATGATTGCAGGTGGCAGTGGAGCCAAGTATAAAAAATATTTGTATTATTGCATTAACGTATGCCGTTGCGTATCATTGCTGGATATAATATTAAAATTAACAGTAAGTAGAAAATAAAATATACAGCGGCGACTGGCGAAACCCACTATATTGTTAGAGGAGGTTAAAGTTCTACCTACATTAATTTACCTTGTGCGTACCTCACAATGCTATTAAGTACCAATGTAAACAATGTAATTTTGCAATATAAAGCTTCTGCTTCGATGGACGAATAATTATTTTTCCTATAATGTTAAATAATGGATTTCGTGTTAAGTGACAATGAACTTTGTCTTTTAATGAGAATAAATATCTTTAAACGGAAAATTTAGCAGTGATCTGAGACGGGTTGCTGATGATGAGGGTGGCATTTCAGGTGCTGCCGCACTACGATGAGAGGGGTCTCGTGATCCGCAGCATGCGCAAGCGCGTTCTGCACTACGCTGCGCGCGGCTTGCTGGCAGACGTGATCGGCATGCTGCCCATGCGGAGAGTGCTCACTACTATGATGAGCGACACACTCACGGATAATCAGTACTTCTTGGCAAATGTAGCCGCCTCGTATGCCCACTTATACCTCATCACTGGCTACTTTGATTACATCGCCGACAGACCGACGTCCAAGTTGCCGTATTATATGGTGGGTTTAGTAGTTACAAGATCATTCGCTTCTGCCATAGATTATTCCGTAAGTAGGCGTCACGAATACTCTGTCCATCAATGGTTGTCTTTCGGCTGATAAAGTACGTTGTCCTAGTAAAATTCCTACTTATTGAATAATTTAAAACATTATCAGGATCTACAATACCGATTTGCGATATAATATTAAAATTAACTAGCTTATTACATGAGCTTCCGTTCAGTACCTCTTTACAACTTTATTAATAATAACAAAGTATCTTCACATCTCTAGATTATGAAATGGCAAATTATTATAACTCTCCTTCTACTCGGTGCGAGCGCTGTCTTCACGACAGAATGCATTGAGTTCACATGGACGAGTAATGGCGAGCTTGCCCACATGGAGCGGAAAAACGGCTGTTGGATACCTTCTTTCATTTATCTGGACGCGCAACCGACTATTCAGCAGCTGCATGACGTTAGTATAAAAATCTGTGTTCGTATAAGAGGAGTTTCTTTTATTTGTTACTGCTATTTGTTACTAAAAAATATTATCGTGAACTGTATGATAAAGTACAGTGTAAATATACGGTCGTCATTTGCTAAGTAATCCTGTGCATGCAACTTTTTCAACAATGTATATCGAATTCATCGTCAGCATCAACAACCCGCAACAAACCACTGCTGACCACATTACTGGAGGGGTTTGCTATAATCACTACACTTAGCAGGTGGGTTGGAAATCACAGTGTTGAAAACACATCAGAAAACAGCGGTCCAACCTGCTCTACCTCTAATTCTAGATGCCTTGTACGATGTCTTATAATATCATCGTACAAGGCAACTAGATAGTAATATCTACCGAAATTTAGACACAAGCTTCCGTTAATACGACTCGGCGTGAAGAAGTGTCTCGATTTAACGGCGGCTCGATTATCGCTATATTAACCAAACCGAATTACCTAATTGATAAGTAAACCAGTCGTCTCTTCACCAAGTTGTCAGCGATTGTGGTAAAATTGTTGCCGAGTTAGTTATTTCGCAGCTGATATATTTATTAAAAGCTGATATTCTTAATTATGTTGATGTTGTGTCTAGAATGTTTGTTAGAGTTCTAAAGAAGACAGATTATTTTATTTCGAAATAGTTATTTTAACCCGGCGTCTGTCAGGTTGGGTCATAATGACCTGCCACATTTTTATACGCGCGTATTTTTTAAAGTTATAGTTTAAAGTTGCCGTGCTTTTCAGTAGCTGCAGTTAATACCCCTCCCCTTTCGGTTCTAGTATCAGCTCAGTCGATGTGCCTCTGCACAGGGAGTTACAAGCGGTCAAAAGTCAAGCGGGGAACATATGACCCAGCCATACATTCGATGTAACCTTTTTGTGCCAATTTCGTTTATGCATTTATTTATTTGATGATTGGTTTACTAGTCACTAGCTAATGCTACGCCTTCCCAAGGATCATAATTTGAGAAGTGTGAGTACTGTTCGAAAAAATAAAAGGCATAAAGACAGTATTTTTACTGGTTTACTCAGCTTAGAAGAGAATTCTAAACGATCACTTGAACGCCTGCAAAGATGTTTCGTTTGCCTAGAGAGATGCGCAAGACAATAAGATAATTGACTGAAGAACATTCAGAGGGCTCACCTACTGAAATTCACGGGTTCAAAAACGTTACTAAATATGTCCTGCCTGTCTAAATTGTACGAAAATTGTCTGTCCAGACTACATAATTTCTTACTACGGTGGATATGCAAATGTAGATGCCGACTGTGATTAGTTTTATAATTTCCGTTAATTTAGCATCAGGTTTCTTAAAGACATCACATTAGGTATTCCAAAAAGTAACAAAAAATATTAAAAACTTATAATTTTGTGTATTTGTTAGTAAGATTACAGAAGTTAAATATTTTGTTATAGAATTTATAGACCGTTCGTAAATACATAACAAGTTCCTAATATTGTATGATTTTTTATTGATATTCATTAAAATATAGTAATTTGAACATTCCCAAAAATTTATTGAAATATTAAGGATCAAACCATTTTCAAAATCCGGGTGAAATTGACCCACCATACAGTCCTTGCACTGATTTTCTACTATACAGACGGGTTAAGTTGCCAACAGTCGGTTAGATTCTGACGCCAACTTAAACTTTTGCTGGAAGGATTTTTATCGCCATTATGTATCTACATATTAGTCGTCTTTGCATGCAGGTCTATGCCCAAAGTATTGGTTTAGCTCAATGTGGCCTCACTCGAATGAACCTAGGAATGTTTCATTTGGATCGCTCGAAAATAGGATTGGTGCTGGTGTTCGTCATGCTCAGTCTTATTTATCGGTAGGTAACATATTATATTTTTTCTTTGAGCAATCAGATTCTCGTAAACGTCACTCATGAAATCTGAATAGTGTAGGGACTGTTTTTTTTTATGATGTGAAATTCTTCTGTATTTATTTGTATTTTTGATCCACAATCTTTAAAACCTAACCGACAGAAAAAGTCGGCTGAACCCCCGACCAAGTTCACATATACTCAAATATTTTCTAAACTACTTAACCAATTTTAATGAAATTAAGCTAAGAACCATCAGCGATTGAACTGGCTTACAAATAGAGATAACTGCTTCTAAATCGGTCCATTCGTTCGGGAGCTACGATGCCACAGATAGATAAAGCCACAAAGCCACCGATACACACGTCAAACTTATAACACATCTTTTTTTTCGTTGGTAGTCCAAAAGAAAATAACGTAACTGAATTGTAATGCACAAAATATGAAGCAACACATAATGTGTACATTTTACGTTTTCTGAATCTCGATATTAGATTATAAAGTCATAAGATTGATGCGACAACTTAAAAAGTTTTATTAATTATAACACTGATACTAGATTGTGGTGATATCTTAGCACACTTTTAAAGTAATTTATTTGTTTGTAATTACAAATAAAATATGTCCTCAACGGATCATGTTATTTTTTCATTTTAAACTACATATTATGTTATTATTGTATTACAGCTACATTATATCGGTATGCCTAACTCTGTTGGTGTTGCAATACCGTGGCGATACATTATTCAGTCGTGGTATCAGTCAATTAAGGCATTTCCTTGAAGGTGAGAGACTCGACAAAGAATTTATAAGAAGAATTATACACCATTTCAAGTACTGGTGGATAAGGTGATCTTTTTTATTTCTTTTCTTTAGTCTCGCTAAAACTCAAAAACGGCTTGACCGATTTAAATATTTATTTTTGTTTTGTTCGCTATATTATGGGGGCTGTTTAAAAGAAAGTAGAGTAAGGTAGGGTAGGGTAGGGGTAGCATAGGGGTAGCGTAAGCGTAGCGCAGACGTAGCACAGGCGTAGTGTAGACGTAGCGTAGGCGTAGAATAGGAGTAGGACATTACGCGAATGAAGCCGTGACGTGCCAACTAGTATGGTAATTGACTTAAATGAACTTTGAAATTAGGAAGAGTCTTTTCTGCCTATGCCGACAAACAAAAATAGTTACATAGCTGAGATTTTAAACGACTGCTGCCGCATGCCAGCACCAAAATGGTCGCTGTTACGGCGCAATTGCCGACAATAAAAAATACTTGTGAAAAACTCCTCTGCGCTATGTCACAACACTAACCTTACCAAATCAAATCTAAAGCTAAATATAGTAATTTTACGCTACAACGATAATAATTTATGTGGCGTAAACATGAAACTACGGAAGGAAAGACAATGACGCCCTCCTTACGGTAATTGATATCGTTGTCGCGGTCTTTTGTTTTGACTTGTTCTATGGAGACATATTTCACATAAAATAATTAACGTCACGGCTATCATAAGTGTACCCGCGAACAAGCTTGCGCCGCGAGAGAGCGTTTGTTTCTTTCTCCCAATACCAAGATGAAAAAGATAGCAGTATCTATCTATATCGCGCCTTTTCTCTCTTATCATGCGCGAGAGCACATTTGTGCTAGACGTGCTTGTAGTCCGCCGGCAGCAGGGTCACGATTGTCGCCAGCAGTGGAGGTACCAACTATATAATAAAACGAAAAACTTACATGCTCAAGTATTTATGCAATAGAGAGATTACATACATATCGTTCAATTAAAATATTACAGATCCCAAGGCGTAGGAATACAATTAACTATGTCGGAACGCATAAGTGCGATATTAAAAGAAGATTTAAATTATTATTTTTACAAGAAGTAAGTGCATACTTTTGCAGACATTGACTGACATACGTTTAAAAGTGCAAAAACAAAGCCAATTTATAGGGGAATTTATAGGGGAAACAAATTGTGTACATTTTACATATTATAAAACGAAGTCCCACGCCGCGTCTGTCTGTCTGATCGTGATAAACTACTAAATGGATTTTAATGCGGATTTCACCAATAGACTGAGTGATTCATGAGGAAGGTTTAAGTGAATAATTTGTTAAGGTTACTACCCGTGCGAACCCGGTCGCTAGTAGTTTTATAGGGTGACTTCAACCACTGTTCTTTCGTTGTTTTCGTCCATTGTTGTAAAGATATTGCAGTATCAGACTGTTTTCTGCAGTGTGGAATATAGGCCTAACCCCTTCTGGACCAATATCATAGCATACATGCACACCAGCTATTCCCACCGTAAACCAGAAAATGGGTAACAGCCGTTTTACCATAACAGAGTTTTCTGACGATGTGTTCTCCAACGCGCCTGCCACGGTTTGCGGGCGGATTGGATATCGTAGTGTTGTCTCAACCGTAATGCTGCTTTCTGCCTATTTTCTACTTCACTGAGGTAATAGGTATACGAGTATTATGATCTCCTTCTATGACATAATTCATATTTAACTATAACCGTCAATGGATGGGGGTGGTATAAAGGAGGCTATAGGTTGGTTCTACATTTTTCTCCGGGTTCGATTCCCGACTGGAGAGAAATTGAAATGATTAATTTTAATTTCTGTTACGGGTCTGACTGTTGTATGTATAAAGATGTATTTAAAAAAATATATAAGTTCTTTATCAGCTTCCTGGTACCATAATACAAGCTTTACTTTGGGGTTAGATGTCGCTGTGTGAATTGTCCAATATTATTTATTTATTTTTCTCTAATATCGAAGAGGCTCAAGCCGAGAAGTAGAATATTATAGGTTCTTGATTTGTCAATCATTTATAGGACACTTCGCGTATTAGACATCCTGTTGAAAGGTGGAGAGGATTTTCAGCGTTTACTGTGTAACGTGGTGGCCTTGACGTACTTTTTGCCCGGCGAAGATATCGTGAGGGAGATGGATGTAGTGCCTTGGCTGAACATTGTGCACAGAGGCAGCGTCCTCATTACGCAAGATGGGAAGGAACTAGCGAGAATGACGAAGGTGACGAAAGCGGACGAAATATATTTCAGACTGGGGACGTGATGTTTGGGTGGAATTTAAAGAATCTTGTTCCCCGTATAATACTCATGATTTAAATCACTACCCATGTTAGGGATCGGTTACCGTCTTTTTTTAAAGTTACTTACACGATGTAATTTCTACGTTACTCTTAAGTGTACGAAATAAACGACTACATAGATTTTATGATTCCGCACTAGTTAACATTTATTTATGTATTTTAAACTTCATGCTCGTTACAGTACAATGGCAGACTTAAAGATCGGTAGCTTTTTCTACCAGACAATCTTTGTTTGAATAGTTAAATTGGCTAGCCTTTTTTCTGTTTTGTGTTTACTGGTGGTAAGGTAAGGTTCGTCAAGTCACAGGCCGACGGCCTCATGTCGAAATGCTGACAATGAAGCTGCCAACTTAGTCTAGCCTTGGATTATGCTTTAGGCTCCAGGAGAATATCATCCATCATCCAGGATTGATTCCCGGCCGAGCGGAAATTGAAAATATGAATTTTAAATGTAATAAGTACGTAAGTAGTTAATCAGTTATCTAGCACACATACCTTAAGTTTTGCGTACTTTGGGGCTAGATGACGCTATGTGAATTTCTCCTATATTTATTTATTGCCAGGCAACAATATTTGTCAAGGATTAATATTGCTGCAACTGTGCTTATCTTACTACGCGACGTTCCGTGAGATCTTATCAAACGGAAAAAGCACGGTGAGGATCAAGGCCATATCCTTACTATACTTACTTTTTTACAGGGCTGCATATTCGGTCAGTTTGAACCCGGGCCAATGAGACCGGTTCGTATCACGGCACGAGCTCTGGATCACACAGATATATTGCAACTGTCTCTAAGGGACTTCCATGACGTTATAAATCCAGAAGTAAGCACATAGCCCATCTAATAGTGGGAGCGCTTAATTCCAAAAATTGACTGGCTTTGCTTAACAAATCAAAGCAATATTTCACGCCGGGGGACAACCATTTCTCCTACATAAGGACCCCATTTGTACAATGTACAATTGTACCGCCTGTACAATGGTTTTTGTTTCGAGGAACTGTTTGACATGATGCCAATAGATTATTTCATCGCACCGCTCGCCATTGACATCGTTCATTCGCGAACTGTGCGGTTTCAAAGGAACTTTTCCCACGCATAACAAGGCATGAATGCCTTATTTATTTATTTAATACTTTATGCACAAAATAGTACAAAGGTGGACTTAAAGCTTATTATGCGTTGTAATGTTTTTTAAATGTACACGAGTAACTGCTTTTTAACAAATGACAAAACTAGACACTTTGAGGTTTATAATTATGTAATGCACCACAGAATGCAAACGCCCGTAGTCCATTGAGACGTTCGAGTTCGGGAGCGAATATACGAGTATGAAACAGTACAGATAAAGATGCAACTATAAAATCTGACTATTGTTTAAAAAGGCACAGCTATTTAGCAGTATCGCCGCCGCACGCAAATAGGGACTAGGGCGTAGGTAGTTCATGAAATATACTTACATAAAAGTCAAGAGCATAGGATTTTTCATTCCGCAAAAATGTTCCGCAGACTATAAAGATGGAGGGAGG
This sequence comes from Blastobasis adustella, assembly GCA_907269095.1. NCBI lineage: Eukaryota > Metazoa > Arthropoda > Insecta > Lepidoptera > Blastobasidae > Blastobasis > Blastobasis adustella. The sequence continues at coordinate 13,023,379 of OU026125.1, forward strand.
CTAGCCAGCAAGCGGGTCGCCTGATGGAAAACCTGAAACCTACTATCGCAATTTTAAAACAAATCGAAACCTGGTATGATCGGATATGTTTTATATTTTGTGTTTGTCACAGATAAGGAAGAGAATAGCGAAACATCCTACTTCATTTAATGATTACATGAATACTAAAAAGCGATACGTGGAAACCGCCTACAATACCGTTCAGTATATTCTACGTGGTACCAAAACTATACACCTACCGGTAAGACTAATATTATTTTTTCATATATTTTTCATTCATTTATAGGTACACTTATTTTCGTAAGCATAACTCGGTCGAAATTTATTGTCGAATTTTTTTTATTGAATTTGTTTATGTCGGATCTACACTAGGTACCTACATATAAAATTACTTTGCATCGTTAGATTTAAATTTTGTGAAGCATAAATAATTTATAACTTGTCCTATATTGTTGATCACCAAATCGTTAATTATGGCTCGGACTGGCCGGTCTCAAGAGCTCGCCGTCTTGCTGTACAGGCGCCGCGTTCAGGTGACATTCCTGCAAGAGATGAGGTGGCTGGGATCCAAGACTAGGCAAATCGAGCAGGGGTAATCGAGTCTCTGCCTATCTCACCCGAGGGACAGAGGCTTGAGCTCTATGTATATACGAATGTACAAACTTTTGTACACCGGATCGGCAGAAGGGAGGAATGGCGGGAGTTACGGAACGACATTCTGAAGGTGACCAGAGCAATCGGACTCATGGCGATTAAAGCGCTCATTGAGACTGCCTTCTGGAATAGTTTCGAAAATACCCTGAGGCGTATACCGTCCTCCGAACAGATTGTGGTTGGTGCGGAACCCAAAGGCCACGTGGACCAGACGGACGGGTGCACGGGGGATTTGGCTAGGGCCAGCGAAACAGTAAGGGAGAAGATACTTACTGGCGTTCTCTTATTGCTGCAAATATCCAGTCGCACCCGTCTCACTCGCGCGAAACAGATTGCGCAGTCCTTAAGTTAATGATAAAAAAATACAATACATTTTTTAATTTTCAAGAATACGAATAAGTTGAAGCTTATATATATAGTATAAAACAAAGTCGCTTCCTGTCGTATGTATCTATGTACGGTTCGATTTTTAAAACTAAGCTAATGGATTTTAATGCGGTTTTTACCGCGATTTAGAATTAGTATGTAAGTTTGTACAACGCCGTCTAGTGGGAATTAGCCGAACTTAATATATTAGTGAGTCAATGTTATTGTTTGGTTGCATAGAGAGTGTGTTTGTGTGTATTATATATTACGCTTTATATATCAGCATGACCCTGTATAGGGATAAATAAAAAAACAAATCTTAGGCCCAACAAAGGACGTCCTATTCCTACGGCTGAATATATTAAGATGTTGATAATTACCTACTAATTTCTTTCTATTGTTTCAGTTTATGAAAAGGGCAATTAGTATAAAGGACAATCGTTGGTACTACAGGTGGCTGTTTTTCGCCTGGCTGGTGCTACCTACAATTGGAGTTACGTTATCAATGCTCATGCCGGTGCTGCCACCTGGTCCAAGACAGAAAACATTATACGCGCTACATATTACTGACTTTTTTCGTATAATTCATTTTTTATCAGAGTTCTATACGGTTAGTAGGTATTATTGGTGTTCATGTCCTTGTGTTTTAGCCTTTGGTATATTTATAAATGAGATTATCGTACATCTATGTTTTGCAGACTAAACTTGTAGTAAGAGATGAGCAGTGCGTCCACGTATATTTTTATTGGAAAATATTTAAAAATTGGAAGTTCTACTTAGACGTCTTATCACTGACAATACCGATAACTGGAAATATCTTAGGATGGTGGGAAACTAATATTGTAAGAGTGTTTAGGCTATACTTGTTCAGTGACTTTTACAAGCATTTTTGCAAGGATTACCGGGTATGAATCTATGTTATATTTTAAATATTTTATTCAACATTTTTATTTTCAAATCGATATTTAATTATATTGGTACATATTTTTCTTACAGAGTAGACATACAGGGATCGCTTTGAACGTTACCATCATTGTTCTATTATTTCACAGTCTTACTTGTGGCTGGATATACGTTGCATGTCGGGTTTACGAAGGTATCTAAAATAGTAATCTTAGATATATAGAGACCTATTGTCGTTCCACTTCGGAAATGAAGTAAATGTCAATCACCTACCTTAAAAGAGCATATTGTTGGCCGGCACCGTAAAATTTGACAGATGAGTACGGATGTGTAAATCGTGTCAATTGACGGATGCCTTAAAAGCCAGACCATTTATTATTACCTCAGTAAACCAGGAAATAGGCTGCAGAATTCTGTGTTGAATATTCTTATGGTATTCAGTTCCAAATGAGCAGACAACCCTCCTGACGGAGAGCAGAAACTTTTCCATAACATCAATTCATTTACATATGTTATCTGTAACAAAAATGCAGAAATGCAGGTGCCTTGTCACTGTGGGTACTAACCTGGATGCCTCAAGCCTGTGCCTTATCCTTATCCTTCAAACAGTGAATATTGAACTCACGATGCAGGTACACATCGTGAAGAAACCGCTGTAAGCCTTATAGACTAAAAGCGCTCTGCAATAAACTCACGTCATCGAGTAGCAGATTGAGACCACTTCGTGGTGGCTTAGACATCTTAAATAAAATGTAAATAATCCTGTCGTTTTCGATTTAACTTCAGTTTCATCCCTATTTATTTACTTCTAGTTGAAGATTTCCCCATACCCACAATACCAATGCCCGCCTTTATAAATGAGAGCATTGATTACGGAGAATGGGTCTTGCCAAAAGATCGAAGAGGAGGTAATGTTGAACTAATAGTAGATGTCCAAAAAAAATGTTCGTGGTTTGCATTATAAATCATGAATTAGAACATTACATGTTTTTTCAAATTGTATTACAATTCTCCAAAACTAGACATTGTGAAACATTTATTAACCAAAAATCAGTTGCAATGCAGTTGACTAATTCTGGACATCTCGGGGGGCATTAAATGTTATCCTGTAATTAAATCAGCTTTCCTGGAAAGGTACTTTACGAAAACACCTCTTTTTCAATTTGTCTTTACTATACGAAAATAAACGCTTGGAGTTTCAAAGTGCAAACACTATTTTTGGACGTATTATATATCTAAATGCGAAAGTAACTCTATCTGTCCTTTATCTTTTCACGAACCGATTTTGACCAAACATAAGAGAGATATTTTCATGAACCCTGAGATGGACATAGGCTTCGTGACGTCATCATAAATTAAATATGGCTGCGACCGCGTCTTAAAGTATAGTCCACGCGAACGAGGTCGCGGCTGGGCAGCTAGTAGTAGTAGTCCGAAACAGTTTTACCGTGGGGCAACTATCCGCCACAGTAGGCAACTATCCCCCTTTTGAGAGGTCAAGTAAAACAGGATTTACTCAAAATCAATAGTAATTACGTTTACGAAAATAGGCTATTATAGAAGATTATAGACCTATGTTTTGATATACATGTTGCATATTTCTTAGTAAGTGCATATTTCTTCATATTAGAGCTTTTTCGAAAAGTGAGGCAACTATCTGGCTTTTTAACCCTATACTAGCAGTACGTAATATGTAGTTTTTTTTTGGTCACAATTTCAACTTGACCGATTTTCAACTCGATAGGTTTTGAATAAACTTTTTGTTATTATTTTTCTCGTACCGATGAAAGACGAATTTCAACCAGCGCCACAACGAGCTTGCTATTTGTTAGGTGTACCCCGTAATGTCATTGGCAAATATATTTATAAAAAATTATGATTTAATCGGTAGGCTAGAAAACACCACGTCCTCACCTTAAAAGTCCCAGTGCTTTAAGAACACCATATGGTTGTTAGAGAGCACATGGGTGCTTTGGATTTACCTACATTACGCTCATAAGTAAACAAGACCTTTTCCCGTTCAGGACAAATGGAAATGGTTCAGGACGTTGTGGAACTCTGTGGTACCTCTCGAGTTGTAGGCTCTTACGACGACCTTAATACGTACGCATATTGTGGTCCTCCTACCTTCGCCTTATTCTGTGTTTATTAACAACCCGGAGATTTCAAAAAATCGGAATCTTAGTGGATATGTAGAGTAACTCATTCTAAGTTCTAGGCTATCTCAATGGACAACTAAATTTTACATAATTTCCTTTTACAAAGGTGTTAAAGACGCGTTGAGCTTTCTTCTTCATTTTAACTTTAGTAATGATGTCAAAATGTCGATTTGAAAATCAGACTGTACATACTTACCTAAAATTTTGGTTTAGTTTTCCGCAGTCTTTCTAGATATTAATACCAATATTAATATTAATAACCGAAGTGTAAAACTAATTACGATGCATCAAACAAAAATTATCACAAATTCTTCTAATTTTTATGATTATTTTTAGTTTGATTTCGGCATCGGAAGACTTTCTATCAGTGACAATTCGTTTGATTTGCAGGGTGTCCCCGATTAACGAAACCCAATATAAAACAAGATCTTAATGAAATTGATCAAATGTGGTTTGTTGTTCCAAAAGAATGGTACGCGGACTACATTTTATCGTTGTCATTTGTCCTTGTGTTACACACGCACACAAATATGGATAATGTAAGTAAACATAGTATAATTTTGTATACATTATTTATCAATGTATTATAATTTTCTTTTTAATAAATCTAATAACGACAACCTACAGCTCCTGGGTGTTGAGCTATCAACCAATCTTGACTTTGAACAGTACATCGAATCAAAAGTAAAGACCATAGCTAAAAAACTTGGAATCCTCTCGAAGGTCAAGCGGTACTTCACTTGAAGGCAGCTGCTTTAGTTATATCAAGTACAAGTCCGATTTTGCATGGAGTACTGCTGCCACCTCTGGGATGGATCAGCCAAATACCAACTGGCCGCTTTGGATTCGGTGGAAAAACGTGCAAAGAAGTTAATTTATGATTCGCAGTTGATTGAAGCTAAGCTGCAGAGCCTCGAGCATCGGCTTAGGGTTGCGCGTTTGTCGGTCTTCTACAGGTTGCATTTCGGAGACTGTGCGAAGCAGTTTCACGACCTCATTCCGCCGGCCCCTTTCCGCCATCGGGAGACGCGATCCCGGCGAGTGAGCGCTTCATTCTTATGTTGTGGATCTTCCAGCTACCCCCACGAGGAAGGAATGGAATGCGTTACCTGCGAGTGTGTTCCCTTATCATTATAATCTAGACGCCTCCCAGGCTAGAGTGAATAGGCTGTCCTTAGTCGCATCGTTACTTTCGTCACTTAACACCAGGTGAGGTGGCGGTCAAATGCCTGGCTAGTAAAATTATAAAAAATATATGTCGTTGCATCAAGGAAAGTGATGTATCAGAATCATTGTCATCAGGGTGGTGATATCAGTATTCGATCGAATTCGTACAGATAAATTAAAGAAAGGGTTTACATTTACTCCACTGTATTTATTCCACTTCGTTTTTGCACATCACTTATCGCATACACATCGCTGAATATCGCCAAAACAGAGTATATGGCCAGCTGCAGCGCAGATCCCGTAACCATCCTTATAGGTAACGAAGCTGTCACCAGAACAGATAAATCCAGATACCTCGGATCCGTGATGCACGAGTCCGGCGATATCGGCCCCTATGTTAATTCCCGAATCTCTGCAGCTTGGGGCAAATGGCAGGAACTCGCGGCAGTCACCTGTGACCCTAAAATCCCTGTAAAGCTCAAAGGGCTTATTTACAAGAGTATAATTAGACCTGTAATGCTCTATGGCAGCGAGACACTGAAGACTGAAATGTTTAAAATATTTTAGGATAGGCTATAAATTAAATCGTGAAAACAAAAACGTGGGGCTCATGCAAAAGATTGACAAGTGTGCGCCCCGTTTTAAAAACGTGCTTTGTTTTTAATCTTACAAGAATTTTCATAGCTATGCACACAACATATTTTCAGAGCAGTCTGTATGCGGTTAGGTTTATTATGATACCTACTTACTATTCAGTATAGACGTCGGTGGCCGAGCGGTGACAGTATCCGACTCGTAAGCCAGAGGTCCCGGGTTCGAATCCCGCTCCGGCCATGTACCAATGACTATTTTCTGAGTTATGTACATTAGTTGAATACTAACCGATGCTCTTACGGTGAGGGAAAACATCGTGATGAAACCTGCACATTCAGGCGACTGGATGTGTAACCATGATCCAATCTGGTCAGGTTCCCCTGGTAGCAGGGTCATGGAGGTCAGATGGCAGTCGCTCCACTGTAATTACCTGACCTGCCAAATCCTGGATCATGGTCAAGGCGGACCCCGGGCCCTCGTTCTCGAGAGCACAACCGGGACATTAACGCCAAGATGATTATTTTATTTTATTTTACTTACTATTCAGTCAGTTATAAAAACGTAGTTTTAAAAAAAAAATATAATTATTTTCTTATTTTTAGTCTTTTGCAAATTAATTAATTGTAATTATATATTGATTATTATTGGCGACTGAATTTGTAACCATGACCCAATCTGGTCAGGCTCCCCAGATAGGAGGTCAAATGGCAGTCGCTCCACTGTGATTACCTGATCTGCCAAATTCTGGATCATGGTCGAGGCGGACCCCGTGCGCGCGAGAGCACAACCGGGACATTGACGCCAAGATGATGATGATATATTGATTACTATTACATTCATTTAGTACATCATCTACTAATAGAGTACTTGTTAAGACAATTCAAACGAGCCCAAACTCGATGGGTTTGCATTGTTTTATTACAGGGTGCCTGTATCCACCTTCCGGCTGCATCATCAGACCCTAGACACCATCTCCCATTGGAATACTTGTCAAAACGAATCTAACGAGCCCAAACTCGATAGGGTTGCATTGTTTTATTGCAAAGTTTCTGTGGCCACCTTCTGGCTGCACCATCAGACCCTGGACACCATCTCCCGTCAGAGTACTTGTCAAAACGAATCTAACGAGTCCAAACTCGATAGGGTTGCATTGTTTTATTACAGAGTTCCTGTGGCCACCTTCTGACTCCATCATTAGATCAGCTTAATGACACCATAGTATTGCGTTATCATCCAGTTCTGAATTATGTTCAAAGTTTCTAAGTCTAGCTTATCGGAAAGTTAGGATAAAATCGATTGCAAAATGTGTCCCAAACAGACAGACAGGTGCTACAGTGTTTCCTTTGGACTACGACATGGGATCGTTCAAGAGATCGTACTAGTGGTCTCTTCAGAGGCGGGCAACGCATTGGTAACTCCCCGGTGTTGCTGATGTCCATAGGCAGCGGTGACCACTTACCATCGGGTGGGCTCGTTTGCCTGTTTGTCTGTCGTATAACATAAAAAAAACAAGAAAGCGACCTAATAAAAACGTTGTAAAATGGACTGCAGGCGGGCCATACCTGTTCTTAACTTCGATAATTGCAAGATGCAGATGCTACTTATTTATACGTATCCTATGTAATAAAATTTATTTGATTGATTTGATATGTTTCAGACTGTCGCGTTGACTATTAGCCAAATTTATTACAAAGTGTTTATGGACTTGATATTGTACATGGCCGAAATGTGGATTTCAAGCATCACTGTGAGTGCTGTCTACACAAAGTACCGGGAGTTGTATCAGTACTCGTTTAATGTTTCGAACCTAATATTGTATCTCAAACAACATGGATTGTCCATTGCATTGGTGGCTGGTGTTGTGAAGTACACAAAAATGCTTTGGAGGCGAGATAAGGGTAAGACAAGATTTTCATAATCATCACGCACACTTGCTTATATTTTATCATTACTTACTTGTAAAGTCCTATTTCAGGATGTTGGCTACCAGAGATAACAAAACAGGGGCCTTTATGTTTGCAAGAAGATATACTTTGTGAACTTTATATGTATCACCTAAAAACGCCTTCAGTTTTCCGAAAATTGCCCGATTACTTTCTAAGACAATTGGCGGTTCGAATAAGGAGAAAAGTAATATTTCCAGGTCAGAGATGAGTTCATTTTTCATAATAATCAAAATTGTAAATAATTTCCATATCTCGAATATTCAGCAGCAATAAGGCGACGAATTGGGCAAATATTTTTTTAATTGGGCCGAATAAACTGCTAAAACTAAAAGTCCTGACTGCTATTCAAAAAACGGAAATGTAAATAAAACATTGTTGTAGGTAAATAGATCTACCCACTACCTATATAATTGCCCGTGTTTTATAGACACTGATCTGGGATGTTGGGGGCGCGTATTGTGACACAAATATGCATGCAATACTCCCTTAGTATGGTTTTTAATATCGTTAATTCCTACTACAAATAAAGCCCACCTCAATCTGTAGAGACGAGGAAATAATTTTTAGCATATTGTCATAAGTCTGAGATTGGCCGTGTTACTATTTTCCGTCATGTGATTATGCTATGTTTTTCGTAAAAATCCGAATAAAATAAGAAGTCGATTAAACTGCTCAACAATAAGTTTACTTTATTGATACCTAATTATTCAGAATTAGGCACTCGTAGTACTAGCTAATAGTTTGTTAACAGCATTAATTTAATTTGAATACTTACAAATAAATTCACAGGAAAGTACATAGTCCAAGAAGGTGATGTATTTCCGTGCATTTACTTTATTCACGAAGGTGAAGTGGAAAAGTGGTACAAAGCTTCAAAGTAAGTCGTCTCTTCACCTAAACTTTATTTGAATAAATGTATTTAGTAACAGAAATTTAATAGTTCGAACTGCAACTAATAGCTCAAGGTAATACAAAACTACCCAATAGAACTACTGGTTAATATTGGATTACAGTATTTTTATTAGTTATAATGAAAACAAATTATATAACGCTACAGCGCGCAGCGCTACAAACAGGCCTAGAGCATAATATGACCATTTTGTTTTTGTAATAATTTTATTGTTATTACAAAATATTTTCATTGGTTTTAGGTGTACATATTTTAGGTAAAAATATGGACCACATTAACTACGGACTTTATGCAACTCGCATATAAAAGGGGGGTATTAAAACATTAGTGTCTCGTTGGATTCGCATGGAGAGCGTCGGTGGTCGAGCGGTTACAGTATCCGACTCGTAAGCCAGAGGTCCCGGGTTCGAATCCCGCTCCTTCCATGTACCTTAGTTGTGAGTTAAGTACATTAGTTGAATACTAACCGATGCTCTTACGGTGAGGGAAAACATCGTGATGAAACCTGCACATTCAGGCGACTGGATGTGTAACCATGATCCAATCTGGCCAGGTTCCCCTGGTAGCAGGGTAGAGCAGTCGCTCCACTGTAATTACCTGACCTACCAAATCCTGGATCATGGTCAAGGCGGACCCTCCGGGCCCTCGTGCGCAAGAGCACAACCGATTTTTTTTATTATCATAAATTAAGCATCGGTATGCATAACCTTTTCGTGGGAGAGGCCCTAAGTCCTGCTGTGGGCTGTTGTGGGCTGTGATGATGATGATGCATAACCCACTGCGTTGTCACCATGAGTGCCACGAAATGGTTTATTGAAAATAGTTATTTGTTTAGAGTTCGTTAAAAATAGGCTAATTCCCCAAAGTGAATGACAATAGACAAAATAGCTCAAAATATTTATTAGTTACCTATGTATTTATTTTTAGTGGAACAAATAAAATGATATCCGTTTTAAGCATGAATGGGTTTTTCGGATTGATACCCGGTCTATTCCCGGATTTACCTTTCCAATTTAGCTACTACAGCCGAACGGTTAGTAATAATAATGTTTTAATATTGCATAGTAAGTAATGTCTAAGATTGTAATTTCGAACGGAGAGCACAAAATAGGACTACCAGAAGGTCATCTTGATAGAAATAGCCGAAACACGACGTCCACTTCCACCTTCATTTATTTGGGTTGATTTCGGTTTACAAAGGCACATTGGCAACCCGGATATTCCAAAAATATCCAAAATTCCAAAACTTACTGGATATGTAAACTCTACACCGTTAGTTACTCTACAATGTAGAGTATACGGAATGTTTGGTATACGTTATATAGTGTACTAGTGGACCCGGCGCGACTTCGTTTGCGTACACCTACTTTACCACTACCTACCCTTTCCTTTCTTTCTTATTAACACTCCTCTTGAATCGGTCTATCTATTGTTGAAACCCGCATTAAAATACGCAGTAGTTTAAAAGATCTAAACGTACATAGATACATAGGCACATACGGCGGGAAGCGACTTTGTTTTATACAATGTGTAGATGTACAGTAGAACACATACGTCTAAATCACTAGATTAAGGGCATCTCCTGTTTTATCCATCGTTAGGGTTGCTATATTTTCTTTTAAATGTGTCCACCTCCGAGGTCAACCCTTACATATATAAAAGACAACAAAACCGGATATATAATTTCCGTTATAGTTTGTCTTGAATTAAAATCTCTCAAAGGCTTAAAACTAAACCAGTATTTAAGGTATGAAAAACGCAGATACAAGTCTACGCTAACTCTCCTATCTCATATTTTGTTACAGGTGGTAGACCTAATCTTTTTAAGGTACGCCGACTGGCAAGACCTGCTGATGACATATACTGACGTCAGGGATACGCTGTATCAAAATGCGCATGATCTTTTTGAACCAATCTTCAGTAATGTAATGTATCGTGAACAATCTCTACATTAATACATGCTAGAATTATCAATAATTAATTACCAATTATATTGTTACGTCATAGTTAGGTAATTAGTGCATTATATTTTTATGTTAGATTTAATAATCGGAATACGCGTGAATTACATACTTTGAAGTTAAAATGTTACTTATTGTAAAACATTTAAAAAGGTTTATTCTATGAAAGTATTATTGTTATATAAGGTATTATTTTAGTATTGATTTACTTGAAACGTGTTATGCGAAACTGTTAGGTATTGTTGTTATGGAGTATTATTTTGACAATAATTTATTTTAGATATTTTGTGATAAATCGTTAATTCTCACTCTTCTTAATTCTTCACACACTTTCTCACACACACACACACACACACACACCGGCGCGCGCGCGTGCGCGCGCCGCGCGCACATACATACATACAGAGTCAGTGGGAGAAGGACAAATATATAGGCGCATGTATCTATCTATGTATATGTAAGCTCTTTTTTTCTTATTAGGTTATGATACTACTAGATGGTTTGATACTCAAAATTTTAAACCGCAGGTTTGTTATTGGCATTGCAACTTTGAATTGTACAAGTTATAATTAAATTTCATTGCTGTGAAACTGTATGGAAATAAATAAATAAAATAAAATAAATTATGTATTAATTGGTTTTGTGACAACTATACATAAGTCCGCTATTTCTTTCTCTAATAAGAAATTTAAAACGTTTATTTATCGTTTTAACGTATATTAAACGTATATTATAAAACCGTATTGGCACAAGAGAGGTATTATTAATCAGTTAATATATTATTTCTTACAACGATTACCTATTTACTTTACTAGTTATTTCTAATTAGGTTTGTATATTTTTATTTAGTGATTTTATTTCGTTCTAATCTAATTATATTAAACAACCAATTCTTGAATACGAAGATGTTTTATTTATTTTACCACACATGTTATCTATCACGTGTACAACTTCATTTAATTTGATTTAATTTGAGTTTTATATAAAGTCGACAACTTGAGAACTACAGTAAACCGACGACGGAAATGTCCGTCAAAGGTATAAGTAGTATAACGCAGATCTCTGTGTATGGATTTGAATACAAAGCGATACGTTATCTTGTTTGTCAAGCTTGTGCCACAATACGTGATAAGTCAGTCGCGTCTTTTGTATGGGTAATATCTTGTACTACCATTTACCGAACTAGTAAGATATTGGCCATCTGAATTGCTGCAGCCAATTATCGCCGTCTCTTGGCCTTCGGGAACTGCTATGAATAACGTTTTTAATTGGAAAAGTTTAGCTTGTGGTTGCAGCGCTCTTGTTAATGAATGCTCTTTGAATGTCTTTCCGCAATGATTGAATTAGTTAGTTACCCAATGATAAGTTTTGCCAATTCTATGACTTCATCAACGTTAGATAACTTCTTGAAAGCACTTTTTTACTTGTTTAACATCTGACGAGATGAGTTGACTTACCTACCTAAAGTGTACGGTATGTATCTGATAAGGTGTATACCTATTTCTACCGGTTTGTTTACGGCATACATCGATATAATCTATAGGTACTATAATAAAACTGTAAAAAAGCCTTGTCAGTACAATCTAAGCCATGTTTCATCAGATTCGGGTAGGTAGATCCAGAAATACGGCTTGACCTTCCATAGTACTATAACATTCATACAATACGGAGGTCATTTAAAATGGTAACTCGGTCAAAAGCTAAACTGCCATAAAATCTATTTTCACGCGAACGAAGTCGCGGGCAAAAGCTGGTACAGTCATAAAGTTCATGCCATTTTCCTACAGGTAGGGTAGGCGGAGTCTATGGACCATCACGGCATAATGTGTTTTGGGAACCGGCATAATCGAATTTTATGCAGACAGATGGCCACACCTAGGTAATCTAATGAAAAATTCAGGAAAACTAAAACTGAAATTCCGTATGTTTGAATGTTCAAATACTTTCGAATACCTATATACTTCTAACTGGCTATTAGTATAACGGCTTAAAGCCAATAATTGTTACGACTGTTCTCTCCGCTGAGAAATGTAGCTGATCCCTAGCGCTCTTTGTGTAGATATCTCTTTGCGCGAGTCGAGCTTGTCACTTATTCAGACGTAATATGTCTCGGAAATTGGATCGGCTATTGGGTTTATACCGCTACTGTGGATACGTTCCTTTTCTTGAGCTCCTGTGGTAAATAAAAAATTTAATACTCGGGATAGTCGATTTGCGACCTGAGTAGCGCAGAGGCCACCTAGACCAGAGTCATTCGAGGCAAATGCACGCACTTTTGCCTTCATACTCTAGCTATGCATAAAGTCACAGAATATTATCTAGTTTTAGAATGCGGCTGCGCTATCACTATTGCAACTTTTTTATTTCATGGTGGCCGCTGAAAACCCTTGTTGATCAATGATAGAAAGGAAAGCAAATATGAAATAACAGTATTCAATAGGTATTGGAAAAATGTAAACTTATTTTTGACTCATATATCAACGCTATAGTAGCTAAAGCATATAAGGTGCTTGGTTTCATAATGCGATGTTCTAAAGAATTCAATTCCATTAAAACTATGAAGATATTGTATTGTACGTTTGTTAAGAGTATTCTTGAATACGCTTGTCAGGTTTGGGAGTCCGTGCTGTGCTATATACAAGTCACGTATCGAGGCTATACAAAATAAGTTTATGCGTTATTTATGCTATCGAGCGGGTCATTATCATGAATCCGACAATTACTTACGCCTATGCAAGAAACACCACCTTCCTCCACTTCTCAAACGAAGAGAAATAGCAGACCTGAGATTACTTATCAGAATTGCATCTGGTACTGTTGATTGCCCGGAACTTCTCTCTCGTATTTTTATTAAAGCGCCAGCAAAATCCTTTAGACACCACTACCCTCTTCCCGAAGCTACCACCAACTATAGGAGAAATACCTTTCTGTTACGAGCAGCTCAAAATTTTAACGTCTTGTCCAAAGTTGTTGACCTTGACCTGTTTAATATAAGTTGTGAATCGGCGAGAAATCGTGTACTTAAGTATTACTTTGACACATTGTAATGCAAGTATTTTGAAAAATTGAGTTGAGCAAAGATAATTTTTAGGCTTAAGTTGTTGTGTCTCATCAACTGTTGTACTTATTTTTATTTTTGTGTGTTTTATCAGTGGAAGCCTTTAATTGGCTATGTAATGCTATTATTGTTTTTATTGTAATAACTGCTGTTGGCTTTCCTTAAGTAAATACAATAAGATAAAATGTTAAATTTTAAGGGCATATTGAGATTAGTATTCTACTCCAGTGAACCTACAACGAACAGTCGTATCCGATCGCCTTTGTAGGTATTACAGACACAACAAGACTAGCTGTTTAATTATGGTACAGTTTGAGTACGTGCTAAACCTGTAGTACGAGAGATCTGCACCGCTCCACTGAGGATTAAGTACAATTATAATACTGTTGATAATACAAAAATATGAACTACCTGCTTATAAAATTTAACATACCTATTAAAGTTCCGTTCCGTAACCGTTCGTAAATTTTAATTGAATAGTTTACTACATTAATTTTACAGTGTTTCAGAGCGTGGAACAGTTTCACAGGCTTGAAGTTTTGTTGAAATTCCATAAATATTACTTTAAATGAAATCTCGGAAAACCCCCCGCAATCAACCCTATATCTGGTAGAGATTCCCTACTAGTCAGATATAATTATTTTAGCACAGTAGTGTTCGTCAGGGGAGGGGGATGCCGCACTGTGTGGCACCACCTCCAAAAGTAGTGATATCTAACTTACTCGTATGGTCTGATAAAAAGCTTATTTTTTACTTTTTGGTGATTTGAAGTCGGTTTTTCTCACAGGCAAAAATTTTCTTCCCTATCATTTTTTTCCTTTGATACAAAGAAAACTCTTAGGTTTTTATAAACAAGTATTGTAAAATCTTGACAAATTCTGGGTCTAATTTTTTTAAACGCACTATATATATAATATGTAGGTATGAAGTAGGTATTTACCTATGTGTTCAAATCTAAGACTACAAAATAAAGGCGACTAATGTTATAGAGGCAAACCAGTGCATCATTTTCTGTTAGGCATTTTCAACGCTGCGTTCTCAGACCCAGTGTCAGCGGAAACCGTCATGAGCTGTTGCTGTGTTGTGGGCAATGGTAGCCAGTTATTACGACAGAATAATAATACTAACGTTATTGTAAATTTCCTGTCTATAGGAATTTACTATATCTCTATCATGATATCAACAAATGTTTTTCTTCATTTGTAACATTAATAAAAGGGCTTTTTCTGTTTTATGTGATATCGAGTTTATTTTTTCCAACGAAGCAGTAACCATAAGCTGCGTAAATAAAATTAAGTATCCTTACAAAACGAGACAGTTAAAATTACGTTTTGCACCCTTGTGCATAATATTCTGCGGTTCGCGGAATTATTCGGGCAAATTGGCTTTGTAAACGGTGCTATAAAACTGCGCACCCCCCGGCGGTTTATAAAAAGGCGATAATGGCCCAAAATTATTTGGATAAGACGCCGAGAGGCGAATTGGGTTATTTTATCCTTATTCGAATTAGGAAGATTAAATTCCTCAAAGTTATTTGAGTACTTAGCGTGACCTTTGTCGTTTATATTCCATTAACAGTCCATATTAATTTTTTGTAGAGATAGTATATGCAGGTAAAAATGCGAAGCTAAAGATTTAGAATTGGAGCCACCCGACTAGGGAAGTACCTCCACTTTACTGCCTCCAATACTGCAGCCAAACAAACCTATTTTAAATAATATTGAGTTCCTGCAGGTGACTAAGGTTTCCAGTGCTCCATGGGGGAAGGAACCGTGGCTTTGGCTGTGGAAAGGCCTCGTTTATTACCTACTAGAGCAACATGGTCCTTCAGTTTCAAACATCGCATTTCGCCCATCAGTTCTTCGACTCCGCGTGCGTTGCTTGCATGTTATTAAGTAATCTTAGTTACGTACAAGTACTTTTATGTTATCAATAATAATATCGTTTAATTATATAATATTCGATTTAAGTCGACACTACAACGAATTTTCGCGTTAACAATCGCGACCGAGCACTGCTTGAAACTGCTTGAGAATGCCTGTAAACGTAACGTCAATGTGTGCGTGATGGAAATGGCGCATTGTTTCCAGTGGACCTTCTGCTTGGGGCGGGCCGTTCTTTATTTTGTGGCCTGACTCACCAAAACTCGCTAATCATCGGAACCTGGTCTCCTTTTGACTGAATCCGTCTCTTGTTACCATTGCAAGTTCTCTGGGCAGTTGAACGACGCACATTAAGTCGTTGAGATGCGTAAGAGCTTTAAAATTTTTGTTGCAAGTATCTGTGTCAACAATTCGCGCCATTAGTAAAGCAATTTTACAAAAATCATTAGATTTATTTTGTTAAATTATAATTTAGAATTTGAAACGTAAGCTTTCATGTCAGCATACTTCAAAAACATGCAAAATTACATCGTCAAGTAACCTCTTTCTGTTAATAAGTATTATATATATTTTTTTTTAATCTTTCTAGCCCGTTTTTTTGCAAAAGGGTTTATTTGGGGTCACTTACAGTTGTAATAACTGCCTCCATCTATACTATATCAAACTATAATCCGATTGTTTGTGGAGTTAGAGAGTTATAGCCTAATTTCTAGCGCTGCCATGTACCAATGACTTTTTCTGAGTTATGTAGAACACTAACCAATCAACCATAACGAAATGAGTAACCATGATCCAATCCAGGTAGATTCCCCTGTTAACAGGGTCACCGAGGTCAAATGGCAGTTCATCATCACAGCCCATAACAGTCCACTGCAGGACAAAGGTCCTCTCTCACGAAAGGGGAGGTTATTGCCATAATCTCCACGCTTGGCAGGCGGGTTGGAACATAACAATGGAAAACGCTGCTGCCCATTTTCCAGCCTACGGAGACTCTAGATCGTTTGCCTCAAAAACTTAAGTCGCCTTGTACGGCACCCACGAGTGTAAGGAGTTGATGCTATTCTACTCTGCCGGACACCACACGGCAGTTGCTCTACTTTAATTACCTGATCTACCAAATCCTGGATTAAGGTCAAGGTGGAGTCCGGGTATTGACGCCAAGATGATTATTATAGTAACAGTTGCAATAAACAAGGGCCTTATTAAAACGCTCAAAAAGCACAGCGTGCGAGGGAAAAAGAAGACTGTATATAAGTGATGTCGTTGACCGTTTTGTGCAAGATCTGGCGTTTATGCCACGGGCGACGCTCCCGCAGTGTAAGCTGTTAGCAGTGTTGCAACAATGAATGACACCGAATTTTATGCGAATTACATACCTTAATTTTTTTTCGTTCTTCATTATTTTTACAACGGCCATAGAAACGCATATTTTACGAAAATTTTAAATGTCTACCTATAACGGTTGTAATGATATTGGCCCGTGATATACAGACGAACAGACCGACTTAGTAACATTTTAAGGTTCTTTTTCCACCCTTCGGGTACGGGACCCTAAAACGCACCCATTAACCGCGCTCAAAATTAGAGGTTCATAATTTTTATTACATCCATATAAAATACATAAACGAATAAGTGCAACTGAACTCTTTCGTACAATTTTGATATCTGTGAGTATGTGTGTAGATTGTGTATATCTATAACAAAAACACTAATGTTTAACCCTTTAATCGCGCTCTAAATTATAGTAACAGAAAACTGGTAGGTATAGATATAAATTTTAATTACATTCATTTAAAATACATCAACAGGGGCGTCACTCGCGTTGAACTATTTAATATGAAAAGTGAACATTGATAGTTTTATGATCATGTGGTTTTAAGAGTGTAAGATTATTAATGAAATTCAAATTATTGAGTGGTTCTAGGGGACAGCTTTTTTAAACTGATGAGTTAAACTAATTTAAAGATAAAAATTAAATCATTAAAATAAAACAAAATTATAAATTGTCCATTTTATTAACTTCAAACATAATAATAGAGATGTAATACTCGAACAAGACAAGTGTGACATACAAAACTTTCTCTAATCAGTGCTTTTGCCAGGAGCTGACGATCGCCTGCATCGTTAACAATAATCGTGTACCTAACATAACTTAACATAACGTAACGTAACATAACGTAACTTGTATTCACGCACCCTACAATAATAGTGTAATTTTTTTTTATGTTTCAAGGTCATGCTATTGGCGACATAAAAATTATAACAAACTAATGCACATCAGAGCGTGCGATGACTGGATAGTATTTAAGAAAATAATATTTTATTTATTAATTGACAAATCATAAGTACTTATTCCATTAACAAATTTTTAAGTAACGCTATAAATTATTTTAACAAGAATTAATAACTATGCTTTGCAAATATTGGAAATTAAATATAATGTCTAACTTCTTGACTTGTAGCTTTGACATAATTATTTAGTAGAAATTGACATGTAATATAACCATTTAATTTAAAATAACCCAATTCTTTAATATTGTATATCTATTGTACATTTCGGTCACCACCAACTTTCGGCCATTTTGGAAAAATATCGATTTTGCGGCTACTCATAAAATATATGCCAATCGATAGGAAACTTTAATATCTATCGATCTATATGTTCTATTAAAAGACCTTTCAAATACAGAAAACGGCTTTAAAATTGGTTCATCCGTTCGGGAGCTACAGATAGACGGATACACGCGTTAAACTTACAACAAAAATTAAACTAAAATAAAGTGTTTTGTAAAATAATTTGTTCACCAACATACAAAATACTTTATTTCATAATAATATACCCACACGGGATACCACTTGGCTCTCCAGACTGTTCAATTAGTGTCCGGTCCCTAGCAGTAGACCTTGGTCAACCTTGCTTCGCCACATACCGTTGGCATTTGGCACACCTGACGAGTGGCGAGCTCGTGGCGGTGCTGAAGTTCGACTAGTCTCAAAGTACGAAACGGTCACCCACTCAGTTCCAGGATACCATGAACGTTGCTTAACCTAGGTTATCGGTCTGCCAAGCTTCTTTTTTTTATGGAATAAGATAATTAAGTTGCGTAATATAGATCCAGTTTACTTCATTTACTACAAAATTATACTTAAGAAATCTCATTCATTCAAAGTGAACCTGAATAAGAATGGCCAATAATTAAATGGTATTGTTTTTAATTAGCCGGTCAGCGACAAAAGTCACCCAAAAAGTTATTTTTACAGCATATCATATACTCGCTAGCAAGCAAATCGATAATCGAATCACATGTATTTCCATATACGCTCAAACATATCTGGCGTCCCAAATCCGTCTATAACGTTGTAAATAGGAACCTAATCGATTTTAATTAGGTTTTTAATTTAAGGGGTATGAATTATACAATTCAAAAGAAAAAATCCATTTATATTTCTGCAAATCAAAGAGACTATTATTGTAACTTTGTGGTAAAAATACAAAATCCCGTCCTTCACGTGACTTAACTAACACGTAATTAAAACAATACAACTGCATCATACCCTAATCAATGCTTTTGACTCTAATGTACGCCGTGCCGGGCCCGTGCATTCATAACATAACAAAACAACAAATTATCATTTAAGGCGTAACATTTAACGGAACTCTTAACAAAACATTTATATTCTAAGTAATTCAAATAAATAAAAATTATATTTAAAATGACTCTTGAAAACATAATTTTAAACTCTTAATACTGTTATTATTCTACTACAACGTAATAATAGGCAAAAATACCCACAACGCCAAAGTATTCTAGGTCACTGATCGTGAACCATAAACGTAAACGAGACATATTACTTTAAGAGTGGTTCAATTAAATTGCTCGCACTTTTATACAGCATCTTCCTAATATCAGAGTACACAAGCAGCAGGTCTTGCCAGTCGACATAGATCAAAACTATTAAGTCTACCACCTGTAACATCAATTATTTTTAAGGTTGTTTACTATTTCGAAGTTATTTTACCCTATTCTGACATTTATGGTTAAAGATAATCATTCTTAAAAGAAAATACATTTAACTTAATGAGAAAAAACGAACAATAACGTAACAAAGTAAAATTTTATGTTGCTGTCTGGTGGGTAGGTTAACACAAAAAACACTTATTACACGTGCGTGTTCAATGCTGTTGGTGAGACAAACTAGTGGATAGTTTGAAATGATCGCTGTAATAGTATCGTGACTTCCAAGTGTTAGTAAAGGTTCGGACTCGGGAGTTTCTCGATCACATATATTTTTATTTCGTTTTTAAATAATATGTTTTGAGAATATAAATTTTTTATTTCTTTTTAACAATTTGTTGTAGATTTTTGCATCTGTTTTTTTAGCATAGTTCTTTCTAGATTTCGGTGTATGTAAGTCGCCTGCGTTACGAAAAATTCTTGTGATTTTATTTTTATTTAAATCGAAAGTTAGTGTCGTATGTATAGTTTTATTCAGAATTGTCTGGATCAGTATTCACGTATTGCATGTAGTGTTTGGTACAAGTTCATAATTTTGGGTACTTTACATAATTTTTGGAACGATGTTAGGTACTCGTAATTACAGTAATTTAATAAGTTTGTATTGTAACGTTAGGAAAATCAAGATGATGGTTGATTAACGCGTAATAGACTTTGTATCGCACTTGATACGGAAAACGTCGTCTACAACCATATAAATTGCCTAGTAAAGATGTCAGCTTTGATTTTATTTTATTTACATGACTTTTCCAAATTGAATCACAGTCAAGAGCCAGACCAAGGTAGTATTTATCTTCCGATTTTTCCTTAATTTTTAAATTATTTATATAAAGAGTGGAGTAGGGTTGATCTTTTTTTTTTAGCTTTAAATATTATATACCTCGTTTTATTTACATTTACAGTTTTTATAGTTACATTGGAACCATTTATGAAGAATTTTTAGATCAGATTGGGCTTGTTTTGTTAACTCTTTTATTGAGTGACCAAACAGCGTACAGGGTTGTTTCGCCGAATTTAGACAGAGCTTGCATATGTTATTAATGTAAATTAAGAACAAGAGCCGCTCCAAAATCGACCCTTGTAGTACCCCGTATCTATTTTGCGTACGTCTGATCTCTGTATATTACTTATTATCTTTCCTGGAATATAGGATCAGTCATTCATTATAACACACAAAAATTTAAATAAATTATTTAGATTAGACGGGCATTCAATAATTTATTTACATCAAATCTATCTAATTTATTTAACCCGGCGTCTGTCAGGTTGGGTCATAATGACCCGCAACGTTTTTAAACGCGCGTATTTATTAAAGTAATAATTTAAAGTTGCCGTGCTTTTCAGTAGCTACAGTTAATACCCGTCCCCTTTCGGTTCTAGTATCAGCTCAGTCGATGTGCTCCTGTACAAGGAAGCGGTCAAAAGTCAAACGGGGTAAATATGACCCAACGATACATTCGATGTAACCTTTTTGTGCCAATTACTTTATGCATTTATTTATTTGATAATTGGTTTAATAGTCACGAGCTAATGCTACTTCTTCTCAAGGACAATAATTTGACAAGTGTGGGTACTGTTCGAAAAAATAAAAGGCAAAAAGACTGTATTTTTACTGGTTGACTCGGCTTAGAAGATAATTCTAAACGATCACTTGGACTCCTGCAAAGATATATTTTGTTTGCCTAGAGAGATGCGCAAGACAATAAGATAATTTACTGGAGAACCTTCAAAGGAGTTACCTACTGAAATTCACGGAGTTTAAAAATGGTGCCAAATATATCCTGCCTGTCTAAATTGTAAGAAGATTGTCTGTCTAGACTACATATTTTCTTACTACGGATATGCAAATGTAGATGCTGACTGTGATTAGTTTTACAATTTCCATTTAATTTAGCATAAAGTTTTATAAAGACCTCACATTAGGTACACTAAAATTTTTTTTTTTTTTTTAGTTTTAATTTTGTTTATTAGTAAGATTACAGAGGTTAAATATTTTGTTATAGATTTTATAGAGCTTTCGTAAATTAATAACAAGTTCCTAATATTGTATGATTTTTTATTGATTTTGAACAAAATATAGTAATTTCAACATCACTTAAACTGATTTAATATATCATTCCCAAAAATTAACTGAAATAGTAAGAATTAAACCATTTTCAAAATCCGGGTGATATTGATCCACCATACAGTCCTTGAACTGATTTTCTACCATACAGACCGTTAACCATTTATTGTGCACAATGAAAGTTACAAAAATTATTTATATTTCTGTACATAAAGACTAAAGATTTGTACTGTGGCAATACACACTTGTACCATCTTCGAGCAAGGTACAATTACAAGTTAAATTTTAGGTCCTAATTTAAAAATAACTGAAAATTACTAACTGTACGACTGTAGTAGCTAAACTGGAAAGGCATGTCCGGAAATAGACCAGGCACCAAACCGAAATATCCATTCATACCCAGAACGGACAACAGCTTCAATTCCCCACTGTAAAAAGAAATACATATTATGCCTATGAAACAAATATTGACTGACTTCTGAATTTTCTAATGCACAACGAAAAAAGGAGGATGTAATAATAAAAGTTTGACTATGGCTTTATTTATGGCTCTGTGCATGTATGTCTGTCAGTGGCATCGCGTAGCCCCTGCACGGATTAACCAATTTTGATGCAGTTTAATCGAGATGATTCTTACTTTTGTTCCATTCAACTTTGTCAAAAGGTCGATAATTTTGACCGCTCACACTATATACAGGAAAATTAGACCTTTTTTACGAAACACAGACATTTATAATTACTAAATGGGGCCTTTCCCGGTTAACGCTCAAAAAAGTCCCACGACCTCCCTAGTGGGATAGCTGAAATATCCTGGAAAAACTGGATTTAACAGGTAATTCTTGGAACAGCCCTACAATCAATATAAATAACATTTTTTTTTTCATTCGGTCGCATTTTCAACGTACGAGATATGTAAGACATCAGATTAATCCACCCACTTTAAATTCTAGACTCTTGTGCATTCCAGTGTCAATAAACCAGGAAAAACTTTAATTTGTCTTGAAAAAAAGCTACGATGGGCTTAGAGTGATGGTAGGATGCCATTTTTGAATAGTAAACGACAGTGTAGAGCACTTTCTACTGTTACTAATGTTTACGTTAAATATTTTCAGTTCCAGGATTCCAGGTAGCCTGAAATTTACCTGAAATTTACCTGGAACGAGCCCAAAATCATCAAAAATATAGCAACTGTGATATATTTCCTCTTGAATCACTCGTATCCATTGTTGAACCGCTTTAAAATCCGTTGCGTAGTTTAAAATATCTAAGCGTACAGATACATAGGGACAGACGGCGGGAAGCGACTTTGTTTTATACTAGGTATATATGTATACTTGGTTATCCGACATTTTCCAATCGGTTAAGTTATGAGAAATTTGACCGATTCCAAATATGTTACCTTTTATCAGTGTACTCAGCGGTTCAACGATTCGCTGCAGCTTACGCTGAGCCCGGGCCCTTTTGATATTGCATACCTCCGTGTATTTGGTGCGCCTTACTCAAGTTATTTGAATATATTTAAAATTGTATTCTACTATTTCTATAATGAGGGCTTACTCTGCAGCTTTGTAATACTTTTCCACTTCACCTTCATGAATAAAGTAAATGCACGGAAATATATCACCTTCTTGAACTATGTACTTCCCTGTGAATTTATTTGTGGGTTAATAATTATACTGTGAACTATATTGTCTAATTAAGTAAGTAGTAACAGCTATAAATAATAATATTTTCACACCTCCTGCTCGACAAGGTACAAAATTATATGTCATGAAATGCCTTTGTTACCCGCGTTCTTTTTTTTGCACAATAAATGCCAATACTGTGACTAAAGACTAGACTGTATGATTGCAAAAAATACAAATAAAAAAAGCAGAAAAATGTGAATTACAAAAAATGTATTACAAACACACACACATTACCAGATACACTAAGTATTACTTATTATAATTGTAACAGTTCCAAGTCTTTTCCAAATTTTATATTTACGTGGTCACGAAAATTATTTGACTCCGGAGTTTGAATCAGACGCTGTACTTTCTTTATTTATCTATTGTCTTACAGTTGGTGTGAAAGAGTATTCACCTCTGGGATAAAGCTGTCTTAGTCTTGGGCGGCTTAAACCCTTTACTCAGGCCTACCTAATTACCTCGCGAGTTAATTGCTATACTCAGGATCCAATAAGCCGCCCGTGACGCAAGACACTGCTTTCTCCCCTTGGTGTATAATCTACCATTGATCATGCTTCACAACTGTGCCTGCTTTTATGGCGCCCCACCACTGACCCTGACACATGACATGCTAAACCATTACAACGGCCAATAACAACCCACTGCTGGACTTAGCCTCCTCCACATCTGTGGAAAGGTTTGCCATTAATATCCACGCTTGGTAGGCGGGTCGGAGAATTAAAATCGCAGTATTAAATTTTGTTTTTAATACTGCGATTTTAATTCTCCGACTGCGAATGCTGTTTTTAGGTCAGTGGATGTCGTAGTTGGTCCGCTTCTACGATATTACTCGCTTTCTACAATCCCCGTGACTGGTAGGTTGAGTAATTTTTTGGTTCCGTCATGTAACGTATACCTCTAACCTGGGAATACTACTCTTCTCTTCAGTCGAACCGCCATCTGCCTTAGAAAGTAATCTGGCAATTTTTGGAAAACAGCTGGCGTTTTTAAGTGATACAGATAAAGTGCAGCATATATGTCTTCTTGCAAACATAAAGGCCCACTTTTTGTTATTTCTGGAAGCCAACGCCCTAAAACAAGAGTTCAATTTAAAAATTACTTACCCTAGTAACCTTAACAAATTAAACACCGAAACTTTCCTCAGGAATCTCGTAAGTGGTCAATCCCGGCTTCTGTCAGGGTCCGCTTTCATACTCTTTTTCTTCCACCGCACCCGATCTTCAGCATCCTCACATCGTAGGCCTCGCATCGTACTTAGCGATGTCAAACTATCGCTCCCGGGCCTAAGCAGAACCTTTTTCTTGATACCGGCAGGTTTAGACACCTAGCGCCCACGTACCTCTTAGGCTTGCGCAGCACGTAATCAAACCAGCGCCTATTCAATCTTATCTGCAACTCGGAACTCGGTCGAGTAGTGTGATTCATTCTATTTTACAGTTTGGCTGGCCGTAGACAAATCCTCCTTGAATCCGTCCAAACTCCTCGCTCATCAGGCACAAGTGGCCGTTCAAGTCCGCACCAACCACGATCTTTTCAGAGGATGGTACGTCACGGATTATATTCGCAGCTATTCCAGAAGACGGTCTCTGGAAGTCCCTTTGCTCTCAGGGTCCTCCAGGAGTCCCACTGCAGTAAGAATCAACCTTTGCATTTTGTATTTCTCGACCTGCAGACAGCCTTCAACAGTGTCCCTCGGGAGATAATCTCGAATCGTTTGCGACTCCTTGATATAGTTAAGAATGCTTCATTGTCTGGAATCATATTGTGCTCAGTTTTACATAAAACGTCTATATTTATACTATGACCTGCTATCTCACTGAGATATCAGGTCATCAATTTTTGTTAAAAGTCCTGATATACAAGGTGTCTCAAAAGAAAGTATAAATTTATTTAGTTTACTGCGTGAACGCAACGAATCCGAGGGGCGCGGGGGTTATGTCAATTGGTAGCCTGGCTCTTGGGAATTCAGTCGCTATGGAGCGTTTCTCAGGAGCAGACCGCTCGTTGTGCGTGCGAGAGTTTTACAAAAACGGTGATTCGGCGACTGTAGCGCGAAGGAGATTCTGCAGTATTGGAGATTTTTGCCACTCAAATGATGCGCCAAGCATTCCTCTTATTCGAAAATGGGTCAAAAAGTTTTGAAGAGACCGGTACAATGCTGGCAAAACTAAAATCCGGGCGACCAAGGTCATCAAGAACGGTAGAAAACGTGGAGAGTGTTAATCAGTCTGTTCGTGATGACCCGAACCTTTCAATTCGGAAGTACGCAAGTGCTTTAAATGTGCATAGATCATTACACCGCATTTTGCACAAAGATCTAAAGCTGCACCCCTACAAAATTCAATTGGTGCAAGAATTAAAGCCCCAAGATGCCAGTCAGAGGCTTGACTTCGTAAATCAGGCAATTGAGCGCTTTTCAACGTTTACCAACATTTTGTTTTCGGATGAAGCCATTTTCATCTTAATGGACACATAAATAAGCAGAATTGCCGCTACTGGAGTGCAACGAATCCGAAACGCAAGCATCAGAAACCCCTTCATTCGCCTAAAGTGACCGTATGGGCAGCGATGTCGGCGCGAGGAATTATCGGTCCTTACTTTTTTGAAGACGAATGTGGAGATGTTAGACGAGTTCTTGGTGCCTGAACTGCAAAACTTTCCTGGCTATAACCAAAGAACATGGTTCCAGCAGGACGGAGCAACGTCACACACGTCCAATACATCTCTGCCACGAGTTCGTGAAATTTTCTCGGGCAAATTGATCTCCAGGAGAGGTGACATAAAGTGGCCTCCACGCAGTCCTGATTTAACCCCTATGGACTTTTTCCTATGGGGTTATCTTATATCTAAAGTTTACGCCAATAAACCGACTTCCCTGGCGCGTTTGAAAGAAAATATCCATCACGAAATGGCAGCCATCACTGAGTCCACCTGTCGAGCCGTCATAAGTAATTTTATTGTTCGATTAAATGAGTTCCGCGAACGCGAGGGTCTACATTTGGACGATATTATTTCTAAGAAATAAATTCCTAAACTGTGTATTTTAATAATCAATAAACATTTTTTCGATACACGGTTTACTTTTTTTTTAATCGATCCACTAAATATAAACTTTCTTGTGAGACACCTTGTATAGTATTTTTTTTGTTTATATTTGTATTTTGCTGTTTGCTGTCGACAATGTTATCTTTTTCATCTTCCTCACCTTTTTTATTGTCAATTTTTAGTAAGCTTATATATTCCACTATGTTCTGGATTATATTTTTACTCCTGTATTTTTCATTCTCCCAGTAACTGCAGAAAACATGTTCAGCTGTAGGTCTTTATCACGTTAACGAAATGAAAATGCTGCGGTGGGTATGTGGCGTTACGCGACTTGATCGAGTACGGATCGGATAAAATCGAAGAGGCACGACTGCGCTGGTTTGGTCACGTATTGCGTAAGGCGCGGGGATATGTGCTTACGACGCGAGGATGCTGAAGACAGTCTTCGGTGTCGGCCCAGCAGAACTGAGGAGCATAGGTGCTCGTGAGTTGTTTATTGTTGAACCTTTCTATCAACGCTTTAATCATTATGAGTCTCTAGCTCACTCTGCTCACTTCAAATATGCCGTTCTAAATTTCATCGCACATCACTACAGATACCCCTTTCTACCTCCCGCCGATTCTATGTAAATCAGCTTATATCCCTGCTCTATGGTCTTCGATTTGAAGCTCCGCTACCTCACATCCTGGATAAACGCCACATGCACGCGTCGCCTGTTCAGCAGGTCAGACAGGAGAGCGATCGGCGAGAGAACAAATGCTAAGTGAGGTGAAGCGAAGCCCTTTAACACTGCCCATGTGTGCTAGCGCGTCGTGTTTCGACACCGCCTTATCTCTGGATTCAATTACTTTACATTGACTAAAATCTGAATCGTTTAATCCTTTAGGGAAAGGCCGATTCGCCAGAGGCAGAGTACTACTCAGTAATAATCAATAAACAAAGACAAGAGTTGTATGAAAAACATTTTTAGGAAACATTGTCTCACCTTTCTGGCGTTTCCAAAGCATGCTGGTGTACTTTAAGACGGCATGCATTAACGCAGTAGACAATCCATTTCTACTGAGATAAGTTACTAGGTTCGACACATTATACGAGAACTGATACAGGTCCCGGTACTTTGTGTAGACAGCACTTACAGTGATGCTTGAAATCCACATTTCGGCCATGTACAATATCAAGTCAATTAACACTTTGTAATAAACTTGACTAACACTTAATGCGACCGTCTGAAACATCGGTTATTTATAAGAGCGAGCGACCCAGCCCAGTTTCGGTTCATGCAGCCTTTACTTACAGCATGCAGATTTTACTTACAAATAAACAATATACAGGGTGACCTTAGTCTCTGGACAAATAATGAAACCCTGTCTAAGACCCTGTTTAAAATAGGTGTTTCTTTAATTAGACAAAAAAACAAAATTATTTCTTCTAACAAATGAAATTCTAACTTAATCGGCAACAATTACAACATACACTGTATCACGAAAACACAAATGAATTGATTTAGAATTAATTATTGACATTCATGACATGGTACATGAGAAGCGAAATGACGTTATGTCACACTTCAAGAGTGTGCAATGTTTAGGGTACGTCCTACACTGTGCAACAACATGCAGGCTGCTCCTGAGTGATAAATATAAAATCGTTGATTTTTCGGTAAATACTGAACTGATTGTTATGATACTTTAAGTAACTTTGAGTAAGCTGCGAGTCATTTCTTTTGCCGCGTCGAGAATATTAATCGGCATGAAATTCACTTCACTACTTTCACATTTATCCATACAGTGGCAGTTCACTCACCATCCATCCTCATCCATGTTCAGCTAATTAATCGCACCCGACCAGAAATTAAAAAATAAAAGTGTTGTACAATAAATGATTTAAAAGATATTTTATCTACTGCTCATAGCGTAATGTTCCAATTACATATTCAAAAACAGTTGTTTAAGATTACACTTTTTTCACGCCAGTCTATAAAATTTAAAAAAATTACTTTTCGATACAGCATTTCCCATACTATTTTCATTACAGCTGTATCGAAAAAATAACTTTTTGATCATTATGCAACACTTTTCTTTTGAAATTTTGGTCGGGCGCCGGGACACGGCGAAATGTTAGGCTAAATACCAAAATGTCTTCAACAAATTCAAAATTCAAATTCAAATTTTCGTGTTTGTATTTGTGTATAGTTAATTATTTTCCCGCTAACGGGTATATTTTTTCTAATTGTAGTAATTTGTGTATGTGAATGTTTTTTCTTGTTTGAAGCAAATAAATAGATAAATGTGAAAGTAGTGAAGTGAATTTCCCGCCGCTTGATATCCTCGACGCGTAGATACAACAGAACTGACAGCCCAGCTTACTTCCAGCAAAGTTGAGAAAATTATAAGTGCCAAATTTTAACATGAAAATATGAGTGTAATAGTAGTTTATAATAGTAGTTTATGCAACTGTCATATAATACCTAATTATATGCAGTTGCATACACTACTTTATCTACACTCATATTTTCATGTTAAAATATCCTACATAACAGTCACATAAGTTACAGTAAACAAAGTCATTGCCACAATTGCACCTCACGGCCCATGTAAAATTCGTGCAGTGCGAAGCCACTGTGGTGCCGTATGGTCCATCTCATACTTACATTATCCATATTTGCGTGAGTGTATAACACAAGGATAAATGACAAGGATAAAATATAATCTGCGAACCAATATCGCGGTACAACAAACCACACTTCTTTACTTCCGTCTGGTGATAAAGCATATCTAGTTATTCGGGTGCACCCTACGGAAAATGTTACATTTTATTTTAGTTGTACTTCTCTAGTGTCAGGGTCATTATCATTCAATATGTAACGACAGCTTTATCTAGTAATGTAAAAAGATCGTGACTTATTTCCATGGTCTTTTTTTTTAATTGGGAGGCAGCACACGGTCAGATGATCCACCTGATGAAAAGCTGGCACCGTCGTTCTGCCCTTCCGGCGGGGATATCTTAGTGGACATCTGAATTTGGCGTTTAATAATCTTACACTACTCTAATTTGGTAGACACTACAGCCAGTGGCCAACGTAGATGACGTAGTGTAGAATTATTTAATGTCAAATTCTGTTGCCAACTGAATTAGACAATAGCCCCGCTAAACATCATCAACCTAAGCGGAACAAGTCATTGGAGGGAGGTTCCCCACTCAATTTCATAGATATCACAGTTATCCGTATGAGTCGACGCACCATAAAAGATTGAGCCAAAAGTGATACGTACGGATAGCTGACAAAGATAGCTTGTCAAGAGAATACTTATCTATTGCTTCTTGTGTATCGAACGTAAAACTACAGATTAGAAAAAACGTACTTAGTTAAACTAGGGATTGGAATGCATTTCCCGCGAGTCAACTCCCGGTCTTCTTATATCTGACCACACAAGAACATTTTCCTACGCAGACAGGCCTCCACACCACGAGATTGCGATCAAACCCACGACTATTCTATTGTGAGCATCGGTGTTACCAAAAGAACATACGTTACCTCCTCTTCGATCTTCTGGCAAAACCCACTCTCCGTAATCAATGGATTTATTTACATAGTCGGGCATTTCCATTTTGGACTTGGGAAAATCTATATCTAAAAATTATTAAAAATTTTGATATGGAGCAGAAGTTGGTAGCTCAGATTTAATTGTATGAGTTTTATACACACATACATGATAGCCCATCAGTAATAATTATAGAGAAGAACAAGATATCTTGATTAAAATACTACTTAATGCTTGTTATCTTCTTTGTACTAAAGTAAAAATATAACATTGGTTTAAAATGAGTCATCGTTTAACTGGTGCTTTGCGACGACCTTCATCCCTGACGGACAGGCAAATCCACCACTTGGCCTGAGCCGCCCTCAAACTCTTACATACACAAATATATAACGTCAGGCTTTTTTCGCGTAGGGATAGGCAGAGACCACATTGTTCCAATTGCTACGATCCTGACAAACCTCGCTCGCTTCTTCCAAATTCATCAATATTTTTATACATGCTCATCGGTTTAGGGTACTCTTGACCTGGCCTTTCTTTAAAACATCTCCGAATTGATCCTGATATTTACGTCTCGGTCTTCCCCTTCCAACACTACCATCCCCTCCTGTCATTCGTTAATATCATCTTATTAATCCTGACTATTTTATTTTAAAACCAACTCAGTATTCCTTTCTCTATCCTCGTCAACACACAGCACAGACCTCCTGACTGCAATCTTAGAGTTGAATTTGATCTTAACCCAATCTAAGCCAGCCTAGTATATTAGAGGATTTTACAAATACCCGGATATCTGAGTTATTATCCCATTTTTTCTGAGATGCAGAGGTTTCCTGGTGATATTTTACCGCAAAGACGTGGTATTATTTAAAATCTTTAGAATACTTTAGTCAGCGCATAATCATCCCGCTGTTAAAATAGAGGCCTCCTTCATACAAATATAGGATATTGCCCACCATGTGGAACTTTGTCCGCTCTCGTGTGACCCTTATGAAATGAGTGGTGAGAAATTTAATCAAACGAAAATCAGTGGTAGAAGGCTACTCGACACAAGGCAAACCTACCACCGATTAAAAAAATAGGTCTACAAGATTATTCTAAATATTATTTCACACGGAAATACCTTCGTAACACCGACATCCTATATATATCCAGCCACAAGTTATGCTGTGAAATAACAATATAATGATAGTAGCTTTCAAGACCATTGTTGTATATCTACTCTGTAAGAATAACATTAAATTATATAAACAACCAACCCATAATTATAATAATAAATAATACTGTTAATTAAATTATTTTGAATATTAGAGTAGTAAGTACCTTGAAATCCCTACAAAAATGCTTGTAAAAGTCGATAAACAAATGTAGTCTTAATACTCTGACTAAAGTATTAGTATTCCACCATTTAAATATATTACCAAATATCGGTATTGTCAGCGATATAATGTCTAAGTAAAATCTATAATCTTTCAACCATTTCCATCCAATAAATACGTGGACGCACTGATTATTTCTTACTATCAGTTCTGTCTGAAAAACGCATATAATTATTATTTATTATTGCTTATGTCTGATATAGATACTTATAGTAAATCCAATAACAGATTTATCTCTATAACTTTATAGTAAGTAAATTACATTGTGAAAGAACGTGTAATCTAAATAACAAGGATTCTTATAAGTATATTATCTAACAAATTATACGTTAGGTTTTTGTTACAAAAAGTAGATTTAGAGTAAATAGAATAGAATGTGCAAATCTATATATCTATAAGTACTAGGTACCTACTTATATTATAAAGTGGAAAAGTTTGTGTGTTTGTATGTTGGGTGGTAATCTCTGAAAATACTGAAGAGATTTCGAAAATTATTTCACTAACAGGCTACACGCTCGAGCCGAGTAACAGGGTACTTTTGATACCGGATAAGTAATAGAATCCAGCGTTTACCGATATCCGATCTGGGCGCGGATAAAAACCGCGCGATTTGACGATTTTTAAGTAATTTTATTGGCTGATCAGACAACAAAAGTGTGTCACAAAACCTACGTATATAAAGACAGGTACCTATTCCCTTAAATAATACTAACTGTATAGAACTCGGATATTATATGCAGCACATGGAAGAAGTCGACAACATAGAGTGCGTATAATACTTTCTGTCTTGGACTAGGCGGCAGCACCGGTGTAATCATTGACAACGTTACCGCCAACGAGGGCATTACAAGCCAGGTGAAAAACAACCACCTGCGATACCAATCGTTGGTTGTGTTGACTGTATTTTTCATAAACTGTAACAAAGACAGTAATGCCGGAAAATATTGCGTTCATCTTTCTCTGCACCTTTATACTGTGATGCTCGTAAAGGGGCCCCCATTTCCTCGACTTTAGATTCGTATTACTGGTTACAATAATTAACATACCTACACTATGATCGACAAGAACTTTGGTCATTGTATTCTTGCAAATTCCTTGTTTGGAGAAGCACCTTCAAACATGAACCTGGACTGGGTGTTTCACAGTCCGTGTCAACAATTGGTAATGGCCTAAGCATGAGCATTGTTTTATTCGATGACTTAAACGAAACTTTGCCCAAAATATAATGCAACCCCAGCCATGCATTGTTTTATTGATCCCTTATTATCCCCAAAGACAGTATTAATATTATGTTCCAAAGAGTTACTTAAACTCTTAATCAAGCAGTATTAATATATTTGACAATACTTTAAAATTATATTGGTATTTAATACAAAATTACCAGTAACGTTCTGGTTGAACAGATTGTAGCTAAGAGCCAGTCTTGTTATCGTTTGAACCATAACATTTTAAACATATAAATATTTTCTTTGATATTTTAATTTACATTCATTCGTTTTTTAAATTTTTACGCTTATGCGTCAATATGAAGTTAACTTACCGGTAAATGTATAGTTTTGGTTCCACGAAGAATATACTTAACGGTGTTGGAGGCGGTTTCCACATATCGTTTCTTAGTGATCATGAAGTCGTTCTTTGAATGAGGATATTCCGCGATCCTTCTTCTTACCTATGACAATAAAAAATAACGAACATTAAAAAAATAACTAATAACGGACCATTAATTTTGTCTACTATCTATTGAAATGGACATTAATTTGTCTTCAGGAGAAGAAAAATCAAGAAAACGAACCCTGGCAGAAGCCGGAATTTAGCACTCTGATGATAATGGAGTATGTATTAGATTAGAATTATGGATATGTTAACGAAAATGTGTAAACTCTTAGGAACTGTATACATTTCCTAGGAAATGTAGGTATATAACGGCGAGCCAATTTAGGAAATGTGTAAAATTATGTTGGCAATAAAACAGGCATGTTCCACTGCTCCGGCGCTCAAAACTCGACGTTTTTTGTCGATTCGCTTTTTGACAAACTTTCAAATAAAACAATTAACACATTATAATTAACATATTTCCGATTCTTGTTTAGGAAATGTATGAAATTGCTAGGAAATTTAACTATAGTAAAATTTTTTTTTACACATTTGCCGATTTTAGGCATTGTATACATTACCTAGGAATTCTAAATAATAACGGATTATACAAACATTTCCTGTAGAAGATATACTGAGGTTATTAAATTAAAAATAAAATCTAAATTGGTATTTCAGCAATTATAATTTGCAACAGTTCGAGTGATAGAACCTGTAAAGTATTAACTCGATAGAAATGCTTACTTCTGTAGTTAAAACCTCCTGAAAGGTGACTCCATTCACATGTAATAAATCCGTGTGCTCTAACGTGTGCGCCGTGATGCGCATCGGTCGCAGTGGACCTTTTTCAAACTGTCCGAATATTCCACCCTGTAATGAAAGTTTAGAAGGGACCTTTCAGGCTACCAATATTTTACTGTAAAAAAATTTACTGATCCAATCAAATATTAATAATATGAATCCTGAAAAGATTGACGGTTCTTTTCCGTTGTCCCCCAAATGTTATACCCCGCATGGGGGACAACAGAAAGGTTCCTTATAGTTTCACCTTCATCTTCATCACATCCCATAACAGTCTACTGCAGGACTTAAGGGGACCCCTCCCACAACAGGGGAGGTTATTGCCATAATCTCCACGCTTGGGTTGAAGATCGCTGTGTTATAATATAACAATGGAAAATGCTGCTGCCCATTTTCCAGAATACGGAGAGTTTTGATCTTTTGCCTCGAAAACATTGGTCGCCTTTTACGACCCCCACGAGTGTAAGGGGTTGGTGCTATTCTACTCTGCCGGACACCACACGGCCAACCTCATACCGGCCACCTTCATATTTGTAATATTTAACCTGAATCGCTATGGCTTCGAAGATTTCTTTCTCCGTCAAGAATTTTTGACAGAAAAAAAATTGTTGCCAGAATGGCCACTTAATATTAATTTAATATTAAGGTACATATAACGTTTTTACAGTTATAGTAACAATATACACTATTACATATAAAATGCGTAATAGAAATGAAAAAAGTCGTCCACACCGCTGCCCCTCGAAATGGTGCACAGAAAGCGCAGCTTCGAGTGGAGGCCATATGTGAAGGCGGCAGTGTGTCCCCAAAGGTAGCGTCCCACACCAGCGCTCTCCCACGTTGTCAATCATAGAAAACCTGAACATTTTGTATGTTATCAAACAATGAGCGTCATGTCGTCGGGCCTCTTGCTATCGTCACGGACGGTACCTTTCGGCTTCAATACGGCCTATACGTTGGCGGTGACAATTTCCCTGCGGATGACGTCATTGATTGCCGCGTACCTGGAGATACGCCCTTGTGCAGCAGGTACAAGAAAGACCGTGGTGTCCTTGCGGATCCACGGATTTACCATAAGGACAGCAATGTGGACGAACTAGACCCACAATCTTAAACTCAAACATAAATATTGACAACAAGAAATTATCCAGTACGGTGCCGATATTCCAGGACGGGACAGCTTGCAACCAGAAACCTGACTCGCGCTCTGTAGCAACTAGGAGACGAGCCCGTTCCGAAACATTGGCCGATGAAATCAATAAATATTTTAGAATTTTCTGCACATTAGATCGTCCCATAGCCGTTGACGCATCGGAGACTCTGGAGGAGACTCACGGAAGTTAGCCAGGCTTTTTTTAGCATGTGTGCATCAAGGACTGTCAATAAAACTTGGCTGTGGTCCAAGGATTTTGGTGACTATATTTTTGGTGGTATGGTCAGATGATATAAAAATAGTAGTACAAAAACTAAAAGTTCCGAAGGCTATAAAAAAACTGCAAAGTTAGAAACAAGTCGAGTGGTAATTATCCGAATTTAAGTATCCGTGTCCACCTACTTTACGAAAATGCTTTTATCTACACTCATAGCGTAATGTTCCAATTACATATTCGAAAACAATCGTTTAAGGACTTTTTTCACGCCAGTCTATAAAATTTTTAATCCTTCCTTTATGATACAGCATTTTCCAAACTATTTTTATTACAGCTGTAGGTAACATAAAATAACTTTTTAATTAATATGCAACACTTTTATTTCTTTAAATTTTGTCGGGCGCCGGGCACTGCGAAATGTAGGCTGAATACCTGAATGTCTTTAACAAATTCAAAATTTAAATTTTCCTGTTTATACTTGTGATTGTGTATGTTTGTAATTATTTTCCCGCTAAACAGAATATTTTTTCTAATTGTTGTAATTTGTGTTTGTAAATGTTTTTTTTTATTTGAAGCAAATAACTAGACAAATGTGAAAGTAGTGAAGTGAAATTCCCGCCTCTTGACATCCACGACGCGTAAGTACAACAAAACTGACTCGAGCTTACTTCCAGCAAAATTAAGAAAATAATAGCTATGTTTAACATTAAAATATGAGTGTAGATAAAGTAGTGTATGCAACTGCATATAAGTCGAGTATGATAATAATATACTCATGTTTTAATATCCCCTTTTATATGCCAGTTGCATAAACTACTATTATGTTTAAATTAAACTAACGTTACACCATTCGGTTTGTTACAAACTTTGCAGTTTTATAAACGCAGTCGGAGTTTTTAGTTCTTGTACTATTTTTTTAATATTCCGCTTTTTGTTCCTAATGATCGGTACCATGAAATTATAACTGTTCACTTCAGTATAAAAAAAAATTGTACAAAAACTAAAAAACCCGACTGCTATTAAAAAACTGAAAAGTTAGAAACTAGCCGAATTTTGAAGTAAATAGGTGTACGAGTATAAAGTGTAAACCTAAGTTTCATTTAAACTTAAAGGCAGGCGAAATAGACGTTCGAACCATCAATATTGGTCCACACGTTTGGTCTCTAGAGTGCCGCAAAGTAACAAACATTTGTACACACATAGGCTGATAAATACAGAACCCTCCTTTGCGTCCAGTCGGGTAACATAATAGTTTTCATCCGTGTATGCTCGAGGATACTAACTGTAGCATTTTTAAATATCCTACGCTTATTTGCAGTACAAAGATTGGCTGGCCAGAGTCTAGGTACCTATGTGTTTTCTGTTCACCTTCGTCATTTTTGCCAATTTTTTCCCATTCTTCATGATCATGACACTGCCCCTGTGGACGATAGTCAGGTAAGGCACTGCGTCCATCTCCCTCACGACGTCTTCGCCGGGCAAAAAGTACGACGGAGTCACGATGTTGCAAAGAAGTCGCTGAAAATCCTCTCCACCTCTAAGCATGGTGTCTAGCGCGCGAAGGGTCCTACAAAGCAAATATATAGTTAAAAATAATATTACAGTTAGATTTGTACAACTATGAACGAAAGCAATAGGTAAATAAGAATGTCATTGCTCGGAGCTATCTGTACATATTTTATTTAAGTTTTTTCTGTGTTATTGCGCTAACCTCATTATTAATACAAAATAGCCCATTTTAAAGTACTCAGCAATGATTTTACTTACACATTACAGAACCCTAGATCACACGTGGCCCGGCACATTGATTTTTCCTTTTTAGATTCGTCATAAGAAAGGCACAAATTGAAAGTGTTTCTTTTTTTTTTACTCTCGACATCCCATGTTGTAAACATACTTACTTCTTGTAACAATAATAATGTAAATCCTCTTTCAATATTGCACTTATGCGTCCCGTTATTGACACTTGTATTGATTCACCTTGAGATCTGTAATATTATGAACATAATATTACCTATTTCTTTTTTTGGGAAAAATATATAGATAAAGTATGTACTTCGTTGTAGGCTTGTGAGAGCTACCCATTTAGGTTTCTTATCGCGTACCTTAGTTTGCGAGAATTGCGTAGTTGTAGGTTTGCTTCTTTGTGACAGGTTGAAAACCAAGGTACGAGGTAAAAAAATCCAGAAAATACTTTAAAACATGTCTGATAATAACCGCGATAGTTAAATAATTACGTTTAATTTTTAGAAAAAGGGTATGATTAGCCGTTGTATAGATTGTGATGGGATTTTCAGTTTGGTGGCTTGGGGTCCAACTTAAAATCTAAGCCATGTTTCATCTACTTCAGGTGGGTAGAAACAGAGTGACAACTTAACCGCTCCTAGCACTCATGCACTTGCTTGAGGCATGCTTTTAGGATCAGGTAGACTGCCATAAGGCATTCTCTCTTAGTCCTTACAGTAACAAAGTACCTGCGGTTCTGTATTTTATTGCCTGCAACCTAAATGCATGAATGGGCGACAGTTACTGCTTACCATCAGATGGGCTGTCTGCTCGTTTGTCACTGCGTAGAATAAAAAGAGACCGTGCAACCATTGACTAATTAAATCTATGGCTATTAATAAATCCATTAAAATCATAATGGAATGGGAGTCCTGGAACTCTGGGAAAATGGTAGGTTGATGGAAGAGTGACATGAACTTTAGTGACCTCGAAGGGTTCGCAATTTAGTGGTAGCTATTTCTGTAAAATAGCTCTGAACGGCATCCAGGCTTATAAACTGCTGGTTTGCGCCAGTATCAACTAGTAAAATAAGGAGAGGGTTCTCTATACGAATATGAGGTATTTGCCTCTGGGTTTGCAGATTTAACTCTATATTTCCTTCAAAGTCCTCCGTCTACGAAATACAGAAAACGTGCACAAAGGCTGAATTGCGATAAAAACCATTTCCACGCGAAACAAAGTCGCTGACAAAAGCTAGTTTAATATATTTTTAAATCACCTCATCCACCAATACTGGAAATGGGTTACGACTGTGTCTATAAATGCTTTGTCAAGTCTCTCGCCTTCAAGGAAAGTTCTCAATTGAGTGATTCCACTACTGAACAAAGTATCAACACGGGATTGCAATACCAATAGTGTTTGACATATCGATATTATATACCTGGAAATAGAAAGAGGGTGTTTGTTATTCCCCTATATTATGTTCAGTTTTCTTTAGTCTCTTTATTAACTTGTGCTACAAGCTACAATAGAAACAAGTTTATACTCTACAGGTTTTTTAACTTTGAGTGTAAGACCTCTGCTGTACCTAGGAGTTTCGACCCGGTCAGGGAGCCTCTGACTCGCTCTGATCTTGATAGTTTAATACATATTAAATAATCATCTTGGCGTTAATGTCCCATTTGTGCTCGCATGCACTGGGGTCTGACTTAAGTGGTCTTGACTATGATCCAGGATTTGGCAGATCAGGTAATTACAGTGGAGTGACTGTCATCTAACCTCCATGACCCTGTTACAAGTAGACCCTGACCAGATTTGATCTTTGTCACTTTTAGTCGCCTGAATTTGCAGGTTTCATCACAATGTTTCCCCTTACCGTATCAGAGCATCAGTTAATGTAACATACGTAACTCAGAAAAAAAGCATTGGTACATGGCGGCATTAGGGTTCGAACCCGGTTCCTCTCGCTTACGAGTAGGACCCCTTAACTACTAGCCCACCGACGCTCTTCTTGATAGTTTAATACATAGTTACCAATAAATAAGACTGAGCATGACGAACAAGACGACCGAAATCATTTGCTCGCGATCCAAATGAAACATCCCAAGGGCCATTCTTGTAAGGCCACATTGGGATAAGCTAATACTGTGGGCGTAGAGCTGCAAGCGAATTGAGTTATAACAATTACCGTCAAAATAATAATAATTTTCTTACATTTCAGCACTAGAAATTGCTTCCGCGCCTGAAATTATATCTCAGTACCTACATGTGTTTATATCTAACGGGGCCACTTGAGCTAGATAAAAAAAAGTAGGGGTAATTCATTGCTTGTTCGATGGACCTTATCAATTTGTGAACAAGGTCCCATGTACCTAGACTATAACACTGCAGTGAAACTGGGCGATGTACGACAGATTCTCAGGACGACAGATTCTAAGGTAGTCAGTTTCTTATTTAGTCAGATTCGGACTTGGGCAATAATTAAATTCTTGTGTGTTTGTAATATTGGGTGTCTAGCGAATAACCGTGCTCACCTTACATTAGGTTTTGTAGATCATACTCAGACATTCATGGACACGCGATGGGCACGGTTTTCCTTAAACATCCGATTCCTTTATTGAAGAATATTTTCTCGTTTCGTACTTGTCAGAGATCACTTTTTCTGGACGAAAGTTTTCAGATTTTAACTTTTCTTTTTATAAAGTAACTTTTTATGTCTTAAGTTATGGACAGCCGTCCATAACTTACCACATACATAAAAAGAAAGCATCATCTTAAAACAATATGGGTACTACGACTTTAGGTTACTTTGACAGAATGCGGAAAAATAGGCATACTAAATTTATTTTACTGGCAATAATAAACTATATAGTATAATTCGACGCTACTGAGTAGCCTATAACCTTAATAAAGCGCCTTCGTCATTGAACACAATTTAGGTGATTGGCACATTGGAAACGCAGCACCGTACGTTTCCATAGACAACTCCAAAGTTGCATTTCCATAGACCACTCTAATGTTACAAGATTGGGCCCTTTATTCGCCATGTAATTTTTATATTGTTTTATATACAATTAAATATTTAGAGATTGTCCAAATTATTATAATCTTTTCATAAAATGATATTATTTAGGCGAAAAATTATATGAGAACTGAGTAACGGAATAAAACCTATCTGACAATCCTGGAGGCCTCACTTCACAGCAACGGCCTATTTGACACTTTTTTATGTAGAAAGTACAGCGCCAGAAACTTATCTGACCCGCAGCCCGACCGCCCAATATTCGAATTGAATTGAATTTTTAAATTTTGAATTTTTGAAAATTTTGGATTTTGAACGTCACCCTCTTCTAGCAATAGGATATATTTACAACATTATTATCAGTTTAGATTATTTATTTATTTGTCAGTTTGACGAATTACTCCGTGGTATTGTTTCCAGATTCCATACGTAAGAGGGAAATAGAGATAATGAAACGAAAAAGACGCGGCTATACGAAATATTATCAAGGAACGAAAGATCACGATAAACAAATCACTGATAGTCGTGGGACTATTGGTAAACATAGACTCATAGGAAAAAGAGTTCCAAGATCAATACTTTCCAGGTGATTATATTTCCCAGGTTTGACAGTTGTCACCCAAAATGTAGATCTGGACTAGTACTATAATTTCTCTTTAGCATATACATGCCGCCATATTGAAAATTGACTTTTTAAATAGGCGGAATGTTAGTGCCTTTTACGCCACGTTTATGATGTATTCTTTATTATTGTCGGTTTGTAGATACTAAAGCTTTGGTTTGGAAAACTCTTGGCTTTGGCTTTCATATATTGCATTGAACAATCTGAAAACTTCCCCACAAAGCATTAGATATTTTATACATTTCATTAGGGACAGCCCGTGGATTCAGCCAATAAATACTATCTCTTTGGATTCAGTAATAAATTCAGTACGTATTACAGTAGACCTACATGGCAATACTGATTACAGAGCAGGCGTGTCAAATTGTGGCAAAGAAAAAAAAACGGACGGATCCGCACGAACGCGCGTGGATGCGTTTTTAGTGTGTTCGACTATGCGTGATTTCCATAGAAACCGATGACAGCTCAAAGAACTTTACGTCACGAACTAACGCACGTCACGCACAACCGTACGGTGCTGCGTTTCCAATGTGCCTTTCGCCTTACAATCAGTCGGTACATAATGTCTTTAACTGAGGGCCACGAGACTTTGCTGATAGTGACAGGTGATGGCGCGACTGTCGATTTTTGTTATTTAATTATTTGTTTACGGCTCTATATTCCGGGTTTTTTGGAGCCAGTCATGTCATAAAGCGTTATTGTTCCTTATTCGATGTCAACCACAGTGTATAGAAACAAGCAGTAAGTCATCTTCGCCAATTACTCGAAATATTGACTTACTCAAATAATGACTGCCTTAACCTAATTAAAGTATAAATGTTAATCAGTGTCGCGTCACCTCTGCCGCGGTCAAGCTTTACATACGCTTTCTTACCTCATGAATCTGATTAATAGTTGGCCGTGGGTCCAGGTCCACGAAGGAAGGCACCCAACAGCCGTTCAGTCGCTCAACATGGGCCAGGTCCCCGTCCGCCGTCCAGGTGAATTCAAGGCATTCCGTTGTGAAGTAAGCACTCGCCCCGAGTAGTAGCAGACTTATGTAAATTTGATATTTCAGCATCTAAGGCAATATAATAGTTATTTGTTTAACAAGAGAGCTGACTCGTTTTTTTTTGCTGCGGCTGCTAACTTTAAACCACGAATTAGTGAAGTAGTTTAGAATCGAATCATGAGCGTAGCGGGCACAATAAGTGATTTAAAGGCACGACACATATAAAAGATTAAAAAATACAACTTTTCACCTCCTACGGCGCGTGGTGCGTTACCTATATGGAATCACTTTTTACCTTTTTTCATGCTCGCAGCGAAAAGCGTTTTTGCTCCTTTTTTGTGCTGAAGAGATGATAATAATAATTATTATTTTAGCCATTTCTGTCCCACTGCAGGGCAAAGGCCTCCCTTTCAATCTTCCACGACTCACGGTCGGATGCTTTCCTCGTAGTCCGGCAGGTATGTGAAAGAATTGTGCATTTAATTATAGAAGCATACAATTTAGACCACATATACGAGGGTGGTCCGATAAGTACTTAGCCTACAAAAGAAAAACGAAAATTTTGGAAAAGTGGCGATTTATTTCTCAACATAGTCTCCTTTCAACTCTATACACTTGACCCAGCGATGCTCCAACTTCTTTAACCCGTCTGAAAAATACGTTTTCTGGAGGTCTGCAAAGTAGGCCTCCGTAGCGGCGATAACCTCCTCATTCGACTCAAATTTCTGCCCGGCGAGTGACTTTTTCAAGTTTGGAAACAAAAAGAAGTCACACGGGGCCAAATCTGGAGAATACGGTGGGTTCGTAGCCTAATGCGACCAATTTGGCCGCGACGATGGCGGAGGTGTGAGCCGGTGTGTTGGCATGGTGGAAGAGCACTTTTTCTTCGCCAAATGGGGCCGTTTTTTCTGCAATTCGGCGTCGAATCGGCCCAATAGTTCGGCATAGTAGAGCCCTGTAACCATTTTGCCCTTCTCCAGGTAGTCGATGCAGATCACACCTTGTGAATCCCAGAAAACGGTGCCCATCACCTTTCCGGCCGATGGGACAGTCTTCGCCTTCTTCGGAGCACATTCGCCGGGTAAAGTCCACTGTTTCGACTGTTCCTTGGTCTCTGGTGTGTACCAGTGAACCCATGTTTCGTCGACGGTCACGAAACGACGCAGAAACTCCTTCGGATTGCGCTTAAACAGTGTCAAACACTGCTCTGAAGTGGTCTCACGGATGCGCTTGTTGTCCGGAGTGAGCAAACGCGGCACCCATCGAGCCGACAGCTTTCTCATGCCAAATATTTCATGCAGCATATGACCCACGCGGTCTTTTGAGATGCCTACTGTCTCAGCTATCTCGCGCACCTTCACTCAGCGGTCTGCCAATACGAGATCGTGGACTTTTGCCACGTTATCCTCCGTGGTAGCCGTTTTTGGGGCACCTGGGCGTGGCTCATTAAAAACTGACGTGCGACCACGTTGAAACTCGTTAAACCAATTTTTTACGGTCGCCATTGAAGGAGAAGAGTCACCGTACACAGCATCCAAGCGCTCTTTGATTTCGCTGCGCGATTTCCCTTCCAAAAACAAGAATCGAATCACCGACCGATATTGATCTTTTTCCATTTTTCTAAAATCCGCGGACACGCCCGCTTCCACACGCGGTCAAAACAAAACTATAAATTCAATATGACTGAAATTTTGACAGTAGCCGTCTACGAGGATGTACTACACGATAGTAAATTTCTCTTACGATAGTGGTGCCATCGGGCGGTGGGGCTAAGTACTTATCGGACTGCCCTCGTACTACATATATAAAGGTTTAAATTTGGGTATGAGGCCATCTTAAATTTTGTCTTTTAGAGTAATGGCGAACATTTAAAATGGCGGCTTGAGAGAGTTTGATAAATGCTGCATGTAAATGTTCTTA
This sequence comes from Blastobasis adustella, assembly GCA_907269095.1. Lineage (NCBI taxonomy): Eukaryota > Metazoa > Arthropoda > Insecta > Lepidoptera > Blastobasidae > Blastobasis > Blastobasis adustella. Next base: position 13,066,760 of record OU026125.1, read on the forward strand.
GATGATGTTTAATGATAAATAGTATAGTAGTGGTAAGTAATTGTTGTTCTGTGCGTAGTAAATCTTAGTATAAAAAAAATATTGACAGATTTTGTTCATAATGTATTACAGTGAACCCGGCGCGACTTCGTTCGCGTACACCTACTTTACCCCTACCTACCCCTTTTTTACTTACTTATAAACCATCCTCATGAATCACTATCTATTGTTGAAAACCGAATTAAAATTCATTGCGTAGTTTATAAAATCTAAGCGTACATAAATACTGACGGTTTTATACTATATACCTATATATAGACATAGATACTTAAATTATAACATAATTTGCTTAAATAAAATGTTTAACGGAAAAGCAAAAGTGCAGTAGGTACTAATGGTGAGAATGGTTACTAACTAACTTTAAATCGTTATAGATTCTATACGGTCATTATAAATGAAAAATGGTGTGAAATAATGATTTTTATTACCTATTCAGCGATACCCCACATGACATAGTTTGTCGACATTTTTTTTTTCACAATATGGCTGCTGGTCGCCATATTAAATTTTGATCAATTTCAAGTCTTCAGTAACACTCGCAAGATTAAGACAAATCGATAGACGTAAGAAACATCAAAATCGGCCAACGCGTTTATTCTCTACAGTGCCACAAAGGAACAAATACATACATATATAGACTAATAAACAAATTATCCTTCTTTGCGTACTACCTGTCATTGAATAAATGTATAATTTTGTCATTATACATAGTTAAAACAAATAATAATCATCAAATAACAATAAAACATTGGTGTATAACAGTATTCAGAGACCGCCATTTTGAATGTCCACCATTACTGCTATTGGGGATATCAAAGATGGCCTCATATCCAAAATCAACCCTCTACATATGTAGTATACGTGTACCAAGTTGTATGCTTCTATAATTAAATGCGCAATTCTTCCAAAAATTGTCACGTATCTGCCGTACTATCGGCCAATCCTTAGAAAAGGGGTCCAACTCGTCCCGCCATATCCGTCAGGTGATAATAGTATTTCATATGATAGATGCGGCGTATCTATAATATGAAATAACTCTGAGCTTAACTTTTTGCTCTTGAGTGACAATTTTTTTTAAATAAATGGTTTTTGGACGAGAACATTTTCCGCAATTTGTTTCAGGGTGATAAACTCGTCAACAATTTTGAAACCAGAGCAGTTAACTAAAACTAAGGCCGGTATGTAGCTTTATTTTCTCCATACATTAAGTTTTAAGTCCCACCTATTGAGAGCCCCTGCTGCGACATTCCAAAAAGAGTTGCTGCGATTTAAAATCTTTAACCTGTAATTACCTACCGTTATGTACGCCAGTATGGACGTGGGTTGGTTTGATATGTACTCGAAGAAGCCGGAGAGGAGGTATAAGTGGGCGTACGAGGCGGCGACCTGAGCCAGAAGGTATTGATTATCCGTGAGCGTGGTGACCATCAGAGTGGTGAGCACATTCCGCATGGGCAGCGTGCCAACCACGTCCGCGAGAAGGCCACGCGCTCCGTAGTGCAGGACGCGCTTGCGCATGCAGCGGATGACAAGACCCCTCTCGTCGTAGTGCGGCAGCACCTGGAATGCCACCCTCATCATTAGAAACCCGTCTCAAGACGAAAACGGGAAGTTATTTTCTCGTTGTCCCCTACGTCATAATTTAGGGGACCACGAAACTAATATTCCTTTGTCAACCATTCAAGGGATAACATTTGGGGGACAACGGAAATTAACCGATTTTTTATACTACGCCATGACAAACAACCAGACAACAGACCTGATGGTAAGCGGTAACTGTCGCCCATAACATCTACGATTCATGCAATTCATGAATATCAACGAATAGTACTGCAAATCATCAATTTTAATATATAATTTCACTAAAAATATAAATTTTACTATCACTTACGTACTGCTACAGATTTGTCTATGATTTTTTTCAGTCATGTGCCAACGTACCTACGCCATATTTGTTTAATAAATAAAAAGTCAGTCTGGATAGATTATACTTAGGCGATTCGGACACTGCAACGCATCCACGCGCGTGGCTGCGGATACGCATGACGTTTTCATTGACAATCTGGCTAATTTTGGCAATATGTGAAATGATTTTTAAAGAATTAAATAAATTGATCATTGTCCAAATTGTTATAATCATCTTTTATACAGTTTTCTGGCGTAACAAATTTGAGAATTGAGTAAATTTCGGAACACCTATCTGACCATCCTGGAGATCTCACTTCTCAGCAGCGGCCTACTTGACGCCTTTGTAAGTTGAAAATGGAAGTCCCACAAACGTATCTGACCCGCAGCCCGACCGCCTAATTCGACTTAAACGTCGCAATTTTTAAGCAATAGGATACCTCAATCCCTCAGGACGTTTAATTCGAGTTAGGCGGTCGCACCCCAAGCAAGTACATTAAGGTGACCAAGGCCTTTGTCTAGAAACAATAGTTTCAGAGTTATTACAGATTTGATTATGACAGCTGTCATCCGAAATGTAGATCTCGACGAGTACTATAATTTCTATTTAGAAACTAGGATTGTAGGGCTAATAATTTCGAAGTGATTAAGAGAAGAACCGCAGAAAAAACATTTGCCAGTCTCCGCCGTGAAGATAACTAAATTTGCAATATTTTTTAGTATAACTATAATTTTTGCCGGGTCAGATAAGTTTGTGGCAATTTATCATTTGCCATTTGGATAAGGACGTGGGTGTGAAACATCAACTGTCTGTCAAAAGTGACGCTTTACAAAATGGTGGCGTTAGTTGTGATTTTGTTAACGCGTCAAATTATCCTTGTAGCACTTTATGACCAATAGTTGTCCTGTCTGTCATCATCGTCATCGTCGTCCCCATAGAAAATAAAACTGGACGACCCGCCGCTGAGGATATGAAAGTGGGGCAAAGGCGGTAGTGACTTTTAAAATGGACTTTTTCAATAGACGGTATGTTAGTTCCTTTTAACGTCACGTTTATCATGGATTTATGATACTTGTCGGTTTGTAGATTCCAAAGCTTTGGTAGGTACATTACATCTTAGCTTCGGCTTTTATATCAGAAAACTTCCTCACAAAGCAGTAGATATTTTTTACTTTTCAATAGATCAGCCAATATACTCGTATGTATACGATGTATATGATCTACCTGGCAATACTGACTATGTGTCAAATCTATCATAAAAAAAAAGATGCACCGACGCGTGAGGATGCGTTTTCAGCATAGCCTCCCTCATCTTACAAGCCATGCTGTAGCACGGAACGGCAACGTCGCTGTGAATCGATTTACTCATTGTTTACATGTCAATGTGCGGATAGAATTAGTAAGTAAGTAGTTAGTTTTTATATACTTAGGTACTTAAATAAATCTGTTTAAAATGGCATAGCTAATTTTATTTCATTAGCTTTTGGCCGCGACTGCGTCCGCATAAAATTCGGCTATAACGTTCCGGACCCGTTCCCGCGGGAATCTCAATAAATATCGGGATAAATTATAGCATATGTGTTATTCAAGGCTGTATGCTATATAACTACCAAATTTCATTAAAATCCGTTCAGTTGTTTTTGCGCGAAAAAGTAACAAACATCCATTACGTACAAAACCAAACGTACATTATATTTCGCATTTATAATATTAGGATAATACAATTGCAGGTAGGTAGATAGGTAAACAGTACAGGAATCTATCTAATTTCATATTATCTAACTAATGTATATACTTATTGATATAATTTATCACATAAAAAACTAATAACATTAAACGACGACGACCGCGATGATAGTTTTACAGTAGTTTTCAGATTCACTAAAATTAAAAAATGCGACGTTGTCAAACTTCAGCGCATGGCTTGTAAGATGAAGGAGGCTATGGTTTTCAGTGCGTGCCTTGGTTGAAAGTCATTATTTCGAAAAACTGTCCGAGATGACATATTGTAGGGAGAGTTTCTATTCTGTGGCTTAGCTAACCCCCTCTAACATAAGAGTGCATCATATTGTTATAATTCCTGTCTTAGCAGGCGGGTTAGCAACTGCTACGTAGTAAATGTACAAAAGACAATGCTGCGACCGTAAGTACCTAAATTTAACACTTACTATTAATTTTAACATTATATCCACAGTTGATATGTAACGGCATAGTGAGACGCCATAGTCCAAATATCTCTTGTACATTGCTCCGCTGCCACCTGCAACCATAACCACATATCTCAGCAATAATCTTATATAGATAGTTCAACTCAGTTGTGCGCGCGGCGCTATGTGTGCGTGCGCTTGTAAATATACAGCTTTCATTTATGTGGCAGTGACGCGGCAGTCGTCGTCCGAGCAAGACGTTTGCGAGCGACGAGCGAGACGAGCGAGACGACGGTTTACCCACACATAGGGCCGCGCGCACAACTGAGTTGAAATATCTAGCATAGCATTAAAAATGTACCGTGAAACATTGGAGCTCGACAATAGCGAATTAGATAATGCAATGTAAAAATAACAGAAATGCGTGTAAATAAAAATAAATTCTGATGGACACCCTCGCCTCAAATTGGGCCAGAACATTAAAGATGGACTTTTCCCAAAAGTTATTCGGAAGACATTAATGAATTAGACCCACCAAGAAAACATTTTGAAATCATATTTCTATAGGTACATATTTATAGTAGGTAAGAGTATATGGAAAACTACAGTCTTTCACCTACACGGACCTACAAGGACAATCCTCAATTTAGTATCAGTAAAAATTTAATAACTACTTTTATAGCTACGAAAAACAAAAGTTACCTTGCACAGAAATGAATGTAATAGATGCTATTACAGTTACTGCACGTATTACCATCCATATAAAAGTGTACCTGTAAAAATTAAAAACTATTTTTATCTGGAAACTCTCGGATATTAAAGGCTGTGTGGAGTAGCAGCTTCGCTACAGATATGACGTCATAATTGAAGCTAGACTTTCATATTTGCGTGTCGAGCCAAGATGCAAATTAATGACATTTGCAAAGTGGAGTCGCCACAGATTCAAAGATCATTTGGCACTGTGTAACGCCAAGAGTGTAAGGCGCAGTCTTAATTGGCGACGGTCGTAAGACCATGGTCGTGCGTCGAATGGTTTTGAGGTCTCCTATTGGTCGAGTGAGCCCGTACGTCGCAAGACCGTTGCCAATCAGTTTCGCTCCATTTAATACGCGCGCTACGATACTTAGCACTGCTGTACCATTTCTGGTATTAGAGTTAGCAGTGGAAGTGTTAGGACAGCGCCTACAGGGTCGATGCCAATCTACTCTGCCGGACACCACACGGCCAATTACAGATGAGTACTTCTACATAATGGCCTAAACTCCTTTGTACTATCTATGAAGTCATAGTTTTAAAGTACTTACTTTGATTCAGGATTGTTTACGACACCGTAAATTACTTCGTTCAGTAATGGTCTGTCATATATATCTTCGACACCAGTCTCTAGCGCTACAGAATTTCGAGAATGAAAAATTCGTTCACGCAAAGTCAGTTTATACTGGTTGAGACAAAAACAAAAGATTAGTAAAAGTTATATAAAGGTTATATATTATATTATAAAGAGAAAAGGTTTATTTGTTTGTAATGGATAAACTCAAAAACGGACAAAAAAGCAAGTTATGAATAAAAAGAGTATGGGTGTGGGGTAGGGTAGGGGTACGACAAACCCTATGTTTCCTTGTTAGTTTAAAGGCAAATGTGACCTTGGTCTACCCGTGAACATATTAAATGTACAGTGATCAAAGCGTAGAGATGCAATTAAATTTTCGACACAATAAAATTAAACAAAACCGCGATTGATCCTTTATGTGTTGGATGGCCAAATGTATCCTTTACATTCGCGTAAACAGAAGAACAAACAAATTTTTGAAAATAACTAAACGAATCTTGGTTTATAGTATAAAGTTGGTTCTTGGTTTATAGTTATAGTTGCGGGTGGGCGGTTCAACGCTTAACACACTCTCCAGTGTCACTATACAAAATAATTAATTAAAATGGTCCAAAATAAAAGTGAAGTGTTAATTGTTCAGTGCAAAAACTTATTGAAATAATCTTTAACAGAAAATGCTATTACAGTGAAAATAATTACTGATCTATCGTTAAAAATAGCCAAACAAAAATTGATCATCGAGACATTAACCGACAAAATTGCGAAATTAGAATCACTCGCTGAACTTCCCGATCTGTCTATAAGAAAACGTCAGAGTAGAGCCACAACTAGTACTATTTAGACCAACCACAGCGCTGCCACCAAGAAAACGACGAATCAAAGATGAAATGAGCCACAGTTGTCAACAAAGTTGACATCTACTCCAACGACTCCGATAAATGACGTCGTTAACTCACCATTAACGTATAATTTAGAAGAACCCGCTATAACAAAGAAGTTAATCAGTAATGATTCTCCAAAACAACCTTTAGATGTAATGATGCAAATAAATGGACCCAGGTACAGCGGAATAAACGTCGGACAACACAAAACAGTGGTTTCAAGATCTATGGAACAGCTTCAAATGCCAAAATAGGGGGTGTCGTCATGCCCAGGTACGTTTACGGATTTTATTTCGGCACCGATACTACTACAGAGAGCGTTTTGGAACATCTTAACGACATCGAACCTGCTAAATACACGGTAGAAGAAAATAAGGCGACATTAACAAATCGTACATTATTGGGATACCCGCCTCACCATACGAAATCGTTTTGGACCCATCAGTATGGCCTGAAGGCGTATCTTTGTCCCCATGGCGGCCCTTTCTATCACAAAAGAAGCCTAGAGGTGACCCCAGTGACCCCAGTGAAGGTAATCGCAGAACGCCTCAGGAAATCGCCGAAAAAAGCTCAACCAACAAATGTAAATAAAATAGTAATATATCACCAAAATGAACGGTCATTAGCTGGTAAAACTAGTAATATGAATTTGTTGCTTCAAACAGATATAAACTGTAATTTTATATGTTTAACGGAGCATTGGCTCAAATTGACTTAACTAAAATGTATTAATCTTAATGGGTATGAGTTCATGTCTAGTTATTGTAGACAAAATATTCAGCATGGCGGGACTGCTATAAATGTAAATAAAAACATTAAATGTAATGAAAGGACGGACCTCTGTAACTTATCAATTGAACATGTAATAGGAATATCAGCAATCGAACTCCACAAAAGTAATTTAATCCTCTTTTGTATTTATAATCCAAATCGACTTAATTATTATTTATTCTTAACCACTTTCGAAAAATTGTTGGATAAAATTTCATTAGAAAACAAATGCATTGTAATCACTGGCGATTTTAATGTACACTACATGACCGATTCCTCGGAAAAAAATACATTAAACGACTTAATACAGACTTTTAATCTAAAACAACACAAACTTCATGTTTAGATCATGTATATTCTAACCTAGATTCCTACGACTATAACATAAACATATCACCCATACAAAAAAAACATATCTGATCATAACGGCCAGCTAGTGTCAATAGATATGACAGTCACCGTGCCCTAAATACAGATACTGTCGTGTTTTTTCCGAAAATAAAGTAAATTACTTTTATGACTACTTACTTTCATATGACTGGCAGGATATACAATCAAAATCCAAGTGTAACACTGAGCTGCTCCTTGAGAGTATAGTAAATAGAATATCATACACAACCAATATTTGCTTTCCATACAAAAAACTGATTATCCCAAAACGTCCCGAGTGCCCATGGTATAATGAAGAGATTTTATTACTAGAAACACTTATTGACAATCTATTCAAAATATACGATAAATGGCCTAAAAACGATAACTTATGCCGTCTAATAGCATCTCTGTCGCTCAAGTTTGAGGGGTCATTGACTAGCGCACAGTATAAGTATAACGTAAACAAAATCGTATCTAGCAAAAATCACCAGAGAAGAACACCCGCAAAAACAAAAACATTAACAGTCTTTTCACAATAAAAAATCAGGAAGGTCTTGACTACGATTGCATCACGGATCTAGCAAACGACATAAACGAGATCTTTCTATCAGCTGCTCGCGGCGCTGGCGCGCCTGCGGCCTCGCCGGACCGCTGCTCACGGGCACTGCTACTCAGTGCAGGCGCACCGAGCGATGCCGATGTCTCGCTGCACCCCCTTCACCGTCACGGAGTTGTTGTTTATCATGACGCACGGAGTCACATGTAAAGATACCTGTGACATCTATGACACCTCCACCAAACTGTTGTGCGTCGCCTTCCCAATCATTATACACCACATACAAAATATTTTTAATGACTTTCATAGGCACGGAAAGTAGCCTAAAATATTAAAATCTGTTAAAGTGGTACCCGTTTATAAAGGTAAGGGCCCAAAAAACGACATCAGTGGGTATAGACCCATAGCATTAATACCTAGTTTATGGAATAACTATGCGCATGTTTAAATTCTTGGAAACAAATAATTTACTAAGTAATAATAAACAATACGCATACAGGAAGGGTCGTTCATGTATTGCGATAATTCGTGAAGTACTAAATAAAATAGTGCAGTCGAAGGAGCGTCGCAGCATATGACTCGCGCTTTCGACCTGTGTGATCATGATGTTCTGTTGCAAAAATTCGATCATAAGGCCCCGCGCTCTCATTAATAAAATATTTCTTAAAAAGAGGCAACAAATAGTCTCATTAGATCAGGGTCGTGCGAGGTCGGACCAGGGCACCTCCACTATCGGTTCCCCAAGGATCAGCGCTCGCGAATCTCAGTTTCCTGATCCAGGTTAACGATCTGCCTATGCTGTTGACGGTGACATGTACGTATTTGCTGACGATGCATGTGACATCATAACCGCTGACACAATCGATCTCATCCAAACAAAGATAACTTCCGATGTACATAAATTGCAGGACTGGTTCACAGCAAACGGCCTTCTACTAAATTTATCCAAAACTCAAATTTTATATTTTAACCTTGGTGGACCCCCACTAAGACCATTAAATATAAAAATAAATGACATATCATTGCCACAAACAAATCATTCAAAATTGTTAGGTATAACAATAGACAGGGCTCTCAAATTCGATGCACATATTGACGTACTATGTGGTAAACTCAGCGGAGCGTGCTTCGCACTATCCCGGCTGTCGGGCGTGCTGCCCGCGTCTGAGGTACGTTCATGTTACTTCTCGCTGTTCCACTCCACGCTGTGCTACGGGCTGGAGCTGTGGGGCGCCGCGGCCACGACCGAGCGCGCGTTCATACTACAGAAGAGGGCAGTGCGACTAATATCGCGAGTCCCACCCTACACACCCGCAAGGAGTCTATTCCGATCTAAAAACATTATGCGATCAATATATTTATGGCATAGCTACCTACGTAAAATGAAACTCGGAACATTTCCCTAGCAAATCAGAACATCTGAGATACACACTTCGAAACAAATCTGATCTTAATTGTGAAGTCTACAGGTTACATAAATCAAAATTTATTATGACGAATTTCGGTCCTTTAGTCTACAATAAAATTCCAAAGTATATTAGGGACTATGACTGTTTAATAACATTTAAAAGTAAACTTAAAGAATTGTTAATAGCAAAAGCTATTGAAATAGCTTGAAATAATTCTTTGATGACAAATTCAAACATTAGTTTTAAGACGTTTTAATTAAAATAATATCCAACGTCGATATTGACCTATAATGTATTAATTTCAATTTTAATTTAAAAATGACATGTACAATTTTGAGTTTTATGTAATACAGAGTATTTGAGTATTTGAGTAGTGCAATAGAAATAGTTTTAGAAGTTGAATTAATTGTAACAGGAATGATTATTGCGGCAAATGAAGGTATAGGGGTACCACAACTTCAGGTTACTTTGACACATTGCGGCAAAACGAGTACACTAAATTTATTTTTCTGCCAATTATAAACTATATAGAAGAAATATAACTCGACGCTATTGAGTATTCTATATCTTTAATAAGCCGTCGTTGTTATTGTATACCATTTAAATTTAGTTAGTTCATACTGTCTAACTTAGGTGTCCAACGTCTACTACGTCAAATGTTGACACATTTGACAAGAATCATAATTCCATGAAGGAGGGCGCTAGGTCTTTTTCTGAAACGTCATTATTCTAATTTCACAATCGGGACATGTTAGTTTCTTTTTCCGTCACGTTCCTTCTTATCCGTATTCCATTTTGGCGGCATTCGAATTCTGACACAGAATATTACATCCTTCCGGTGTTGCTATAGTCCGGCAGATTCGTGACCATTTTTGTAAGAATTGCGCATTTAATGATAGAAGCATACAACTTGGTACACGTATACTACATATGTAGAGGGTTGATTTTGGATATGAAGCCATCTTTGATTTACCCTATAGCAGTAATGGTGGACATTCAAAATGGTGGCCTCTGAATACTGTTATACACCAATGTTTAATTGTTATTTGACGATTATTATTTGTTTTAACTATGTATGCATGACATATTTATACATTTATTCAATGACAGGTAGTACGCACCTTTGTTTTTCCACGACTGCGCGACGCAAAGAAGAATTTAGTCATCGACCATATTTACGTAGGAGAACTGTTTTTAAGATATTTACGACAAACCACAAAATGGAACCTTTCGGGCTCCCTCACATCAAAAGTACCAAAGGTACAGATATACAGAGAAGGTTTATTTTTGATTATAAGCGTATTATCTACCATTTGCTGCAATAATTATTTTTGTTACGATTAGTTCTACCTCAAGCTATCTTTTCGGTTATATCTACTCCACTATTAATGGAGAACTTACCTCACTGTGTTCTGCCGCATACGCTTTGTAATATTTAATATATGATGGTCCGACTTGCTCGACACAATTTCTTATATGTAGCCAGTCCTCAGGGTATCGTTTGATTATTTGGATAAATAATTTTCTTTCAATTGTAATCATCTGTATTAAAGAAAACTTATGTAATATACTTAGGTAGCTACTTGCTATGCCTACTAAATAAATAAATAAATAGTAATTACTTCGCAGTCTGTTGCAGTCATGTATGATCGAAGGGAACCAGTGCCGAAGAATACAGCTCCTAAGCACAACATTTCCCCACTCCCTATGTAGTATCGTGCCACCTCATTATTTTCACTCATATATTCACATCTTACTTGACCCTGGAAGCAAGATTCAGTCAATACATATATGTTGGTGACAGAAATGTATGATAATGTCTGCGGAAAATATAGAAAAATTGTATCATGAGCCGTGGTACTACGAACTACCGTAACCGTTTAACAGGACAGATGGTAGATCCAAGGAATTAGGTTTTCATGCTTCGAGTGAGGCATACGACTTAAGTAGGGGCTATTATTAATTTTAAGAGATTAACAACCACCCACTATACAGATTGACAGTATCGATTTCCAGATTTTAGTCAACTTTGATCCTTTCTTAAAGTGGCGCGTGCCGTGCGAACTTTTCAAACATTACATTATAAACATGAGACTTCGCTAGGAATGCTCAGTGTCAGAATGTCAATACGGTTTCAAAAATTTGGTCACGTTCTACATAAGTAATCTTATTTAAATCCTGCGGATGACGTTTAAGATGCCTGTCAGCATCAGTGCCTGATCTAGTCTGATCCAAGAGGCTATATATTGATGACGCTGGATGATGCGAGATGCAATACTTATGACGCGAGAATGCTGAACACCGGGCGAAGTGGGAGATGGAAGCCAACCCTGGCAGAAGCCGTGATGATAATAATTTCAGTGTTAATATGTCCGTTCTTTTGTGAGAAAATGTCCAATATATCACACTCTAATATCACTAAGAATAGTATAGCAGGTAGTATAATATCAACTTACATTAACAACCCAATTGACATTTCTCAAAGGTACCCCAAAAATTGCAATGCTGGCAACTCTAGGAATTAATAGGAATTTTGCATGGGTACTTAGTTCTTTTATGAGATCACGACTGGCCCCCTTAAACATCTTCGACGACCCTATTATATTTTCAGCTACAGCACCTTGAAACTTCCAATGTATATATTGTGGTTCATCCTTTAAAATATCTGGATTAATGACGTCCATACCACAAAAATATTTCCAATGACACATTAGGTGTCGATCCATACGCCTTATAAGGTCAGGGTGAACCTTGGTATCTATTAGGTGCTTTTTCAGGGTTCCAACAAAGTAATGGTATGTAGTTTTGTCTTTGTATTTTAAAAATAATGACGAAACAAACTTGACCTTTATGAAAAGCATTAAAATATATGAGGCGCAACACATACACATGCCTAATATTAACTCTAATTGTGTTGTTGCTTTCATTTCATTGAACACTAATTCAAATACATAAGCAACGAATACGTGAATATAACCTTTTGCATCTTGATCACATTCTGTACCGGAGCTGTAATGAGGGCAGACGGTCTCTCCAAAAAGGTAAATCGTACTTAGTTGACCTGGTACGAAACGCTGTATTTCGTAAAGAAAATATGCGGCTACGTATACGAAACAAAACATTATCATCAACTGTTTGTAATAAATTATATCCATTGGATCATACTTTCTGTCATATTCTTTATATTTATCTGTTGTAAAAAGGACATATATTTTGATAAGTTTATTGAATTTCAAAATATAGTACATCTCGTCCATCCCCGCTGCAAGTGCAATATCTTCCACTGGAAAAGTAGCCATTATATCCAGAATAAAATCTCGAGTCTTAACTCGTTGTATTAGATTCGAATAAAGTTCAACCGTTGGATGATCATCCTTTTTAGGCCAAGTCATAAGAGATACTAAAACATCTGCGAAAAAAAGACTAGTCACAGCAAAGTCAAAGTACCAGAACCATAATGGTTTTACTCTTCTTATTAAGCTTGGCGGATATACAATAAGTACGAGACAGATTACAATATACATTATTCGTCTCCATACTTTATCGAAAGCGCTGTCTGGTAATAAAACCCATGGAAATTCCGTTGTCGCGAAAAGGGTTCTTTTCTTAAGTTTCATGTCGCTACACAATACTAATTGTCCAATATACTTAGGACAGTGGTACAATGCATGTTCCACAGGAATTTTATCATTAATATCACGTGCTGACGCCTTAACCTTGTGGAAATCTAAGATTTCGTATATCTGCCACCATCGCTGTTTAATCCAGTCAATATCTTCTTGCTCAGATCTATTCAAAGGTAAAATTTGTTGTTTGGTGCTCATCAAAGTTCGGGCGTGGTTAATTTTACCCCAAACTCGATCTATAATTTTTTCACGGTCCTCAGGAAATACGTGCAAAGCATTTATAATAGTTCTTCGGCGAACTGTATATATTTCACAATAAGTAAGACAATTGATTTGCACGTTTCGATGCAGTGGAGGACAATAAAAAGCAATATCTCCGAAAAGAGTGCCACTTGTAAGTGAAAGTATAGGGGAAGACGCATCATCTGAAGATATAAATTGTATTATACCCGATTTCAAGTAATACAAACTGGAATAGTTGTGAACTCCCATAAAAAACCGCTCTTGCGGCAACTTGTATTCGAGATTCATGTACTGGCCCAGCCATCGCTTAAATGGTACCGATGTCTCCCTAAAAATGGGACTGTGGTAGAAAACTGGCCAGACTAAGTCAGATTTCATAACAACTCTTAAATTTCTCGGTAGTTCCATTAATACATCGGGCATTTTAGGAATGCCGCTGTGTTTCACCCACATTAACTGGTAAAATCTTTCCACGCTATCAGATACTGCCGGGTCAGTGTTACGTCTTTTAGTTTCTTCTACTATTCTTTGTATGCGTGCGTGAAAATCACAAATTCTTCTTAAGCGTAACGAATACTCGGCAAATAGTTTTGGTATTACTATGAAAATAGCGAATAAGTAACTAAATATAAGTAATACAACTGATATAAAAAATCCAGCATAAGTTGCAGGTTTCATTTCGTCGACAAGCTTATCGAGAAGGAATGATAAAGAAAATGCAGAAGCAGCTATATATGCAACAAGGTGGCCTGAGGCGACTTCTGGGAACTGTAACAAGTATTTACGGAGATAGTAAATTCATCTTAGTATAAAAAATGGGAGGTAAGATTAGTTCGCTGTTGGCGCCTATCAACAATGGCGGAGTCATAGGGAAACTACATACTTTCGTAAAATAAATATTTCTCTATTTCGGTCTCTAGAGGTGCGGGTTCGCAGTCGCAACTAGCTACGGCGCGTCGCTGCACAGCGGGCCACAGAGCGACACCTATCTTCAAACCATCGTCCGAAACCTTCGTTTACAGTCAATCAATTCTGTACTCCTTATATACCAGCAGTTTTCACAGTTTAATAGTCCCGTAGGGCCTTGACAGCGGTGCTATCAGAAAGAATTTTTGGGGAGCAAATATATAATATTTTAAAGTAAAAACGAAGTAGTATAGCAATCCTATTATTGCAGTACTGTTCTATTGCCTACCCAGAGCTTTTGCAAATGAATTTTATCATCAACATCTTCAACTGGACTTGAGCCTCATACGTATTAGGAGAGGGTTTTGCGATAACTCTACACGCGAGCTGGGTGGAGATAGCAGTGTACACAAAGATGACGATTCTCTATTGAGCCATTGCTCAATAGAGGGCACTGCTTGTCTGCCTCTAAGATTCTATCAAACGTCGTACATTACCCGAAGTGGATAGGGTTGGCGTAATTCTATACTACCGGTCTACACATATTACGCCGCAAATAGTAGAAATAATTCACAAATTCTAAAAATTAACTACCTGCTAATATGTATACTTTCCGAAACTACAATATAATGGGCGTCTTTTTTAAGCTATGGTTAGATATCAAATTAAAATATAACCAAGAACAATATATGTAATATCAGTGAAAATAACTTTATTGGAAAAATAGTAAAGTGTCATTTATGTTTTAATACGATTTCGGTCATGTGGCTGCCGCGTGTTTTTTAACAACAGTCAAAATAATTCAACAAAAAGTGGGCTTCGTCGTTGAACAAAATTTTGTATGGCGGTAAAAATGAAACTCAACGAACAATTTCTTCTTACGTTAAATCTGGGTTTCGTTCTCGATCGGCACGCGAGGGCCCTGGGTCCGTCTTCCTGCTCCTCTTGGTCCACTTCGCTTGGTCTTCAGCATAATTGGTGATGTGTTTATTGGCACGCATGTCATTATTAACGACGTCTAGCCATCGCTTCTTGGGGCCGCATATCCTTCCCGTACCTAGCGGAGGTGGCATGGGCAGACGTTACGTAATTTGCCGGTCTGCGCCAGATATGGCCATGTACTATCGAAGGCGGCGCTCTTGCAGTTTTGATGTCACAGACGCCAAGGCTACCGCGAATGAGGGCGTTTCGAACGCGATCTTTGCGTGAAACTCCACGCAACCTCCTCCTCCTGCTTGTGTCCTCAGTACACGTCTCGCTACCGTATAAGAGAACAGAACTAATAATAGTCTTATAGAATTGTCCCTTCAGCTTTATTGGTAGTTTGCGGTCACCATCCGTAACCAGCCGCCATTTTGCTCAAGCTGCGGATGTGCCCAGTAGCGGTAAGTACCCATCTCATGTATCTGACCTGATCCATGCGCTTGACCTTAACTTCGCCTATGCAAACGGGTAGGAGCTTTATGGTGTGAGACATCATGCACCTACCGCGGTGGTTGGTGCACTGCCGCACCGAGCCCCTGCCTCCATTGTTTGGGTTGCTTCCGTAGAAGTAGGATGCAATTATAAAGTTTGGTAAGGATGCTCACACCATGAGAGCCTATTGATTTACACGTTTTAATAGGGACTCCATCGGGCCTTCTAAGTCTATCATGCAGCGAAGCGCCGTCTCGACTTTCTCAGGCGTTATCGATGGTACAAGTGCTCGATTCGGAGAGAGGTGGCTGTACCTCTTTATGCTGCTTATTTAGCAGCTTGTAGAAATACGAGCGCTATCTCTCCTTTACCGCGTGGTCGTCGTCTTCAGGAGATTTGGATGATTGCCACTTTTTAAAGTGGCTTTCTTCACCCTAATCTCCCTGTGGACTTTGTCGTTCCACCATCAGGTCTCCTTGTCAAGCCTGCATTTGCTCCTAGTCATCCCCAGCACCGTTCTAGTTGCCCGTGGCTGAGTTCTGTCATAGAGTTGTCGGACGGATTCACCGTCTGTTGCAACAAAGACCCGGTATTGGTCAGGGAGACTCTCTCCGGGTATGACTTTACATGTGGTAAAGTAATCGGTCTGGGTGGCGCTCCTCCCACTCCTGTGGGTGATCAGATGCTCGGATTTATTTTGCCGTGTTTACAACGGCCAGATTGGCAGGCATACACGATCGGATAATTCCTTCCCCTTCGAACATGCCCAAATTGGTCATGCACGACCCCTTCAATAAGCACCCCCACAACCATAACACGGTCGCTTATACGATTTATGTCCAATACACAGTCCCGAATCTCCTCAGAGAGCACCACCCCTACCCCGTTGTTCACACCCGGAGAGCCAGCGTATATTAGCTTGTAGCCGTTCCAGATATTACGGGACATGTTGCCTCTCCATCTGATCTCCTGCAAGAACACCACTGCTACCTTACGCCTGGCAAGTACATCGGCCAGCTCACGAGCACGCCCAGTCAGCATGCCGATGTTCCAACTATCGAAGCGGACTTTTCTATGGGAGCTCTTTAAAGCGGGTCCGCACTTGGCCTGGTAACTCACATAACACAGAGGTAGATCGATCCCTCTGCGCGTCGTAATGCGGAGACGCTCTATCTGTATCCTGAACCTGTGTGTATTGCACTTTCCAATCTTTTTGCGGGGCCACCGATATCATGTAATCTAACTTCATTAGATTATTTTCATATGTCTACGCCGATAGGTAAAGCAGAGACAACGGAACACAACATTCGGTGAATTATTAGCGAAATATGGCCATTTGGTGATTTATTAGCGAAATA
This sequence comes from Blastobasis adustella, assembly GCA_907269095.1. Classification (NCBI taxonomy): domain Eukaryota; kingdom Metazoa; phylum Arthropoda; class Insecta; order Lepidoptera; family Blastobasidae; genus Blastobasis; species Blastobasis adustella. Next base: position 13,083,720 of record OU026125.1, read on the forward strand.
TGGGAAAAGTGTGTGCAAATGGACATACAGATTGGGTTTCAATTTGAAAACCAAAGCTTAAAAAACACACTTTACTATTCATAAGTAGAGATTCGGACAATACCTTGGGGATTACATGTGCACGCCAGTCATATATGTTATTTGGATCATGACAATTTGCACATAGTCCACTAGCTGTTAAGAGCATAATTAGACAACTTATACAGTTTACCATTAATGCCAAAACCACCATATATCCAAATAATAGTTGTATAGTTGAATGAGTCTCAATCAATGAAAAATATTCAACGACCCTGTAAATGCTACAAAGTACGTTTATTAATTAAGTTTTACGATTTTCTGTATAATCCTATAAAAATTGTGATTTTCCTTACATCAAAAAGTAACTGAAGAGCAAGATATTGGGCCAAAACTGTGTCTCAGGGCAGTCCTCGCCGACTTTCATAATGGTGTATAATGGACATAACGATATCAGATCCAGTAAGAGCTTCTTCCCAGATTTCTTGTTGTGTAATCTCTTGACTGCTTCATCTGTTAGTTGCCTTAAAATAATAATATATTTATGTAACTACTTTCTATCGAAGACATACACATTGGGTCTTTACAAAAAAAGTGCCCTGACAGACAGAGTTAGCAAGGTACTAATTTTGGTAAAGTTAATTTCCAAAAAATATTGTACGTGATGACTTTTTTATTATGGTCTTTTCTCTATTGGATTCATTTCCGGTTTCTGCTCACTACTGCATCACCGGTAGATACTTTATCTGATTTAGCACTATTTTGGGGGAAAGGGGGTGTCATAATGTGGTAGTATAGGCATCATTCTGTATTAGAATAAAGCCAGCACCAATAAAGATGCAAATGGCACGGTGCTGCACAGTTCTGTACAGAACTACTGGGATTTTGTCTTTCCGTGTAAAATTTAGCTTGTATATTTACCTATGTAAAATATTTAGAAAGAAATCAATTCCATATAAGACGTCACAAAAAAGCAGACAGAATTGTATACGTGCGTAAGATGGATTTTCCAAGTCTTCTGGACAATATATCACCGGATAGACTGATAACAAAGGACCCTGCAAATACGTAATAGACATTGTAATCACTTTATATTCCTAACGTTTGACCTTCTCTCAGAATAAACAAAATACTACATCTTTACCTATAGAATTATCATTTTGTATGACGAATATGACAAAAACTGTCAATTTTATGCAAGCAAATTTTTAATTTAATGGAAATGGCAAATCTGATCACATTGAAACTTTATAGGTATAATCAGACAACATTACACCACCTGGTACATATAATTTCATTTTAATGACTACCTTCATCATAACATGTGGCTTTTGACGACAAATGGATAGGCTTATTTTTAAACTCTTTATAAAACTCAAGTCAATGGTTATTATATCATTTTATGTGCTTACTGGCATTTAAATATACTCTACTTTCCACATCAAGAACATATTGTGTTTGATCTCTTATATATATTATAGGAAATGTATTTATGTAATCCATCATTATATACAACTCCTAGCAAATGTATACAATGCCTAAAATCGGCTGGAAATTCCTAGGAATTTCATATATTTCCTAAACAGGAATCGGAAATGTGTCAAAAAAAACCGAATCTCTCAAAAATGACGTTCTGTTACTTAGGTTGCGAGCATGTTGGTTGTTACGAACCACCGCGCCAGAACCAAATCTACAACTTTTAGATGACATTTTAAAATGACCGCTATGAATCCGAGTGTTTTTGAGCGCCTGAGCAGTGGAATTTTCTCGTGTTATTGTCAATATAACCTCAAAATATACATTTCCGGATTTACTATTTAAGAATTGTATACAATGCCTACGAAATACATACTTTTCTAGGAATGTGAACTTTCGAATATTTATTTTACACATTTCCTAAATTGGCTCGCTATTTTCATGTTTCACACATTTCCAGAACATAGGTAGGTATACAATAATAGTACATTGTGATACAAGTGTGCTATATTGGTCTTTACATTCGAGGCGGTATTAGGCGCGAGCCGCAGGCCAGTGTGCATGGATGAGCCGAGAGTGTAATGATTAATGCACACGCTTTTCATACGATGTTTTTCATCACACTTGCGAGGATAAAAAAAGATCTGTAATGTAATAAAAAAAAACGAACACGACGAAAACACAAACAAAATATTTATACGGAAATTGTTCTTCGCTAGCCGGTGCCAGGTAGGCAAGGGCCCAAAAAGAACATTAAGAATCATCAGCTTACCTATATTAAAAATAATATTGCGAAGTGTAAATAATTTGATAATATTGGATGTTTATTTATCATAATTAAGGAAGTACAATTTATTTTTTTAATGAAAATCTTTACCTACTATTTTCAGCAGTATAAAAAGCTCTTTGTTGGTCCTAAGACTATAGGTATCTATAGATTTATTGGTATTACCCGATTAGATTAAAAATGGTTGGTCTATATACATATTACTTACCTATAGTGAGGTACAAAGTTAACTTAAATGGGGGTACCATCATAACGCCCAAGTGCGAGTGCGTAACACTAAAGTATAAAGTACGCGTACGTAATACCTTAGATTTTATGATTAAAAGTGATACAATAACATCCAAGTTACGAGCAAGTGTGATGAAAAAAAGATATGAACAAATGTATGTTTGCAAAAAAAAAAACGGCAATTTCATCGGTAAAGACCTAATACAATGAAAACAAAAAACATCCGAGTAAGGGAAATAATCCGTGTATAAGCGAATTTTTGCGTTGTTGTATGGAAATGCCTAAAATAACATACTTAAAGTACTGGTCGATAAGAGTGAAGTAGACTAGGCCAGCACTGTGCTGAGCACCTACTCAGCTGCTACAGTGCTGGCCTAGTATACTATTGGGGTTGGATTTAGCATTCGATGTCTGAATTTAAGGATATTAGATATGTAGAGGGCTTAAGAGACCTCGTCTATAACCCCCTACAACAATGCTAGCTGCCGGAGTTGCGCCTAAATATGATAAATTGATAATTTGTAATACATTTAGAGGATTTCCTAAATTCGCTAAAGCGCAAACATCTGTCAAAAACGTCGTTCTGTCACAGAGGGGCTAGGTAACGAGGAGCGAAGCGACGAGCATGTTAATTGTTACTCGAACCACCGCGCACGAGCCGAGCGAGCGAGGCGAGTGTACCGCGGCAGCGGCCGGTGAAGTACCAGAACAACATTTACAATATTTCGGAGTAGAAAATTAAAAACTGGCACGCGTTTCTAAAATTACTCTTGCGGCTACGCGTCAAGAGTTTCTTAAGCGCCGGAGCAGTTGAATTTACCCGTGTTATTGTCAACATAACCTCTATCTCGAAACAAAAAAGTTTTACTACGCGTCTCCGGCAGTCGAAATTGGTGGGGGATGACTCCCTTCCACCTCTCCCAACCTGCCCCTTTCACCACAACTCTCAACGAAGGTGACCGATTTCAAAATGTTTACCTACTTTTAAAATTTAGTATTGCGTCTACCGGTATTACGGTACCGCGTCTACTTTCATTATTTCTAATCTTTTCTATTGATCTAAGCGCGCCTATTAGTTTATATGATAATATTATTCGAGAGCTCGGGCTCTAGCGTAAAGTCGGATGTGCCTCAATTCGATGATCATCAAGTGCATCTTCTCAAACCATCAAGTGATGAGGGCAGCGCACTGAATGTTTAGCAAGTTAGTAGTTTAGACTTATGTCTTATACTATTTTACGTGTGTTTTGTCATTATAAAATGTTTTTCATAATATGAATAATACAAACAAATTAAGAAAACGACTAGACTAACATTCAGTGTCCTCGACTGTCAAAACGAGTCCCGTACATGTTTTCGAAACTCATTTTACGGCATAACTAATCCTCTAAAAACAATTTACCTTCCTAAACCTGCACCAAAGAACTTTTGACCGATGAGCGTTTGATAGAATCAACGTTTCGTTTTGCTATAATTTACCGAATGTATTTTCAACCATACCACCTTTGACTAATAAACAATTTTGTATTCTGCATTTGTTTGAAAAAATCTTTGATTACCCTGTACTACACAACTGTACAACTATGAGAGTTGTAGAATGGTTTATAAACCGTGTATGCTTGCATTGATAGTTTCATTCCATGTGAATAGAGAGCTCTAAACAGCATTGAATTTCATTGATTGAAGATGCATTTGTATTTCATACTAAAATCAGTAGGATCATAATGTGATTGTTACTTACCGCCATCACCTTCACAAGAACAACAATAAACACAAGTAAATTGAATATTGGATTGAATGGTAGAAAAATTATATTTATAAACTTTACAGGTGCGCCTTTGAATTCGTCATCATCATTTGTATCTTTTCGGCGCATCTTGCTTCAAACTTATCCTGCTTCTTCTAGTGACTTCTTCATTAATATGTGGCTTCCGCTAAGCTAGAGCGATTTCGCCAAAGATGTAAACTGACAAAATATAGTTGAATCAGTTTAATAATGAGGACCATATTAAATTATTATAATACATCTCAATACAGTGGCAGACTATTGTAGTCAGACGCATGATCCAGCATTGATCCAAGAAAATTGTGCATTGTAGTCGTAAACATTTAAACGAAAAGAAATATTATTAAATTTCATTACTCACGCATGTCAGACGAAACGTCATTTGCATACTGTTTTCGTTGCGTTTTGTTTTTCTTTCTTCTTTTGTCTAAACTTCTAACTACTCCTTAGAATAGTTTCTTTCGTCATTACTGTGACGAGAAAAAAAGTGGGTTTTCTCGAGTTTTAAGATCATAATATCTTGGATCCACCGCAATTTTTTCTTTCATTTTAGAGACAAATAAATTATATCGCATTAAAATTAAACAACAATTAAAATGTTATTAATGCGTATACCTACTGCAGGTATTGTACGCTTGATAGATACCTTTCGTAGGCCGTTTTTCATCCGTCCTCTCTCCACGTGTCCAAACCATCTCAGCATACCTTTTTCAATTCTAGTCACCATATCGTCCTTCAGCTTAGAACGAACTCTTAACACACTATTCCTTATTATATCACTTAGTGTGACTCCACACATCGCATTTACAATGCATTTATTCGAATTTGATGTTCGTAATTATTATACTCTTTATTGCACAAAACATATTAGAAACATAGTTACAATACAAAGTACAAAGGCGAGCTTATCTCGAAAAGAGAGAGAGAGAGTAAATGTTAAGTATGGCAGAAGAGATTCCTTCTGCCATACTTAAAATTTACTTCCATACTTAGCACGCCATTCTGTATGGCCATTTGTGCCTTTTATGCGACCGCTTGTCTACTCGTTGACTTTATTCCCTGCTGAGACTTTCCTTTTAATATCCTCGTCGCACTTCCCATCTCTTGTTTTCATACTTCCCAAATACACAAAGTCTTTCACTTGTTCCACTCTCTCACCATCTATCATTTTCCTACACTGAGTTACATTTTTGTTCATACCCTTCTTTCTAAACGCCTCAGTTATTATATTTGACATGTCCTGTAGTTCCTTCTCTGAAGAAGCAAGTAAAACCGCGTAAAGGTGACACTTAACACCCAAAAACTTATCAAACCTCGTAAGCTGTTATCGGTTTCGCCACAAAAAAAGAAAGGCCCGCCCCTAGCAGAAGGTCCACTGGAAACAATGCGCCATTTCCGTCACGCACACATTGACGTTACGTTTACAGGCATTCTCACGCAGTTTCAAGCAGTGCTCGGTCGCGATTGTTAACGCGAAAATTCGTTGTATTCTCGACTTAAATTGAATATTATTCAATTATACGATATGATTATTGATAAAATAAAAGTACTTGTACGTAACTAAGATTACTTAATAACATATTAGCAACTTACGCAGAGTCCAAGAACTGATAAGTGACAATTTCAGACTTTGAGGCTAGTTGAACTTCAGAACCGCTACGAGTTCTAATGCCGATGGTGAAGCGAGGTTGATCAAGGTCATCCGCTAGATACCCTAGGACTAATTGAACAGTTTCAGGCACCACGTGACAGTTTTTAACAGAATAAGAAACCGTAATGACTACCTTAATGGTTTCTAGTTGGAAATGCCTATCTAGTCTAATATAAAAAAAATCGTTGACCACCTTCCTTCTCCATCATCAGATCAACTGACTAATACCATAATATTGCATTTTCATCAATTTACATGTGTATTTTCAATTCAATTGATTACCGGGAAGTGGGTCAAATCCCAGGTCAGGGAAAGGTTATTCTCAGGGTCTGATGATATAATCAGCTGGCGATGAATTTTACATACTATTATTATGCCTACTAAATGCATAATGTCTGAAGCTGGTATGGAAATTCTAATACACTTGAACACATCTGAACAGCTTGGGAAGCAATTATAATCACATTATGGCAAGGATAAGTATTAGGTCCTTTGCAAGGGACATGTTATGTACGATCATTAAAATTCTATTCGATCTTTTAAATACTATTTTAAAAATTCAGAATAAATACAGTAGCAACCCTAGTGAGTCGGCAAGTTTAGGTAATAATTTTCGAAGACGACGGGAGTTTCTATTTTGTGGTTTCTCTGTGAAATAGTTATCATGGCCTCAACTCTGCTAGTTTGACACGTTTTTGGTATTCTGCTGCTATTAGTATTGGCGCGATGGATATGTAATTGGATAGCAATCGCAGGTGAATGGCAGATTTACACGTTTTTGGTTATCAGCTGCAATTAAAACTGTCGTTGAGCTGCTATTCCTATCCAATTACAATTCAATCAAGCCAGATAAATTGGCGGACTCGAGGCCTAGATCTCATGACTAGCCAAGCCTGTACTTTACAAACCCTACATTTTGGTCAGAAAGTATGGCTTGGCCATTTCAGAGGCCTAGAAGAATAAATTATATTAATACAGAGTTCAAAACACAAATAAATGCTTATGACGACGAATTACGAAAATGTCTGCCTAAATGAAGCGAAATCCGTTTTTCTACGCCCGCTCAATCTTTTAAGCGAGTAAAAAGTGAAAATAGGAAGACAAAGCATTTTATTTGGAAATGTTTTAGCTTGTTCCCTCTGAAACTCTGTGGGGATAAAGCTAGCCCAGGATCCCCGTCTAGCCCGCACTAATCTTTTAGAGCCCTTCCATCATTCATAGAATGCCTCTGCGTCTGTCGGATTCTATTTTCTGTTTCAAAGGCGCAAAGACTGGCTTATATTCTGAAACATCATTGTATATCTGCACAATGTTTTTCATAATGGTAGATAATTGAAAAACAATACTAATAACTAAACGCAATATATAAATATCTGTCTGCATAGCTAATTTCATCATGTTGCAATTTTATTGCGTGAACGAGGACAACAATGATTGTTTGCTTGTTAGACTACTCACTAAGATGAAAAGAAAAACTATATACATTATATCTAAACTTCTAAACTCAGTAATATTAAAAAGAGAAATGGTTTGTATTTTTGTTTGTAATAAGTAAATAAACTTAACAACTACCACACCGATTTTAAAAATTATTTCTGTAATAGAATGCTATGTGGACACTGAGTAACATAGGCTACTTTATAGTTCGGGACAATAATAGATTTCCACAGGAAAGCTGATTGTTTACAGATATCCGTACTGCGCGCGGTTGAATGCCGTTGAGAACGGCTAATAGTAGCACTTAATACAAAAAAACTGTCCGGCGGTTGTCGTTGCTGTATCAGTAGGCGCAAATCTGCACCTAGGCCTGTGCGCCCTTATTTTTCCTCGTTTTGTTAGGATCTTATATTGTAGTTCCATTTTCAGCCGCAAGCAAGTTATCTTGCGTGCACTCTAGTCCGTCGCTAGTCTTAATAGGAAACGGAAAGTCGCATTGCAACAGAGTGCAGTACAGTTTTAGTTTAAGTCTTATTCAGTCAGTTAGCTGTAGGTCAAGTTAGAATCACATTGTACTTATTACTCTCGTCATCGTATTAAACTCCTCGGATGAGTCTATAATTCGTCCGTTCTTACGAACCATAATCGCAAGACGAACAATCGGAAGTCAGTACCATCCTGGGGTATCGTTCTTGATTACGTAAAAGGAAAAATATTTGTGCTCATTAAAATGAAGATTCGAAAGTTCTAAGTACTGTAAATTAGGGTTATCTACTGTGATATGCGGGGTTTACATTTTTAACCCACTTTTCTCTGTTAAGATGTAAGGGAAAGATGGCTGATTTACGGTATTACCACTTATTAGGGTTGTCAAAATATGATGGCATGCTTTGTTTTTACGAAAATAACCCTTGATTAATAGAGAAAAGTGAGTGATCAATGTAGCCCCCGCACATCAAAGTATCTAACCTCATTTTACCAGTACATACAATCGCCGAACAAAAAAACTCAGATATATGATAATTTATCAGGCCTTTTTAATTTTTTATCGCTATAGGTAATTCATCCCTTATAAATAATCATCTTGGCGTAAATGTCCGGGTTGTGCTCTCGCGCACGATGGCCCTGGGTCTGCCTTGACCATGATCCAGGATTTGGCAGATCAGGTCATTACAGTGGAGCGACTGCCATCTTACCTCCGTGAACCTGCTTACCAGGTGAGCCTGACCGGATTGGATCATGGTTACACATTCAGTTGCCTGAATGTCCAGGTTTCATTACGATGGTTTCCCTTACCGTTAGAGCATCGGTTAGTTATTCAACTAATGTACATAACTCAGAAAATAGTCATTGGTACATGACCGTAGCGGGATTCGAACCGGTACCTTTCGCTTACGAGTCGGATACCGTAGCCGCTCGGCCACCGAGGCTCTCTAATAATCGCAATCGAGGCTCGCAATAATTCATCCCTTGTTATTACCTAATTTAAATAAAGTGAAGTTCAGTGTATTTTGGCGCTATGCTTATTTAGCAGTACCTACTTAGAGCAACACTGTAATAAGTAGCCTATGACAAGTCTATCATTTATGCAACTGAACTGTGTTTCAACAAATTGAAATACTACTCGGTGTAAAAATAAAACTGCAGAGCAAGCGGAGCGGCCTCTTTGCAGCGATATTGAGCGATATTAAAAATGCCATTCATTTGAACATCTATCAATGGTAAAAAGCAAATGACTGCCTCATCAATGCTTTGATGCTGAATGCTGTGAATGGCGAACGACTTAAAAGTATTGCCTTAATGAGACCAGTGAGAAAATGCCATACATTGTAGGTAGTTTTCTTTTTCGTATTTTTAACATAGTTCCGGTTTCAATTCATGGTTTAAACTATAAACTTTGTGGGCCTATATTCTGTACTCACAATATGATTTACAACCTATTAGAGTAACGGGTGCCGTAAAGGTGATTAGTGTATTTGAGGGTAAGTAGCTAGAAAATACGTAGACTAGAAAATGGGCTGCAGCTTTTTCTGATATAAGTACCAATCTCTCCAACATCGAAATTCAACCTGCCTGCAAGCTTGAGACTATGGCAAAATCCTCTCCAAAAAAGATTTAAAACGTGTGAATCCTCCCTCGTGACTAAAGAAAATTAAAAAAAAACCTTAAAGCAAGTTTCACTTTATTGTCGTGGTCGGCGGAGAGCGTTGGTGGCCGAGCGGTTAGGGTATCCTACTCGTAAGCGAGAGGTACCGTGTTCGAATCCCGCTGCGGCCATGTACCAGTAACTCTTTTTTGAGTTATCTACATTAGTTGAATACGAACCGATGCTCTTACGTTAAGGGAAAACATCGTGTTGAAACCTGCACATTCAGATGACTGAATGTGTAACCATGATCCAATCTAGTCAGGTTTCAGGCAGAGGTCAAATGGCAGTCGTTCCAATGCAATTATCTGATCTTCCAAATCCTGGATCATGGTCAAGGCGAGCTCCAGGCCCTCGTGCGTGAAAGCACAACTGGGACATTAACGCTAAGATGATTATTATTTCAGTTTAACTTCATAGCATTTATTTTTATTTCTTGCATTCGAAACGTAGTAAAGTACGCACCAGCGATAATTTTAAATATTACAATATAAGGTTGAACATTATATAATTTCTTAACACAGAGATATATCTCGGAATATTTACAATGCACAACCTTAATGATCATAAACGTTTTAAACATAGAACACAGAAAAAACGTTATGGAAAATCCACTTATAAAGTAGTACGCCTCTACACTTCAAACATTCAAACTCCACGTTGGTTCATACTTGCGTCAAACCCAGTTAAACCCGACTCGTAGGTAGTCACACTGGCTTTAATATAACTTAGTCTTACATGCTCCGTGAAAGCACAGCTGGAGTTTAAAAGTTAAACGGCGTTAAGGTTATTAATGTGTCTCGTTGGCCGGAGGAATCCGTCCTGAACTAACTTGGCTCTTTGCTCAGGACGTGGACATTATACAGTTCGTGTTCTTTGTATCTTGTAATTAAGATTTGTAGGAATAGTTCAGTTCGGTTAGCAACTCAAGACGGGTATTTGATTTGTATCGTCTATGTAAATTTAAATGTAGTGAAATATAAGTAATGAATAATTGAATACAACAACTTATCCTCGCTAAACTACTTAAACTAAGTTAAGATAAAAACTACTTAAACTAGAGATAAAAAATTGTTCCATTTACCCAGAAGGCGCAATAGGTTTCCCGCGTTGTCTCGCTGGATGGCGAGACCTATCCACTGATCCAAGTAGAGATTAGCCTTCTTGTGAGCCAAGTAGAGATAACTACTGATGTAGACTAGGCGCTGGGCTAAATCCCGATATGAGGAATGTGTACTTGATCTCCTCATCTCGAAGGTTTCTACGCCAAATGTAATTGCAACCGAGACTTTTATCTATATAAGATCGAGGCAAATGAGCAAGCTGACTATCTGCTGGTAAGTGATCACCACCGCCCATGGCCTATGATAAATCTGTACATATGTTTTGTACTTAAATATAGCATTTTCAGTAGAAGCGCCGTCGCCGGCCCCAGCCTGGGCAGTAATGCTGTGACTGGAAGATGAGATTTGCTGCGAGTTCTGGTGTTAATTAACACTATAGGTATCAAATATCGTAAAATCTTATAATTTCTAAATAAAATAAGGGTATCCCAATAGCTAAAAAATACCCCTAATAGAATAACAGAGTTACTTAAACCCAAACTTCAGTTGCATGCACTAGAAGTAATTTCATTCGAAAACTATCCCTATCATTTCCGTGGAAGTTTCATAGTCAAAACAATCCAGGCAGAGCAATTTTTGTGCCCTTGCGAAAGTTCCATCCGGAACTGAATAATTGTTGATTGTAACTTATTTCACGTTTCTACGGCCCTCACAGATCTCTCTCGCTTCTTCCACATTCATTAACCTATTCATATAATATATAAATGTCGGTATAGGGTACTCTTAACCTGACCTTTCTTTAAAACGTGATACGTACGTCTCGATCTTCCCCTTCAGACTATCAAAGTACGAGTAGTAAATGTCGCGATAAACTTTCGCTTTAATAAATTTTCGTATGTGATCCACTGTAGAGTTATAGTGGTGTATAAATTTTACTATGAGGTGGTTATTTGCCTTCAAAATCACAGTAAGATGTTGAAATCTATTTCAAAGTTATCTAGACTTTATAGGAAAGAATAAATTGTAGGATCAGCGTAAAAAGTATGTGGAAAAGGCAATAGGTAGAGGTGAGTTAGGATTATATTATAAGGTGTGATGTAAACGTAAGTAAGTAATGTTTGTTTTAGTTTATTTATTTTATTTATCTTAAAAAAAATATTTTTCAATAATTAGATTGGAAGTACATCAATTCACAAAAATATCGTAAACTTTATAAAAACTACCAACTATAATAACGTCTACCAACCAAAATCCTAATCTTGATCTATAAAACTATGGTTGACCCTGTAGTATCGTACGGGTTAAGTTCATACGGGAGAACATTCCCCACGTACATAGAGGAAATTTATAAATTACAAATAAGAATATTAAAGACAATCACACCAATACATATTAGAAATAAATTTAAATACAACCTCCACAAATTATTTACATATAATGACGTCTTACCTGTACACAAACAATTCGAACTCAATATTCTCAAGGAATACAATAAAACTGAAATGCTAAATTCACTCTCACTGAGCCAAATACATCACGATCGCATTCACCTAAGATCAATGACAGCTCAGAAATATATGATTCCACAAAGAAAAAACTATTACGGATCGCGCACTGCTAACTTCGTAATACCCACATTACTAAATAAATTGCCTTATAAATTTAGAATTATGTATGGTAGAAAACAGTTTCCCAAAAAAATTAAAAACGGCTACAAAAACCAACTACTATAAAATATGTAAGTTTGTGTGTGTATGTATGTGTATGTATGTGTATATATATTTATAAGTAATCGGGGACAAATTCACACAGCGCCATGTAGCCCCAACTTGTGCTATGGGTTCTGGATGGCTAATATACTACTTAAATACTTTTTAGATATATACTTGTTATACATGAACAACCAGACCCGTAACAGAAGATAAAGTTCATCATTTCAATTTCTGCCCGGCCGGAAATCGAACCCGGGACCTCTTGCGTGGCAGACCGGTATATTGACCACTGAACCGCTCAGGTCGTCCTAAAAACACCACTCTGTACATGCACCACTCCACTGCTCTTCGCTATTCTTGCATTGTGTTCAATAACCGGTTTCATTGTATCGTAGTGATAAGATGCTCGGGCGCGGCGAATGTTGTCCCGCCTGCCGTCAGATGAATGAATGACAAACGTAGCACAGAAATATGAGAAGAATCATTATACAACTATTGTTACCTATCGTTGTGTCATTCGTTGGCGGGTCGGTGGTCGCCGCGCGAGGGTTTATGTACCTACAAACCTGTTGATATCATTAAGTTAACATACTCGCCAGGCTTGGCACATTTCAAATCTTTAGTAGATTTAAGTGCCTGAACTAATTGAATTGTTATATTTATTGTTGTCTAACTTAAATAAATAAAATAAATAAAATAAATAAAATAACTTTAAAATATATTTTTGTTCCGGGTTCCGGGCGTACCTTTGTTTACAAGTAGCCCGATATTTCGACGCAGTTGTATGCCTAATGTCTGGGGCTGCTGGAGAACTGCAAGCGCCATGCGGTGCTGGTTACATACTATTATAATATTTTATAATGACCGCAATATGTGATTAAGTACGTATAAAACATTATCAGCATCATCATCTTGGCGTTAATGTCCCGTTTGTGCTCTCGTACACAAGGGCCCGGGGTCCGCCTTGACCATGACCCAGGATTTAGCAGATCAGGCAATTACGCTGAAGCGACTGCCATCCGACCTTCGTGACCCTGGTATCAGGGGAACCAGACCATATAGGATCATTACATATTCACACAGTATAGGTACATCTGCATCAATTGTAGGATTATGTATACAGTGTGTTTTGATTTTTCAATACTACCTTTGAAGTACTAACAGCAGTTTGGTGAGTATAGTAAATACGACTTCTTTCTACTTTTCAATTAACTAAGTGATAATCAAACAATAAATACAAAATTATAACTAGTTACCTACTTCATCATCATCATATCAGCCAGAAGACGCCCACTACTGGGCATAGGCCTCCCCCAGAGATCTCCACAAATGCTGGTCCTGTGCTTTTCGCATCCAGCTGGTACCTGCGATCCTTACCAGGTCGTCAGTCCACCTTGTGGAAGGCCTACCGACGCTCCGTCTTCCGGCATGTGGTGACCACTCGAGAACATTACTGCCCCATCGGCCATCTGTTCTTCGAGCTATGTACCCTGCCCACTGCCACTTCAGTCTGGCAATCCTTAGAGCTATGTCAGTGACCTTGGTTCGCTTGCGGATCTCCTCATTTCTGATTCGATCGCGCAAAGAGACTCCGAGCATAGCTATGCTCTATGAGCATAGCTATGCACTATTACCCAAAGGGCAATGGAAAGAGCTCTTTCCATTGCCCTTTGGGTAATAGTGAGTTTTCTTATAAGGCCCACAGTGAGCGGTCACGTTTCAGTTCCGTAAGTCATCACTGGCAACACACATTGGTCATAGACCTTCGTCTTGAGACATTGCGGTAATTGGGACGAAAATATATGGCGTAGCTTCCCGAATGCTGCCCAACCGAGTTGGATTCGTCGATTGACCTCTTTCTCGATGTTGGACCTACCTAACTGGACAACAACTACCTAATCAACAACTTCAAGTGGAATGCCTCCCAACTGTCACTGGAGTAGGCACAACATGGACATACGACATAATTTTCGTCTTGTCCATGTTCATTTTAAGAATTACTTTTTGAGAGGCACTACAGAGGTCATCTAGCATTTTGCCCAAGTCTTCCTACTTACCTACTTAATTAAACTATATTATAATAAATAAAAACAAAATCATACATTAAATATATATGACGGATCCGGTCAATAGCATGGAATCATGTGGTCAATAGTACGGACTCATGTGGTCAATAGTACGGACTCATGACGCAGAAAACGGAAGTGGGAGTGCGCCACCTGGTGGGGCGTGCTGACAGAGTCTCGACGGCACGACTCGGGCGGAGTGGCGGGCAGTCTTGGCCCAACCGCCGAGGAGTGAACACGTCTTGAAACTGTCTCCACATTTCGTTTATAGAAAGTGTTGTTTACGTTTGAAAATAAAGTGAGTTTAAAATAACCTTTGAAATAATAATGTGAATTACCTCAACTGCCTACATTGTAATACCTCTCTGATTTCAAATAAAATTATAAGTGATGTGCAAAACTGAAGTGGAATAAATACAGTGGAGTAAATGTGAACCCTTTCTTTAATTTATCTGTACGAATACGATCTAATGCTGATATCACCACCCTGATGGCAAAGATCTTGATCTGATACACCACTTTCCTTGACGACATATATATTCCAAATCGCTGCCAATTGGGAGTGTTAATAGGAGGCAGGCGGCGTTACCTCTTTGTGTTGCTAAGCTGAAACGCATATTACTTGTTTGATACTACCGAATGCGGCGACCGAATTCAGTTTGACTGGGTTGACGAAATTGGGTTATAGATTTCGACATCTGTCTACCAACATAGGTGCTGTAGTATACTTTTGCACATCGCGTAACACACTGTTTTGCAACCAAATAATGTAAATGTTTCCAGGTGTTGAGCTCCAAACTGTTTTCAACTGTTGACAACAGTTTCAAACTGTTTCCAATGTTCCCTGACCGATCTCCGCAGTCGAAAACTTTTGTATTTGCTTTCTTCCGAGCCTTCTTATGAGGCCCTTCGAGAGACACCACGTCTGCTGCGTAAGTGCGTATTACTGGCAAGTGGCAACACATATTGGTCAAGTACTTTCGTCTTGAGATACTGCGGTACTTTGGACGAGAAGATATTCCGTATTTCCCGAACGCTGCCCAGCCGAGCTGGATTCGTCATCGCGATTGACCTTTTTCTTAAAGTTACATCTGTCTAACTGAACCGTTGTCTCAGTTATTCGTATGATATTCGTCAACAACATCAAGATTGCAGCCCCAACCGCTACTGGGGCGGGTGTAAGCTTCGTCTTGTTCATGTTCATTTATAGACCCATTTGTTGGGAGACCCTACTGCAAACCAATTGTATACGCACCATCATTTCGATCATGAGAAGAGTTTCGCTTTTCCCGGTGTTTGTAACTATTGCTAACAGTTTCCTGTTGTTTTTTATTGTATCCAGATTACTATTGAGAAAAGTTTAGAACTGTTTCTAATATTCCAAGACAGATAGCCGAAGTCGAAAAATTTAATATTTCTTTATGATTATTGCACATAGACTTTTGTATTTGTTTATATAATGTTTACAAATATTTATAAAAGTTTCTAACTCTCCCATAACACCGGATCTTTCTGACTTTAAACACCGGTGTGGGAGCACTTTTGAACACACAAATAGGTACGAAACTTACACTATGTAGATACGAGTATAACTAGTACCTCAATTTCAGTTTTCAATGTAGAGATATCATTGTCTTATTAATATTAACAAATAGGTAGTGCACTTATTGATCAGTCTTTGTTATCGTCAGTAGGCGCTGTGGTAAATGTAATTTGTACGTGATTGTCCTAGATGTTAAGGATACGTTTTATTGGGGTATAAATTTGAGGTTAGTCCAGCAGCATGTGGGTTAACGACTCATTTATGGCACGCGGGACAGTGTGGGGGTTAATAATGCACTTGATTGATGTGCTTGTACGTGTAGTAGCTAAGTAATTGGCTAAGACAAAGTGTATAAACATTATAATAAAAGTTAAGGTTAAACACCATGCACTAGTGGATATTTCCTCGGTGAACAGGGTCACTTTACAATGGATTAAAGGTCATAGCAACTCAATGGACAACGACGCCGCCGATGAGCTGGCAAGGAGGGGATCAGGGACGAGGATTGCCGGTCCTGCCCCTTTTCTACCAGTTTCCTTCAATACGCTCGTGGGTGAGCAAACTTATAAACGACCAGCATAACAGGCGCTGGGAAAGCACACCCGGATGTAGGCAGTCCAAGTTAGTGGTGAGCGAACGGTCACCGAGGTTAACGAACAGACTGCTTCAATAGGTTAAACTACGGAGCAGTGAGGAATGACTCCGAAAGGGTCGTGTGGAGCCACTGGATGCGAGTCGGTTTAGGTCGGTCGCTGTGGAATCCAGGTCCAGCAGTAGTCATCTTGCGGCTGAGAGAATAATGAAAGTGAGCAACGATTGTTTACCTACGTACTTTCAGAGGCCAAAGGTTATATTTCCAGTACTTTTACGAAAAATTTACAGTTGCAATACAATCATGTTATTATTTACAGTGCTCTTTTAATTGACCTGTGCCATACAGATTTATTGTAGCGATTTTGTGTTTATTACTTGATAATATTTATTTTCCGTATGACTAGATATTGAGGTTCACATTTCTCCACTTGCTACGGTCCTGACTAAACTCCTAACAGTGTGTTGTTATCTAACCAATCTAATCCATCCTCGAATCGCTTTAAATCTCAGCCTATAGTATCGTTAAAGGAGACATTATTTTGGGCAGATCATAACAATGCCGTAACTATTTGACAGCATATTTGGCACGTCAGTGTTTCTTGACCAGGGGTGTAAACGTTCAGTTTTAGTGGGTCATAAAGATACACCAGCGCGCTACGGGTTTACGAGGCCCCGTGGAGACACGTGAGACACTGCAGGGTTAATGAAACACTTGCAGGTTACCGCTTTATGGTTAATTTTTAGCCAGTTCCCCCGAGATTTACGGCAAAGTGGATAGGAGAGGTGTTAACATTGTTGATGATCAGACTGGAGCGTGGGGATTGTACTAAATTAATACGAAGCCGTAGTTTGCTTTTGAATCGAAAGTTTATCTAGTTTAAGTTTTACTTGCATCGTCGGAGAGAAGCTGCAGGACATATTAAATTTGGGTTGCATGTAAATAATGGGGCGCTTAAGGAGAATATGGAAAGGAATGTTAACAAAACGAAAGTTATGGTGATGGAAAGACAGGAGGATGTTACTTCGAGAGACTTGATCTAGTTAAAGACTTTATTTGTGTATCTGGGAATTATGATAACGAGGGATGGGAAGTGTGACGGGGATATTAACAAGTGCCGTAATGTAACAGAACCAACAGCGACATAGTTAGATACGTAGTTGAGCACTATATTCCTATGCTTCATGACATCATACAAATATACACATACATATAAGTATAAATACTAGCTTATATTACTCCTAAATTTCATCAAAATCCGTTCAGTAGTTTTTGCGTGAAGAAGTAACAACCATCCTTAAAATCTATTGCATTTATAATATTAGTAAGACTTTCCTACAAATGCGAGAAAGTGATTGCAGATTTTGATATAGGTAGCTGAGGCACCTATAATGCTGTTTAATCATAGACCACTTCCGCCCAGTCTCCTTTATTTTAAAATAGTAACAGGTAAATGAGCAAGCAGGTCACTTGATCAATTATTTACCTTAATATTCCCGGTTATTTGTATGACCTATTTTAGAATAAGTTCTAAAATGAAATTTTATTGTTATAGCAAGGTTTTATCCGCGATCTATTTTAACTAGAGACCATCAGTGGTCATTTTGGGTTCGGATAATTATCTGCAAGCTATACGTAGAATGCGTAATTGTTTGGCCAGCGTAACTTCAGTCTAACCAGCTGTAAATATTTGTTTATCCTGGTTTAAAGGTTAGTCTATAATTCTTTTCTCCGTCCCTTCTTTATTGTTAGCGTGGAAAACACGCTCATCCTTTTTCTTATGTGGAGCGTGACTCGCTACTATAAGCGGGTATGGGAAAGTATAGTGAGGTACGAGATTGACCTGACTGACCTAAAGTCGTTCACGGATTGCCACCGTGAGTTGATTCATACCGTTTAATGAGCACGGGAGACCTTCATCGGAAGGAGGTTGCCATCTGGCACTTGAATGGAACCATGCGGAAAAAAACAATTCTCCTGGCGGAGACTGAAACGTACCAGGTATGTTATGTGGTTGTTGGCCAGTGTGACACGCCTATATATAGTTCATAGTCTTTAGACCCGACCGCTACGCAAATTCCCCGCGTGTCTTGTCACTGTCCAATGTCACTTTGACGCCTTTGTTTGACTTACCGGATCAACGCGCCACCGCGCACCTGCGTTAACGTTATTCCCGAGGGGCCAAACCTTTTCTATGAAATTATAAAAACACAGTGAAAATGGTGAAACGGTAAAATCGTGCGATCACATCTAACTTTATTTTAAACGCAATCTGCGTCTCTGCTATAATTTTAAACAATGCGCCGGCCGATACAATGCGGAGCCGGCTTAACCGCGGCTCCACTTGTATTCGCTAACTTTAATTATATTTATTGTATTGTTGCCGAGTTAAATTGCATTCAAGGTGGAACAAAACGTTACAGCGTATACAAATTGTGTGGTAGCGTAACTGTGAGGACATGGCAGTTTTTTATTTTTAAATACTTAAGAATTCGAGAATTTTCCTCAAGACTGTACATATCTTAAATAACATACCTAACTAAAATAATTAGCAGGTAAAAATATTGTCTTCAACATTACAAATTAATTCAAAATTCGATCAGTAGTTTTGCATGAAAAAGTAACAAACATTCATCCAGAAACTTTCGCAATTATACGATATACAAAATTATCACAGATAAGATTATAACTTAAATGTATTAACATAAGAGATGTATGTAATAAATAAATAATTATTACCTATGTTGCTGATGTCCATGGGCATAAAAAATAAAATCTTTATTTAGATAAAATAGGTACCGCATATTTAATCAACAACACCACAACATTACAAAAATATAAAAAGCCAGAAAACATAGTAAAATTAATAATCATCCATTTAGCCTTACGATATAAGTAACCGTTGAAGCCACACGTTTTAAACGCCTGCTGTCCCACCTTGTAGTTCCGAGTATTGTTAGCGACATAACTCGTATATTTGTAACGAGAATTCGCGCGAATGGCTGCATTGTGACGGATGGAGTTTGAACTCGGTGCCACAGCTAGGCGGCTTTGTTTAGCTACCTACTGGTAACAATGCTTTCATACACATATTATAATAATATGTAGGTACCAGCTTCCGCCCGCGACTTTGTCCACGTTGACTTCAATAAATTGTAATCTATGTTTTCACAAGTTTAAACAGTATGAAAGCGTAGTAGAGAAAGGCCGTTTGAATTTTTAAGTATTGACAATGGGCTTTGTTAGGAACAATAAGGATCGTGTTGCCGCACATCACGACAACACCGCATAATATTCAAAATGTCTCCAACCACAGCTCCTGTAGATTACATGATATTTAACCATTCACAACGTGTAAAGTTTGCCCTACCAATCTATCAATATATTCGATTTCAATCCTTTATTTTCTAACAGCCTTTTTCTGTATACCTTATACTTATTAATATTTCTTAAAAATGTACGAAAGTTGAAAAGTCATCGTCTGTCTTGTCTGTATCTTGGGAGTACCAAGAAACGCAACGCTCATTAAAATCAATGAAAAATAAAAATGTTCAATCTCTTACGGTGAGGGAAAACATCGTGATGAAACCTGCACATTCAGGCGACTGAGTGTGTAACCATGGTCCAATTTGGTCAGGTTCCCCAGGTAGCAGGGTCACGGAGGTTAGGTGGCAGTCGCTCCACTGTAATTACCTGATCAGCCAAATCCTGGACCATGGTCAAGGCGGACCTCGGGCCCACGTGCACGAGAGCACAACCGGGACATTAACGCCATGATGATTATTATAATATTTCCTTTTACAAAATGTAAGTAAGTATATAGGTTATATAAAACAATTATATCTATAGGTCGACAACTTAACTGGTATATCGCCTGCGGAAAGAGAGGTAAGTAGAAGGGTCACTCGATGACGTTCCTCGGAAAAATAATGCGCACGAGATTATGCCTGAACTTGTTCCAAGATATTGTATCCCGAAACGAGGAACCTAATGTTTGCCAATGCAACATGTCTAAATCTCGATTTTTAATTCGGTGCAAAAAAAGTAAAGATTTGTTTCTATAAGCATATAAGGTTCTTTAGACAAAGGTTGCCTGGTAATTATCGCCTGCGCTTGTGTGGCCGCCTTTGCCCATAGCTAGTTATGGTTTTTTGCCGGAACTTTTTAATGTAATTATTCTTGTGTGAGCAATAAATAATTTATCTATCTATCTATCTAAGCAGTGCCTGTTGTGTCATATAAGTATGTGTGTCTGTAACATAAAGTGACTTAACCGAATTTTTTATTGAATTGAGATATTTCACTGCTGGGCCTCCCCCAGAGATGTCCACAAAGGCCGGTCCTGTGCCGTTCGCATCTAGCTGATACCCGCGACCATTCGTCCAGGTACCGGCGACCAGGTCGTCGGTTCATCTTGCTAGAGAGAGGCGTACCTATTGAATCCTTTTGAAAACCTACACCTTTCGGGTGGGTGGACAGCACAATTGCGACGTAATGATGTGCTTGAGCATGAAAGGGATCTTGTATCTAGGATAAAATTTAGACTTATTTTTTTGCGAACTGTTTTGAGCCTCCATCTTAGGATTTATCTTCGGCAAATTAACCTCTCGTGCGTTATTCCGAGCGTTCGTAACAAAATATCCAACCGCGCTGTATGGAATCCGCGAGCGTACTGAGCAGTGTTACCAGCATTAGTTTCCAAAAAAGTACGTCCGGGCTCCTTAAATAGCACGAAAATGGGAAAAGGTACAAGGTTAAATTTTGTAGCCAATAAAACGGCGTTATTTTGACAAGACAAGACCTTATTTACTCGCCGGTGGTGCAAGTGAGCAAAATCACGTCAAAATCAACCCTTCCTTCCATTATTTTACGGTATTTTGCGGACATGAAAGGCAAAGTGACCACCCCTCAGCTAAATTTAGCATTTTGTAAAAACGTACTAAATAGTACGATCTGGAGCAAAGTACGCCAAAGGTACGACAGTCGGCCAAATATACGTAAATCGTACCAAAAGGTACGATCTGGCAACGCTGGTACTGAGAAACGTTACTTGAGCTCCCTGCCCCGCGCCCCCGCGCTTAGTCCTGAAAAGTCACATGACGTCACCTACTCTGCCCCCCACCACCGCGCAGGCGATATACCAGTTAAGTTGTCGACCAATAACTCAATTATGAAACGTATTTAAATTTTTAAAATACTCTATATGCTTAGGTAATTGTGCTATAAAACTTTATCCTAATATTAATAAATAATGGTGTTATGTTGTATACATTTTTCAGTATAAACTTCTATTCAACTCAACAGACGTTTCATACATTTTGTACTAAGCACGATATTCTGAAACATTACTTCAATAGACGTTTCCTATAATTTTATTTTAATCTACCTTATTTGTTTGTTTGTTTACTGTTGTTCAACTTTCAATTTTCAAAATATAGTAGGTCGTAACTTTTTTATGTATATTATTGGCTTCTATTTACGAAATTCCACTGTGTTACTTTCCACTTACATTTTTTTTTTTAAATTTCCACCCTTGTCTAAACATAGTAATACAATAAAGTGGTTAGTGGCAGTGATCGGCAGTGCTGCTGTCTGAAGTTTCACTGTGACTGTTAGGAAATGTGTAGTACCTATCGTTTAAAAGGCATCATCAGACGCGCGGCGCCTCAGGCGGCCGAATTAGCCGGAAACAAATATTTAATAGTGCTCTGAAATTCGCAGAGCACTGTTTGTCGAGGTGGATGCAATTGAAAGCTGCCACTCCGGTGTGATTTTAGCCTAAACGATATTTACTATACCAATCTTGTCTTGAATATCCAGGTAATGCTCTAACGCGAAAGCCCGGGGTCAGCCTTGACCATGGTCTAGAATTCTGCAGATCAGGTAACAGTAGAGCGACTGCCATCTGCACCTCCGTGACTCTGTTAACAGGGGAATCTGAATAGATTGGATCATGGTTACGCTATGTCGCCTAATGAAAGTGCAGGTTCCATCACGACGTTTTCCCTCACCGTAAGAGCATCGCTTAGTGTCAAACTAATCCAGTGCGGATTGATAACCGTCTCAAAATTTATTTGAGGTATATGAGTCTACATGAGTCCATAACTACTATTTCTTCACTACACCTTGATTACAGCTGAGCAGGTGTATGCACAGCTTCATCCACAGAACGCAGTATAAGATCTCTATATTAGATTCATTGAAATCTTTGCTACTCTTAGTACTCTTTAGGTACGACACTCTAGAAGAAATTAGCTTTTGCCTGCCATTTGCTACATAGACTCCGAGAAAGACCACCCAATGATTCTATATTTTCTTTTTAAATATATACTGACACTTTTTCTATTACGATACACTACGAGGTACTTTAAATTATATACACTGCTTTTCGAAAATAATGGGCACACGGTCAAATTACATATAATCGAGACAATTTGGTGATTTTGAATTTCACCTTGTATTTTCTGGGTGCGACCCCATTATGCATATCTAGAGCATGGATTTAAGACGGTCTAGAGTTCCTGAGGTACCTAACTGATCCAAAAGACCGTTTACTCCACAGCGGGAAAGTTTGCGTCGAAATTTCGTTGTCATACTGACTCTCCTCAATTATGTTCATTAGTTGAACACTAACCGATAGAGTAGTTTATTTCTTCTAGTGAAAACTAGTGCATGTAATACCTACCAGTGTAACCGCCGCTATTCAATCTCAAGAACAGCCGCAGATTAAGATTTAATCAAGTCTGTGACTAGCTGAGCTCCGGGAAAAAGGGGATTAACCAGAACTGGATGCACTTGGTGCGGGTTTTAATTATACCACTTTATTTCAACCTTTGTTCTGGAAATTGGCTGCGAGACGACCTATCAAATGCGAGATGAGAATGTTAATTCAATTTATACAGTGTAACGTAAATTATGTTCCTAGATGAAACATGATTAAGATGTCATTCTCTTGAATAAACTTTAATAAAGTAGCAACTTTATTATGTCTCATCATCATCATCATCATATCAGCCAGAAGACGCCCACTGCTGGGCATAGGCCCTCCCCAGAAATCTCCACCAAGGCCGGTAATGTGCTTTCCGCTTTTAGCTGGTACCTGCGATCCTTACCAGGTCGTCAGTCCACCTTGTGGAAGGCCTACCCACGCTGCGTCTTCCGACACGTGGTCGCCACTCGAGAACTTTACTGCCCCATCGGCCATCTGTTCTTCGAGCTATGTGCCCTGCCCACTGCCACTTCAGTCTGGCAATCCTTAGAGCTATGTCGGTGACCTTGGTTTTCTTGCGGATCTCCTCATTTCTGATTCGATCGCGCAAAGAGACTCCGGGCATAGCTCTTTCCATTGTCCTTTGTGTAACAGTGAGCTTTCTTATAAGGCCCACAGTGAGCGGCCACGTTTCAGTTCCGTAAGTCATCACTGGCAACACACATTTGTCAAAGACCTTGGTCTTGAGACATTGCGGTAATTGGGACGAAAATATATAGCGTAGCTTCCCGAATGCCCAATGCCCAACCGAGTTGTATTCGTCGATTGTCCTCTTTCTCGAAGTAGGACCTACCTAACTGGACTATTTGTCCTAGGTATGTATAGTCGTCAACAACTTCAAGTGGAATGCCTCCAACTGTCACTGGAGTAGGCACGACATGGACATTCGACATAATTTTCGTCTTGTCCATGTTCATTTTTTTTATTATCTCTGTCTCCAATTAAAAGGCAATTATTAGTTTTTACATATTACCTACTGTTAGTTTTGCTAGTGACGTCACTTTTTATCATCAAGAACAAATCGCGTACAATGCATGACTACCTTAAGAATCATATTCCTTTGCACTTTAATTTGGTAATGCATTTGTCGATATATAAACTAAACTGAAACACTTTTATCTTTTTTCTAATTACAGTGGTATCTTTTACTTCAATCTGGGACGTAACCACAGAGGGTTATTTAGAGGCAAAAACAGATAAGATCCATTTATGTGGTCTGTCCTAGGTGGACAGTACAGTCCTCTTTCATCGCATTTCGTGACAGATGTACCTACTAGTGTAAGGTAGTAGAGCTGTCACTTTTCGATACACCCTCAATAAAATAAAATAACACATACTCGTATTTTCTTTTGTAGGTACTATTATAACCACTGTCATATAGCATGTACTGATAATTAAAAAGTTGTAAGCCAGTTTCAGATTCATTACAACTACGACTTTAACGTCTGTCTATTCTAATTAAAACTGACTTGTGAGGAGATTTTCACCTCGCCTACCTACGCAGCAATTTTTGGGCTAATGAGACAATTAACTCAAATTGTATCGCCGGGCCGGACAGAAATGTCTCTTTTACGGTGAAGGGTGCCTTTTATTAGGTCTTAGGAGATCTCCCTAATAAAATTAACTTGTCCTACAAAAGTTTTCTTATTAGCAACTTGAGTCAATGGCGCTTCCGCGTTTATGGGAATTGACGAATCCCCTGCCCGGACGTGTAATCGCCATTTTAGTAGGTGGATTGAGGAATAATTTGGCATTCATTATATGTTTTTACATTTTAATGAGGTATTCGTTTTCTGAATTCACGGGGAGTGCTGAGCTCGTTGCGTCGCTGAAGTTTTACTGGTACGAAAGCACTCTCAAAGTACGAAAAAGTCACCCATTTTCGGTTTAAAATAAATACAGTTTATTTTCTGATTTTTAATTCCTAATTCTCTAAAATATTACTTGATAACGTCAATACGTGGCAGTAAACGCGCTTTTTTCCAAGCGGACCTTCTACTGGGGAGGCCCGTTTTTCAGTTTATGCTAGAGGTATGTATCCATACGAGTGACATTCCGTAAATTCAGTTAGAATACAGCGAATCTTGGTCAACGAAGTCAGAAGCATTATTATTGGTCGTAAGATGTTTAGGAACTTATATTTGTATTTATGTACCTACTAAAGTAATATTCTTCACTAGGCTTTTACATTTTTGGTGCGTTGATGAAATTTCTAAATCCCGGTCCCTTACCAACATAAAGGCTTGATCAAAGGACTTCAAGCGAATATAAAAGCCGTTTAAAAGGAGATGAAGTTTCGTGAAATTCCGCGGCGCAAACTCAATCTTCGACCGCTCGCTCGGCGCCCATAGATTCTGATTAAAAATTAATTAACACAGTTATTCTCCATAAAAGGCTGCGTTTGAAGTCTTTGCAATTGTTGTAAATTTTCAAAAATTACGTTGTTAAAGGTAAAATTGGAATATTGGAAACGTTTATTGTGCGTTTGTTTTGTTAAGTATCTGGCGGGCATCGGCAGTGCAAAGCCGTTATTGCTTCGGCGAGTTCGCGGGCGGCGTTGTTTTCTAAATGTTCACTAAAGCTTTAGCTTCCTTAAAGATTTCAATAAAACAGTAAATACGTCTGGTATAGAAAAAATAAGAAGTCGTCGATTGGCAACCAGGAACCAGAAAAAGCATCCGATGATCCAGCGACAGTCGCGCGAAGATACGATTATGGATTGTAACCAATGTTTGGGGTAAATGATAACGAGCATCCGATCGAAAGAGGACGACTAAATAAGATAGAAAACAAACACGTGTAAAGTATAACTTTTAACAATAAAGTCTCAATTTTCGCAGATTTTCCCAAGGCAATCAACTCGGCTCAATATAAAATATAATTAACGCATGCCGCCCATTAAGTGTCAAATTGAAAGCGATCGCGCCTCCGAGAAGCGCTGGGTAACGATCCAATCTTCATAAACGGCGTCTATGTTATTCAGAAAATATTACATTACCCCTCTAGCCAGACGGATATCACAGGAGATATGTAGGTAGAAGCTGGGTATGAAGATAAGAAGAATAGACTTTCTTCGGAATATCAGGAAAATTATTCCATACGGGTATAATACTTATTCGAACGATAGATTGATGATATAGATTGTAAGCGCACCGTGGGATATTCTATTCACATCATCGTGTATAGGAAAAATTTTACTTCGTAGCTATAGTAGAGGTTTATTAGACGCACAAGACGTTGGTCTGCCCGTATATAACCCAGCATTCAACATTTTTTTTTTGCTTTGTTCTTTTCATAGCAATATTAAGTACTTACTTATAGAAGTAAAAAAACCGGTCTGCCTTACATCCTCTTGACAGTTTCGCTAGTCATCCACATTAAAGTCACTCATAGTGAGTTACTTTTTGGGTCGCTAAAAAAATATTTTTTACTATACCTAACGTGCCAGGTTGTGCACGGGTAGACTAATGTCTTGTGGGTTTCCTAAACCTCTAC
This sequence comes from Blastobasis adustella, assembly GCA_907269095.1. Lineage (NCBI taxonomy): Eukaryota > Metazoa > Arthropoda > Insecta > Lepidoptera > Blastobasidae > Blastobasis > Blastobasis adustella. Next base: position 13,110,490 of record OU026125.1, read on the forward strand.
TATCGCTACAATGTGGAATTTTTCTTGTATTCGATGACATAGGATAACCTACGGTGCCCTTAAAGTCTAATACGTTTTATAAATATACCTAGATAGTACTCGTACATAAATATATAATAAAAAAGAAAAATTTAACCCATAGTCGAGAATTTGAAAGATAATATTACTAGACAGAATAATAAAGGCTTTCCAGTTTTGAAGGTCATAACTAGTGAGCAATGGTGGTGGATCGGTACCTGCAAGTGGAAGGGGTTGCCCATTAGCTTTCACATCTTTTTTTATGTCACACGGTAGGCAAACAGGCAAGCGGGCGATATGATGGAAAGTGGTCACCGCTGCCTGTAGACATTAGCAACACCAGGGGTATCGCCAATGCGTTGCCTCCCTCTTTAACACTTGCTCCGGCAGCATAAAGGCAAATGCCCCTCCCCTACCAAAGTCATGGTTCCCAAATCATCCAAATCCCCACCCCGCATGGAGCACTGGAAACCTTACTCACGGGCAGGAACACAATACTATTTATTTATTTAACAGTTTGTTGTGCACAATAACAGGTATACAATATTGACAACAGGTACAGCTTATTTCCTAAGAAATATCTTACAGCAGACCTACGGAAGAGACAGGGCTAAATCAGAAAGGCAGACAAAGAGAAAGGCAATACTATTTAAAATAGTATTGTTTGGCAGCGGTATCTGTTAACAATTTGATATTACTAAGAAAGCAATACTTATGATGAAATTTGATGTATGATGGTAGGATCCGTAGTTGCTTAGGGTTTCGAAGATGGAGTAGGACCCGTAAACCTGTATTATACTCCTAATCACAGCCGTGTGAAACATATACTTCGATAAGTACCTACTCTAGCCTACTTACGCAACTGCGTGACGTGTATCCAGTCGTCTATATTGATACGAGTAATTTCCAAAGTAGCGTTGATCTTTCCTCCGAGACTACTTTGGCAAAGTATGAAATCTTTGCTCAAGTTAAAAGCAGCCTCTTTTCGGATTACGGGGGCGTATTAAGAAATTGTTATGTTGATTTGAAGTTGTTAGTATAACGTCGGTTACGGCTTTGGAACGCAATGCGTTACCTGCGGGTGTGTTCCTAGACAGGCATGCTCCATCATCGGCCGCATCGTCACTTACCACCAGGAGAGATGGCTGTCAAATGCCTGGCTAGTCTAATTATATAAAAAAAGAAAAAATCTTTCGGAGCTGATACTGAAAACAGTTGTTGGTTTTATGGTTTTGTTTAAATAATTATGCATTATCTCCATGTATAGATTCGGGGCCTTGTGGTTCCTGGTAGACTACAATACACCTAACTGGCATAAAATTTTGATGCCCAATGTAAGTACTTTGTTGGAGACAAGTAAAGACCTCTGTAGACAAGTTTCTAAAGGTGCACCAGCGTTTCATCATTGTGCGATTGATCCTCCATAGGCCTTGGCTTTCCTCTGACACACCCGAATACACCGGACTCACCATACTGCCTAAGTACGTCCCTGTAACTTCAGCGAGGGTCTTTAATGTCTTCACACGAGGGGAATCAGGAAAGACTTTTAATACAAAGTTATCTTTGGATGAGGGAGTCAAGGAAGATATTATGTAAAGGAGATATGTATCTAAGATATATCGCGGAAAAGAAAATTTTAATACAGAAAACATGAGAGCTACTTCTATTTCACATCTATGGAGACGAATACACCAAAAACTAAACTTTTTATTTATCTGAACAAATTTTTTAGGATTTATTTTATTTTATTTGTCCAATATTTTCGTCAATCACTCAGTGATTTCATCAGTCTTGGAACGTCCTAGCTTTTTTTCTAATCTGTGGTACTGGGTCATCAGGATCATATTCATAGCCATCTATTATATATATACCTTTATCTACACTCATAGCGTAATGTTCCAATTACATATTCGAAAACAGTTGTTTAAGGATACACTTTTTTCACGCCATTTTATAAAATTTTAAAAAATTACTTTTCGATACAGCATTTCCCATACTATTTTCATTACAGCTGTATAGAAAAATAACTTTTTAATCATTATGAAACACTTTTCTTTTTAAAATTTTTGTCGGGCGCCGGGACACGGCTAAATGTAGGCTGAATACCTAAATGTCTTCAAATAATTCAAAATTCCTGTTTATATTTGTGATCAGTTCATAGTCTGTGGTTGTGATTGTGTAGGTACATTTGGAATTATATTCCCGCTAAACAAAATATTTTATCTTATTGTTGTAATTTGTGTTTGTGAATGTTTATTCTTGTTTGAAGCAAATAAATAGATAAATGTGAAAGTAGTGAAGTGGATTTCCCGCCGCTTGATATTCTCGACGCGTAGATACAATAGAACTGACTCGCAGTTACTTCCAGCAAAGTTGAAAAAATTTTAGGTACGAAATTTTAACATGAAAATATGAGTGAAGATAAAGTAGTGTATGCAACTGCATATAATTAGGTATTATATATTAATACCCCCTTTTATATGACAGTTGCATAAACTACTATTATAAAATACAAGTCAATAATTTTACGCTACACCATACATTCCGAAAGATCGATATGAATTATCCCATAAAGTTCTTTTTTGCTATCTATTCTTTTTAGGTACCTATTTTGACAGGGCACGGTGCGAGTGTCTTGATCTGGCCGACATAGTGTCATTGTAACAAAAATAATAATCAGACGACAAAATAAAATTATATTGGTTTACATGGTTATATGACATGGTTTTTGTCATAATTTTATGACATTAATAACGAACAGGATAAGTACCATTAATAAAGTCTATATTTTACCTACCTCAGGTCGCGAATGTATCAGCTGCCCCTAGTAGGTTCATGTTCATATATCTCGGTTTCATAATCCAGTAGTCTGGGTTTGAAAAGCGAATGCGAGCGCTCCTCGGTTCGCCCATCGTCTCGCCGCTGGCGTTACTCCAATAAACTCTGATTAAAATTTAATCAAGCATATCACAGCTTAGTCCGCGTTTTTGTTAACAAGCTCTCGGATGCAGGTTGCTGGGTTTAGTAGGGAGTGGATTGGCTTATTTGGTACTTCGTATTGAAGAACAGAGTAAATTTTTTAGTTTAGTAATTTTACTTGTCTGCACAATCTAGTAGTCATAAGTAGACTGAAAAAACGATATTAGTCTTTTGCAGTACGCTTACTGCAAAAAACTCACGTCTTCAAGTGCCAGAATGAGACCCTTCGTGGTGGTTTAGAATACGCAGGGTTGCAAGGGTTATATAGGGCATGTCTTTGTCGTAATTTTTGGCATATTTTAAATCGAGTACCAATATAAGACTTGGCACATTCGATTATGTTCATCAAATAGCACACAAAAATATGAGGTATAATTGTTAAAAAATGCTGAGCAGAACACTTTGCTGCTTATTAAAAACTGATCTGCTTCTTAAAACATTAGTCGGCTTGAACCATACGACCGACATCCGTGAGTAAACTTGGAGCTGTATAGTACTGTGCCGACCGGACACCACATGGTCGCTCACAATATTACAGACACGCATACGATATTGCATTTACGTGCACGATTGAAGCACGGAAATTAATATTAGCTAGCTATACTGTAGCCTAAAATGTCTATGTCGATTTTGACTAACACTCTCTGCCTTACAATCTGATTATCAAAACCTCTACTAACGCGTTTTTCGACGAGTAAAGCCGAGATTTTAACACAAATTACAAGATAGTTCGGGAATCTTCAACTCCGTGGCGTGCTGGACTGTATTTAAGTAGATCAATTTATAGGGTAGGTAGTTGCCGAAGTATTACAAAAGAAAATTTAAAAGAATACTAAGCAGTACATAATTTTCATCCCCCGCCCCAGTCTGTACAAAACATAAAATCTCTAGGGTATTTCATGAAATACTAGATATCTGGATTCCATGCCGATATTATGTATTTCTGACCAAAGTACAGATAATTCGCTTTGATTCCTTATGACATTTCATAGCTTTAACGCGTGATGAGCTTTTGACAATTTTATATGAAACGTGAGATGATATTTACGACGTGTTTGATTTTTGCCGAGGCAGAAACCAAATGTTAAATGTTACTCGTGGATAGTCCGTTAGTGGTATGAAAATTCATGCACTCACTAGATTAATAGTGTTACATTTTATTTTGTGAGCGAGTATTTTACTACGATCCTAGCTACTCCTTCACTAGATAATTCAGTGAAAAGGATATAAAACTTAAGTAAGACAGACAAAGTACCCAATTACACAAGGTATCTCGCAGGTTGAGTAGCAGGGTTAATCTTATCCCATATTAAACTTGGCACAGTGCTTCTTTGCCCGCAGCGAGGTGTAGTCAGCAGCAAATCAAGTTGCAACGCTGTAGGGGAATTTCACTCGTGTAACTATCGGCATAAAGGCTTCAATGTGACTTTTTCAACTATTGTACAAAGTAGGTCGCCGTCCGAAAGGACTTAATGACCCGTAAATGCTCTTGCGGCACTAATCGGGGACAAGCGTGTAAGAGGTATGACGGACTGTACTTATGGTATGGTCCCTTTCAAAAAGAACCTTTACGAGTATGAATAGAATATTTTCCGAGATATTTTCTATAATATTTATCACTCACTCGACAGGTTTCCTTTGAGGTTTTGTTGAGGTCTTTTGATGAACTGCCTAGTAATTTCGGTAGATTTTATTCTCTCAATATTAATATGTTGTAATAAGTCATAGTACGGTCAGAGTTTAATTTACTCTGACTGACCGTACGCTGACATATTTCGAGTAAGTTTCGATGCTTGTCCTTTTCACGCTACAGACAACGGAAATGACCGAATCATTATCATCAACAGCTTATAACAGTCCCCTGTTGGGCTTGAGCCTCATCCTTATACTCGGCATTTCCCTAAACAGGCGGGTTTGAGATCGCAGTATGGATCGTCCTAACAGAAAATGCATATTTTCAGGTTAGGTTAGGTATATGGTGGTCAGGTATATGTTTCTATGAGAATAATCACCTTTTACGACACCCATAAAGAAATGGGTTTAGTGCTATATTCTACTCGTCCGTTGAATACTCATTATACCTAGCTTGTAGGAAGATAAGAAAAATGCCACAGGGCGTTTCGCTCCGGAGATTGTTCAACTAGTATCATGGTCTCTATTTAGAAGATATATGAGTAAAATTAAGTGGTTAAGTAATTAAGTTATTCTTCTGACGTGTCCATTACAAAGTTAATCAAACTAATTGGCTTTGTATTTATTTGACTTATACGAAATGTTTCATTGGGCCTGGCTTCGGAAGTTATTATTTTTACTGATAACAATCTTGTTGTTGCGCAGTTCTCGACCAAATTAATAAGCAGCAATAAATCGAGCTCCTGGTTTAAACATAAATAAGTTTTGTTTACGGAGCTGTTCCAGTTAGTGGAACTACCCCGCAATTAATGCGATGTAAATACTCTTAGTTGATTACCTACTTTCCGTTTTGTAGAGGCCGAAGATCTTGATGATCTTAAACAAAATATTATAAAAGAGTTTGTAAAGTTTGTGATAATGTGGGTGGTTTGTTAAAAAAGAGTGGTGACAGATGGAAACTGTTTTTTATTGTCAACCAACACTACAGTCTGTTTCAACATTAAATACCTTTGTATTATGCTGTCAGTACAGCGCCACAAACTGGAACTAAGTGTTGCCATTTTGAAATGTCATTTTGCTAGCAACTACTGTGCCGAGCGCCGCCGTCATCGGGTTTGTCAACATAATGGAACAGGTATTTAATACGGTGGCAAAACTCTTTTTTGTATTCTCCGAAACTTATGAACCAGAAAGTTATGGTAGTTTTAGCAGGATACCTACTTTATATTCCGGAAAAATAACAGAATTCTTTCAAGATGGTAGTGAATACCACAACAGAGTTTCGAACTGCAGACTGGAAACCGCGGGGGATCGCTATGTCTTCAAGAAAATAAGAGTCAATGGAGAATGGTACATAATTCTTTTGTCCTAATTCTTACAAATGCAAAAGTTTATAAGGATGGATGGATGGATGTTTATTCGAATGATTTTTACTTAAAGTATAGCAAATCAAAACAATTCGTTATGTTGGTTTGCTATTTGAAAGTTTTAAAATAATTAGACGGTGATCAGGTAATTGCAGTGGAGCGACTACCATCTGACCTCCGTGACCCTGCTACCAGGGGAACATGACCAGATTGTATCATGGTCACAAATTCAGTTGCCTGAATTTGCAGGGTTCATCACGATGTTTTCCCTCATCGTAAGAGCATTAGAATTCAACTAATGTACATGACTCAGAAAAGAGTCATTGGTACATGGCCGCAGCGTGGTTCGAACCCGGTACCTCTCGCTTACGAGTCGGATACTCAACCGCTCGGCCACCGACGCACCGATGATAAGAGTCTATGATGTCACCATTTTCCATGCATAGACGTAAAACATTCAAGAAATTCCATTTTTTTTTGACCTTTACTAAAATAATATTATAGGTGGGTTTAGCAAGTACACAGAACTACAAGTCCGCTGGGCGAGCATTCATTTGGAAACCGTATGTAACCTAATTCCCTTGTACAGCGTAAAGCGCGTTAATAATTCAGCCAACGTCCTCACCTGCCAATTTCGGTGGAGTTGCTCTACCTCTGTCAACTGTCATATTACACACGAGAAGGTGCCTCGTGGGTAGCCCGTTTGATGATGCGGTGGCCCTAGGAAAAGAAGATGAAAGTCTCTGCGGCTCTGGCCTCTGAACGATGATGTATGCATAGTAAGAGGTAGATATATCGGGGAACATGTAAACCAAGGTACGGGGTGAGGAACTTGTAGAGTACTTTTAAAATGATTTTAATTAAAAGTGCTGACTTATGCATGTCGGTCTTAAATGTCTATGTTTAATTTCGAAGTCTATGTTTTATTCCAGTTTTATCTAAATCAATACCTATTTTATTTGTTTTAATTTTTTTAACTTTATCCAAATTATGGACACTAAGTCCTTGTACCTGCTTGTATTGTCTCTGCTGATCAAACCCAGGGCCTTGCATCGAATAAAAACAGCAAAAGGTCTAACTGTCATCAGTAAGACAATAATAGACCGCTTCTCCGTCATAAAGCTAACACCATACAGAGCACTCACAGCGTACCATGCGAGAGACAACATTGTATGACATTGTCCAGTGCTATTGAATGTGCGGTCATATCGCAGCCAGGTGCAACTCCGCGCGGGCCGATAACGAACCGGGCCGCGGTTTGTTATACTTGTTCCCGCCTCCTGGACTGTGGGGACCATGTAGGTTTAGACGCCTCGGAATAAAACACTGCAGAACATCGAAAATTACTAAGGCGTGATAATGTGCTGTGTGACAATCGAACAATTTTGAGATCAGCAGCTACGGTAAGAAGTAAAGAACTAACTAAAAAATATCTGTTCTCCAGATGTAGTCCATGATATATTGTTTGTAGCCCTTGCTGACCTACTCGCAGACTACGCATTCCGTGTTTTAGCCAAACGCTTAGAAAGGTCCTGCAAGCCATAGTTGTGAGTGCGGATAGCCGATAGGTGGTTACTAATATAAGGGTGGAGATCTGTGTCTTATGTGCCAAAAACACCAAATTATACATGTTATAAAACATTGTCGCTCGCCGGGCCGCAAGGAGTGATCAATGAGAAAGGAGGGTATTTCATTGTTTTATGTAAACTGGTATTTATGTAAAATCGTCGTATTTTAAATATGCCGATGATTTCCGGGGCAGATTGCTGGTTCAAAATAATTAGACCGACAACTTCAAAATTCCTCAGAATTAGAATCGAATAGAAAGCATTTTTTCACACAACGAAAACACCACAATAATTTAAAAATTACGGCAGAAAAAAAGACTCATTAAGCATCCCAACATGATCCCAACCCACCCTGTTTAGACTTGGACCATCTTCGATTTATACGCGCATCCATTCCAGAGTTATTAATGTGGCTTACACTAGTTCATTTTACACCGGTGGTGAGTAGATGAGTAGGAGCCCTTTGCACCAAGGCAACAATTAGCAACATTTAGGAGTCTATGTTCTCAACCGTCGGCGTGGTTACGTAACCGCACTGTTGCTTGCCTTTGTTTATTAGCGGACGCTCCGAGTTTGTAGCAAGCAATTGTCGCCGAGATAAAGCGGCGTCGAGGACAAAGCTAATGATCTACAAGTTGTTACAAAAGCCACTCTTCTACGGACCACTTGACTGACGGTACTCTATGATATGTTTAGGTAATTGTATAAAAAAAAAATATTGATAAAGTGCAACATGAGAAACCAATGCTATGACCCGGGGTTTAGAGGTGGGAAACATATTGGAAGCACTTTCAATGGCCTTGGCAGACAGTCTAGAGATTAAGAGGAAAGGCTGCGTCCGAAAACCTGCTGCGTTCGAAAGACTCGCCGTCGCGCTGCCTGCTTCTATCCCAGAATACTGACTGAAAGGGGCAACTGCGCCTCAGACGCATTATATGTATGTAAAATCGGGTCCCCATTTTCCTCCCTGGATTTTAACACCAGAGTCATGGGATCAGATGTTACAGCTACCGCTTACAATCAGGTGGGCTGTCTGCTCGTTTGTCACAGCGTTAAATAAAAAAAATATGTATACATACTCACGCCCGTATTCCGTACTAGTACACAATGTCTGCAGAATAGCGGCAAACGCATACATGTAGAATGTGTATTGATTCGAGACAAACGGGCTCCCAAAGCCGCTGTTATTTGGGTATGAATTCAGCCTAAATGTAGTTTTGTGGCTCGAAACCTAAAATTGTAGGGTATATTGTACACTGCCTAACTAAAAAACGAATTACTAACCAGAATGTCAATTACTGTTGATGAATTCTATCTCGTGATTGAAAATAAATTGGAAATGGAGTGCAATCCTTTTCTTATTCCATTACAGTTTTATTTTATTCGTATTTAAACCTGGTCAATAGATAAAAAATTCAGGGAAAATTCAACTCTTAATTTTCAGGAAAACTAATTTTGTTGGAAACCATTTTATTTGTAAATTAGTATAGTGCGGTGTTCAGTAACTTCATTTTCTACCTAAAATAAAAACAATTTCAATTTGGTTAGCTTGTACTGTGTCAAGGCGCAGAGGATATTCAGTAGTCAATTCGATTAGGTTGGGTTAGTGTTGATTGATTGATTGACTGACGTAATCTTGTGTTGTGCCAAACCTCCGAGTAGCCGAGCCATCGTCAACTGCAGGCAATATCGACGTGTTAATACTCAGACAAATCTAGATCTGCCCAGTTCGATGCTATCATGCCTACCACATATATGTATAAATGAAGAAGGAATATAAATTATGTATTAATTGTCAAGGCTTTAATTTTTTAAACAAACCTTTCTGAAGTCCAGTAGACTGAAACCACATCTAATATTATAGTGACAACCAGACAACGAAAAATGTTAGCCTTTTCACTTCGTTTCGATCTTAGTTATAATTTTTTCGTGTTCTGGGATTTTACTGTATCTTGTCAAACGGTGATGGGAAATCAGGATCAAATCAGGGGCATTAATTTGTTCGGGACTGTCCCCATCCGGGCGGGCTCAGCGCGAATGATACAATAATCCCTTAATCGACGGCGGATGAGAAAAACGGCTTTAGGTAATACCCTATTATCTACCGCTGCTTTATTTCTCTCTCATATCTCATGCCTAATAACAAAAATCACGTTTTTCCCTGTACACCGATGTGCTTAACATACAAGATCCTATGAATTTGATGAATTAATGTTTTGTATTAGTGTTAGTTTGTCTGTGTAAGGGGCTAACTCGTAAGTGAGAAGAACTTACTGGGTTCGAACCCTAGTGCCGCCATGTACCAATGACTATGGTATGTACTATATACCTACATTCATCATCATGATCATCACAGCCCGTAACAGTCCACTGCAGGACTTAGGGCCTCTCCCACGAAAGAGGAGGTTATTGCCATAATCTCCACGCTTGGCAGGCGGGTTGGAGATCGCAGTGTTTAAATATAATAATGAAAAATGCTGCTGCCCATTTTCCAGACTACGGAGACTCGTGATCTTTTGCCTCGAAAACATTAGTTGCCTTGTACGACACCCATGAATGTAAGGGGTTGGTGCTATTCTACTCTGCCGGACACCACACGGCCTACCTACATTAGTTGAACACTATTCGATGCTCTTACGGCGAGGCAAAACGTCGTGATGAAACCTGCACATTCAGGCAACTGAATGTTTAACCATCGTTCAATCTGGTCAGCTACCCCTGTTAACAGGGTCACGAAAGTCAGATGGCAGTAGCTCCACTGTAATTACCTAATCTGCTAAATCCTGGATCATAGTCAAGGCGTACCGGTGCGCGAGAGTACAACCGGGACATTAACGCCAAAATTTTTATGTTTTATTTTTATTTGGAAGTCTCACAGATTTCAACAAAGAAAATATACAATAGCATAACATCGATTAGCCAATTAGGAGACACCATAATCAAATAAATTAATAAAGATTATCATCGTTATTTGCTAATTCGGTACTCTCCTGTCTGGTGAGACTTGCTTTTACGTGCGGTTTCCCTCACTTACCCGGCTTTTTTTGTATATTTCTCACAAACTGGACATAGAACCCGTTGAACATAATCGCAATAAATTCCAAAGAGTTTTCCAAAAACAAATCAATTCTCCGTTGAACGGAAATATCAAAAACGTATTCAACATTTTTCCGAATTGATTACCTCTAAAATAGAGGCCGAGAGAGTCTCGACGGTGGGTTGAATAACTAGAATATCATTGGACGATATCGTTCCAATAGTCCGACACTTTGACGGGCTCGATTGGCCGGCCGATCTTTTCAATCACGCGCGACCGGGTTTTCGGTTAATCGGACACTGGAACATTTGTCCGTGGGAAGGAGGACTTACACGCGATTGCGCTTTGATTGGCCTCCCATCGGCCTCCCGACGACCTCCCCATAGAACTTCGCCTACAGGATGTTTCTCCCATTTGTAATCGGACGCTAGGGTCGCGTTGGAGGACCGAAATCGGTGTTGGTTTATCCGAAATTCCGAAGCATTTTAATTATTTAGTTCTGATTGAAGGGGTTGGGTATTCTAAAAGGTTGATTCAATAGTTTTACGCACGACAGAAAGGGCCTTTATGGAGATCTCTGGAGGAGACCTATGCCCAGCTGTGGACGTCTTTCGCCTGATATGATGATAGACCGTTGGTTCGTATGCAATGTACCCCTCTTCATCTATCCATTTACTAATAATAAGACTGCGACTGCGCGTTCTCTCGAAAACTAGATTGATTTTCAGAAAAATGTATAACCATATATGTTATTCTGGGAAGACACAATACTGCAAAATGTTCTTTCTTTTCTTTACAAAGAAAACGTTTGGTATTAACAGCGAGTTCTTGTACAAATTGCTTGCGATACTTTTTTAAACTCCCGAGACAAGTGCGTGCGAGGCAAATATCGGGCTCGTCGTTAATCAAGGTACGCGGTAAGAAACTGCTAAAATACTTATTAAATGTAAAATATAAGAATGTTTAGCATGAGTAATCTGTAATATTACAACAAAAGGCTTCACAAACTTCTACTTTTGTAGTTCATTTCATTTCATTTATTTTTATTTGTGAAACACAGGAATTAGGATACAGGAACATTAGGATAGTAAACCGCTGTGATCCGCCGACTGGCATACAAATATTGGAGGGATAGAATCAATGTGCATCAAAAAGTAATATATATAATTTAATAACATTTAATTTAATTTAACATGTTATACCTATCATTGTTGATATTATTACAACTTATCATATATATTTGTAGTTATTGCCAAATAAAAGCTATGTCTATGTAATAGAAAAGCAATATCATATTAATTGTTATGTCAATTGTTGTTAGTTTAGTAAATTTATTTATGGTATGTCATTATTGTAAATATTCCGAAATGGTATAAAATGATTTATTAACCAAATAATCAATTAATTTATCATCATCATCATTATAATGATGATGATTTTTGACATAATTTCATTAATCACTCTATTCGGACATCAATGAGATTTTTACACAAGACAAAATACAGCATTTCGAGTATTAGTCCTGTATTTTCGTGTCGGATCGGACCTATGGATTGCAGTGGACTAAATGTTGCTTTGGTTCAAATAGAGACCAAATCTTATCTCTAGCTACAGCAATGTTCGTCTGGACTAAAGCAGCGATATTAGAATCACCCCAATGATAAATAGAGGGCTACGACCACTTGCCTCGCGTTTTATCAAATAGGTGAAATGGGAAATGAATTGGACGAAATTGTGGATTAAAAGGTAGGCTAGGGGCAGCGGCTCGAAGTTATAGTATTTTGAGATTCTTCTTCTTGTGGTAGGTACAACTATCTAAATAAGTTATACATAATTCACTTAATAAGTTAATTGGATATTTTATAATAAATATAATTTAGAATAGTTATTATGCGTGGTGCGGTGAATAGTTTTAAGTCTTTCGCCTGTTGTAGGAATCTGTGAAGCCTGAGGAGTCCGTCCGTATACCACCGCCGTATCCATTTCTGCCGTCACGCAGTAATGCTAACTATAAGTATGGTAGCATGAGATCTACCAGCTAATCCGAGACGATGCTCTTGCGGCTCTCCTTTTTGGTAAATGAAACCAACAAACGTAATTAAAATACGTAATATAATTACACAATTTCATAACCAACCAACATAAATTAAATAATGTCATAAAAAAATCACAGTTTCTTCCAAAACTCAAGCCTTTAATTTGTCAATTGATAATGAACTCCGTACTTACCTGCAATGACTCACAACCCACAAGAGAGGAACAAATCGCGCCACAAACGTTCTGTTTCCACAGCGCTCCACAAAGGGAAATACTAACAACGCTGCAAGAGCCGTGTAGCGCGCCATATGAGAAAACTTGCCTCCCGCCCTGGCCAAGTGAATCCATAACAAATTTTCCAACAACAAGCCTCGTCATTGTGAGAAAAAGTTGCGCTGAGTTTGTTTTATGGACTTGGCGAAGTTGAGACAGTTTCCGAATGTGCCTAGTTTGTTGTCGACACTACGTCACGCCGAGTTAGCTGTCTATGGGTGCGTATCGAAGGGGAGTAGAGGTTATTTGTGACTGTGTTGATGGGTCCTGCGTTCTGTTTAACACGGACTGGACCTTGCGTAGTGTAGGCTTTTCTAAATTTACGTTTCATTAAAGTGAGACAATTGTCAGAATCGTAGCAAGTAGAACAACGTGGTCGTCTTTGCTTACCCTTAAAATGGTATGACTTTACGTTACGACCTTATACTGTTTGGCCAGAATCACACACATTTTAATTAAGTTTGTTTAGGCCACAGATTCCAAAAAATTTACGTAGGTACGTTTTTGAAATCTGTGGTTTAGGAGTGTTTCTATCTATACACGCTATTCTTGTTATGACAGTATTATCTTCTGTAACGCGTTACATCAATAACTGATTGTTCCCGGCGAGGCGGGAAATAATATCCTACCTGTATTATCCTGGGTGGAGCGAAATCCCTTGAAATAAAAGCTTGGGTTGCTCCGCTCGGGTTTAGACTTTTAGAGTGAGTGGACTTACCGCACAATCCGTTGTTCGATTCGAGGAAATTGTAAGTGGGATTCCACACTTATTATTATTGTTACCTTTTTCCCTATGACTTTGATTTATTTACCTACGCGATTTACCAAACTTTGGACTCTTTGAACATAGTGAATATAAAAAGTGTTTGAAATCCGTGGTATGAGCATAGTACGAGTAACAAACGTATCTAATACATTCTCAATAAATCGTGACAAACTAATGTGTTTGATGTGACCGTTGAAAAACAAAAAAGGAAGAAACGTTACTTTATTATTAAGAGTGTATAAGACCATAACGTAGGTATCTCCCTTTTTTAGTTATAAAAGCCTAAACAAAGCCCATCCAAACAAGTGAACGTGAAAGTGTTGAGGTTATCTAGGTTGTGGTAGGTATCACGGTAAACGCTATGGTTACCACCAGGCAGACGGTCTGCGGCAGACTTTAAGCTTATAGTAACAAAATTTCGCCTCTCTCTATTATAAACAAAAGTGTCTAAATGTTTTTCAGAATTTCTTAAAATTTATTGTAGCTATAAAATAAAGCTTACAATGTTATTAGTTTGCACAGGTGAATCGTTCAATAAGAAAAACGGCGCCGAAGTTCGCTTTCGGCTCGCAGGAAAACTACTTTATAGTTTCGAAAGAAAATCTCCATCAGTCCGGTTCCGCGGTGACAAGTGCAAAGGTAATTTAAGAGGTAAGTTCTAGAGCCCCGGGCGCTCGCTGAAATTATGAAACTTTCACCATTACCAAACCTGATAAGGGCCCCTTAATTCCTTAAATAACTTATTTATTAACCGCCACACAGGTATTATTTTATTCGTTTTCTTTGGAAGCGAAAGCGATAAGGGCCTCGACGACTTTTCGAATTTGGTGTGAAAGTGACTTGAAGTTCCGACTGTTACTTTACTTTACAGAATGTAAATACTTGCTTTTACATTCGGACGAGTTTGTGGTGCTAGTAGTTGAAATATTTACTTAAAGCGTACTGTAGCTTTTGCTTAGATTCACTTGTACTCGCTTGAAAAACGGATAAAATATCTTTATCCGGCGGGAGATATATCTCTGCCACTTATTGTTATACTACACACAACGTATCGAAGTACTGCCATAAACCAAGGAAACACAACATTGTTCTATCTCCACTTCAAAAAAGGAAACCTTTAGATGAACACGTTTGTAATATAATACTTACTTCTTACTGCGCTGGTTTAGCGACTCAAAGAGGATCTTGGCCGCCGACAACAAAAGATGCCACTCATGTCGATCATGAACGGCTTCCTTCATCTAGCCAGCGGCATCTAGGACGTCCCACTGGACGTTTCACATTCGGACGTCTAGAGTAGGCTCTCTTCACGACGCAACCTCTTCCATCCTCTCCACGTGACCAAGCCAGCGCAGTGTCGCGGCCATGGTCACCCCGATTGTATTGGACTCGCGCACAAGCTCCTCGATCTACCTTTGCGTTCGGTTCCTCCAGCTGCCAACCTTACATTTGATAAGTCACAGAATTGCACATTTTCTCATAAACATAAACATGAAAAGTTCAACATGAAAAATCTCTAGTATCCACTTAAACAATAACATAACTTATATGAAATATTTATCAAATCCTGTGTCCAGTTCGCGACTCGTAAACCGTGGGAGGGGAATCTCATAAAATATTAATAATACAACTTTATTCTTCTCCTAACTTTGACAAAGAATAGCTAATAAAATTATGAGGATAAACTTTTAAGACGAGAAGGGTCGTTGACGGCATAAATACGGTGGGATTGACGGCAACGACAAATATTATTTTGAGCCCCTGATATTGTTTTTAGAGGAGGTGCCCCAAATAATATTACCAGACATTGCCCTCGCGCTCGAGAGCGCACAACCGGGAGGGACTTCAACGCTAGGATGTTTAATTTTTTAAATGCTATATCGGTAATTTGAGACAATTGTAGTTTTGCTACCGATATTGTCCCCTGTGACCGTTTCACGAGCAAAGCTTTCCATCTCACACCAAATTACAAAATTGAAGTGGCAATTTCACTCTAATATTTCTCTTCAAATTTCGTACAGAAGACGCCTGTTGCTTGCTGTTGTCTCACAAACACAGCTTAAGTATATAGACACAAATAACACTCCTGTTTGCAACGTGGAAGCACTCAACACTCCACAGCATATTTGCCCACGTCTGCCGCGGTACGTGTTTTGAAATATATTTATTCCACCGACGGAACCACGGATGAAATGGAGCGTGCTACTTGATAGTACCTCACAGCGGTTGCCGGGATACCTCTAGAGGATGTGTGTGATTTAACGGAATGCTTGCATTGGCTTGGGTAGGTACGTTCAATCTTATTTTGCGGAAACGTGGTAGTAGCATTACGTAGGTAGCTAGGCGACCCGCCCCGGCTTCGTACGGGTGTTCTTGGAGTGTCTCTATTATTAAATAATTATGTTGTACCTACACATAAACCTTTTGGAAGAAGTTCTCTAAATTATAGTTAAAACCACTTCAAAATCCAATAGATGGTTTAGGAGACTTTATTTAATAACTAGTAGACCCAGCGCGACTTCGTTTGCGTACACATACTTTACTCCTTCCTCCCTTTTTTTCTTGATTATAAACCTTTCTCTTGATTTACGCTATCTATTGTTGAAAACTGCATTAAAATCTGTTGCGTAGTTTAAAAGGTCTAAGCGTATACACAAGGACACAGGGCGGGAAGCGACATTGTCGCCTAAATTCTGTGTAAAGGACATCATGGCGCAGGTGTCGACACTAAATAATGCATGCGCATCGGCTAGTTCGACTTCTTAGGACGTCGTCTTTAGCGCACGCGTGTGAATAAATCCGAAGCCGAAAGTAGCCGATGTACATTAATTACCACCACACACTGTAAACTTTGTCTCAAACAAATTTTATATCGATTTATACAAGCCACTAACCATACAGACAAATATAGGTACTCGTCAATCCGTGAAAACAAAAGAACAGATGTGAATTCACACAATCGGTCACAAATTTTGCTTCAATTACTAAACAAATAACCATTAACGATCTACAAATCACCAATAGTTATTATTTTAATTTTTGTATTTGTTTACAACGATGGACAATTGTTTTGTGACAGACTGTCGCACCACAACGTTGTAAATTGCTCTTACATATGTAGTTTCAGTTTGTGATAGAATTCAGCTATCACAAATGGTTAGCCGTTTTAAAGTGACACTGTATTGCTGTGACCAACCCATTTGAACACTTTATTGCCATAGTTGAAGCAATGCCGTGGAACCTTATAATTTAAATTAGAGATGAAACGAATAGTTGTTTGGCCAGATAGCCGGATATCCGGCGGCCGGATATTCGGCTGGACATAGTCTCTAAACAAGTTTGTGCAATCTGTGATCGCAGGGTGGGCCTGTAAGCGACACGTCTTTACGTGATTTCAAGACTTCGTTCAATGTGAATAATTTGAACATTTAACTGAACAATTCTTCCGACCTCGGATGGATTCGTAGTTGCGAAATACTGGCTTACACATTAGCCCCTAGCATCGTGGAGAACAAACGAATAGTACCTCTAATTACAAAGAAATTCGTATTATTAATTCAGTATCTATAATTTACCTTGATTGACTTTGGAAAAAATATTACCCTACATTATTATACCAAACAAAACTACACACGACAGATATGCGCATTTACGCTGGTCAGCGGGTGTCATCCTGTTGAAGAAAGTAGGTACGTAATGTCCACATTCGAAGAAGTTACAAAGTCACACATATCCCTGAGAATATTAGAGAACAACTTTTAACACGACTGCGTCAGAAGAAGGGTTATGTTTTCGATGTGCAAAATCACTATTATGGACTTTCCATACATTTTTTACTATCCGGTATCTGGCCGGATAGCGGATAGTAACCGGATATCCGTTTCATCTGTAATTTTAATTATAGTATATTATTGACACCATGTCATTATATTATTGGACGGCGATTATTTATATCAGTGTGAAAAGAATTTATCTGTAGCATTATTTAGCTACAATAACCACCAAAATCAAGCAATTAAACAGGATCACAAGTAACTGTCTGTCAAACGTATCATCATATCAGCCAAAAGACGCCCACTGCTGGGCATAGGCCTCCCCCAGAGATCTCCACAAAGACCGGTCCTGTGCTTTCCGCATCCAGCTGGTACCTGCGATCCTTACCAGGTCGTCGGTCCACGTTGTGGGAGGCCTACTCACGCTGTGTCTTCCGGCACGTAGTCGCCACTCGTTTGATTTGTATGTCTATCCAAAATTTTATTAATTTCTAGGGCCATATTAATTCCACAGGACTGGGAATGGCAGCCCCCCACAGATTTATCGAGCGATCTGCTAGTTTACAAACTTATATAATCCTTTTTCTTTTACAACAAGTTTAGATGTAGCGATGTTTCCAAAAATTTTAATTTTGTTTTATGTATAAAACGTTAAGAAATAAAATATCTGTTACCTAACTCACTGAACTATTTTTTATGTATAAATAAAAAAGCAGAACATTTATTAGTATCCAATATTTCAAAGCAGTAGCACAAGCAATTCCTGAGGGTCTCATATGAAACAATTATTAGATACAATTAAGGCGCCACAGGGCAGGACTACGGAAATAATTACACAAATGTAATGACCCCCCGGACAGTCATTACGTTTGTTGGTTATGCCACAAATAAATACTTTCCCCGTGCTCTGTGCGGTTAACTGCCTGAAGTTCATGCTTTGTTTGTTCTGTGGATCTTGTTTCGTTTATGTGTTTACATGTGTGCTAATTTAACAGTGGCTGTGTAAAACAAGAACAATTTTCTATATTTAAGGCAACAGGAGTATGTTAGAGTTTCTTAAGAGTGTAAGCAAGCGAAATATAATCTGTTAGGCTTACCTAATTTCAAGAGTTTTATAACTCGTGCTTTTAACGATGCTATGATTTTTTCTGTAAAAAATAAAGTAATAGTGAACATATAGTACCAATAATATAAACTATAATAGGACCACGATAAGTCCGTATTGACTGACAGTAGTAAAAATTATAAAATGTGGATATGGCAATAATCCGGGGATAATCTGTCCTTGTCAGTCCTTCTTGCAAACATTCAGTTATTTGACTTGAACTTGTACTTTTAGTTTGTCTGAATTGTTAATTATGCTGAAAATTATCTCTCGCACTTCCTTTTTAATTGTTTTGCCATTATTTAATAATATTTTTCATAACTCTCGAAAATAAACAATCCTACAGAAATCAAATTGTATGTTATGACTTTTATGAATGACGTTCTATGACATTTAAAAAACTTGGCATAAGTTGCCATACAGAGTTTTCTTTTTAATAAACCATTCGTACTTAGCTTGGTCTTATTCTACTTCGTCAAAAATGAATGAGTTTTAATATAACTAAGTTTGGATATATTTGTAATACTTCTTGTTTATGCATTGTTTATGCATTGTTTATGTATTTATTATTTAACTGATTTGTTATTTTATAGAAATAACGAAAGATCGACAATATATACCTACCACCCAAATGCAGCCCTGAAATGGATTTTTCGGCTTTCACATGGGCCGTTTGACAGGTGGGAAAACAAGTTTTAAATAACGCCTGGTAAATAAATGGTAATGATGTATTTTTTGTGGATATGTTGTCAGGGGAGCGTGAAACGCGGGTGCGGCGGAGTGGAAGAGAAAATATTAAACATGTCCAAAAAGGTGACACGTGTCGGGGCATTACGTCTTTTAACCGTTTGTTTTTTATACATACGGTTTTGGTACTGTAAACTAGGTAAAAAACATTCTACGTCTGTGGTACCTAACAATGGAAAACGCTGCTGCCTATTTTCCAGTCTATAGAGACTCTAGATCTTTTGCCTCGAAAACATTAGTAGTCATCTTGTACGACACCTAGTGAGTGTAAGGAGTTGGTGCTATTCTACTATGCCGGACACCATACGGCTACAACAGTCAAATAGTTCAATGTAACTTGACTAGATAACTTCCCACCATCACTATCCTTTTTATTCGCCCACTGGTCCAGTACTTGGCAGGCTTGTTGAAAAGTCATCTTATTCAAAACTCGACTAGGAAGTCACCTTTACGGAAAAGTACCTACGTATAAAATTAATTTACTGGCAATAATATACTTAAAAAAGAAAATATAACTTGGCGCTGTTGCGTAGTCTTTTACCGCCGCCTTCGTTGATGTACACCTTTGTCGGTTTGAGCTGGGCCGCCAGCATCTAAAGTAGGTATGTTTCAAGTAGAAAATGGTAAAAGTAAAGCACATTATCCATTCGTATTATCCACAGAAATTTTAAGAAATATCTATATTTATTTAAGTTGCTCACTTTATGTAGATTTATGTGGATAATAGCTATCGATAACGTGCTCTACTTTTGTTATTTTCTATTAAACGAACTGTACAAAATCGTGTTCAAAGTCCTACACCAAAAGTTATTTAAAACAATGCATCATAAATAACTTGGGCTCGTAAGCAAATGGTACCATATTCGAATCCCACTGCGGCCATGTACCAATTACTTTTTTCTGAGTTATGTACATTAGCCGAATACTAACCGATGCTCTCACGGTGAGGAAAAACATCGTGATGAAACCGCATTCAGGCGACTGAATGTGTAACCATGATACAATCTGGTTAGGTTCTCCTGTTAGCAAGGTCACGGAGGTCAGATGGCAGTCACTCCACTGTAATTACCTGATCTGCCAAATCCTGGATCATGGTCAAGGTGGACCCCGGACCCTCATCGCGAGAGTACAACCGGAACATTAACGCCAAGTGATGATGATCATAATTAATTATATATATATATATATGTCGAAGTAGGGACTATATTTAAATTTAAATAAAAACAAGCAGAACCGCCGACCTTATTGGCCACCGGTTCTCCTACAAGTTTAAGGTACTAATTCAAACTGAAACACTCGAAAAAGCTAGCTAACATAAACGGGAACACCAAATTGGATTTATGTTAAATAAAAGCAAGGATTAATCAACAAGAACAAAGTATTTTTATTACAAAATTACAGAGGTAATGCTTACGTGTTATTCAGCCGAAGGTTCGCAGTCAAGCCTCTGTCAAATCTACAGACTCCAATCGTTTCCCCCGCAATGTTTCAAGCTGTCACTTAGTGTTCAAACATGATTATAGGTGGCGCTTTAAACGATTGGAATACGTAAACTGACCTTCAATTATAATTAATTTAAATAGCAAACATTATTACAAAATGCATAAGCTATTTTGGAAGCAACATTTAAGACAATTCTTCTAATATAATTAAAATAGCAACTTACTTTAGTGCTATCGATTTGTCGATCAAAATAGACACTTTTTAGAATAGAAATTAATCGTAAATCAAAGTTATAACAGAAATAGTTCCAGATAAATAGAAGAATTAATTTTAAAATCACTAAATATTGATAATAGTTCCATTTATTGATTTCGATTGATAATAGGCGATATCGCACGGCGACACGGCCATTCTGATGAGCGGTGCGTGCTCTGCATCGCGACAAATCCTTTCCTGAAAAGGAGAAACATATTTTGAGGCTAGGCACTGCCACAGTGAACCTAAGACCTATAGTTGCAAATCATGGCAGATAATCAAAAACATTTGAGGCTAGGCACTTCCACAGTGAACCTAAGACCTATAGTTGCAAATCATGGCAGATAATCAAAAACATTTGAGGCTAGGCACTTCCACAGTGAACCTAAGACCTATAGTTGCAAATCATGGCAGAAAGTCAAAAACATTTGAGGCTAGGCACTTCCACAGTGAACCTAAGACCTATAGTTGTAAATCATGGCAGATAATCAAGAACATTTTGTGGCTTGGCACTTTTTAGCAACAATATTTTGGGGCTTAGGCGCTACCACAGTGCAATTGTATTATTACATGAGACGTAATGTTATTAAGACATTCACCAGTCTAAAATAGATTAATATGTCAAGTAATTCATTAGGTTTTGATGGTCATCCTCATGAAAGTAGCAAATAGTAAGTACTTAACAGTACAGATAACAGTGTATTTTTTTTTTCTTATTTCTTATGCGTATGGCAAGGAATGGGCCGGGCTAGGTCGATGCTGTGCTAGACAGGGGCACTATAATGTGGATATAAGGATTGCGAGTGTGTGGAATAGGACGATGTTGTGCTCTGGGCGGTCTCGAACGCCGTGGTACACAGGGGACTATTTTTCTTTCAGGACAGGATTATATTGGCTACATTGGTGGGCTCCCCACCCCAATGTGCATCTTTTAATACTGTTATCATTTCATTTACGATTATGTTGGCTTTATTGGTGGACTCCACGCCCCAATATGCCTTTTTAGATTTCATTGAATTTCATTTTTTTTTTTTTTTTTTTGTTATCTATTTAGTTAGGTTTGTGCATGTGTGTGAGTGGTTATTTGGTATGGATCACCGGGTTTTATTGATTGCTTGAGGCCTGGGGCTCCCCGCCCGGGCCTGGTCGCTGCGCTCAGAGGCTGCAGCTCGCGGCGTCGCGGCCGTCGCGGCCGTCGCGGCGCCAGAGGGTCCGGCGTGCTGCTCGTCTCGCGGCGACGTGGCCCCCTCGACGGCTGCTCCGGGCTGCGGCGCTCGTCGCAGTTGATCGTGTGCGACTTTACGGGGTCGCACGTGGTGACCCACGACCTTCTTCACAAGGTAGCGATCATTATCGAGAACCCTGTGAACTTTGTAAGGCACGCTAAATTTGAGGTCCAGTGAGGTCTGGTTCCTCGGATTATTTTTAATGAGAACAAAGTCGCCTCGCTGGAAATGTTGAATTTTTGCGCGACCTTTGTCGAATCGCTGTTTATCTCTTGCCGATGCTGTAGTCATTTTCAGGTTCACATGACGTTCCAGGGCTTTAATATTAATTGAGGAATTTTCAAAGTCAATTAAATTCAATAACTCGGGAGGAACGCAGTTTTTTCGTCGAGTTAACAGTGTGAGAGGAGTAGTACCTGTTGTTGCATGGACGGTGCAGTTAAGTGCGAGTTGGAGGCCTTCTAGCGATGTGTGCCACTCAGGAGTTTCATAATTTTATATCATGACTAGACCGTTTTTCAACGTCGCAATGACACGTTCTACTTGCCCGTTCGCTCTGCTTACGCCCGGAGCGATGGTATGAAGTTTTATGCCAAATCTGTCACAATAGTTTTTATACTCTCCAAGGAACTCACGTCCTCCGTCCACGATGATCTGTTCTGGAGCGCCAAAGAGGTGGATTACCTGTTTAAGGGCTGCAAGTGTATTGTGCTGACTTTTGTCGTTGGTGTAGCGAAACAGCACATACTTCGAGAAGGAGTCAATTGTCACGACGACATATTCCTGCTCAGTCGGGATGCCCAGCTTACCGGTTATGTCCATATGGATGACTTCGAACGGCACCGTCGGTTTCGTAATAGGGTGCAGTTGAACTTGTGTAGCCCCTGACGTCTGCTTAGATGTCCGACATACTACGCAGTTATGAACAAACTCACGAACAGTACTGGACATTTTATCAAAATGGTAAGTTTATCTTATTTTGTGAAGGGTTTTTTTTCCCAGCCTGGATGTTTAAGAGCCATGTGGTAGGTATTTATCAAGCTCCACTGAAACGACTTCGGGACGACTATCAATTTCTGTGTACCT
This sequence comes from Blastobasis adustella, assembly GCA_907269095.1. Lineage (NCBI taxonomy): Eukaryota > Metazoa > Arthropoda > Insecta > Lepidoptera > Blastobasidae > Blastobasis > Blastobasis adustella. The sequence goes on from OU026125.1 coordinate 13,133,802, forward strand.
ATAACTGGATCCGTGGTTTTATATTGTAGAACGTCGCCTTCGAGCGGGTACCCAGCGACCTCACCTCCGTTATGCAGGGTGTCGATTATTAGGCGCAGTTGATTGTCACGTCGTTGTTCTATGTTGAGCCATACAAGATAATTTGACAAAACGTTGACGTTAAAGGATCCGGGTTCCTACTGAAGTAATCGGCATGCTGCATCCGCTCGCCCTTCCTGTACTCTATATTAAACTCGAAATTCTAGGCGAATAGGCCCACCATTTATGTATGCGAGGTAACAAATCTTGTTTATGTTTAGATGCCTTTAAGGCATTGCAATCAGTGACCACTTTGAAATTGCGTCCGTAAAGAAAGTGACGAAAGTGCTTTATAGCACGGACCACGGCCAGAGTCTCAAGTTCATAACTGTGGAACCGGCTTTCTGTGTCCGTAGTGCGCATGCTGAAGTAGGCTACAACGTGTTGTCGACCATTTATTATCTGCACAAGTATCCCTCCAAATCCGAGACTACTGGCGTCGGTACATAATTCGATAGGTTCACCCTCTTGAAAAATCGTAAGGACTGGCTCGAACGTTAGGTGATGGACAATCTTTTGACGTGCCTCTTCATGAATATGAGTCCATTGCCACCTAACACCTGGTTTAGTTAATTCGTACAGAGGAACCATAGTCCGCGCGAAGTCGGGAATGAAACGGCGAAAATAGCTCGCAAGGCCGTTAAATTGACGAACCTGTCTTGCTGTGTTCGGGACGGGAGCTTTAACGAGAGCTTCTATCTTTTTAGGACTTGGACGGACTTGCCCATTCTCTACTACGTTACCGAGGTATTCAATTGAGCGTTTAAAAAAAATGAACATTTGTCAATATTTATTGAGAAACCCGAGTCTCCCAGTACCATCAGGATTATTTCTAAATAGGCTAATCCGCTTGGAAAATCGCGACACTTGCTGATAACATCGTCAATGTAAACTTGGGCCAAGCTGTCGTGATGCCCATTACCGGCACTACCTAAATGTAGGAGGGGACCTAGAGCACGATTTATGCACCTTTGATAGACAGCTGGTGCATTACAGAGCCCGAAGGGCATAGTTAGGTATTCGTACAACCCGTCGGGGGTGACGAAGGCAGTTTTCTAAATAGAATCAGCAGCAATTGGGATCTGGTGAAACCCAGAGGCCATATCGAGGGTGGAGTAGAACTGCCCACCCGCCAGTTGATCAATCTGGTCTGCGATCAGCGGGAGAGGGTAATGGTCTCGTACTGTGTTGGAGTTTAACTCTCTGTAGTCCACACACATACGATCATCGCCGTTTTTCTTTTTTACTAAGATTACAGGACTCGAATACGGGGACGTGCTTTCGCGAACAATGTTATTGTCTATCAGTTCACTATCTATTTTCTTGACCATTTCACGTTCGATGGGGCTTAACCTATAAGGCCGTCGCTCAACAAATTTGTCGGGATTTTGAAGGCGGATTGGCCAGTATTTACACGTGCTTTCGCATAACCATTTGTGAAGAGATGAGAGTATTTGTTCAATAAGATAGTGAGACTACGTATCTCTGAATCATCTGTCAAGTCGTGATTTAAATTTTCGAATTTAGTGCTATTCGATTGTAATTGCATAACGCGGGGCTGCGACAATAGAGTGGCACTATTGTGGGTCACAATTACACTCATGCCTGTCTCGCGCAATAAATTTGTACCGATTAGAACGTCTAACGTCATTTCATAGTCCGATAGAACATTAAATTTTATCTCGACATTAGTATTATCAACGACGCAAATCGTAGTGAGGGTACTAGTGAAAACTATAGGGAATGGACCTATTCCGCGCAAATAATTAACGACTTGGCGCCTACGACCAGGTAATTTATTCGCGATAGATTCACGCATTACAGAGCATTCAGCGCCACTATCAAAAACAGCATTGATCAACTGACCGTTAACATGAATACACATAGTATTCAAGTGTGATGGATTATTAGACACCGAATTAACGTGATTCGAGGTTATCTGTATGTCTCTCCGAAAACACGTGTCAAATGTGTGACCCGGAGCAAAATGAACAAACTTTATCGCTGGCTGGCTTGCTTAGGCGCGGCGATAGATGGCGGCAAAGGACCGTTTTCGGTCAGCTTTGCATGAATTGACTCCTTGTTGCGACAATTACTAAAAGAATGGCAAGCCCTTTTACAAAAACTACAATATGGCACAGTGTTTCGATTGTCAACAGAGAACCTCGAGCGTTTTTGTTGGGGTTGATGATTAGAGCTATTTTGACTTGACCGTTTTACGTGAATAGAGGCTGCAACAGAAATTAGCTCTAGAACCGAGGTGGTTATGATATTTTGACGCAATTCTTCCCACATGTTAGTCATAACTAGCCAACTATCTGCCCAAATTTTGGCCCGGCCTTTAAGTAAACTAGTCACTTTCATGCGGATATCGTAATCACTCAGGTCATAGGTACTTTTAGCAATAGAAATATGGTTACACCATTCACGAACTCCGACATTACCGTCCGTATCGTATGAGGGTAGGAAAATATCTGTGATTTTTACTTTAGAATCAGGTTGCTGTTGTAGCAACCGATCGCTCATATTTCGCATCATTGTCATCATGCTTAAGAAGAATTCAGGTGGTACGTTACCCCCCTGTGGTGGTGACGAAGCGGGTGGTGCTGCGGTTGGCGCGCCGGCCGTCGGTGCGGTTGGCCATATTAATTCTTTCTTCACACGCGCTGCTTTCAGGAATAATCTTAAACAAATGAAACGAAAGAAAACAGCAAAGAGGGTTTGCAGGTTCGAATCCCACTTCTGATGTCGAAGTAGGGACTATATTTAAATTTAAATAAAAACAAGCAGAACCGCCGACCTTATTGGCCACCGGTTCTCCTACAAGTTTAAGGTACTAATTCAAACTGAAACACTCGAAAAAGCTAGCTAACATAAACGGGAACACCAAATTGGATTTATGTTAAATAAAAGCAAGGATTAATCAACAAGAACAAAGTATTTTTATTACAAAATTACAGAGGTAATGCTTACGTGTTATTCAGCCGAAGGTTCGCAGTCAAGCCTCTGTCAAATCTACAGACTCCAATCGTTTCCCCCGCAATGTTTCAAGCTGTCACTTAGTGTTCAAACATGATTATAGGTGGCGCTTTAAACGATTGGAATACGTAAACTGACCTTCAATTATAATTAATTTAAATAGCAAACATTATTACAAAATGCATAAGCTATTTTGGAAGCAACATTTAAGACAATTCTTCTAATATAATTAAAATAGCAACTTACTTTAGTGCTATCGATTTGTCGATCAAAATAGACACCTTTTAGAATAGAAATTAATCGTAAATCAAAGTTATAACAGAAATAGTTCCAGATAAATAGAAGAATTAATTTTAAAATCACTAAATATTGATAATAGTTCCATTTATTGATTTCGATTGATAATAGGCGATATCGCACGGCGACATATATATAATATCATTTTTTTTTTTTTTTTTTGATGATGATCATAATTAACATGGTGTGATCTAAAAATTAAAACAAACAGGGTTGTATTGCTAACAACTTCACAGTGAAAGGCAATCTTTGGAGTTTGAAAAGAGTACCGCATCAAAGTTGGTTTCTACACTTTGTTCTATCGAAGCCACTTCGATGGCCGTTTTCTTGGGTCATTAGTATTAATATCGTGAACGTTCGGACTCATCAAACTTAGGCTGGAGAACTTGTGAATTATTTTTTATTGTAGTTACTCGTTTTGGATACCAATATATGTTTTTAAATATGTTTATTTCAAGGGCAAACGTATAATCATTAGCCTAATATGCTAATGATTAAATAGGGGTGCCCCTGTTCAGACAATGTATCTTTAGCCATCAACAGTTTCCGACAAAAAATACTTTCACAGTTCCTTAGAGGAGGCGCAGTAGGTCCAGATGGAGATAGCGGGCCGAGCTGGACTCCTTTCGTAAGCTTCATACATACATACAAGCCTTTTTCATTGTAAGGTTTGGTCCACAAAATCCGGAAAATCTATTATGGTTTGTACTATCCAAGTGTACTCATATGCGACCGACAAGACAGCTGTTGTACATCAAAGCATCGTTGACATATTTTTAAGTTCTTTGCATTACGTATACCTTTAAGATGAAGTCTAGCTCTCCATTGGAATTGACTTAATATCTTATTATATTGTCAATATATGACATTTGCGTAAAACAGTACAAATATTTACAATTCAAAAGAACTTCCCTAATTTCTCACCACAGGAAACAAACAAAACAAAAGAAACAATCAAACTATTCCTGTTCTTGCGTCAATAGGTGCCTTAACGCCGTCCATCCACAGATTTCATTACGTCTAAGCACTCAAATTCAATATCAACATGAAAACGTTTGTCCCCTCATGGTTAATTCCACGCGAGTCTCTCAGCCAGTCACTCGGTGGTGTGCGAAATAGCAATTAACATACAGATGTGCCGTTTGACCCACCGCTCGCCCCTTTTACCAGAATTACAAAAACCTACACTTGTATCCAAAGGATCTTGTATAATCTTGTAAAGGTATTTTCGGGATTTTCTAAAGCGGTGTATGTACGACGTACATAGTACGTAGTTATTTCGAAGGACATTTTTTAATTGAAAACATGTTTGAAAATCACGTCAAGATATTAAGGGTCCGCACTTGTAACCATTTTTTTTGGCAGTTTTGCATAATAATCCAATGAAATCTTCAAATATAGCGATTCAGGTACCTATTGTAAATATGAACGTGAACTAAAAGCATTTCTCAATTTTATGGATAGAAAAATATTTTAGTCCATGTTCATATCTACAATACTTTCTACAATATTTTACTTCATTCGCTGGTTTTATTGGATTACGATTAGTAATATTTTAGACAGAAAAATATAGTTGCCAGCGTATTCCCTGAATACGTTTAGTGCTACATTAGAAAGCTATTAGAAAGCTAAACTATCGTCCTCTTTATAAAAATATTACAATTACCTACTGACTTCATATCTGGTTAAATAATAAAACCTTCTATCGGAAACTTACAAACTTCGAAATTCCACTCCAGAATCCGCAAAAGACTAAAATTAAAAATAGCGATTTTGAACAGCATTTAGCATTTTTATACTATTATTTCTCTTAAACTAACAACGAGCATCTGGCAATATTCCTTAGTATACATGAAATAGCTTGGAATAGTTACACAGGCTCTGCTATAGAAATCTAACAAGTTGATTTTAGCCTGAAGTAAACTGTTGCGCTATAGCCGTCCCGTGGGAATGGTAAATGAGGCACTATGCCTTCACAATAGAATTCATTAGCCCTCGCTAGGCATGCTACAATGACGGGGTGTATTTTTTAATTCAGTTTACCGTTTCAAAGAGAATATGAAGTGCAAGACTAGATGGCACAAAGTCTTTATAAACGCTCCTTTATTAAATTCCTTTAAAAGACCTCAAGACCTCCAAATGCTCTTTTAACTTTACTGACTCTATTTGTAACGGTAGTTTTGCATTCATAATAAATTTCTTTCTAATTGTTCTGCCTCCTTGCGTCGTTTATCCTCAATGCTGGGGTCGTGGCCTTTTCGGATGACTTTCTCGTGGACTATCTTGCGCCAGCTCGCTCTATCTTTGGCAGCATGGATGGCATCTCACACCGAGGTGTCCAGGGTGGAGCGGATCTGGTCTGACCAGCGCATTTTATTTTTAAGCCGCTTCCCTCTAAATGTTCTATATTTTAGTTTTCGTTTTAAGGATCTAGATTCACTATGTGGTCAAGCGGGCCATGAAATGAGCGTTTTTGTTCTGTATCATCTCAATACAACCCACCTTCGGAAACGAGTAGAGTGTGATAAATCGTGAACTCACCAGATATATATGAGCGCTTCTCTCATTGATCTTCAATTCGTTTTGTAATTTTACTAAGTCGAATTTCATCATCATCATATCAGCCAAAAGACACCTACTGCTGGGCATAGATCTCCCCCAGAGATCTCCAAAAAGACAGGTCCTATGCCTTCCAGCTGGTACCTGCCATTTTTACCAGGTCGTCTGTCCACCTTGTGGGAGGTCTACCCACGCTGCGTCTTCCGGTACGTGGTCGCCACTCGAGAACTTTGCTATCCCATCGACCATCGGTAATTCGAATTTAAAATACATCATTGTACATTTTAAGGGACACAGGACCACAGGACAGTCGTCCCGTGACCATGATGCATGCAACTGTGTCGAAATATCGGGCTACTCGTCAACAAAGGTACGCGGTAGGAAACCCGGAACATACCCTTAAAATGTGTGATAATAACCGCGATAGTTTAAAACATTATGATACATGGTTGTAGTAATGCTAATTACATATTAGCTCCATGGGGAATATTTCCGTATGGATCAAAAGCGCTTATCCTACAAAGGTTGGATTCCTAGAGGATAAGAGTCTACATATTCGAATCAATCTACAGGATCCGATTACGTCGGGGCCGTGGGTCCATTGTAATCCTTTTCTTGCACAAATCTATACGCTCCGTTTGGCGTTTAGACCCATTCTTACCCGGCGCGAACGAGTAGTTCTGTAAGCTTCGTAATTTGTTTGAGTCGCCGTCGGTAGTGGATCCATTTATTCCGTCGATTATTAAGCAGGTCTTTCTAGTGCCATGTTCTATAATTGGCTGAGTACATTTTGTGATATATTTAGTAAAAAATAAGTTTTTGCTATTTACACTAGATCAGTGGTTCGCAATTAGTGGTACGCGTACCCCTTCAAGAAACAAGGCTACACCTATTTCAAAGGCCGGCAATGCAATCGCGACTCCCCGGGTGTTGGGGTGTTGCGCGTGTCTATGAGCGGCGCGGCGGTGGTCACTAACCAGATAACCCGCTTGTTTAAAAAAGACCTGATGAATGAAGGGGTATACATACACGGCTATACGAAATCTAAATTTAATTTAATTTAAAACAGTATAATGTTTTGTGAGCGGATACGTGAGCTTCAAGTCTGCCCTGAAGTGGCACCTATACATAAAAACAGATTATGAACCATTGAATTAGATAATTCCAGAAAAAGGAACATAGTGATGTTCTTTTCACGAAAGGCTTGTTCTGAGACGGTCATTAAAAAGCGATACATCTAGAAAAGGGCTACTCCAGAACAGGTGTTTATGTTACCCATCGATCACCGTTCTTACAAGAGGTCCTCTGTCCGTAGACAAATGGAAGCTTCGTTCACTTCTCTGTTTTTATTTCGTCCTCAACTGGATTTATGTGTTAGCTAAGAAAAATATTTCGTACGTATTAAGAGGAGGCTGAGGAGTATAGACATAATTAGCCCCAATATTTTGACGGTGCTTTCGACGTAGCTAAAACATAACAACTATTATAATAAATTTTTTTTTTTCGATACCTACTCATAATATACTAGACTTTCATCATCAGACGTCTGTTACATCTCCTTTCATTACAAACTACTTCTATTTTAATATTGTTTTTACGTGAAAATGCCGACTACCTTTTTCGTTCCCCTGCATGCACAAAAGGAGTTCGATTGAATTCGTACGTGCAAATTTTACTATGTTCACAAGTAGGTACAGTCACGATCACATAAATGTTTATTATGATAAAGCCAGGAAAGATCTTGGACAGGTGAAAAAGCACTGCATTATTGAATAGGTTACTTGGCTACAAAAAAACGTTCAATCTATGTTGAACATAGACATAGTTTTGTAACTAGCCCATTAAAATATAACACAGATTTTCTATTATAATACCTGCTAAATTTTGTAAGGTATTTACCTCACTACTTCGTTCATTTGTTACATACGTTTTAACTTTTTAACCGTTCTTAATTCGCCGTAATCTTTTTTTTTTTTACAATATGTACTAGTTAGTGTCGGGTACGACGAAACTCTTTACGGACTATGAAAATGATTGTACTTATTTAAAAATGCACCGTCAATTTCAGTCCTGGTAAAAATCCGATCGGGCTAAAAGGAAATGCCACATTGTCGAAGCACAAATAGCGCCAATGCTTGGTCGCAATTTCCTTTTGCCGGCTAAGTTCCTACACTTCGACGAGACTACAAGTAGACTCCCCTCTCAATAAACTTGTAATAACTGCCCAATAGAAGCACAACGTGCACTTATTTTTTATATCAATGCTTACTGTTAAGAAAAAAGAATTATGTTTATACTAAAATACACATTGCAACTCCTATGTAGGGTCGTTGTGGAAACAGTGGATCACTTTTTTTTCAGGGTCACTCATCCAACTCCAAAGTTGTATAAATTAATGACGTCAGACTTGTATGTTTTTTCTAAGCAATTAAATATGGCGGGAAAAGACTGGAAAATACTCGTTCATAAGCGAGGAATGGACATCAGAACGTGTTTATCGGGATTTCGTAGCAATAAAGGGGCCTCTATCAAGAATGTATTGTACAGTTAAAGCCACATTTATATGTTTACAATTGAAACCTTAACCCGCAGGCTATTTGCAAAACCCTTTACCACCCATGGCCAATTTCATAAGGCCGATCCACGGGAATTGCGCCAGCCATCTTGCTAGTTGCCACGTACGCACAGTTAATATAAAATAACAAGTATTTTAAATTATTATTATTAAATATTGTCAAATCAGTATTTGAGGTTACGCTTAAACCATAACAAGTAATTAAAATTACTATAAGATCACTATAGATATAAAAGACGCCGGCGGCGCACTCGCGACCTCCTGGTGTTACGCAACCCCCAGGTCAGCTGTGTTTACTTAGAACGACCCACACCATTTTATTTTTAACATTTGGAACATGTCCCATGAAAGTACCATAAATAATATACCGATTAATATTAGTATATGAATCGGTATATTATTTATTTATTTAGCCCCGTTATACTGGTGTATAACGGGGCTAAATAAATAACAATGAAGTCTTAGGTTGTCATTGTAACATACTGCCAACTCCTCTGAGTTGTACACAAACGAATTAGAACCTGGCTCTACATTTCCACAATACCTACAGCATGACTGTATTTTCATCGTAAATAATTACGTCACCAAGTCACATCTTTTCTATCAAAACGTCGGCGCCAAGTGCTGCATTCAAAAGTTTTATTAAGTTTCCTCGGTGAAAGGAAGGAACAGGTGGAGGGACCGGGTACGGTAATATTTTGGCATTTGGAAACTAGTTTGAATAAGCAACTCGGAAGTTCAGTGATGAAGCGAACGGCAGGGAACGGCAGGGAACGGACTCCCTCATTTGCGACCGGCTCCGCCGTGGTTGTTACTATGAATTTTGGAGCAGGATTCCTAAGACTTCGGAACTGCAGTTACTGCTTTGTAATTTGACTTCGCTGTTGGTTGTAGCCTTTAAATATAGCTACTAAGTACTGATTTTATGTTGCCTTTTTTCAGACTAGGTCTGAAAAAAAGCAGTAGGTTTATGCTTGAATTGTTTATATGGTGCACAATTTCGCTACTTAAATTGTCAACAGTAAAACGTACTTACTTACTTACTGCGCTGGCTCAGCGACCCAAAGTGGATCTTGGGTTCCGACAACAAAGATAGTAAAATGTATATGATTTATCATTTTAAAATCTACAATTGCCCGCACTCCCATCACTAATAACCACATCCGCTACAAGGAGCTTAAGAACAAGTATAGTACGTTGTGTAGAAATACTCAACGGCGCTTTATACACTTTTTGTTGAAAATAGCGACTCGGGTAAAGTGTAATCCTTCCTTGATTCGCTTGGCATCGTTAGAGTGAATATTTCTGTATGTTCCTCTCCTCTTGACCTTGACTGCTTGAACTCTTATTTCACTTCCACCTCCCCTATATCTTCTCCTGTTAAGCTCCGGACGCTTGGTGCTAAAGCTGCTACTGAGCGAGAGTGGTACCATGGGAATTACGTCAGTCAGAGTCTGTCTATTTTTATTCGAAAACTTTGTAGCTATTATGTCTCAAAACCCGACTGGCGAAGTATTTACTCTTAATAGTATTTTTTTTTAATGTAGGTACTACTGTTTTACGTATCTACTTACTGCATAACTGTATTTTAATTATGTATTCCTGGCCAATTGTTTTAATACTTGTTAATGCTCAATTTTGCTGTTCTATCTATCTTCTCTGTGAAGGACGCCTAGAAGAAATCGCGTGTAGCGATATGATCGCCTATGCTCAACTGTCTCTTACTGATTTTAACTGTACTGTATTATGTTTTGTATCAGCAATAAAGTTTTTATATATCTATTTATTTATTTCCCATAGGTACAGTTTGTATGAAATGTTTGCTAATCCAAGTACATTTCACTTGTCTGTTATAGTTTTCTTTATAACTTCATTAAGTATATTATACTGTTACTAATGGACCCGGCGCGACTTCGTTCGCGTGGTGTTCTACCACTATCCAACACTACCTTACCGGACCCCTACCCTGCAACTACCCTACACCTGCCCTACAGCTACCCTACATCTACCCTATACCTACCCTACACCTGCCCAACACCTACCCTACACCAGCCCAACACCTGCCCAATACCTGCCCAATACCTGACCTATACCTGCCCAACACCTGCACTACACCTGCCCTATACCTACCCTACACTTAAACTAAACCTACTAAGGTTGAGACAATCCGTGCAGGAGTTTCGTAAACTCGGGGCAATGTCGTTCGTTACACATAACTTTCAAAGTTCGTGAATTTAACAAAGTTACAATTAAGTAATTGCTTAAAAAGCTATTTCTATTCTATTTCACTAAACGGCTACTTACACAGTGATGCTGCGTCATATATAACGCAGCGCATGTCTAATCGTTTTCCACTGTGCTAGATTTAAACCACTGTTTATAACATTCAATAAGGCTCCAAGCGTTAAAAATATAAAATGTCACTTCACATAATCGTTGCCACGAAGCGCCGCAGCTGAAGCTGGGAAACTGAGCCGGAGCGAGCCGACGCCAGCAAACCGGCCGCTGGTTTAACGGCCGGCACACGTGGCTGGGCAACTGTGTTAACACAGACTGCCTCTACCATTGTATGCTTGTATTTATATAATTTTAACCCCCAAAAACGAGGGGTTATAAGTTTTACGTGAGTTTGTGCTATAAACAAATATTTATATACGTAAATCGTGATCATCCTAGTTTAAATCCCGGTTCTGCACTGGCCATGCGCGACCTCCTACTTCTTCTTCTCCTTGTCTACTTGGCTCAATCTATGGCATCCTTGGTGCCGAGTTCGCAGGCACGCATCCACCTCTTTATCCACTCCGGGGCGCAAGCGTACCTAGTCACACACGTCCGCGCGCTAAAAAGTACCGCTAGCCGGCCCCGCATTTTCGAGAAAAACAATTATTACCATAGATAAAAAATGTATTATAGAGCCATATAGTGATCTCTGTTAAGTACTATCATGGATTAATAATTTAATACAGAACCATCTATTGACATTTTGTAAAAGAAATTACAGCTGTCAAACTCACAACAGGCTGACACGACAACTGACTTTGGGATTGTAGTTCCCTTGGAGAATTGAGAATTATTACGCTTCCCGTGGACGTGTGAGTGGTCAACGACTTCAAGCCATCGCTTCGTAGGCTGGCCTCTTTTTTCGTGCCTGGTGGAGGCGACATGACCAGTTTTTGTTCCCTACGTACCTAGCAGGTATACGTAAAATAAAAACTTAAAATTTAAACATACACCTCGCTATTTTAGTGCACTCGAAGTGTTACCTTGCAAGCACTGAATGTTGCAGCTGGCTAACGACAACGCAGGTCTTTGCTCATCACGGCATCCAAATCTTTAGCGGGAAATACTACAAAAGTAATTGTTTCCTCCGAATAACTATAGAACGACAGAAGAACTATGAATTTCAAATCAATCCATCAGAATGTATTAGGTACGTTTGTAAGTACTTGTATACTGAGTTAGGTTACGTCGTCATTGCGTTACCATACGCTCTTTTTTATTACAATTGGTGTAGTGTAGAGGCACAAACGCTGTCCACCGGCTTTATGCGACGGTAGATACACGTTGGAGGGAAAGACGCCCATGCTGCATATTCTGCTCCGTAGTGTAACCATGTACCAATCGGGTGAGGTTCCCCTGTTAACAGGGTCACGGCAAATGGCAGTCGCTTCACTGCAATTACCTGATCCGCCAAATCCAGATGTAGTTACTTTTTTATACCTACACTGATTTGCTTTGTCATTGAAGCCTGCTTAGCGCCCTACCTTGTCCTTGAAGTCAAAGTTACTTACTTACTTACATACATCCATAACTAAACGCAACAATTCCACTTTCCCCTTTTGCTTAATTTTTTATGCTTATATGGTCTGTATATAAAACCTAGGGCTAACCGATGGATTCATAAAAAAAATTCAAAAGACTAATTCCACTGTTATTTTATGGTATAGGTAAACGCAGTTTTGTTCGCATCAAAATTAATATTTTCCTCAAGCGAGCATCAATATTTACGACCAAAAAGACATAACTCCAATGAGGTTCAGATCAAAATGTAAAGGCGGGTTTTAACGATGCGTGAATTTGCGGACGGACCGGCTAGAATGAATTGTTACGTTTTGTTATGGACCTCCTCAAATGAAAGAAGTATTCTAAGGAACACATGGAAATTGCTACCTGTGTTCAGCCTATACCTAAGCCTAAAATTTTGACGCATGCGCTAACTGGGTAAGGCAGAAATAGTTTCACTATAATCCAAGTAAAGATTTAGTAGAATGAAGTCGTAGAGTATTTTTTCAATATCTGACCCTCGTTTCTGCGTCACGGCACAGAATTATTGGATACAGGATATTGTTTTCTAGGATAATGATAAAAGGTATGTAGATGAAATATATACGTGCAGCCCTACAACGAGATAGATGATAACGTCGATATTATCATATGGATTATCATACGGTCAGGTAGTCAACTAATTAGTTGAATTACTGTCTATTCATTTGGTATCCCAAAATAGATACATAGTTGTAAAGCTTTCGAGATCAAGAGTTTCATGAGAATGAGATATGAGGGTATATATTTTTATTTTTTAAATTAATTTTTTGACGATATCTACAGAAATAATAAATCGAAAACACTAACTCGACACTAAATCTTTATGAAATCCAATGATAGGGGTAAACCGGGTAATTCAAGGGCGCTGTGGCCAAGCCGGGCGTAATCCCGTGCCCGGCTTTTACCGGCGCGGGTCGGCTGTCCGGTTGCCCCGTGTAATGTGGTCGGCATTACGGGAGCATTATGCGTCGAGACGTGTGTTTCAATAATTGAGTTCATCTATTCGGGTGTGTAGTTTAGTTTGTAAAGCGTTTAGTGTCTGTCCTTGTATAGGTCTTAGCTCATTTACGTTTCGATCCCAGTGCCCAAATGCCGTCCGAGATAGCTTGGTCATCTTGGCCCGGTTGAGCTCTAGCGTGCGAAGGCCCGCAGTCTACCTTGACCATCTGACTTCCGTGACCCTGTTACCTGAACTAAATGCTTGGTCATCTTGTCCCGTTTGTGGTCTGGCGCGTGATGGCCATGGGTCTGCCTTGACCATCGACCTCCGTGATGCTGTTAATAGAGGAACCTGAACAGATTGGATCACAGTTACGCATACAGTGTCCTGAATGTGCTGGTTTCATCACGATGTTTTCACTTACCGTAAGAGTATTGGTTAGGTTTCAACTAATGTACATAACTCAGAAAAGAGTCATTGATACATGGCGGCGCGGGCATCCTCTTTCAAGCGCTGTTCCTCGAAGACGCAACCGCCGAGAGCAGGTAGACCAACACAAATCAGACCAGGGGACCACTCTACAATCCATAAAAATAAACTTATTTGTTTCCATTATCGTTTTCAATTTTCCTGTGACATTCTAGTCTTTAATCTGAATATAACAATGATCCCATATTTGTACCTACTGCATTGTTTTTAATAAAATTATTCATCGTCGTTTTATTCTTCCTGCCACAGTTTGTGTCTAGAAGAAGCTACCGTAACTGTTTATCAATATTGCAAATAATTAACTACAGGAATATGTCTGTTTACCAACGGGACCAGACCCTCCCCCATGAATTCTTATTGATCACTGTATCTCTCCTATGGCAGCCCTTTCCGACCCTCATTAGATTATAATTATGATTAGTAGGTAGGTTTGTAAGTCAATTATAAATTTCCTAATTGGTTTATATGGATAAATGACAGTATCGGCTTATCCTATTAAGGAAATAAGCATCGGAGTTTCGTGAATGAAACAAATGTTAATGAAAATGAGGCACTCCATCATTCACAGGAAAGCTTACATCATTTGTCTTGGGGCCCACAAGACATTAATCCTCTCTTTCATCACTTCAAATACATTAACTTCGCCTAAACTTCTAATGACGTAGGCCATTCAAGTTGTATTTGGGAGTCGAAATTATCACCCGAAACACAGTTCAACACAATTTTATTGTTTCATTACAGTTTCAGCCTTGCTTTTATAAATAGATATTACATTATTTACATTACAAACACTTCACTTGAGTACAAATCCGTAAAAACTTTCAGTTTACAATTAATTTCGATATGTGAAAATAATTTTATTGATTTTCTATAAGTATAATCATGGTAAGAGATACAATATACGTAAATAGAAATACAGAAAACGGATCCGATGAAAGTAATTAAATTTTTGGACCCAAAAACAACTCCTTTACACTAACGATCATAACATCCTTAGATGATTGTCTGTAGAGCTACAATCGCTCTTCTCGTAATGTCATTGCCGGGACAGTCCTAGGCTGTTGGCTAACTGGGAACACCGTGACACCACTTCATCTTGGAGGAGACTAAAAGACATTGCTATTAATATGAGTCCAAAAATTAAATAAGCACAACACGCAATCATTTGGATATATTCACTTTTGGAACTTTCTGTGCTGTGTTTTGATGTTAAGAAGCTAGTTGGAACGAAATCTCCGAAACCTATAGTAGCTAAGGCTATGAAACAGAAATAGGCTGCGTCGAGGAAGCTCCAATTCTCCCATGCTGAGAAAATTGCTGCACCAACACATATGTATGCTAGTAGCAAAAATAAGACGATGCCAACAGGGATATGGCAGTGTTCGATGCCGTGGCTCGCGTGATGCTGGACGCTGGTCGAAGCGCTGCTGCTGGCTGCGGTGCAATTCTTCATCTTCTGGTTCTCTTCTTTCCATATCAAAGGCACTCGTGATGGTGTGTCATGAGGACATATCCTGAGAAAATGGAAACTGGTTTTGAGGGCAAGTAGAGGAGACGTCATTTTTCATTGTGGGTCCACTACACAAGTGTTCTATAAAAAATTAACTAATAAATGAAATATTCTAACTAAACTTTAATGACTCACGTAAAATCGTTGACAAGTAGATATAAACGTTAACTAAAGGCTTAATAAATATATTGTAGGATTAATGGCTAGTTAAACCTCTCCATAAAAAATTAGAACAAACAAGCAGATTTATTCAAAATATCGATAAATCGTTTCAGTTCACATAAATATCTTTAATAGTTGATAGTGACGAATTTCCCTGAATTGCTATGGTTTTAAAGTTTTCATTGCATAAGTAAATCTCACAGAAAATAGAGCAACTTACATTAGATCTCAGCCACTAATGAAAACAGATTCTTGGCATACACGGGAGCTAATTTAACATGCATTACGTAAAGAAACATAATTCTTATAAATTAGCAGCTTATCTGGGATACTTAATTAATTTACCCTCTAAAATTATTTTCAAATCACTTCTTGTCACTTACGATTCATCAGGATCTTCCGAGTCGTCAAGTTCGTCCTGACTCCTGTTCAGTTGCAATTCGCCACATTCCTCTGCTATTAGCTGCTCTATAACTGGTCCTCTCGGCCTCTGAATGACGCCTCTCCCCCTGCCCCTCCCAGGACCATGGACTGTGGCCAGGCATTTAGTGGTCTTCTTCCTATCCAGGGTCTGCGTCTGAAGTGCTGATGATGTATGAGGCTCTGTGAATACATAGTTACAAATGAATGATCATGCTCTCGATTTAAAATAGGAGGATGTTTATGAATTTACACGATCACATAGTTACATAAATTTATTCTCACCGCTGCTAATTCCATGTATGTAGCGGTAAAATAAAGTTCAGTACTCCGAGCTTCCGTATTCAGACGCTCTACGAGAAATAAATAACTGACTTAAATCTATTTTGATTAATTTATTGTGAGTTCAAGGTAATAGATACGAGTACATAATGGTCGTTTGTTCGAGAAACGGTGTTATTATCATAGATAAAATCCGAAAAATTAAAAAATATACTGACAGGTATTTTTACTAAACTCAGATTATAAGTAGGTAAGTAACGTTGCGCCTGACGCTGATAAAATGAGTGTCTGCCTAGATTCAGGTCAATAATTTTGGGCTTGGAAGTGTCCAGATTATACAATTCGTTAAACACTATCGCATACAAGTCATTCCACACAGCGATTCCACGACAGAGTGGAAAGATATACCAGCTGTACACAGCAAGCATTGGGCGCATTATAGTAATTTACTGATATACGTACCATCAGCCAAGGCACTGCGCTTGACTCGACCCAGGGTCGCGGATCTAGGGCTTCCTGGAGCTCGTTCGAACACCTGCGAGTACTGCCCCCTGTCTCCAGCCCGAGCGCGAACAGTCCCCGGCGACCGGTGGGACCGTGGTGGGAACGAGGTGTACTGGTTGTGCTCTGTCGGCTGCGGCAGGAGCATCTGCTGCTCGTGCAGTTGGAAATTCTCCATCTGCTGGTATTTTGGACTCAGTTAGTTTAGCATGAAACTTGTTCGGAGTAAGGGGTTCTATAGGGTTTGGTGTAGATATTTTCTTGAATAAGATTGTATTGTTGGTTGGTTTTCTAATTTGAAGTTTCATAAAGAAAATGTATATGAAGTTAATATCAAATGCTGTATTTGTTAACCAAGTAACTCGTTGGCTCTTGGAATATTAACACCTCCACTAGTTGGAAAAAAAAATGGATACAAGATTACGATTTTTGGACTTTCTTAAAAGTGCTCGTCATTATTTTCCAAACATAATTGTTGTAATTTTTTAACCGACTTCAAACAAGGAGGAGATTTTCAATTCATGATAATGATAACATGATGCTTGAAAGGGTATCATAACAACCACTGAAATTTTTGGAATAATTTTTTTTGAAAAATAAAACTGTGTTTCCACGGACACAGTTGTGTACATCCTTAGGATATATTCTGACATAAACGGTATCCAATGTAAGTAGGCGCATAATTTTCTCTGAAGTTATTTTCTATATAACTGAACGGCCATATACATCCTCCTAGTACCTACTTACCTCAGCATCCTTCCTCCAAGTATTCGGCACTTTGCTCTTCGTCGCCTTCAACCATGCCAGCCGAGCCAGCCGTGCCAGCGACGCGCCCAGCCCGGCCAAGCAGGCCAGGGTCAAGGGCACCCCGGCGGCAGCGTATGCCACCGTCGCCGCTCTGCCCGCGGCCGTCCGGGGAGACACATTGCCGTAACCTAATGTGAGACAGGTCATTATCATCATCATCATCATATGAGCCGAAAGACGCCCACTGCTGGGCATGAGCCTCCCCCAGAGATCTCCGCAACACAGAGGTCGTCGGTTCACCTTGGAGGCTTGTGCACATTGTCGATCTGATGCACTTACTTATATATTTTTTTTTGTTGGTCATTTATTATTTTTACATTTTTTATAAACTGTGAAAATAATAAATGTACACTACTACAATTACGTAAAAACCAAATAACTCTATGTGCGTTTCTCCTAATACTTTGGGACTTATCTAGCTTGGTGGTAGCAATAGAGATGCAGTAAACTACAACCATAATCAAGGGCTGATGGTATTATTTTTAACAGCTATAAAGACGCTAAGTCGAAAGGCGAGAACTACCGTACACACACACACATACAAACACACTTACACCCATATCCCACAGGGGTAAGCAGAGACTATCCAGTGGCACAAATATCTGACAAATATCACCTCTTGTACCTCTTCCAGAGTCATTATATATTTTCATGTGTGTGCAACTCCTAACTCGCCCTTTTTGGAGAAGGTCATTTACCGTACACACAATAATATATTCCTTTCAGGCAGGCGTCGTTAGATTCTAACTAAGTCAATTGAGCCTGTGGGGCAAAATCTGTAGTAGTGTGTTTTCTTTTTCGTTCAGATTCTGAGTAGGTCAGATACACCCAGAAACTCAATAACTTAGTGCTAACAACCTGAATGTCCCACCACTCACCTATGGTAGTAATAAGCGTGATGCAATACACCACCGCCCCGGAGAAGGTCCACTTGCTCTCCAAAGCCAACTCGGCCTGGTGGTCGGCGGACTGGCGCGCGGCGGCCACGATCGAGGACTCGAACTTGCGCAGCTGCTCGTGGACCAGCCTCGTCCAGTTGCGCTCGTAGAGCACGTTCAGACGTTCTGGAAAGGAGAATGTTTGTGCGTTTTCATCTAGGAGTTTGAGAGTTCTTCAGTAAGTAGAGCCTAACTGAGCTTTTGTAGCATGTGAGTTAGAAATTAGGACCAGCTAAAGTTTTTAAAAGTCAACCTAGCAGCCACTTGAGCGCCATCTCACCTGGTGTTAAGTGACGATGCGGCTGAAGAATGAGATGATGGGTGGATGGATGGTTATTAATAACGAATATGAGTCTCCATTGCCATTCCCACCTCGTTAGGCAGACAGATTGGAGATCGCAGTATTGCAAAATACAAGAGTAAACAGTGCACATTTTCCAGTCAACAGAAGCAATATGTTATTTGTTTTTATATTTTTGTCTAATGTCAACAAGCATGACTCAAAAATCAGGCCATGTACTTCGTTAACCGAGCGCCAGCCGTATGAAATATTGCAAAAGTTAACGTTTTTTGCCCCCAAGGTTCACGCACGATTTGCTTCGAAATTCATAAGTGTGTAAAGTTGACGCGTGCTCCCCTTCACAATGAAGGGAGACTTCCTGAAATAAAGAACTTCCTGCACAAACTCGCTAACATATTGGTTGGGGATAAATCTTCTATCCGTTTGTACATCGTTTGCAAATAACAATGTTAGGCGAGAAACGCGCCAGAACCTATAATTTGTATTGTATATTTTCCAAGGAAAAATACCTCCTCCATCAGTTACCTATCTGTATGTTAATGTTTTCTTAAAATCTTTAATATGATATACCGTCCCCGGGTGTTCCCGAGACTGTTTAGCCAATCTCAGGGTCCCCAGTGGACAACCTTGTTTTAATCTCGAATATACTGTTAGCGTAGCGAGGATGACCAAGGTATTAAAATCTGTAATGCTCAAATACAGTTCATTTTGTAAAAATATTATATTGACTTTGTAGTAGTACCGTATTATCGATTCATACAGTTTTTCATGTTATTGCGTTACCCTTTCACAACGAAATTAGCTCCCTACCGCCACCGCTGACGCGTCATATTTTGAGGACACTCCTCACCTAAATGGCCATCCAGCTATTCTAAGAGCACTGAGCCGACGTTCCAGAGAGCCTATTATAACTTCGATGAGCCGCCACTCAAATTAATGAACGTTGCAATCACCGGACCCTGTTTAGTTTAATCAAAAGTGAAAAGTGTCATTTAACTTATAAGAGCCCGAAAGCCTCGCAAATTGACGGTGGTTTTGTCTCAAGACGTACTACTAAGCTTTACATGTTAGGTATGTACATAATTTAGTATGATATAGTTGGAAATATATTCTGAATAACTGTTTTCCGAGAATTTTACAGTTATTAAGACTAGTGTGAACCAGCTACGATTAAATTGTGAATAAGTGTATTATTTTTCTCAAGTAGTGAATAAGTACTTAACTGTCCCGAAAAACTGTCAGAGACCAAAACATTTTAAAATTATGATTATGGAATTAAGTAAATTGTTTTGAAAGGGTTGTTTGAAAGGGGACAATGCCGCGTTATACCCAGATGGCTAAACCTGAATTATCGGGTTACTTAATTGGGTTAATCTTTTGAAAGTCAAAAGCTTCGTGACGTATTTTCTCTTAACAATCGAATTAGGTCTCATAATTGGGTCACAATAATAATTAGGTAGGTAATTCATAGAGCTCCGGTAAGTTGGAAAACTGATTCAGCGTTCCAAACAATATACTTGCTTATATTGAACAAAAAATTCGAACAGTGTTTGTCAATATACCAATAGGTAGGATTAAATTGAATAAACCCGAGAAAGTAGAATCTGCATTTTTTCAGGAGGTATTTCGAGAATTTATGAATGTTGTTTATATCGTCGCTTTTAAAGTAAGTTATGTAGGTCGACTAATTAATGCATTATCTAACTCTGTGGGCTCATAATATGATAATCTATTGCTAATGATAGTTCTGTTTTATAGAGGAACAGAGGTTACTTTACGAGACTCGTCAGTGGGAAAGATTTTTGTTGTGTTCTACACTGCTGAGCTCCAGTCCACAATGACGAAAGAAACTCCTCTTAAGAGGACAGAGATACTGTCAAATAAAGCGTGTATATAGAAACATACCTGTACCAGAAACCATGTACCCAGAAAGAACTAGAGATCTCTAGCTACTTAGCATCCAATAGCAAATCGACCACTCATCGTATACAAATTAAACAATAAGGCCAGTCTTCCTACACACATTTTTAGTTAGCAACTGAAAATCACATCAACATCAATATTTGCATTAAAAAGTGTTTTCTATGTGATCGGTTCACTATGCAATGTTTAAAATTCTATTGTTGTATAATTTACAATTTCAGTCCGCAGTTTTCGTGCTGATTAAATTCCTCAAGCGTGCTCTCAGTAGTGGACTTGGTTGTTTTGCAAGAGACTGTAAACTGAGACAGCAAGCATTTTAAAGTAATTAAACGAAGAGAATAGAGCGAGAACAATAGTAGGTATCTAACTGTGATTTCTTGGAAAGAAATCTCAGTCAAGTAGCTAAAAATGCATAAAAATATTGGCGTAGAGTAACAGTTTATAAGCTCCCAAGATAGATTATAAACTAATGGTGTTCACAATGTTACGGTGTTTACGTCCCACTGGTGCGTGATCAATAAAAAGCGCTATCTTAAATCATTTTTCATTAAATTTTGGATTCATACCTCTAAGGTGTATGTACTCTAGCCACATAAGTCGTCCCTGTGGTTTCTGTATGTATGAAACGAGTAATAACGCTACAATGTCCCTGAGTACCGGCTAATTATCACAATAGCCTATATCAAACGAGCAGACAACTCACCTGATGGAAAGTGGTAAAGGTACTGTTTTTGTCATTTGACAGTATGGCCGACGATGGAGCATGCCTTTCTAGAAACATCCTATCTTAGGATAGCGGTGCCGTCATAAAGTAGTGATTGACGTCACGTATACTTATTATGCTTATAAGTTTTTTAATAATTATAATCATTTTATAATAATAACATACCAATTAGCTCCCGATATTGTTCAACTAGTCTCTAGATCCCCAGCGGAAGACCTCGGGCAACCTCGCTTCGCCGACGGTATTAGTAGGCACACCTAACGGGAGTCAAGCTCGTTGCCGTACGCACGACCAGCCTCAAAGTACGAAACGGTCACCTATCCAGTTTCCGGATTCTGCGAGCGTTGCTTAACCTTGATAATCGGTCTCGCAAGCACGCTGCCACTAGACGCTGTTTCGTTAAGCATTATCGATTGTTATAAACGACTGCAAAATGCCCTACGAATATTAATTAAAATATAATAACTTTGCTGGCGAAAAATTAATAACAAAGATACATATCTGTGAAATACGGAACTAATTATGTTCAATTACAAACGTTACAATTATATTAATCAAGACAATGTAACGATATACAATATTAATGGTTATTGGCTTTTTCATGTAATATCTCGACATAAAGCGTATTCCTGCTTAAATTGCGAATATATTTCTTATTTATTGTCAATTTTAGTGCCCCATTGCCTCTCGAAATTGTAATAAAATCTCACGTAATAAAGATACAACAGTGATTGTATTTCTGGAACAATATCAGTATTGCCAGATAGGCTTTTGATGTTTCGTTATTACTTATATAGAGTCGTAAAATGCTGCATATACCTGTATGTATTTTGGGGAGTTTCTCAATTTATGGCAAGTTAGGTAAGGATCGTCGAGGTAAAAGATGCGTAGCCTTCGTCCTTTATCAGGGAGGAGAATCTTCTCTGCACGTGAGGAAGTACCGCCTACCCGCATCGCCCGGACGCAATAAGGAGGAGGAGAGGACGAAAGAAGCCCGGCCCGAACCCGAGCCCGCAACCTAGCATCGTCCGCATCATAGTCCGCGGCAATATGATAGGCTGCGCGATTTAGGCGCGACTCCTGTTCAGGCGCTACGCGGTGACAAGGCAGACGCGACCCGTACGCGATTTTTAAGTAGGTACGACGACATATAAACTGGCCCTTAGCCGTGAACGCGTAACAGATACAAAACCGGTAAAATTTTGCAAGGAAAATAATTGTATCAGTTAAATAAATACCTACTCAGTATAAAATCCTACCCTAAATTTTAATTTGATAAAAAAGCTCTTCCTATTTATTCAAAAGATTAATGAATTCGATTTCATACTAATTTGAGGAAACGTTTTGGTTTTGAGTGATGAACTGCAGACACGAATTCCTTATTCCAATATTTACCTTCTTTATAATATTAGAAAAGCGAAGAGTATTCGTGCCTGATTCGTTTTTCTATCACGAGTAACGAATCACTGTGATTGTTTCCCACACAAATATTTTACGGGCCGAGAGCAACTTAATTGGGCTAGTTTTAGAAGTAAGCATGGAATCATTCTTGAATATAAGCTAAGTGCATACTAAGTCGCAATCAGATTTGGATTTTTAACACTGTAGTATTAGATATGTTCCAGACATAAATCCCGTATTTCTAATAAATGTTGTTCATACGTTGATCCAGCTTAAGGAGTGTATAACTATAGAAGGCTTATGTCAAAATACTTTTAATATGTGCAACAAACTTATCAACCCTGTGACAACGTCGCTGTTGTTGGAATTGGCATCACATTTCAAAGTGGCGGCACTTAGTTTCAACTTTGGCTTATTCGGCTTCTGTCAAGTTACACACCACAAACTTATTCGACCAGGTGACCCAAACTTGAACTAAGTGTCACCAATTGAAATATCATGTGGCGGCAATACTAAAGTCAACAACAGCGACGTCGTCATTAGGCCAGATAAGTTTGTAGCAGTACATAGGCGGCAGGCTGTGTAACTAGACATGCTTATCTGACCTGCACGAGTAGCACAAGTATGTCCGCGACAAGAACGTAGTAATATTGTTTCCATCTCTCAATACTAAGATGAAAGAGATAGCAGTATCTCTGTCGCGCCGTATCTCACTTGTCGTGCGCGAGACCGCAGTTGTGCTGGCCGTGCAGGTGACCAAAACTGGAACTAAATGTCGCAAATTGACATATCATTTGGCGTCAGTACTAAATTCAACAACAGCAACACCGTCATTAGGCCAGACAAGTTTGTGTAAGTAACGGTTGTGTAACCGTACAGGGTACAGGCGTTCAACGCTTGTTGATCAATACTTTTTTATTAGTGTAAATTTCTGTAATTTCAGTAAAATCTACAAACCCTTTTGTATTTATGATTTAAATTCATACGTTTTAGATATTTTTGCGGTTTTCTCCGTATAGTAGGTAGGTCAAATAAAAACATAGTATAAAAACTGGTCAGACGAATTTTGTCTACAATGTTCAGAATTATTTGTATGTTATTTCCTTACTTAGATATTATGGGCGACAGATACTGCTTTCCATCAGGTGGGATGTCTGCTCGTTACTGAGTCTGAGGTAAAAAAGTTATATTAACATCGGCCCGATTCGTGGCAACGAAGATTCTCTGAACGAAGCGTTTACTCGGTATACGCGTTAACGAGGTATTTTCTCTGGTCGCCAAAGGAATTACCAAGTTTACGTTGAGATAGAAAACCGCGGGGCTCCGCCGGGTCCCATATTGCGAATGCTTTGTTGTGAGTTATCGTAAACTGTGTGAAATAAATTTATCGTATCGACAGTTTTACATGAGTTTTCATTCTTAATAATTTCTTTCGTCATTCTTAGTAAACCTACCTAGCAAGTAAATAATAATGAAGCTGGTTTGATTTTATTAGTAATTTACACAAAGGGTCAGGTTTCACTGCTTGCAAGGCTATTCAAAATATAGTCTAAGAATCACACAGAAGGTCAGGAATCCACAAAAATGTAGGTATGTAATCTTATAATGGTAGTAGATTAGATCCGGGCCGTTTCCGCAGTCCGACGAACTCGCGCCTATTCTGCGTGGTTGTGATGTAGTTCTATTTACCCTATTGTTTTTGCCATTCTAACTCTTTTAGGAAACGTACTAGCAATCCTTTTGGTTTTACAAACGTCCCCGGAAGGCTTTGTGGTTGTCCAAGATGCTCAAGCCTGTATGATGCCACCCCTCGCATGTTTGCAGAATATGGGCAGCTGTCTCCTCTTCTTTCAGACAGGCTCTGTATTGAGGGCTGTATGGTTAAGAGGTGTTTATTAAAAGGACCATGTCCCGTTGGTAGTATAAAATGTAAAGTAATTTTAGAATAGAAAGAATAGTTCTGAAGAAGAAAGTTCTGTTTGCGTGAGGTCGTCTCGTAATTTTTGCTAAGTAACTACATAGTAGTAAGTAAACTACATCGTACGAAATAAATCACATATTTCATCAAGTTTGACATTTCATTCAAACCCGGTTTCATTGTTATGAAAATGCATTAACATTTTATTGACACACCTATAGGATTCTTTCTACCACAAGTAACGTCCTCATTGTATCCAATACCAACCTATGAAAATAAACATTTTACAATAAGCCAATGTTCACGTTTCAATCAACAGATAACAGAAATGGGTCCCATATTTTCTTATTATAAGTATGACATAATATCATCTTAATCATCGTAAATATGTTACGAGGCATAATGGCTCGTCATCAATAATACTATCTCACCTTAATACTATTGGGGGGCTCCAAGAAGGACACGAATGAATGGCAAAATATATTGGACTAGATAAGTCGTGTCTAATCGCTGCCAGATCCTCCTTGCAATCTTAAAGGTATACGTAAGGTGACTGAAAAAATCGTTACCCATGTAACTATTTTGTAAATAGTTCAAACTTTTTACAGTCTGAGAAAGTAAGGTCACTGTGAGATTAAAATATTGTTCTTAGGGCAAGTTTTTCGGTTAAAAATATCAATTAATGATTGCACATTTTAAGAGTATATTCCGGGTTTCCTACCGCGTACCTTAGTTAACGAGTAGCCCTATATTTCGACGCAGTTGCATGCATCATGGTCACGAGACTTACGCGATACTTCGTGGTAGGAAACCCGGAACATACCCTTAAAATGTGTGATAATAACCGCGATAGCTTAAATCATTATATTAATTTATTATTTTGTGGAATTACTGAAAGTAAAGTAAGTAATTATGTTTGAGTGGCATGAGATATGAGTAAATTGGGAAGGCTTTTCCATAAGACTACAGATACGGAGTACCTTTTTACGAATTGTGCAAAACTCAACTCAATATACTTATTTAACCTTCTGAACGGGAGTCTCAAAGACTTATTAGGTTTTTGTAACATTTTGTAAAGTAAGCCACGAACGGTGTCATCTTTTTTCCCGTTACTTTCCCATTCGTAATCTCGAAGCGATATTTCTAAATCTCTGCAGAAGGTTAACTGAAACCTCATTACCAAAACTACAGAAAAGCACTCTTTACCTAATAACCCAACACTGATCCCCCTAAAGGGTATCCCAAAAAAATAACGTCATCCCCTCTTGCGATTATTATCGTGGCCGCACAAAGTACACAAAACAAGGGAGCAATACAATTTCCTTATCTGGCAGCCAAAGTCGCCGTCGACACGTCCGATATTCAATCTGGCAATTTCTGTGGGAAAAATGGGAATGTGAACACGCGCCAGCGCCGCTGCCCTATCTCGATCGCGACATTGTCGCTATCCGAATTGAGTTCGTGATCCCGCATTCGTGTGACGAGCACGCGTCGACGATTCGCCGTATGGCGGCAGATGGCACAGAATTGAGTGCGCTAGATTAGCCGTTCTAGACTCTTTTTGTATTAAACTCTAACGTAAAAAGTGGCGGCGATCTAGACGCTCTTTTGTATTAGAGTCTATAAAGAGCGACCATGTGAATATTTGGAACAGGGGTCCATCGTGTGTGTGGTGTCCGGCGGAGTAAAATATTGCAACAAAACAACCCCTTCGAAGTGTATGACTATAAATCGGTTTCAACCCTTTTTCCATCGATGTAGATAAATGGAAGTATTAAAGTAATAATTCATTATTTTTATGATTGAAGCACTGAAGGAAAATTGGTGACACATGATGTGAATTCACATCTGTTCTTTTGTTTTGACGTATTGACGAGTACATTTTTCTGTGCGATTAATGATTTGTGTACATCGATGGACAAATTGGTTTGTGACAAAGTGCAGATAAAATAGAGGTATTCAGGTGTATCAAGTCTACCGAATTTGGGCTTTACTTTATTGAAACTGCGCTTCGTTCATCCAGGTGCACGAAGTATTTGGTGTGTAGCACTAGTCTTTCAGGAGCGACTTGTGAGTGTTGTTTAACGTCACAAATGTCTAAATGCACCAATTCCATGTGATAAAAATGGAAGTACACAAACGCAATATTATAATTTGTATAAGGAAGGCAAAAGACCAACAGTATGTGGCTAACATAATGATAATGTAGTCATCGCTGTGGATACTCGATACAGCTGGAGAGATGAAAACGCTTTGTTAATGGTGACAAGGAATTAAATGCGTTGCTGCCAAATAAATTAGCTCCTCGAACAGTAAAAATCGGGACATCTTCAAGTCTACACGCAATAGGCTGTCTCGAGACAGGCCATGCTCCATCTTCGGCCGCGTTATTTCTTATCAATCAGCTGAGAAAGCAATAATTATACCTTAAGCAAGACTGTATTTTACTTCCATATAAGTAAAATTTCACTGATATTCGAATTACTGCATCAAAGCTTGATTTTAATCTTAACATTAATATGAGAACCCAAGAAATACTAGTGCTCTCGCACTTTGCTCGTGGGCTGGAAGTGGAATCCTGTCCCATTCTATACTTATTATATCTATACAAAGTCTTTAATGCGCCTCCGCGACCTTTTTGGCAAGTGATGCTACAAAGTGTATTGTTGAATGAAAACATCCACACCATACATCCTTATTTCTATTGAATATCTATGTATCTACATACTAGTTCCCTTATTGTGCGTTAATAGGGAACGCCTTTAAGATTTTCATAGGTGCCTAAAAAACCTTTGCAGAGTCTACATGGCCTTACAAGATGGATACATTTATATACCAAAATTATTTAATTAAAATAAATATAAATTGTTTATGATAAGCCCTAATTGACAGCATTTTAAAATTTCAACCATTGAAAATATAATTATTCTACATATTAATATCTATACATCCTCATCCTCCCCACTTCTCTCGGTTTCCCATATCCTCAGTTCGTAACCGAACTGAAGTAATTGTTGTTTGTAAATAAACAGATACTGTAATACCTATGTAGGTAATATTAATAAAGCGATAATATTTTTTATTTAATTAATAAGGGGTCTGTCAAAACCGTATCAAAGATAGAAGAACACCGTAACAAAGAGTCAAAGAAAGCGAAAGGTATGCTAAGGCATATTAAGGTTTATGTTAATACAACGGTCTAGAGAGCCGGTAGAAATTGTAAGCATGGCTAAAACGCTGGCTTTACATCAGATTTTCTCGTTTAATATGATGGTAGTTTAACAAGCCCTGTTAATATTCAAGCTTGTTACCACGTCCGCACTCCAAACGTTGGAGCGCGCTCCTTATCCTCCACGGTTACCTGTATCCAACTTTATTTACTATCTCTCCACTTTACGTGTACTAAAATTAATTTTCTCCGCGTAAAAATAAAATTTTATCTATCTTCCTTTGGAATTTACGAGTGGGAGCGTAAAGCGAACACTGTAAAAGTTGTTTTGTTTGAGAACTCGACGAACGGCCTATAAATTCTGTAACGTTTATGCCTCAACAGTAAAACAGTGAAACTTTGTAAAAAATTCATACCAAGAGCCGCCTACGAGCTACGGGTAGGCATAGCTAAATAGTTTCCTCTGCATAACAAAATAACGTCTATTTAGTCACTTATATACAGACTGTTCACTAGTCGGTGGTATATAATATACCAATAATAATAACAGTTTTATTGCAGGCATTAAAAACCCATAAATAAATACAATTATCATTACAGTCAAGTCGAGTACATATTAATGAACACTATACTGCACATTGGCCTGCTCCAGCCTCGTATTTAGTATTTATTCAAACGTATGTGATAGAGACGACGCTCTATGAAGTCGAACTAGCCTGCTGTGCATTATTTACTGCTACGACAGCTGTAAATTACTTAGTAATTTGGAGTTTTTCAAAACAAAAGGCATGTATCAAAGCCTTAGGTTGTAGATGTTCTGGACGACGTCATCCGTGTGCTCCTCGAGGCAATTAAAAGATGTAGGTTTTTTTTTATTGCATAGGGTACACCTGATGGAAAGTGGCCGCCACTGTAGGACATGCAAGTACTTATCTGAAAGGCATTAGAGTAGAGCAACGAAAGGGCATCTGTTTCCGATGGAGCTTTTTTTAACTATCTAACCAATAATAGGGTGACACACATTTTTGTTTTGGTCACGTATTGTGAATGCCTTAGGGATATGTGGGAAATAGGTGCCTGAAACTGCCGGTATCAGGAAAGAGGCAGCGCGGAAGGCCCAAGAAGCGATAGATTGTCATCCCCGAGTCGGATGCGAGAGCAAATGGCTTACGACGTGAGGATACCTAAGACCGGGCGAAATGGAGAAGAACGAGTCGGAAAACGGACCCTTGCTGAAGCGGGGACTGACCGCTCGGTAGATGATGATGAGGGTGACACACATTCATAAAATCTTACCCATCGTATACCCTTGATGGTAGTGTACCATACCCATACCCATGGACGTTTTTAATGCTAGTGGCGACATTCGTGTTGTAAGGGAGGACGAGCTAATACAAAAAAAATTAAGGTGGTAAAATATCTCTAGAGAAAGAAGATCGATATATTGTCACAGTTTTTGAGTTGTTTTCATAGGTAAATCTTCAGATATATTAGTAAAATGTCTCTTTTGCCATAGAACCTCCTGTATTACCTAATGGAAAATTTGTTCCAGTGCTGCGTAGTTAATTGAATTACTAATCATGATTTTGTTTTCTTCCTCATTGAGTATCTGCTAGGATATGAGAAGGTTTTCTAGTAAAGTTTTATATAACCAAATAAGCACTTTACTTACATAAGTACTTCAAAATTTTATTCATAAATTTTTACACATTTTCCAAACCACCTGCGTAAAAACAATTCTATTTGAAACAAAATATTGGGTTACAAATTTGGAGCTGTCACGACAGCTAAAAATAAAATACGAGTAACGCAGCTACTCGTATCTCGAATGTCGAATAAATTGTAGATAAAAATTTCGAATTGCGATGGAATCGCAACTCGGGTTGCGGGCCACGAGAGCGAATTCGTTGAATTCGAATAGGCGTCATTGGATATCGAGGGCTTTTCAAATTTCGCGGGCAGTTGGGCAGTTATTGTTTATGTTGGTATGTAATTTTTATAAGTATCGCTATTTGTCAAAGTAAACCCGGTCAGATTTTATATATGTAGGTGTATGCCTACCTACCGCTGATGCCTACGCCACACTACGCATTCTTTCTTTCGTTTGCTTGCGAAAAGATAGATGCATGTGCAAGAACATAGAACACTAAATGAAACATTGATTCACTTGGCTCACTTACTTAATAATGTGCCTTTACACATAATCTTACTATAACTGCGTTGTATGCTTCTATATGTATACTAACTCTCAAATGATAACCACAATGCTCGGATAAACCTATTTACATGTTTTTGAGGCACTGAGTATTTATTGTACCAGTTCTCTTAGTAAATGTATAAAAAAATTGAAATCGATAACCCTCAACAACGAGAAAAACGGCGCGAGGAGGATTGCGATCGATTTAAATTGCGGTCAGCATTCCGAGCAGGAGCATTAAAATTTTTGATAAAATTGTTGTATCGAAATTATTAGGTAATTAGTGGACCCGTCGCGACTTCGTTCAGGTAAACCTACTTTACCCCTACCTAGATAGGTATATGTACTGTTGAAAACAGTATTGAAATCCGTTGCGTAGTAAAATAATCTAAGCGTAGGTACATAGATGTATCGATTATTACAATTATGGTGGAATATAATATTATTCCTAGTAATACAAAATTAGCGAAATAGGCCAGTATCTAGAACTTAATCCTTCCAATTATTGTTTAGAAGCCGCAGTGGTCAAAATTTGAGAGAATGATACCGCATCAGTGATCTTGTGGCTGATGATCATAATGACAACTTAGTGTAATATAACTATTAAGTTTACACTCAGCGGCACCGGTCTAGTGGCAGCGTGCTTTCGAGACCGATAACCAAGGTTAAGCAAAACTTGCAATATCCGGGAACTGTATGGATAAGCATTTCGTACTTTCAGAGCTCGCCACTCGTTAGTTCTTTCAGTCTCATAGATAAGTCTCATTATTAATAATAATAATAGATAATAATAAATGTTCATGGACAAATTCACACAGCACCATCTAGCCCCAACCTAAGCAAAGTTTGTGCGATGGGTGCTAAATAACTGATAAACTACTTAAATACTTTTTAAAATACATACTTATTATACATAGAACACCCAGACCCGTAACAGAAATTAAAATTTATCATTTCAATTTCTGCCCGGCCGGGAATCGAACCCGGGACCTCTTGCGTGGCAGACCGGCATGTTGACCATTAAACCACTCAGGTCGTCTAAAAGGTATATATTTATTTATTTATTTAACAATTAATTGCACACAATATACTATAGTAAATAGAAATTACAAAAATGAAAGACGACACAACAGGCACTACTTATTTCTAAGAATAAATCTCTTCCAGCAGGCCAATAGAAGAGAAACACGGTAGAGTATAGGGGATGAGACGTGCGCAATTGTAATATAAAAAAAATTATAAACTACATAAATTATAAATAAGATACTAAATACACACAATAGTATAAATATATATAAATATACACATACACATATACATACTAATATATATTCATTCAACATATTATATATTCATTGTAGAACATTCAGGCACATAAGGAAAGATAATGTTCTTTTACACGTTTCTTAAAGATTGCTATAGATAGACAATCACGCACTTCGTGCGGGAGAGAATTCCACAGTCTTGCGGCATGAACAGTGAAGGAGTAGGAGTAGAAGTCGGAATGGTGTATGGGGATATCCAGCGACGATCTAACACTGGAACGACAGGGTTTGTCTTGTGGACGAGAAAAGTGGAATCGGTCACGGAGGGATGAGGGAGCGGAAGGATTATGAAGGACGTTATAGTAGGTGGATAGGATATGAGCATTCCTGCGCAAGCGAATTGGGAGCCACTTGATTTGAGAAGTATATAAGAAGGTCAAGAAGCGGAACTTCTTTGCTCTAAATAGGATATCAACCTCAACATGGGGTCTCGGTCCCCTGATTTCTGGCATTGACCTATGCCTATTACCAAGACAGTATTAACTTGACCTCGGGCGCACCTTAATGTCAAAATTCAGGACCAGTGTGTGTGCGCCGCTGTAGATCATTGCAAAGCCCGTAAAATGTTTTGTTCGAATGCAAGTAGCCGTATTTGCGATCTTGAAACGAACAAGCTCTAATACGGATATGGATTCTTGTGGGGCGCATCAATACACTTACATTACGTGCCACTTGAACACAGATGCTTCTCCTTATATTACTGGAAAAACAGTAAATTAACGACGCAGATGCCGTATTGCTATTATTATGGAGTCTCGTTGTGTGAAACAGTAATTTGTTATGATTGATGACGCAATTATTCGTTCAAAGAGCTCTTTCCGCTGCAAATCGCAACACATTATAAGGTTTGTTGATTTTTTCATGAAATTAGGGAAGCGTATTCTATCACATATTAATCTACCTTATGAAAGCAGTGCAGTATGTTTATAGTATAAGTATGTATATGTGGATGGAAGTGGAAGGCAACAAGTATTTTAATAATCTATGCAGTTTACAACAAAGTCGCTGCACGTTGTCTGGCAATATGTATAGGTATGTATATAGGGTAAAAGCCGGATACTTGCCCCAGTGGGATAGTTGCCCCAGTTTCGAATACACTATGTTAGGGATGTTGGTGGCATTAGCGCTTTATCACAATTGAAAGTACTTCTCCCGAAGGCCTCAGTGCCATATAATCCATCAGCGTAGGCGCACGCGTTTTGTCTTTGTGAGCAAAAATCTTCCGCGCTGAAGCTTTGACGGGCGTCAAAATTATTTTGGTAAGCAATTATTAATAATTATTAATTAATATTGAGTATCTTTATTACTGATTATGCTATCAGTCAAATTTTTTTTTATATACACGCATTGGAGTTTAAATTACATTGTATAATATGTTTTATTGTTTAACAAGTCTTATTTATTTCTCAAATAAAAAGGGCAACTATCCGTATCAAACAGAATAGTTGCCCCATTTACTTTGGCGGACGCAACTGTAAAATTATATGACAAGCAAAGGCATTTTTTTCATTTGGCGTTTTCCAACCTATAATTCTTAAAGAAAAACTTATGTCTCTGGTGAGCGAAATGCCTCACAAGTATAAACAAAAATCAGACGTGGTGCACCCACATTAGCTAGTCAGAAGATAGTTTAAGGAATACCCTTATGGCGATCAAAAGGGGCGGGGGGACTACAGATCAACCTCATCAGTTCAATGCTCTTCAGTCCAGCACCGAAAAAACTGCCTTCTGGGATAGTCTCGAAGAAACGCTGCAACGCGGCATATGCTACCATCTGAACAGATCGTGGTTCGTGTGGATTTCATGGAGTAGATGAGACCCAAGACCGGATGAAATAGAGAAGAAAAAGCAGTTAAGCGGATCCGCCGAGATGGTTATGATTTTATGATTTAAATCATTGAAACTAAATACTATGTTTTTACAATAATTATTAATATTTTTATTAGTGCATAATAAAGGATCTCAGTAAATAATAAACATTAATTACATTCAACAAAATCATAGTGAGTCGTCTATCCCCGCATGAGGCAACTATCCCCCGAAGCATTTTTACCGTGGGGCAACTATCCGCCACAGTAGGCAACTATCCCACTTTTGAGAGGTCAAGTAAAACAGGATTTACTCAAAACCAATAGTAATTACATTTACGAATATTGGCTATTATAGAAGATTAAAGACCTATGTTTTGATATACATGTTGCATATTTCTTAGTAAGTACATGTTTCTTCATAATAGAGCTTTTTCGAAAAGTGGGGCAAGTATCCGGCTTTTACCCTATCGATGTACGCTTAGATCTAGTCGACAGATTTTAATGCTGTTTTCAACCATATATAGAGTGATTGAAGAGGAAGGCTTAAAAGCAAGAAAAAAAGAGTAGGTAAGGGTAAAGTAGGTGTACGCGAAATGAGTCGCGCCGGGCAACATGTAGCTAAATAAATAATTAACTTCGCGTCAACTTGTGCTCTCGCGGAGCCTTTTATGACGCCTGACTGACTATGAAGCTAACCACGTAATGGGAAAGAATTTTCCCATTTTGTAACCGGCTACCAAATGGGTCCGTATGCAACAAAACATAGTGACTCTTCTAAATATTCTTAATACAATAACGCTAGAATTTAATAATAATGCAGCTTTACATTTTCTCTTTAAATAATTTAAGTATTTCTCTGCATTATTTTTTCGTGTCTCGATCTGTTGTGACAATGAGATGTTCCCGGAAATTTGTCTCCATTGGCGTGATCGTATCGCTTATATTTTATCATCCTTTTGTGTTTGTGACGCTGACATCCATCATTATTTCTAATTGAAAGGGATTTTTCCCTCATTGCTTTGCGAGGCGGGCGTTTCACATTTCATGGTCACGCGAAATGTCGCTCGATCTTTGTTTTTTGACATAAAAATACGTCATTTTGTCGT
This sequence comes from Blastobasis adustella, assembly GCA_907269095.1. Taxonomy (NCBI): domain Eukaryota; kingdom Metazoa; phylum Arthropoda; class Insecta; order Lepidoptera; family Blastobasidae; genus Blastobasis; species Blastobasis adustella. Next base: position 13,168,039 of record OU026125.1, read on the forward strand.
CGGGCCGGAGTTTTTTTATATTATTTACTCTGCATTAAAGCTCATTTTGGGCTACATTGCCGTGTAAGTTGCTGAAATTACGTTGTGAACGGGTAATACGTTTTTAAAGTTAACTACGGCAATTTCCTAGTGAGGTTATCGCTAACGATTTAAATTTCTGTTAAAATTTTGTGAAATTAATCCTTTGTAATAATTTCAAAGGTACATACAATAGATAGGTAGCGTAAAGTACCTACGTTTCAATATAATAAGTAAAAAGTAGCGCACGACCACGGTATGTGCAGAAATCTAATAGACATAACTCGTGTAATATCCACTGATATAAGAAGAATTGAAATTTATGTATCTAAATAAGTCGATTTAGATAACGTTGGATAATACTTATCTTATGCCTTTTACTGAAACATACTTTTATTTATTATATTTAAAACCTACCTTATACGGCAATACAACTTGACATGACATAGTAGCTGTTAAAAAATTGTCCCGGTGGGTAGCCAACAAACGAGGAATAATTTCCAATAATTGGGAATCAAGAGCCGGTACTATAAACGCCAGCACTTCAATTGTGGCTTCTGCTAATGGCTATTCAGAATTCATACCGTCGACCGATATTGGTATTCGGATATCCATGAAATTGTGTGGAGTGTAATATAATTTATGTCCAAATTTGTGTTGCAAACTTTTCACTTACGCCCGCGGCTTCGCGCGCATAAAATGCGGTTACGTGTCTATAGCGTGGTCCCGTGGGAACAGTTTAGAGATTTAGGTATAAGTTTGTATGTTGTTTTTTTTGGGTACGGTAATTTTTTTATGACAAAAATAATGCTTGTTGAGGGTATATTTTGCGGAGTATGTAGGTAAACTAGCAACCTATCCATTGCTTAGTAACTAAGCAATGGTTAGACTGGTTACTAGAGTAGGTACTTGTTTGGAGCTTAGGTTAGTACTTTTTAGTTTATGATGACAATAACAAATACCTAATAAAAATGTACGTTTGCTTTAGAGCCCACAAACGACACGATTTTTGCGCGATTTGTCCCGTTTCAAACATTTCAAACGTTTATGCGATTTTTTTTTCTATACTCACAACAGAAAGCTTACCTATGTAAGCTTATGTAAAGCGTATGTACCTATGTAAGTTGTCCGTCAAAGTTTGCTAATTATTTTTCGACCATTTGTTGGAATCCGATCAAGCTGAAATTTGGTAAAAAAAATAATCATCTTGGCGTTAATGTCCCGGTTTTGCTCTCGAGTACGAGGGCCCGGGGTCCGCCTTGACCATGATCCAGGATTTTGCAGGACAGGTAATTACAGTGGAGCGACTGCCATCTGACCTCCATGACCCTGTTACCAGGGGAACCTGACCAGATTGGATCATGGTTAAACATTCAGTCGCCTGAATGTGCAGGTTTCATCACGATGTTTTCTCTTACCGAAAGAACATCGGTTAGTATTCAACTAATGTACATAACTCAGAAAACAGTCATTGGTACATGGCCGGAGCGGGATTCGAACCCGGGACCTCTGGCTTTCGAGTCGGATACTGTAACCGCTCGGCCACCGACGATCTCCGAGCTGAAATTTGGCATACCTATGTAACTTGGATGACAATACATTAATATGGTACCGTGGAGCTGGTGATCCGCTGATGGCGTCGGAAGGTGATGCAATAAGAAAACCCCATCTTGTTTGAGCTCTTTGGAATGGTCTTGATGAGTAGGTACTATACCGTGCAAAAAAAGCTTGTTATACATTATATTTTTTTTCATTTGAAAACTTTTTTTTATTTGTAAACAAACAGTTGTAAGCAGCAATGTTTAAAGTAAACTATAATGATTTGTAAAATCCATTAAATAAAATAAAATTGCAGCAAAAGCCATTGGACGGGGGACCAAAAAGGCGAATATCATACCTACCTCCAGTTCCATTAGTCACAAATTGGGTATCAGAATTTTCTGTTATATATTTTCAACACTGCGATACCCGCCAAGCAGTAGACAAGGATTTCCCAAAGAGCTTATAAGTCTTAACGTTACAATTATATTATAACGCCCCTTTGAGACCCACATTTTTTTTTTTAAAGAGATACTGTAGATGTTTTTTGCTTCTAATATAACATAGGTATATAATATAATATAATAGTACCTAAATATTTTTCGATGGTCCATCGATTTCATTACGCGTACATTGCATACCCTATTCCTGTAAACAATTCGCGGCAAAGGTACCCGCGCGATGGAAACGGCACGTGCCAACCTACCCCCGTTTTTGCAAAAACGACCGCGAATGGCAAACGATTGTGCACCGCACTGATTAAATTTTCATCGCGCATCAAACGCACTGCGCGCCATTTCACTCTCCGGTTTTCACTGGTTTTTTGCGAGTTTCCAATTTTATTCCGCAATTTGACGGGTTTGGTGCTCGACGTTTTTTACCTTTATAAAGGAATAGAATAGATTTTGAGAAGAAAACGTTCGTGATATGAACATTTGAATAGGTACTAAGTTACACTGTACTACTTATTTTCTTTTTTATGGTACACTGAAACAAATTTCCTTCACATCTGCAATTTTTCTGGTTGTATTATTAAATAAAAACAGACTTCAGTTATTGAGAACGGCAATATCTAGCAGTGGACTACCCCGTTAATCATGACGTATTTATATAAAACTAGCGAGAGCCCGAAGTCTTCACCCGCGGCCACGTGAAGTTTGAAACTTTGTATATATTTTTCATCCCACGAGTTTCTAATATTTTTCCGGGAATGGATGGGCTGATTGTACTAATACTGAATATTGATGTACTGATTACTAAGTAGCTTCATGCTTGTGAAAGAATATTCAAAATCGGAATAGAATTATAATACCAGTTTATACATTAAACGAATATACCTACTACTAACAAAACTATTTATCAGTACCTGTGAGGTGCGAATACAAATAATCTTCACCACCAATAATATTTGAGCATATATATTAATCAAATATGCAGTGCAGGCGATGCAGTTACTCTCACTGTGGATAGTTTCCATTAGATTTAGGTATAGGTGCCAATTAATAAATTATAGAGTGACGTTACGAGCCCCCACTGCGAAACTTTTATACATTGTTACATTGTTTTATTTATTTATGTATTTATTGCAATATCACGAATAATACGCTTTATCTTTGTCATTTATTATTGATTTATTAAATAAAAACACACGTGGTGTATGTTTTTATAATCTAACTGACGGACTAATTAAAATTTACAACTGTTGATCCAGTCATCATCTCTATTGGCTTTACGTAATGCTGAGTCATTGTTGTCTGCTATAATAGGACCACGATAAGTCCGTATTGACTGACAGTAGTAAAAATTATAAAGTGTGGATACGACAATAATCTGGGGATAATCTGTCCTTGTCAGTCTTTCTTGTAAACATTATTGTTGTTATTTGGTCACTATTAGCTTGAACTTGTACTTTTAGTTTATCTAAATAATTAAACATGCTGAAAATTATCTCCTGTACTTCCTTTTTTATTGATTTGCCCATTATTTAATAATATTTTTCATAACTCACGAAAATAAAAATCCTATCAATATTATCAACTTATGCAATAATAATTATTTATTTATTTTATTTATGAAGTATTTTTTTTTCTTTGATATTAATTCAAGTTTTTTCTTTGATATTAACCATATACATACACGTTAAGGGGCCAGGTTGTGCACGGGCAGACTAATGTTTTGTGGGTTTCCTAAACCTCTACTATCGCTACAATATGGAATTTTTCTTGTATTCGATGACGTAGGATAACCTACGGCGCCCTCACAGTCTAATACGTTTTATAAATATACCTATATAGTACTCGTACATAAATATATAATAAAAAATACGTGTGGCACTCGGGGACTGCCGCGGTAAAGCTATTGCATAGCATTTTTTATCAACTTATGCAATTATAATTTTTATTTATATTATTTATGTAGTATTTTTTTTAGCTTCGTACAGTCGTACCATATACATACACGTTAAGGTTCAACTAGTCGCGGGCTCGAACTCACTCGTGGACGCGGCCAAAAAGGACGCTGTCTCACCTAGCATTGTGTCTAAAAGAGATAGAATCAGTTATGAGCAGTTAGCAGCTAGTCCACACGCATACGTCTAGTCGCACGCACACAAACACCGTGCCGAAGTCTGCCGAACTGAAACGACGTTAGACGATGCACGGCTTTCAACGCTGCACCGCTGTGCCGGTCGGAGTGGGGGGTGTTAGGTTTTTTTCGTAACGGAATTTCTTGATTCGGTCGCCGCGCTCAAAGCCCGCGATAAAAGCTATGCAATAGCTTAATCAATGTGTTTAAAAAACTTTAAAAAGACGTAGCATTTGCACCACCAACCGAATAACCCAATCTCTAATCATACAGTCGGATGGAAAACTTTAACCAGATAAGTTAGTTCTCTGGATATTAATTCAATTATCTGGACGCAGTTTCATACCAGTTCTTTAACTATAATTAAATTCTTAAGCATATAAGTACATATTGTTGTCCAACTATTTTTATACCTTTATTTACTTCGGAATTTTCTGTAGAGTTAGACCAGTACCAGTTATTATACACTTTTAAACTTTATATTTTTACTCGGTTTTCTTAAATATTTCAGTAGTCAGGAATACTTAGTTTACTTAGTGTAGCTTCACATTAGCTAGAAAAATTTACATCAGATTAGTAGGTAAGGGTAACCTACCTACAAAGGAACAGTAAATAAAACTACAGTAGGTAAAACAGTAATATACAACTTAACCTATTTCATGAAAAAATAGGTAGAATATTTGTGCCTACTTATAGAGTTGAGCAACACTGCTATATCAGCGACCTAATAAAAGGACAACAACATAATCTTATATCTAAATGCTAATATTGCCGGTTTTCCTTCTACCGTCAATTAGTATTTTTCCTCGTACCCTCGATCGTCGGTGCTCCGATAACAATGTTTGTTTCGCACGCAACAGGCGCGGGCTTAAATCGGGCAAATATCTGCAAGGGACGGACGTTACCTTTTTACCAGCTTACCGAGTTACCCGTTTGCCCATTTACCCGCTTACCCGTTGTACCCCATTCTGCCGGTTAGGGGACAGTTGTTTACTCGCAGCTAACGGCTTTAGCATAGTGCCACAGATATCACTTAACTGATATATAACGATATTGCCGCGGGTTTCAATGGGAGTTTTGTCGCAAACAAAGACGAAAAGTACAAAACAATCTTGTGCTTGTAATTTATTCAATGGGTATTCAGTCGCGAAACAATTTGAATTATTGTTTTATGATAAGTAGGTAATGTATAAAGGATAATGGAACAAACAAAATGGTTCTAAATCGCCTTGATAGACATTCCACATGCTTTTAAATATTCAGAACCACTTGAGTTAAGACGGATTGTCAGAATTATGAATTTATGGAGCGCTCAAATTTCATGCAGTGTTCTTAATAGCGAACGTACGCAGACATGTGAACTTTCTAATGATACGTATGGTATTGAGCTTGATATTCAATAACTCTACAAAGAATTGGGCAAATATTTCTTTGTAGGCATTTGTTGAACACCCCCTCGTAAACAACCCTTTATAGTTACACCAACTAAACTTCCGTGTTCACAGCTCTGTAAAAAACAAATAAAAACCTTATCAGATCGAGCGAACATTTTCCACGTAGATAAGTCTAGCTGATATCGATACTTGTTTTGAGTACCTACCTATGTTTTTTTATTACATAAATTCATGGCAGCGAACGCCCATTATAGGTGTATAGAGTGTCACAAACTTATCTGACCCGGTAGCCAAAGCTGAAAATAAGTGTCGCCATTTTGAAACATCATGTTAATTCCAACAACAACGATGCTCTCACGCGTTCGGATAAGTTGGTTGCACTGTATTGTAATTAAACGTACGTAATAAATACCTGTCGCGGTTGCCACTAAAAGTACCTTTAGTAGTTACTTAACTTCATTTGATCAAAACGAGTCGCTTTAACGGTCTAGTCTAGCAGGGCAAATAGAGACTCAACAAAGCTCCTGACCGAATTGCAAAGAGCACCGATAGAATAACGACAACTTTGTGGAGAGACAGAGAAAGTATTACAAACTTGGTCCCTTTAGACCAAACACTATAAACTTTGCGCTAAATAAATTAACCGTATTTTAAATCTTATGTGGTTGATAGCTTGACTGATTCTGATTAGTACAGGTGAACCATAGGCTAGTTTTGGCTTTGTTTTTAAGCGTGTGGTAGAGACGACGCTCTGCGAAGCCGATGGTCTACGAGACATAGTCCATAGGCCAAAAAATGGGCAGCAGTGACTTATATTGTAAGTTTTTAACACTGGCGCCTACAAAGAGATAGTATAGCGTCTACAATACGCTAATCAAGCGGCGATTATAGATAGTAGGTGCCAAAAATATTGGCAATAGTGGTCGTTCACCTCTCGGTCGGAACTTTTTCGTGTGCGAGTGCTCAGAGCACTTGATGTAATACTTCAAAAGTTAATATTTGTAATTTTTCAAAAGAACCGTTTTAGTTAATTATTGCCTTACTTTGTTCGTAATAACTAGTAATAGCAGGTGCAGTGGTCAATGCAGTTTTAAAAAATATTTCACTGCAGGCACAATATCATGAATATTACATGAAAAATATTATAAAACATCAACCTTCAACGAATACGATTATTTTAATCAATCAACAAAAATAAGAAACCAATATTTCTGTGTGTGATTTGTCAGATTTTCGATCAAATACATCGTTTCAAGGTTTAACGGGATATAAAATATGTATTGAAATATTAAAAATTTCAAAGCTGTGACACCATATTTTAAGGAAAATCTGACAAACTTCTTGTGTGTGGAGCCAGCCTGCTATCCATAATCGATATATATATATATCCAGCTTAGGACGGGCTTTCTGAGGTTCATGGGCGAATGAACAGGGTAATGCATATGTATTTATACGTGTGCAGACAGTTGGGGTTCACCTGCCGTAGAGGAGGTATCTGTCTGGACACTTTGTGCCTAATAATAAACCATGCTATTGTTGTACAGATGTCGGCGCCTAGTTGGGTTTCATAGAGCGTCGTTTCTGTCGTACGCTTGTAGGTTAATACAAAGCCGAAATTAGCAGATGTGCATTATTTACTGCCTTGTAATGTACATCACGTTCAGGCATATACAATCACAAGAAATGTCTCTTCCGTAGGTCTGCTGTAAGCTGTAATATTTCTTATAAAATAAGCTTGTGTTGTTTTTCTTTATGTCAATATTGTATACCTGTTATTGTGCACTATAAACTGTTAAATAAATAAATAAACAAGGATTAGCTGTATCAGCTAAGCAAAACATAGACAACGCGCCTGCTCTGTAGCGGTTCTGAATTTTTAAGACAGTGACAATATTCCTGCATATTTTCTAGATATTTAAGGTGCTGATACCACATCCGACAGAAAGTAGAATAGCCAGAGTTGTGAACTTAATAAAGGAGCACAGAATTGAACACCTTCCCAACAAATACTGCAAAAAACCAGAGACCACGAAACTTTTGGAACCGATGGCTTTACAGGCTGAAGCTCAACCCTACAACAGCACCTTCGAACACAAACACGCAGTTCTTGGAACGGTGCCAGCTAATTAGTCATGTAAATGGAAACTACACAGCGCAATGTTTGGCAGTAGCCGATGTGCCGAGGCACCTGTTTGTCAAACGGCGTCTATCGACTCTCTCAATAAATACGTTGCTCATGCTACAGCTATAGGAAATCCGGTTAAAGTACTATTTGAGAAGGTGTGGCGAAGACCCTCGGAATTGGGTCGTGCTATATAACAAGGTACTACTATAACAAGTATTGGTTAATCGTCTAAGGATCTCAGGTGTAATAATGTTTAAAGATGAGATAGACTCGTATTGTTTAATGAATTACTCTGCGATATATAAATATGTAGGTGATTGTTCTCTAAAAAAACTATTGAAATTAGACAACATTTTAATGGAGGCTCCAGGCTTTTAATGGATTTGAAGCCTGAATGGATGGATTGTTTATTCAATAAAAACCATAGTTGATCGGCGAAAAATTGAGTATTTGTTCTCTTTTCATTTTGGAATTATTTTGAGAAAGCTTTTTCTTTTTATACCATTAGCTAAAGTAGAAACTAAGCTCCGGCTGATAGGATAGAGTTACCAAACTAATGCAATGCAAACGATTCATATGCAATATGAATACGTGAATTTCTAATTGCTTAACTATACCTACATTCATTTGGTTTCATATTTTATCCTCATAAAGTACAGAATCCTAAAATGAATCCCAACAAAGATATCTAAATAAGCTGTCTTATTTATTTAGATTTCTGTAGATCCCAACCACGAAACTCAGACATTACGTAACGTCATTACTCAAAAAACAACACAAAGACGTGAGATCAAAACGCTTAATGAATTTGTCATCGGAACGTCCAGGGGGCACTTTAATTGAGGACTTGCAAAGTCCCGAGCAAAGTTTTTATTACGTCTCTCCTAATCAAAACCTTTGCTCGCCACCCTAGGGTTTTATTAGCGAGTGAATCTCGAATTTAACATTTTAATGACTTACGACTTTTTCCAAGTTGCCCGTTTGAATACAAAAAGTTAAGTCTTTGATTAAAGTTTCTTTTAACAAGTAGGCGTGAATTTCTTTGCCGTGTTAAGATTACTTAAATTTCGGGTGATCATTTTTTTAACGTATTTATTACGGAATTTGATCGCGTTCTCGTTTATTATGTTAATCAAATCCATGGTACAGGTATGGTGGCAGGCAGCTCATTCGTTCGGCCTCAGTTGCAGATGTTCAGACGACGGTGGCCGTTTTCCATCAGGTGACCATCTGACCGTGTGCTCTCTCTATGCACTAAAAAACTAATGGTTTTCATTTCGAACTATTAAACATTGTTATGGTATGTACAAATTTCCTTCTTTTCTATTGAAAAAAATATATAGACTGATGTATCTGGGAGTCTGCCATTTTTTTTTTTAATTGTAGCCGATATTATGCCATGGAAGTGTCTCATGTATTGATTGTATAGATAAAGACCAATCGCCTTTGCAGATTTCATAAAGTCTACTTACTCGTAAAAGCAGATAAAAAGTTGGAATTTACATTAGTTATAATATTGGCCGTGTGGTGTCCGGCAGAGTAGAATAGCACCAACCCCTTACATTCATGGGTGTCGTACAAGGCGACTAATGTTTTCGAGGCAAAAGATCAAGTGTTCTGCGTAGTCTGGTAAATGGGCAGCAGCATTTTCCATTATTATATTTAAATACTGCGATCTCCAACCCGCCTGCCAAGCGTGGAGATTATGGCAATAACTTCCCCTTTCGTGGGAGAGGCCCTAAGTCCTGCAGTGGACTGTTACGGGCTGTGATGATGATGATAGTATACATTAGTTATAATAAGGTCAACTTGTGAATGCTACTATCTAGGCAATAACTTACTATGAATTAATGAAATACAAACACTCATTCATGTATCTGTGATTTTCCAATCTCAATATTATTTCGCTTCATTTAACATCAAGCATCACATTAATGACCCGTAATATAGGTAATTAATTATCCTTAATGTTGATATAGGCCTCGAATAATAACAATTTAACTCTTTTTATAGTTGCTATGTATTATCATATTTATATATATATATATATATTTATTTGCGTAGTTTTAACAAGCCGAGAAGACGAGCGTTTCAAATTTTCTCCAAAGAAAAAAGAGTTTTGTTTACCTGCACCTGCCCGTGAGTTGAAAAAGACCTGTCGGTCTATTTTATTTTCCGTTCCATGACTTTATAATATTCTTAACTTCAAATTTAATCGTCTAGCTCAGCACCTAGGACATAGGTAGCTAAACCTGCCTGTACCAAAAAGAGGTCCCACGGAAGGCCCAAGAAGCGATGGATTGTCATCGCTGAATCGAATGTGAGAGCCACTGGGCCCACTGGTTACGACATGAGGATGCTTGCACCCTGTGCAATGGAGGACGAAGAGTAGGGACGAGAACCAGTACGCAATTGTAGAAATAATAAGAAAAACCTTTTTACTTATGTAAATTGAATGTACGATTATGGTATCATTTCCGTTGACGATCTCGGTGCAAGATTATTTATTAATAAAGGTTTGATAAGTTTTTTACCATCAATATCTTTATGATGATCTTTATTAATATCTTCTAAGATAGCTTCTCCTCTTTCATTAAATTTAAACTTTAATATCTACAGAATCCATATAGAAATTGAGAAATAAATGAAACCAAACTAAACTTATAACATTAGAGATCTCCAACTTTTGTATTACCCTTTTCTACATTATTACTAAAATAATACTTTGCATGTACAGTTCTTTGACCCCACCGTGACTTCACGTAACAAAATAAGACGTGAGTACCGGCAGGATAAAAAGCATTCGTATGAAAAGATGAAATGTTCACGGCGAGTGAGCATTCTACCTGTACCGTTACATTAGTCATGAATGTTTTGGTATATCCTCTACTTGATGTAAAGTTTGTAATTCTGAAAGTCCTTAATATCTCCGGCACATTCATCTGCATCTGCATCGGCATCTGTGGGACATGAAAGAGAACCATTTTTTATTCCAGACGCGCACATCTTCGTTGCCACCCTAATTGGCAGTATGCAACGAGTGACTGTACTTACATTCAATGCAACTCGTCCAATTACGTACATGTAATTGGACGAGATCTTCCTCGATCTATATACATAGAAACTCAATAATGGGAAAGATATTTGCATGAATAAATTTCTTCAAGACTTACAAAAGCGTGGAAGCTTCTTTCACTTTCATTTTAGCTTAAACTTTATCTATCCCATTGGCCCTTACCCATTCGCTATAAGTGTACCGATGAGTGAAATAGGCCTGATCATAACCAATATGGAGCAAATTAGATGAAGCATTAATCATATTTTTATCCCGTCACCTCCTTAGGTACATCCTACTTCCATCGACATCGAAATAGTGGCACAGGGTTGGGTTGGTGTCGCGAATGGATACGCAAGTCATATGACCTCACTATATAAACGAAATAAACACCAATATATCGATAAGAAAATATCTTCATAACCTTTGCGAGGGCGAATATATTGTAAGGGCCACAAAGGGTTCGACCGTCTCCAACGCGGTTGTCGGACACAATATTTTATTTTTACTGTGACGTGAAAAAGGGTCTATCGGAAAACAGTATATTAACTCCATGCGAACTCTAACCGCACTTGAAAGGGTAGATCGCTCTGCAGTTAGACCGGAGAACGATAGAATCGAGTGTTTTATTGAAAACAGCTGGCGTTAATAAAATGGGGCGGATTAAGTGGATACTTACTAGTTTTAATTCATGGAATAGACTGGACTTAAACCTTTTATAGAGAAGATTTCGTGGTAAACTGGAAGAGAACTGAGACTAATTATTTAATTAGAAACTAAGAAAAGTTTAGTACAAGGTATGTTTAGAAGGTATTCCTTTCAGAGAATGAAGATAATAACTCTAATAATTATAAATATATGTAATAAACATCACATGGTACCTAAAAAACAAAGTTAGTTCATAATTACTACAATAAGCTGCTTACTTCCTCCATTTATTCAAAGATCATACTAGATTTTATCAACATTTATATTCATTGATCTAACAAGCAGATTGTGCTAGTCTTAATTAATAAATATTTACTGGATATATGGTAGTGGGGACCGATAAGAAACATACTTTACGGGTGGTAGAACTCTGTAGACTCCTACTACTGGATGGGTGCCTACCACCACATGCTATTTCTCACGCCAAATAGGTACGCTTGTAGTTGTATTCCGTTTTGAAGGAGGTAGACAGCACAATACAGACATGAGACATCATCTTAGTCCTCACAGTGACAACGCACCTGCGGTTCTGCATTTTAAAAGCATCGTATGCCATTGGCGATAGTCACTGCTTGCCAATGGGCTGTTCGCCCTGTGTATTACCTATAGAAAATTTGTGGACCCGGCGTGAATTCATTCACGTGGCGCCCTACTCCTACCCTACCCTACCCCTACCCCTATCATACCCTACCTCTATTACCTATATATATATATATATATATACCTCTATTTTTGTCTGTTTGTCTCGTTGTTGTTTTACTTTTCATGTTGTTTAAAATTGGTTTTGTATTTTATTTGTACCTTGTGCTTTCTTTTTTCTTTTTTTTTAATCACTTCTTGTTTTTTTTTTATTTGAGTCGCTGACCTCTAATAATACTTGTATTGTTACAGGTCAGTGATTCAAGCGTTTTTGAGCCATTTTAAATATGTTATATGTTTGTGATGTGTTGTTGTGTGTGAATAAAAACGTATTCTATTCTATTCTATTCTATTCTACCTGTGTCCTACACCTACCCTACCCCTATCCCCTCTTGAATCACTCTATCTATTGCTGAACACCGCATTAAGATCCGTGTACTTTAAAATTTTCATAGATACAGCGGGAACTAACTTTGTCTCACTATGTAAAGAAATTATCTATACATATAACAATAGCCTATTTTTTTCGATACAACCCGTTGTGTTTTTCCGAGATACTTCCACGCGGCCATTCCTCCCTCAGCGGTAGTTCGGTCACGGTCTGTTTCGCGCGCCCATATTTCATTACGCGTCCTATCCGACGAGCCACCGCACCATATAAAGGGTCGCCGGTCCCACCCTGTTTTCTGACCTCGAGATTTTACGTTGGCGCAAAATTGTCAACAAACTTCATTAGTTTCGGGATTTCCTAAAGCCGTGCATGCAAGCGATTAGATCTTAGCGAGTTCAAGGCACATATAATATGAATGAATATGATTTGTAAATGTCTTTAGGAGGCCGTTCTATTTTGGAGCCCTTTTGCGAGGACTTTAGAAACTGATTAAAGGTTTGAATGAAATTAATAATTAGTGTGTAAGTTTGATTTCTAATCTTGGGAATGTAGTAGTTAGTTTATACAACGTTCAAACAAAATATCAATGAAAAAGAAAATAAAAACGGTTAAGTAAGATAAGTTTGCCGAAATGGGAACACCAAAATGTAGTTTATTTCTATTGCTTTAGACCGAATCTCATAAAATTAAATTATCTATAATAAATTTTGATATATATAAAATAAAATCATTCTATCATATAATAAAATCATAGCTGCAGTTATCCCTATTCCTAAAGTTAGTAACCCTTCCACCCCTTCACAGTATCGACCTATCTCCATTTTGCCTTTCCTTTCCAAAGTCCTGGAACGCCTTGTTCACCATCACCTTAGTGTGTATGTCAACTCCGAAAACCTCCTCAGTCCCTTCCAATCTGGTTTCCGCCCTGGCCATAGCACACTGCTGCTCTTACCAAAGTGTCTCATGATGTACGCCTTGCAATGTCCAATCAGCAACTTACTGTTATAGCATTGCTAGACTTCAGTAATGCATTCAACACTGTGGATCACGACATCCTTCTCGCAATGTTGCGGTCGCTGCATCTGTCGGACGCTGTTGTTGAATGGTTTAGCAGCTATCTGCTTGGTCGCCAGCAGTGTATTCGTGCCGATGACAGAGTCTCAAGTATGCGGGATGTACAATCTCCTCTTCTTTTTTCCATATTCATTAACTTCCTTACTCCCCTCCTCTCTTGTTCTTACCATCTATATGCTGACAACATCCAAATTTACACCCACGCTCCTGCCGATGAGCTGTACACCGCAATTGCAGCGCTAAATGGGGATCTAAAAATGGTCCTCGAAGGGAGTCTGGCTCATGGACTGGCGGTTAACCCTGACAAGTCGCAGGTTGTTATCATTGGTGGGTCTAAGCAGGTGGCTCGGCGATGGCTTGAGATTCCAGAGTGCTGACCTAGTCTGGGATCTTCGATCGGCGCTCGATAATACTCTGAGGCCACCGTTTACACGATCTGGCTATTTTAAAGAGTCCTTCACTGTGATAGCTACCGTCTTGTGGAATCAGTTACCTAAAGAGATTCGACACTCTAAGTCACTGCGCTCCTTTAAGGCAAAGTTGCGCACGCATCTCCTCTCGGCTGGCATATGAATATTTATGTCCTTAATTGTCTATTTATTATTTAGTTTATGTAGGTGTATATTTGAATGTAGGTGTATTTATCTACTTTGTATTAAGTGTAAGTTCGCTAGTATAAGTTCATGTTGTTGACTTGCCTGGTGATACCCAGGATAAGCGGTTGTTTAGACAAAGGTTGCCTGGTAGAGATCGCTTGCAGCGATAAGGCCGCCTTTGCACACAACTAGTTATGGTTTTTGTTGGAACTTTTTAATGTAGTGTTTCTTGTGTGAGCAATAAAGAATTTATCTATCTATCTATCATCGCACTGCTCGTCATCGACAGGGAGTTCATCCTCACACCTTGGAGCCAAATTGGTCGCGAACTGTGCGGTTCCAAAGGAACTTTCTCCCACGTCCACAGAGTTTGTGGATTGAACTACCTGAAGAGGTTTTCCCTGGAGAGCACAACATGGAGTTCTTCAAGAAAGGGGTTAAAAGGTTTTTACGGGGTCGGCAACGCGGGTGATGCCCCTGGTATTGCAAACGTCCATAGGCTGCGGTGACTGCTTACCATCAGGCAGACCGCAAGCTTGTTTGCCACCTTACGGGTATAAAAAAAAAATTATAACTATCCTATATTTTACGCTCGGTTACAGTTTCCCGCTAAAAACCGCATTCAGCCTCGGTCGAACGTCGCAAACTGTACGGCCTTTTAAATATAATTGACCTGACCCCCATCGTTTTTTATTTTATCTACACTCTTAGCGTAATGTTCCAATTACATATTCGAAATCCCGGACAATGAAGCTTTTTTGACAATACCGAACTTCACACTAGCAACCAGTTACTCAAGAGAGAAAAAAAGGGGAGGATCGTGCATTATAGTGAAAAATGGACTGAAATTCAAAATTTTAGAAGATATAAGAAAGTTGTCTGTGCAATGTATCACGGAAATATGTATGTATAGAGTACCTAATACTAGTCTAAATATTTTCCATGATATTCTAGGACGGAGTTTAAATGAGGTCAACTGCAGATCAAATAAAAAAATTGTGCTCTGCGGAGATTTTAATATAGACACGCTAAAAGACACTCCAAAAAGTCAGGACTTTATTAATCACTTGTTGAGTCATAACCTGCATCTTGAAATTAAAGAACCAACAAGAATTAATAGCGGAACATGTATAGATAACTTTGCTCATAATATAAAAGGATCAAAAGCAGAAGTTATCGATATGGCCCTATCCGATCACGCTGCACAAATCTTAACATGTCCAACAAAAAAAACGTGTGCTTTAAAATCATGGCGAATAAAACGACGTGATTATAATAAAGAAAATTTTATATTATTCCGAAACTATATCGAAAGCTTATCATTTGCTGACGTATTTAAAAGTACAGATGTTAATGAGGGATATGATAATTTTATAGATATTTTTAAATGTCTGCATGACTTATGTTTTCCCTACAAAACAATAAAAAAAACAATAATGACAAAACAAAAGTGGCTTACAAAAGGAATAAAATCATGTTGTAGGAAAAAAAGGGAAACCTTATGGCACTATCGGCTAAATAAAAATGACAAAACTAAAGTGGCTCTAAAATCGTATACACGCAGACTAAGGAAGATAATAAAATTAACACAAAGATCACAAAACGCTCATTATGTAAATACTTCACAAAATAAATCAAAAGCTACATGGAAAATAATTAATAGTACAAAAAATAACTATCCAAAAGAGCCAATTACTCACATTGCAGTAAATGACAAACATATTACTTCGCCATCACAAGTTGTCAATTTATTCAATGATTTCTTCATAAACCAAAGTAATGATGACAATAAAAACAAAGAAAATAAAAAGTACGCCATTAAATTAGAAAACAATATGCATTCAATATTTATGGCTCCAACTACACCCGCCGCTGTATATAAAACTATAATGGCACTAAAAATACAAATAGTGTAGGCTACGACGAAATAAATACAAAGGTAATTAAGTATGTGGCTGACCTAATTGCCAATCCTCTAAGTCATTTAATTAACTTATGTTTAGCCACAGGTACTTATCCGCAAAAACTAAAAACGGCTATTGTAGTACCGCTTTATAAAAAAGGGGATAAACATAATATGTCAAATTATCGCCCAGTGGCTCTTTTGCCAATCACATCCAAAATATTTGAAAAGGTAATCCACGACATTTTTTACAATTTCATAGAGAAACACAAAATATTAATCACAGAACAAAAGGGCTTTAGGAAAGACAAAACGACAAACATGGCAATATATGAGCTAGTAAAACATGCTGTCACAAACATGGATAAAAGGAGTCCATCGTGTGCCATATTCATGGACATGTCTAAAGCGTTTGATCGAGTTGATCATAAGTTGCTACTGTGGAAATTGGAATGTTGTGGATTCCGCGGTAACGCTTTAAACTTAGTGGCATCTTATCTCGAAGACAGAAAACAATACACTAAAATGACACAAATATCCATGGAGTCAAAAGAGGAGGAAACATACATATCTGATTGCCAGACTATTAAGTGTGGAGTACCTCAAGGTAGTGTTCTTGGACCTTTGCTATTTTTAATATACATAAATGACATTATAAAATCTAGTAAATATCAAATGACACTTTTTGCCGATGACAGTACTGTAATTTTTGATGACAATAATGATAATGATAATGATTATGAAATTGAAATAAATAATACATTAAATAATATAATTAATTGGCTTGACATTAATAATCTTAAAATTAATATTGACAAAACAAATTTAATGCAATTCACACAAAGGAAAAGGAGAGATTCACTAAAAGTTAAATATAAAAATCAAGCAATAACAGAAACACAAAGTACTGAGTTTTTAGGAGTTCACGTAGACTACAACATGACTTGGATAACACACTCACAGGAAATATGTAAAAAATTATCTAAGTTCTCCTTTGCCTTGTACAAGTTGGCTAAAGTAGCAGACCGACAAACAGTCTTAACGGCATACCATGGTTTTGTGGTTTCAACTTTACGCTATGGTGTGATTTTTTGGGGCAACTCTTCGGAAAGAGAAACGGTATTTAGGGCGCAAAAAAGGTGCATTAGGTCAATATGTGGCATTAAACCAATAGAGTCCTGTCAGCCACATTTCAAGTCCATGAAACTTCTAACTTTTCCGTGTCTGTACATTTTGGAGTGTTGCAAATTTGTACATTGCAACCCCAATTTATTTAAAAAAAAGCCTGCTGTTGACTTTATTCACCTTAGGCCTAGAAATACTACAATTGAAACACATTGTTGCAAAACCGCAATGATGTGTAAAAATGCTACAGAAATGGGTCCTAAATTATATAATAAACTGCCAGAACTAGTAAAAAACATGGACGTTAGGAATTTCAAATTACATTTAAATAAATTATTAATTGAAAAATGTTATTATGACATTAAGGATTATTTAAATGACATTTTATGAAGTTCTTGTCTTTATATTATTTTTGGCTCAATTATTTCATGTTTCTTTAATGACATTGAGTATGACAAATAATTCAAATTGACATCACAAATTTTAATTTCTTTAATTTATTTTTTTATTTTTAAAGACATCGTTTTAAATATATCATATTTTAATGACATTTTATTTTGATTGACTAATTTGAGTTATTATTATTATATTTTTTTTTACCAATGGACATTAGATTATTTAAATTTGTAATTATCTTTCAGGACCTTGTCTACCTACCGCTATTATTTATTTATATTTTTTGAAACATTGAAATTTTAATTTTGTATTTTCTGACATTTAATTAAGTATTTTAAGTTTGTATTTTCTGATATTTTAATATTTTAATTTTTATTGACATCGATGTATTGAATTTTTTTTTTATAATTTTTTTATTTTTTTTATTTTCATATTGTCTGACGTTTAATTGTTTTAATTTTAAATGACAATAATTTATTGAATTTTTAATTAGTTTAATGAAATATAACTAATATTTAGTATGCCAAGAGGCACATCATGGAGCCGCTATTATATAAGACCACCTTTATTCACCTATGATGACTAAATAAATGATTTGAATTTGAATTTGAATTTGAAATTTGAATTTGAAAACAGTTGTTTAAGGATACACTTTTTTTACGCCAGTCTATAAAATTTCAAAAAAATACTTTTCGATACAGCATTTCCCATACTATTTTCATTACAGCTGTATCGAAAAATAACTTTTTAATCATTATGCAACACTTTTCTTTTTTAATTTTTTGTCGGGCGCCGGGATACGGCTAAATGTAGGCTGAATACCTAAATGTCTTCAACAAATTCATAATTCCTGTTTATATTTGTGATCAGTTCATAGTCTGTGGTTGTGATTGTGTACATTTGGAATTATTTTCCCGCTAAACAGAATATTTTTTCTAATTGTTGTAATTTGTGTTTGTGAATGTTTTTTCTTGTTTGAAGCAAATAAATAGATAAATGTGAAAGTAGTAAAGTAAATTTCGCTTGATATCCTCGACGCGTAGATACAACAGAACTGACTCGCAGTTACTTCCAACACAGTTGAAAAAATTCTAGGTACGAAATATTAACATGAAAATATGAGTGTAGATAAAGTAGTGTATATAACACTCGTGTCAAACTATTATCAAACTCATGTTTTAATACCCCCTTTTATATGACAGTTGCATAAACTACTATTGTGCCGATATTGTAAAGTTTAAATGATATTTACTTTACAGTACACGAGACGGCCATCAGTAATTCAGTTCCCATTTGAAGCTCTTTGCAAGAGGCAAAGCGCGACAATTCAATTACAGTAGAGCGTCTGCCATCATCTGACCTCCGTGACCCTATCGCGTGAATGTGCAGGTTCCCTTACGATGTTTTCCTTCACCGTAAAAGCATCGGTTAGTGTTCAACTAATGTACATAACGTTAAAAAGTCATTGATTCGTGGCGGCACTGGGGTTCGAACTCAGACCCGTTTGCCATTAGACCACCGATGCTCTTGTGTTCTTTCTACAGAATGATGTCTAATGCATTTGTCGTAGGATAGTTGGAATTATCGGATCTTTGTGAAAATACTAGGACGATTTCAAAATACCGGATAATTGAATCACCTATAACAATAATTTTTGCAATCTTCCTAACAATTTTTAGGACCTTTGTAAAAATCCAACTCATTTTAGGATAATTGCGAATAACGTGCTCATATTTCGTCAGCCATTAGTGCTGATTAGCTGATATGAACGTTACGGTCAGACAGATGCCTTGATTAGCTAACGGCTACATTCCCTCGTCTTTTGTAATTGTTTTAGCTTTTCTTAGTATTTGAGCTCAGTTTTAAAAGTTTAGATTTTATTGTATTTGAAAATAGAACCATGCAGTGCTTCATCATCACAGCCCATAACAGTCCACTGCAGGACTTAGGGCCTCTCCCACGAAAGGGGAGGTTGATTGCCATAATCTCCACGCTTGGCAGGCGGGTTGGAGATCGCAGTGCTATTAATATAATATTGGAAAATGCTGCTGCCCATTTTCCGGCATGCAGTGCTTATCTGACATTAATAGCAGTGCAAATATAAGAAGTAACTGAAGTTTCAAAATGACGACAGGCTGGACGTAATACAAGTGCTGGAGTCGGTTACTGCAGTTTGTGAAGCCAATATAGAGTTTTTTTAAATATTTAACATTAAAGCTCTTTACCTAAAAAGGTATTGTTCTGTAACTATTTACTTTACTAGGTATCTCTGTATTTATTGCTCTATAAATCGACTCAAAGTTAAACCTTTCAAATTTCCAATCATCCTAAATACTCGGGTTTAAAAAAAAGTAAAAGTTATATTTTTACATCGAATTAGAAACATAATTTAGCTATAGTTATATCTCCCTCTCTTCCTCTCTCTCTCTTTCGCGCACGACTAACCCCGTCATGCTATGGGACTGGTCTACATTGATATAATGTGAAATCATTTTCGCTTAACACTAGGGTAATAAATCATGCATTATGAATGTGCCAGTTGCATAAACAAATATCGTGAACAATACAAAAGCACAGCGCACCTGCATTATGAATAGCTGCCATCGCGGTCACAATAAGCTGAACGCATCAAAGTTAAACAAGCCACGGTAACTTTTATACGCTATTTGTATAAAGTTATGCAATATGTTGCTTTTGCAGACAGTAATGAGTTTGGGGCGTATATTCAGTCCTGAATTCGAAGTTTCTGGTAGGCTTGATCTATTCGTTACTCAACTCGCTCGTTCGTTTCTCGCTCGTACGATTCGGATGTAGAACGGGCAGTGTTTCCTTTGGCTATGACATGGGATCGTTTAAAAGGTATATTAGACGTCTCTTCAGAGGTGGGCAACGCATTGGTAACTCCCCTGGTGTTGCTGATGTCCATAGGCGGCGGTTATCACTTTCCATCTGATGGCCCGCTTACCTGTTTGTCTGCTGTTTAACAGAAAAAAAGGAAAAATAAAAAGTTTTTAATAAAGCAGTTACTCTACTCAAACAATTCATCAATTGCAAATAACAGAAGAGTACGAAAACGGAACAAACAATAAATTGATTTAATTTAAAACAAAGTAAACTAAACACGACAGCCTTGCTGAGAAAATGTCATAATCTTGATAAGATATTTATGCAAATATGATGAAAAATGCAAATGATAAAGTATGAGAAATCAATGGGCTATTCCCTAATCCCACGCGGCCAATATAGACTCAATGAAAGGTACATGTGATTAGATAATCAAAGTTAACAAGGTTAATCGACGTTTTTCTACAAACTTGCGAGGATAATAAATAACATAGTCACAAAAGCATGCTTGTTTCATGGGCCAAGAAGTCTGTGAAAAAACTGCCTCATAATAACCGTTTTGTAAAAGTTAATAATGTCGCGTATTTCCAGTAGTGCGTTCTACAAACTGAGTTTCCAGGTCAAACGGTTACAAACGAGTGGGAAATGAGTACGGAAAGCGAATTCCAAACATAATTACCAGGTCAGCTGTAGTCACCTACGAATTAATCCCGCAGGTTTTTACAGTCGCGATTGGTTGTCTGTATTTTGTACTTTGCAATTCCGTTTACAACCTGTGCCTGGAGTAGTTAAAAGCAAAGATAAGTAGTATCGCAATATCGTTAATAGTATGGAGAGTTACATAGGAGTTGCAACGGTTGGAATTAGTGGTGGGGCAAGTATATAGAGGGCTGACTAATTCAAAGCATTCCGAATCATGGAACCATAGTTATCGTCATCATCATCATATCAGCCGTATGGCACCCGCTGCTGGGCATAGCTCTCTCCCAGAGATCTTCCCAAAGGCGGGTCTTGTGCCTTCCGCATCCAGCTGGTACCTGCGATCTTTACCAGATCATCGGTCCACCTAGTGGGAGGAATACCCACGCTGCGTCATTTATTTGTTATTGAAATGCAAACATTTTATTTACAATCTTTAACAAACAGAGAGATAATATAAAAGCTTTTTAATCTCTTCGATTACTTACCGATTGAACAAAGTAATTAGGCACCAAGAATAACCGATTTTAGGAATTTATGGACCGCACTCATTAAAAGTAACCCTTGAGTCTGTCTTACCAGTTTAGTTTTAAGTTAAGACTTTCACAAGATCTGTTGAGGCAATGAAGTAGGTACTTCATAAAATATGTACCTATAACGTTTTAGTAAAATATTGCTCGTAATGAAGATATAACACCCGTAGACCGAAATAATATCTCATGGAAGCCTCAAATTGTAAATGAAAATTCCACGGACATTCAAAACGGTTTGACAGCTGGCGAGCCCAACGGCGCGAACAAAGTAATAAAATATTTATTTTCGTTACTCTCAAAATATTTTCTGTATTTGTGGCTAAAAAATTTATTCGTGAAAAAGGCTCAATTTATTGCTACCTAAAGTAGAGCTGAATATTTTTTATTGAAATTAAGTACTTATAAATTCTTCATAGGAAGATGTTTATAGCTAGTCTATTTCCGAGTTCTCTCAGTCCGTCCGGAAATAATGACGACTCTTATGAAATCGTTGAGCAACAACTCAAGATTTACCACGCCATGTAACATTTTGCTTTTTGCTTTGCAACTGCTCCCGATATCCCACGGTATTATAATCATTAAAATCGTCATTTTCTCTATATTTTAATTATTAAGTGTATAATAATTGTAATTCCATAGCTAAAACTGCTGCCAAAAAATTAGGCATTCTCTTTAGGGCAAGGCGGTATTTCTCATCTGAGCAGAGATTGCTACTATATAAAGCCCAAATCCGACCTTGCATGGAATACTGTTGTCACTTATGGGACGGATCTGCCAAGGTCTATCTGGCTGTTCTGGACTCGGTTGATAGACGTGCCAAGAAACTGATAGACAAACCCCCATTGGTGTTGGAAAATCTACAGGATCTGGATCACCGTCGCAATGTGGCATCTCTGGCGGTTTTCTACAGACTACACTGGGGAATGTGCGACAGAGTTACATGAGTTATTTCCACCAGCCCCATTCCATCTTCGGGGCTCCAGGTGTAGGTCAGCGTACCATCCCTATATTGTCTACATTCCACCCATACGCACTCAGCGTTTTTCTTCACTCAGTCTTTTCTGTTGCGAACGACAAGGGAATGGAACTCGCTGCCTGCACATGTTTTCCCTGAGCGCTATGACTTGGGTCTCTCAAAAACAAGAGTGAATAGGTACTTAATAGACAGGTATGCGTCATCGTAGACTGCATCTGCACTTAACATCAGGTAAGATGGCAGTCAAATACATGTCTATTTCTTAAAAAAAAAAAAAAAAATTAAGTGCGTATTCAAAAGAAAGAAGGTGATAAAATGAAGCGAGATTTGCAGTTCACTTATGTTCGGGTATATTTTATAACTTTCAGACCTAAGTCCTGAGACAATATCTATTGATGTAGGTTAAAATAATTTTACTTTTCACGTCGTACTGTGACGCGTGAGGCAGATAAGACGGACGCGGAAGTGACTAGCGCCTCAACGCATTTAGGCTTTGTAATGTACTAGCTTCCCGACGCGTCTTCTTTTGCAATTAATTGAACTAACTGTACTCCTACACTACCTCTAACCTATCCTACCCCCACTCTCACCCTACACCTACCATACAGATACGACCTACCCACGGTCTTTTTTCTTTCCTACAAATCTGGTCCTGATGATAACAAACACATAAATCGAATTTGCCAAACGTGCAACAGTTCTGAAGTTATTATGCACGGACATAGATTTGACAATTGATTTTTATTTACTTGAAGTACGCACCCGAAGTTCAAGGATATAATAAGGTAATATTAGCATTCCTATATGGAAACTTATTTTATATTTTTTTATATGAAATAGACAGGTATTTGACTGCCATCTCACCTGATGTTAAGTGCAAACTCTGGGTAGGAAAAACTGTAGGGTGACATAGTCCACCGTTCACAGTAGACAGTTTTACCTGATATAGATAGCTAACTTTCACTTTTTATACACGGCGCGCCCATCAACATTGGGCTCATCTATCCCCTTGGAAAGCCACAGCCTAGTTGAAAAGGAAACAAAATGCAGCAGCCCCTTCCGAGAACACTGAGATGTAACCGTAGTGCGACGTGCCTTAATTAAGACTCCGATTGAGAACGCTGACTGGCGAATAGGGGTTCCAAAAGTCGTCCAACTGAATGGACAGGAAATTATTCGTTCAATGCGTGGTTTTATAAGACGGTTTTTAATGGACTGGAAAGTAGGTATTATTAATTTGGTGGCTGTTTGTTTTTGTACTTGCTAATGGACTGATTAAAATAGGTAAATGTCGATCAATATCTAATTTGTTTATTTTTTAGTAGGACAAATAAAAGACATACCGACCGAACAGACACTGAACCTAAAGGAAAAATATTAATTGTTGGTAATTACCGTCAAAAGCCACTACTTGTTCCCAGAGCGTTAAAGTTTGTAAATCTATAATGGTGACCTAAAAACACTCTACCACTTAATCTAATTCCTACCATTAGTCTCCTCCTGCCGTGAAATTATCAGACTAATAACTTTGGATTGCAATTACTAGTTTCTGGCCCAATCATATTTTTAAAAATTCTTTTAAATTATACAATCGCCAATACAATTATATTATTACAATTATGTAATCGCCTTTGTTAGATAAAATAATATTTTTGTGACTCCTTTACTTATTTACTACTTATTTATGTACTTTAAAATAGCTTAAAAAACATGTTCAATGAATCGAGTTCAAAAAACGTACACAAAAAGTGTCATACCGCACAGTCGCTCGAGACTCTATACCTAGGGTGTACATTGACACGAATCAATCTCGGCTTAAACGCGTAGCGTTGGCTGGAGTCTGTGTACAACCAGTGACTCGGTGTGTATTACCACTGTGCCCGTGTGTAGCCATGTGAACAAGTGTGTACACCGATGCATGAATGTGCACGACTCAATATTGAAACAGATGCTCCGTTCTGTGAACCGAAATATTGAGATTAAACCCGAAATTGGTACGGGTGTGGAAGCGAAATGAAATGCTGGCTGTGGAGAAAAAGTTTACGTGTATTTAATTTTTCGTGCAAATGAAATGGTGCTTGAATTTATTGTCTTTTATTCATCATCATCCCGATTCCGGACCGGGGTCTGCCTTATTGATATGACATATAATTTATTGTCTTTTATTGTTTATTAAGGCCTTTGCCCAGCAGTGGGATAAGTCAGGCTAATATAATATTGATTATTAATGATTATTTATTTAAATGTTTGACCTAAACCGACCGAAACTTTTTTCGAGACGAGTTTTTTATTTATTGTTATAGTTATTATTCTTTACAGTAACAATATGATAAGCTGATGATGGGCGATAGCTTTCGCTAGCCGCTTTTTATTTTTTATGCAACGTTTTTATTTTTACATAAAAATGTTTCATTGTTGGAGTCAGACAATTACTATTCAATGGACAAAAAAGGCAGGCTAAATGGAAACAATTTTTTCGTCCAGCTTTTATATTCTGAGTGAATTAACGAGTGGTACCGACTACCAACATACAATAGTTTCTTTTCTTACCTAACACTACGTACAGCCTTGATAACTAGCATGAATTGTCGTGTACAATTTAATATATTAACGGTATAAAAACTTACTTTCATCGTAGGTTGTAATTGTAAAAAAGATTTTTGTACAAATTGTGGTAAGTTGGGCATAAAGGGCATAGGAAAGACTCAGAGCACTATACCCAATTCAGTTATTTATGTTCATGTTGGTCCGGCGCGACTTCGTTCGCCTTATATCCTACTCCTACCCTACCCCTACTTTGCTCTACCCCTACTCACCATTAGAGTAGGGAATCTATCCCTACCCTACACCTACCCAGCACCTACCCTTAACCTACCCTACATCTACCCTACACCTACCCAGCACCTACCCTTAACCTACCCTACATCTACCCTACACCTACCCTTCACCTGCCCTACACCTAATCTACAGCTACCCCACACCTACTGTACACCTGCTCTAAACCTACCCTAAACCTACCCTAAACCTACCCTACACCTACCCTACACCTATCCTACACTTACCCTACACCTACCCTACCCCTGTCCCGAATGTACCCGAATGTACTGTAGCCGAACCTTGTCCTAATAATTACAAATCCTACAAAAAATGTATTTGTTAAATATTTACAGCCGTTCTAAAACTATGCGCGAACATGCAACATTTTGATATTTTGGGTTGAATTATTGCAATTTTCCAAGGGATCTATAAATTTTTGAAGATAGCCTATATGAAGCTTTCTATGGGTAAATTTATTTTTAAATCGGTTTGAGTTTATCCTTTACAAACAAACGAACAAACAGACAAACAATCAAAACTTTCCTCTCTATAATATTAGTATAGATATAGACAATAAATAAATAAATAAATAAATAAATAAATACGAAAGCCCCGCGAGACAAGAAAAAACAAACGAATGTGTGGTTGCCAATAGCAATAACCATGAAAGGTCAAGCTCGTATTGCATTATAAAAAACATGGCTTGCCTCAACGGCTTTTTTATGGGACCGCCAAATAACTGCCCCATCCACAAATGATGGCAGTTGCCCGGGATCCGTCCGGGTTTTGCGGAATAAACGCTGAGCTATGTGAACTATTACACTATTGGATAACTATTTGGGAGATTGGAACCGAAGAGAGATCGCCCGCACTTTCTCGCGCTTGATTTAATGGGTAGATGCAATTTGTTGCTTTCGTGTAAGTATATGTCATCAGCGTTTTCCGTGACTTTCGGAAGGTTCCTTCACGGAATGGTATTTTAAACATTTTTGTTGCTGCACAAATATTTTACCCTTGGGTATGTGCAGCGATAAAACGACTTCCGCAACTAAACTGCAAATACATCGATCTTTGTGAATTCACAAAGTTTGAAAACAAGAATTGTTGCACCTACACACGGTCTAAATTCCATACTAAGAGTAGTTATTGAGAAAAAGAATTGTATAATCGAAAATATTATCAAGACAGAATGTTACTTTACCTTAGTCTTCGCAGTGACAACGCCACTGTGGTTCTGCGTTTTATGATAAATGGAAAATACGCCAAAACTACCGAACTTTATGATACTTTAGTTTAGGTGCATACAAGAATATCTAAAATAGAAATACTTCTCCCAGCACTACGCTATAACCGTATTTAGGCGGGCAATGCCGCAAGCGAAAACTAGTTCTACATAAATCGTAGCAGCCGTTTATAATAGTTACACTTGGCTGACGAGTGCGATATCAATTATATGACGAGGGATAAATTGGGTCGGCGTGATGTTTACGCCTCCGACGAATTTATTATAATTATAACAGGTACGTACTCAGTGCTGGATAAATAGAACATTTTATCGTGATAGTTTTGTCTAATCATTAACATCATCATAGGCCTCCTTCAAAGCGTTCCACACCTACCGAATGTATGCCTCTTACCTCCATCGGCGTCCCACAATCTATATAAAGCTGTTAGCTGATCTCATTCAATATCATTGTGAAAACTAGATATATCTAGATAGACGATGGAAATAGTAGTCCTAAAGCCGGGTTATGTGTGGCAGAGTACAATATCAAAAGTCAGAATACAGCATCAAATCCACCCAGTCCATTGACGGGTGCGGATATTTTTTAATATTCCACGCGTTATGCAAATAGGCAAGCGGGCCATCTGATGAAAAGTTGCCACTGTAGACATTAAAATACCAGGAGTAGCGCTAATAACAGCAAAACTCTCCATTGATGAGGCTCAAGACCAGCAGTGAACTGTTATAATGGGTTGTTGATGTGAAACTCATGTTTTAATACTCCCTTTTATATGACTGTTGCATAAACTACTTTTTTTGTTTTCTTATTTTTCGATTTTTTAATTTAATTTTTATCTATGTCTACATAAGTACTTTTTAATAAACGTGATTATTATTATTTTTTAATGACATTTGCTGTATTGTAATTGTAATTATATAAGGGACATCGTTGTTAATTACCAGGGTGAATGAATTGTTATCACGATTTTATATATAGTAGCATGTTTGTTAATGTTTATGGCATCGTCGTATTGGGTTGACCCGTAAGGGCGATGTATTTGTGTACGATTAAATTGAATAAATAAATAAATAAATAAATAAATACTATTCTGGCCTGACTGTACAAAATAATAGGGCCTGAATGCGGCCCTGGCGCGGTCGTTTACTCTGCCCGGAGCAGGCCCGGGTAGTTGCCAAACTCGGTCTAATAGCTGTTATCGGGTATTTCCATAACCGCAGCCCTAATATTTGAAGAACGAATAAAGTAATATTGGTTCGTTTAATAACAACGAATTAGAGGCAAATAATTGTTGTTTTCTTTGTATTATTCTGGAAGTAGTGTGCCGCCCGGTGATGCTGATGGTACCGATGATGAGAATGATGATTCAGGAAGCATATATTTAGTGTACTTACGAAAAAAATGACGCTATTCACTGCATGTAAAAATTACCTGTAACAAAAGTTAAGCAATGTAATGCAGTTAAAACAATAACACGTCTTGTCGTTAAAAGTACCTATTAAAAGTTGGCACGTAAATTTATTTCCACTAAGTATATAAAGTTATGCGTACGTGCCCCGATTTCGTAGTTAGTGCAAAGGCGCGCTCCGCACGCGAGCAGTTGCTGCAACTGCGCAGTCGTGGCGCGTTCGCTAGATTTGGACACACCCGAATACGTTGCCTAAGTGTTCATTATAAACTGAACCTACTTGTTTAGAGCAAATAGGGTCCGTCGTCCATCATGCCCCATAGTCGGCCACATTACTACGTGTAGCGGAGTTTGCTACGCCGTAGCGTCGTGTAGCACAATGCTACGCCGATGTATCGTGTAGCACTAATTACTATTCGTCGCAAGATGCCACCGTAGCAGTTTGCTTACATCGTTGCATCTTCTAACAAATTGCGTTGTCTTATGCACACCAGAGCTTTATAGGTTATTTTGTTACTTTTGTTTATATTTTGTTAAATCTTTTGGAGTGTTTTAGATAGGGTGTATAGAGTGTACAGATCTCGGGTGTGAATTTAAATATTTAAAAGATCTTAATGATGATGGCCTAATATTTTATCGAAAACTAAGGGTGGAAAGCTTAATTAAATAAAAATAGGGCACATTAGTTAAATGTAAATAGCTATTTATTCAGGAAAGGAAAAGCATTTTTAAACACACAGATTATATCAAATTAGATAAGTTATTATATGATCGGATAGGCAATCATAGCAATCAAAGTTACATAGGAAATATAACACTATATTCTGAACATAATAAAACATGGCAAAATACATATTTATCCTTTAAAAATGGGACAGCGGTATTACGTACGATTCAATAAATAACCGAATAGATAAATAATACAAAATATAAGCAACAATAACACAATGCAAGTTTGTACTTAACTATGTGCCGGGTCTGGAGCAAAAGGTCATTCCCAGTGTCACGACTGGGTTTATATAGCATATATTTAAACGGGAATCGGAAGCAGTTACATTTCAACCAATGACGGCATGCACGTTATAATAATTCTAATTCATATTATTCTAAGAAATATTGTGTAAATATACAAACAAAAACATCGAAATAGCTCATAAAACTATTTTAATAATTATAAGATAAATTACATATTTAGAAACCTCACTTTTAGTTAATTAGTACTAAATGTATTCAAAGAATAAACATCGTTCAGAAATCTCTTACATTCGTTCAGAACGAATTATAATTTTATTTGGCAATATTATTTATTAATAATTACGATAGTTTTACCCTTAAATAACAATTAAAAAGAGACTATAATACCATATAATACAACAAGTGCTTATTTTTATTTTATTTTTCTTTATTTAGAAAAGCAAACAGATCCAACGATGTCCAACAGTTAGTTAGTTAGCAGTTAGTCCAACGATGACATAGAACACAGAGTACATAGTTCCATTGAACAATCGTCAAGTTATGGTAGGTTCAGTGGTTTGTAATCTACAATACACCATGTCAGTACTACTGATATGTCTGTGACCGCTTCGTTGGGTCTTTAGGAAATAAGTGGCACAGAAAATGGCTTTGACCTCTATTTGACAGTGGATGTGTACAGTGGCTCTGTCGACCCAATGACACAATAGCAGTATTAACTAGGGGTCTCACGTCTTGTCAACATTTGCGGGAGCCGTATTAGGACGCTGGGGAAACTAATATCAGCGCAGAAAATACCAAGTATCCCATGTTATTGCCTAAATGATAATGAGATTTTTTTGGAAGTTTTAAATCGATATTTGGCTAATACGCGTCTGTACGTATTATTTTCATTGATTTCTTTAATTTATAAAAATAATATAATACCGTCAAGGGGCCCCAAACTGGAACAGTTTTCTCTTTTAACAGTATCTTATTTTGTAATATTGAACTAGCGAAGCATTCGATCGCCATCTCACTTGGTGGAAAGTTACGTAGCCAAAAACAGAACATGCCTATCTTGGAGCAGCCTATTTACTGCTTTAAAGGCATCCAGATTATAATGGTCAGAGTACAAATCACAGGCAACGTGTTCCATTCCTTAGCCGTACGCAGTATAAAGGTTGAACCAAAGCGGTTTTGATCCTCGGTATAAGGACGACATAAGCTGAAATGGCTTTGGGTCGTCTTGGGTGATAATTGAGTTTCTTCCGTGATAATCCCTATTTACGGAAGACACAGATGCCATACAAGGCCTGTATTGTTTCTAGACTGAGGCGTAGTTACGTCAGTTTCGTGAGTTTAAGAAGTCCACGTTTTCTTTTTCATAAGAGGTTGACCCCTTTCGGCGGCCATCTTAACCGGCTTTCGTAACCAGTTGCGATGAAGTACGGCCGCCATCTTTCTGGTGAGTGATGATGCTGCCGAATATGAAGCAGGCCTGCCAGGAACAGCTGTGACCTAGAAGTACTTATTTCAGATTTCTTTTACGCAAACACATTGTCAGGTAAACCGTTCTATTCCTTATCCGCACGCCGTAGAAATGTTAAGCCAATGCAGCTCGTGCGGATAGTTAATTCGAGTCGATACTGGAGGGTTAATGTTTAAGCTAGGAATGATAGTTTAAGCCATCCTCCGTTTCATGGATCACGGAGCAGCCTTTGAGCTGTAAATGCACCTCTCAGCGCATTTCCCTGACCGACTTCAAAGAGACCGATAAAAAGCGATAACTGCAAAAAACATAATTAAAATTAATGGAAATTAGTTATCGCACTGTGTTCAGGTGCAGTGTACCGCAAGAAACTTCATTATAGACCTGTCCACAGCAAGTCTAAACAGGGCGCGGCTGGCTTTATGCAAACATAATAATAATCTTAAGTGGATACGACGGGTCTCGCAATAAATTACTATGCGGGCGTAGGGTGGATGCCGCTGTTATTGATACCTCATGGGGCTTGTGTTTTGTTTTTGTAAATTTTTAAGTTAAAAAAATAAAGTTGTTGTAGTAACGCCTTAAAACAGTATAAAACTATACAATATTTAGAGCGTCCTTGGCCTAATGGTTAGCGGGTTGGCCTCGTAAGTTAGAAGTACCGAGTTAAAGCCCAAATGCCGCCGTATACCATTGACCTTTTTTGATTCAAGTAATGTTCTTTAACCGATGTTCCTACGGCAAGGGAAACAATCGTGAGAAAACTTGCCATTCACGAGAGTGAATGTCGTGATCAAATTTAGTCAGGTTCCTGTTCAGGGTTACCTGATCTGCCAAATCAATCATGGTCGAGGTGGACCCCGGGCCCTCGCGTTCATGAGTACAACCGGGATATTGACAACAAGATATATTTTGTGGTTGATTTTATTATTTGTAGGCTCATGATCAGCAGTGGGCTCTTTCACGCATTATTATTACATCTACTGTAAGTACATTTTATGGTAACTTGAGTTTTTAAAGTCAAGGCTAAAAGAAGAAGAAATAGACCCCAGCAAACATATTTCATTGTTATAAACACTGTGTCCATTTCACCACAAAAAAGAATCACTAAACTAACAGAGTAAATATTAACCACATTGCGGCGTTGGTGTCTGTTAACAGCTAACTTATTCACGAAGGGTTACAAGTTCAGCATACCACTGTACAAAATGTGTCTCCTGGGGCTGAATATTTAAATTCTTACTGTACCCTGCCCGCCGCACAGAGAAGCGGGGATTTCTTAATCCATTGTAAATTAAGTTAAGAGAATACCCAGGATTTAATCTCTGCAACCACTCTGTCCGCAACTGGCGCATTTACCACACTATTACAAACGGGTGCGGTAATCTTCACAAAATGACAACCCAAATCTGAGTTTATTGTTTCAAATTCTATTATTAAAGAGATTAGCACCACCCGCAAGTCTCTATTTCGGTGGAATTTCAATTTGGAAACTGTACGATATATGGAGACTCTACCCTACCATTGCTAACCGTATTCAGATTACGCCACTATTGTCCAAATTTAATAGACTTAGTGTTTTGATGCACTAAGTGATGATCGAATAACTGTCGCTAAGAAACGACGGTATGTCTGTCTGTCGCTGATAATGTAGTGGATGTTTATACAGAGCTTAACAGAACAAAGCCATCTTAATTAAACTAGTTTCAACTGAAGTCTGTTTCGATAGAAGAAGACAAAACAATTGGGCGAGAGAACTATCTAATAATAAACGTGGTGGGATGAAATTTTATTTTCTTCTGTATAGAAGTACTTACCTGTTATTTATTTTATTTATTTATTTAACCGTTTATTGTACACAAGATAACATATACAGAAAGTACAGATTAGATACGACACAACAGGCACTACTTATCTCCAAAAGAAATCAGTTCCAGTAGGCCTACAAAAGAGAGATGTGATAATTAAACGCAGATAAGACGTGCACAATGACTAGAATTATACTATAACTAAATACATACATAAAGTTATCGTTGTAACGATGAATTGTTTTGTCCTTTCCAATTAAAATAAACTTTACCCCAGCAATCGTACAATACACACCAAAGCCGCCGACATATTTTCAAATTAATACAAATTGAGTTAGTTCGGCGGGTAGGTGAATTTGGTGTGTAGGGCCCAATAGAATTACTTATCTATAATGGCACAAAAACATACATACATGTGAGTAGCTACACACACACATAGGTATTCATAAGTACATGTATATCTTCATTTTGCGTCGAGGATTAAAAATAGGACGCTTTGTATCACCGGCGCCATGGAAACGCACAAAGACAGCACTTACACTCCAACTCAGAGCGTAATTGTAATTAATTCATCATCCCGCCTTTTCCGAGATAAAGCATCGATTTCTTGGAATACACACGTTGTCTCGAATACGACACAATTTTCAATTTACTCTCAGATTTCTCGCTAGGGGGTTTCGCAGAATGGGTTTTTCAGATACTCGATGACTAAATTCTAGGACCGGGATTAATATCAAAGAACGAATGTTAATTCTTACTTAAACTTTATTTGACTTTGAATTGGTCTTTGATCCGTTTATTAACCGGAAAAAAGAGGTGTTATTAGTTTGACGTGTGTGTCTGTGGCTCTGTGGCGCTGTCTATCCATGTGTCCGTTTCTGGCATTGTAGCTCCCGAACGGATGAACCGATGCGGTTTTCTCTGTTCGAAACCATGTTTAATCGAGATGGTTCTTAGCTTTGTTTCAATTAAATCGGTTCAGTAGTTTACAAAATATGTAAACTTGGTCGGATGTTGTCCGACTTTTCTGTTGGTTGGGTTATACGCTATGGTTACGAACATGAAATTGAACAGAAAATAGGCAGTGACCGAACAGCGTACGCTCAGCACCGAATAGCGAGCGAGCCACCGCGTAGAATTGAGAAGACAAGCTACGCCCTGTTCAATATTCAACGAACAATCATCTTGCTTGTTTACTGATATCACTGAATAATAGCTTTAGTTATTTCTGGAGCTGATTGGCTCACATTTTTAACCGTTAACAAGTTGTTGAATGTAGAAATTGCTGACTAGTTGCGCGGAAGCTATGCTGTTCTGTGTATGTGTACGTTCTCTGTTTGATTGCTACGCGTCCTGCGCGTGGATGATTTTTACCCACTCTGTAGTGGGTAAAAGACATACGTTTGTACCGGGTCTTAGACATTAGACTCAGGGAGCCTTGGTGTTAAAACTATATGACATTTATTTCACATTTTATTTCTTCACGCAAAACTTAGTGAAAATTCAAAAATGACAAGAAAAATATTTGATTTGTAATATAATAATTAAAATGTACCTTCACAGGGTGCCAATCGGCCTCGATTGGATTTGTATGATAAATACTTCCGAAGCAATTATTACAATATCCTAGAAGTCAACGGCCTTCTACGTACATACGTACAGCCCACTTCCGTATGACAATACGGCGAATAATGGCATCAGACAAAAACCTTTCCAGGCAAACGTAATAATGTAAATAAAGATGTTTGGCGAATGTTTACAAATACTTTCGGCTTCGAATATTACGGAGGCAGTATTTCAATAGCCTTTCATTAGCTACACGTCGCGAGAAAGGCCGAAAAGGGTAACACAAAAAAAAATTTGTAAAAGAATAAAGAGGTTGCTTCACAGGAAATTAACTGAACGTAAAATGAACTGGAAATGGGTCTTAATGTAGTACGGGAATGTGGTATTACGGTTATACGTATCTATTTAATACGTTTATTTTGATATTGGCACAAATTAAAAAAAAAGTTTGCTATAGTTCTTTATTTTCAAATTATTGTGTTTCAAATTTTATTTATCGCCAGTATTAGTATCTCCAGATGTAGGTAATTTTATAAAGAACGCAGAAATAAATAAAAAGATGTCAGCTGGATGAGAATGTTGTCTGATTGTTGGATTTCACATTAACAAGACATGTAAAAAAATGTATTGCCTAGGGTAGTACACGAACGGATGGTACGTTTGATGAGCCACCGTAAAAAATTGCGGCAATTTCATATGTTATAAAAATGTTTTATGTTTGTAGGATTAAAATTTACTTACTTCTTTACGTTATAGTATAAATCAGTAACTGCCCTATTTTTACCTACCAAAGAACATACGGGTTTCCTGGAAGATTTATCCAATTTAGTCAATAATCAGAATGGACATAATATTTTTTCATCTCGCTCGAAGCCTAACACGAAAGAATAATATTTTACAGTTAACGTCTATCAACCATCAGACGTTGAGGCAAAAGCTTCAAATATTAACGAAAATGGATGGTTGGTAAGCACATTCTCTTTATTGAATCATATTTTCCTTGCAAATTGTAATGTAAGACTTTAACATCATGCTTGCGTTGTTCGTTGTTTCATTTCTATTTTTATGCGCGTAAGAATTATCTCTATCTCAATATTTGGAGTTATTATTGTTTGGAGACATTATTGTGAACTTGAATAGCCCCCGAGACTGGGTGAAGGATAAACAGTGGGGTGGGCGTAAAAAATCAGCTGTTTCATACAAAATTAAATATGAATTTTATACGAAACCACTGGTTTTATTTTCGGGATTTTAGAGTTGGTGCCACAGTAAAAGTTGTTTGTTCACGAGCGCATGCGTTAATAATTAATTTTAAAGTCACTTTGTCTAAAATTCATATAGAAACTGTTTATGTAAGTATAGGAATGCTTATGATCACACAGAGTGCGATGGTGAGAGCTATGCTTGGTATGTACTACGTAATTGAATCAGAAATGAAGATATCCTAAGCAAAACTAAGGTTAGCATAGGTTCAGGAGTCGCAAAAGTGAAGTGGCAATTAGCAGGCCAAATAGCTCGCAGAACCGATGGCCGATTAGACGGAAAGGTTCTCAAGTGACGACCCCCCACGAAAGGAACGGACGACCTAGTAAAAGTCGTAGGGAGTCGATGAATGCAAGAGGCACAGAGTTGCTCGGTGAGGAATGCGTATATTCAGCAGTGAAAGTCCTACGATACGGTGAAGATGATGATAATTATAGGTAGTATATAAATAAATCTAAACACCTAGTTTACCATTATACACTTCGTCTTTTACATATATCTCCCTTTTTTAATCGTTAATTACCCTGACTGACTACGAATGCACATCAAAAACTTAGATACAAAGAGTAAAAAGCTGAACTCCTCGAAGCACTGTTACCTGATCTACATCCCAGGAAACATAATACCAACGTGCTATAAACAGCGCATCTTTTACTGCTTCGCAACATGTATAGGAGTTCTCGTTACCAATACACGCATTAACGGAAACTCGATAAGCGAGCGAAAAATTGAAAATTGTTTTCCGAACGCTCTCGGTTTACACGGCAAACAAAACTGGCACACGGATGTGGAATCCGACACGAGTTCGAACACACTCCGAAGAACACTCCAACAAACAGTGGGATTCCGAACTTGTACTCAATAGGTTTGTACACAATGTAGGTTTCTGTTCAACTTATTCGATCGTTAGCATCATTGGCATGAGTGTTTTTGTGGTAAGACGGAATATTTTTTCCGCTATTTAAGAAAAAAAGGACGAAAAATGTCAGATCACATCAACTTTAATTCGCCAATGGTAGCATACACACAAATTGAAGGCGCGTTGTTGGGTATAATTACCCTTTAATTAGTACAGTCGTACAAATCATCAGACTTATAAGGATTATCAAACGGTCCGGTGGTCCACTAATTTGTTGAATGACTAGCTTGTCACAAAAAACCTTCTGATGATAAATAATAAAAACACAACGCAACGTCATGCACTAAAACTAAATGTTAAGTTATTAAAATTACTCTCGGCCCACAAATAAAACGCCAGACATTTTCAAAATCAAAGAGCTACATCGAAAAACTGGCAACACACTACAGCAAAATACTGGCACAAACACGAAACCAGCATTCCACGAAAACCACGCCTCCCAAACTCGGCACACTGCCTACAAATTTGCTTGTACCGTGCAATTTTTCCCGAACACCGAGGGAAAAAGCCCTGTCGACGTGCACCAGTGCCGAGTCATTGTCTTCTTCCGTTCCAGCGGGACGTCACGAAGACCCGAATCACAGAATAGCTAATGCAACTCGTGTGCCGCATACTGCCGCAGTTTTATACCGGCCAGGGAACTGTTTTATTGTCGCCGCCTTGTCTGTAGAACTACCTACATGTATATTCGGATGAGTATTGTTAACACTTATAATACAAGGTAGGTTTGGCGCGCAACGTACCGATATGTGGGTAAATATATCGTTTATAGCGTTCAGTATGTACCATGTTGTCGCATGCATTCAGGTGAACTGCAGATCTTATCTTCGAGAGTACTTCATAACTCGAAAACTTTATATCCGTTGCATAATTTCCAGCCTGTGCGGTTTTGAAGTGAACTAGGGGTCTTTATCACAATGCTCATGTTTTCGAAATATGTGCTGCAGCGTAGCCTACGCCTTACCCTGCAGTGTCGCAGATTATACTGTGTACATCCGATCATAACCCGAGAAGTGTGTGGAGGAGTCGCATTGGAACGAAACTTGACCTACGCACAGGTAGAAATGTATTTGTACGGGCTCTCATCGCATGCTTTGCAGGAATTAGAACAATTCCAAAGACGTTAATAAGTAGAGAATAGAGCTATATCAGAATAACAAAGTTACTTGAGACATTTAAATTTGTTAATAATTGTCTTAGTCTAAACTAGGCTATAGGTATTATACCTACCTTAGTATACTTTCAGTTTTTTTGGAACCGCATTTCATATTTCCCTTAATTGCGTGTTTGAAAATAGCAGTTTCCGTCAAAACGGCAAGTTCATAGCAACACAAACCATCTACTAACTCAATATGCTTTCAATTAACATCTCTCATACAGTTTAACAATCAAACTACAGTTGTACTGGCACAGTCCAGGGTACCGATGGCGGTATCGCAAAGTTCGCGCGTTACTGCACCAAACTTTCCAACAGTATACCGTCCGACTACTCAAGCGTGAAAGAGAGATAATAATGCTTTAGGTACGTGGTATCCACTCTCAACTTGCAGTCGGAGTATTGAAATTGTTCCAAATATAGTCCTTAATGGCCTCTAACGAATAATTATTTATTGTCACGGCCGCATTGATGTTGTGTTGATGTCTATTGTAAATGTGATTCATGAATTTTGGGTCTTTCGTTGGCGACAATTTTAAGTTTCATAAGTTGTTGTTCCGTTATCATCGTTTCATACGTAGAATATTATACCCGACATAGCCTTCCACTTATTTTTATTTCAGCTTTGCGAAGCCTTCGTGATTATCTCCTGTTAGCACAGGCGTGTGATATTTATTTAAATAAATTAACTAAATTCAGTGAACCGAAACACAGAGCGTTTAATACCAGGGCCTATCGCGTATTTTATTGTCATATCTAGAGACAAAAAGAAACGAAAGAGGTTTTACAGGACCGTAGCAAGTAGAACAACAAGTGGGTAGTAAAGAAACAAAAAAACCCGATTGCCATTAAAACTATACTTAAAGAAACATTATATTTAGTGTGCGTATAAGTAGTATATATTTTTGAAATTGCCTTTTGAAGACCTCCACCTTGATGCCCTACGCCATAAACATTTTCGACAGTTACTACTTTGATTTTCTTAAATTTTAAGTAGGTACCCAATAATATTTTAACAAAACATCATATATTAAAATCCATTGAACTGTTAGGGCTGTAGCTCGTATCGAAGACATAAACATACATAAGTACATACATACACTCGAAAAACAACACTCCTGACGCATACAATGAAAAGAGGATCCGACCTAAATTGCAACTTTTGTATCCACGCCAAATAGAAAATTTTCATTTGGCATCAACAAATCCTTGACATTGGCGGCAAAGCATGGCCGATAACTATCTCACAAACCCATTGATTCAATTTCTATGAGAAAAGCGCGAAACAAAATAAAACGGGAGCGTACCACCGCTATTCGCCGCCGTCAGGTGCATCTGCAATCGACGGCTCGTGTGATTGCTTATCTGCCGGCTTATATCGATATACACATTTATTTTTTCGCTCATAATTGAGTCTCCCGGAGTAGTGTTGGCAGCGTATCGATAATTCGGCGTGTTAATTCATTTTATTATTGTTTGCCGACGCCGCTTTCGTGCGTCCATGCGATATGACTGCGTCGATTTTATTATTGAACGCTCAAAGAGTGTAGGTATGGTATGTGATTGGTTAGGTTGATCTATAGGAGCGGTGCAGGTAAGCTATTTGTATTAAATTAAGCACTCAAAACCACCAATATGGGGAATATTTATGGAACCAACCGTATTATGTCTTATATCCTACGTTTGTAGGACTCTGTCAAGCCTAAGGAGTCGGCCTAGGTGAGTACCACCGCCTTATCAATTTCTGTCACCAAGCAACCATGCTCAAATTGTTGTTATCTGGTTAATTTCATCTCAATCCTTATAGTGACAACGCAATTGCGTTTCTGCATTTTTATTGTCAGCAACCTCAATGCCTGAATCGTAGATATTATGGGCAACAGTTACCACTTACCATTACATGGGCTGTCTGCTCGTTTGTCACAGCGTAGAATAAAAAAAATTAAGAACTTTTTTAGTTGTTTCTGCTACTCGCTGCGTAGCATGAAAACGTAACAAGAAAATAGACATGAAAATTTTAGATTTAAAGAATTATAGTTATTCGAAAGAATTTAAAATTGTAAGAACTTAATTTACGGTCAAATAGGTTGTGACGCCGACTTCAAATGGGGCTCCAAACTTTCCAACTTCATAGGCGGCGGGTCGCTTAGAACTCGTGAACTCCTAAATCACAGCAGACATAGATTGGTGCTACTAAATCACGGATACTGCTAAACAGTGAATCCTGAGACCAACAATGGCTTACAGTTTCTGATTGATGACTATTTCGAAAGTAAATTATAGGTTTGAATTATTGCTAAGCATACGAAATATTATAAGTATGCGGAGGGTAGCCTATAGAGACGTCTTAGCTTATACTTACTGAAAAACTTCGGTAAACACAGCTTCTTAAATCAGACAGCTGCTTTAACCGACAGAAAAATATTAAATCCCTAGATGATACCTATTTACTCTTGACTTGAAGACCCCAAGGTTATACTTATCGCAGACCTTCTCCAATTTTTACGCCCATCCACAGTGATGTTAGCACATTTTATGCTTGTGGTGAGTAGGTTGATGTGCTGCCTTCTGTTCAGTACAAAAATTGTTCGTTTCCTTGTCAGGCGGCAATTAATCTTATCGGTATAGAGAACTCGGACAGAACTCGGATATCTAGTGCGTAAACTGTATAGAAATAGTACTGTGGCCACCCTTGAATGGATGGTGGATACAGTATGTGTTACAATATTTAATTTCCAACCAACATTTTCTTCCTAACACTGCCAACATAATAAAACTACTTACGTACCTATAACTCTCGACTGACGTTTCCAATAACGGGGGCATGTATATGAGAGGTGAAGAAAAAAAATTGGGTCCGCCATAAAAATAAATCAGGTGACCGATGCAACATGGCGTCCGTGTGTTATATTGTCCACTAAATCCAGGGGTACACGGACGGAAACGATCGGACGTAGGAAATATACGTCCGGACCATCGCTGAATAGATTGATGTATTGATATTTCAGTGGAACTCGCATACGCCATTTCGCGTTATGTTGTTTTGCTTAGTTTACAGCGATAGGCAGTGTGTGTTGCGAATAAAATATGATTTATGAAGAATTTGGGAAATTTCTTAGAAGCTGGGCTAGATGGTTACCTACCACATGATAAACATTTCTTATATCTTTGTAAACTCGATCCTTTATTACCTTAATAAGGTTGAAATTCAATTGCGCATCAAGGTCCATTTTACCTTGCAATGATATTCTACGCTAATAGTTTCAACTTTTGGTTATGTATTTTGTTTTTTAAAAGTCGATAAAGCCACGTTCTTGCCTTGACCGTACATGACTACTAGCCGGTATTACTTTGTTTCGTTATAAAATAAAGTTCTTGCTCAATAAGATTTTATTATTTAAATAACAATGTTAACAATTATTAAAATTGATTTTATGATTTTATGATTGTTGATAATATGATTAAAATTAAGATAATATCATCTTGGCATTAAAGTCCCGGTTGTGTTCTCGCACAGGAGGGCCCGGGGTCCGCCTTGACCATGATCCAGGATTTGGCAGATCAGGTGCACTGTACAGGAGCGACTGCCATCTGACCTCCGTGACCCTGCTAACAGGGAAACCTGACCAGATTGGATCATTGAAATGTAATAATATCTAATAATATACGGCCACGGGGTGCAAATCGGCTCCCGAGACTGCTCAACCAGTCTCAGAGTCCCCAACGGAAGGCCTTGGTCAATTTCGTTCCGCCAACGTTATGAAGTGAAATTCTCAGTTTCTAGATTAGCAACATACCT
This sequence comes from Blastobasis adustella, assembly GCA_907269095.1. Taxonomy (NCBI): domain Eukaryota; kingdom Metazoa; phylum Arthropoda; class Insecta; order Lepidoptera; family Blastobasidae; genus Blastobasis; species Blastobasis adustella. The sequence continues at coordinate 13,209,060 of OU026125.1, forward strand.
GGCAGATGTCGAAATACCCTGGCAAAATCTATAGTATAACTAACCAATATTAATGAAACCAATCTAGAAGAACAAACCTCTCAAATAATCTGGTTTTCACTCATTCTCTCGTCAAAACCTGTCCATCTGTCCGGGAGAACCTAAAATCTGTCACAGGTTAACAAAACAAAATTCGGCCTCGTCAAAGTGTGTCACACGACCCCAATCCGTAGTATTTGGGGCTCCAGTTGGCCCTACACACAGCAAAGCGTAAATTACTAGCTAACAACTAGGTGACGGTGACAACCAGTTTTTGCTACAACTCTGTTCAATGAACGCCGGGCGATCGACGGCGCCGGCGATTCAAGCGCACAATGTCCATTGTCGCGCCGATGCTATCCCCATTTCTGATGCGGAGTGAATAGCAAGCAATGTATTGTTAAGTCGTCGGAAAATCCTCGTAGGGTTGTCGCCGTTGTCGCTATGCAGAAAATATTTGGTGCAAGAATATATGGATATATCTCCCTCGAAGATTCGGGTTTCTTCACAGATGCATGTGACACACGTACAGTACAGATTCATGTATGAGTTTGAAGCTGAGTCTAAAAGGCGGGTACCAGAAACTGCTAGAACGTAGATACTTATGTAATGTTTAGTAACACACACAGACCATTAACAGCCCCGTATACATCATCCACATCAATAAGGTCCCATCAGTAAGGACACCTACAAATTTTCTACTCAGCCAGGTACCACAAGGCATTCAATGTCATCATTTTGAGAGAAAGCAAAACGTAAAGTAATATTCTAAGTAATACTCTAATTATGCTCCTTTCTTTTACTTGTTACTGCTTATTTTGATTAACAAAGCGTAAATACCATTAAAACACGCGCATGTTTCCAGCAGAATAGGCAGAAATAACGAGGAGCCAGCCCTAGCGCATTGTCCTGGCATTGTTTAGTGAAAACTGCGTCGGAATGAATGTAAGCAACTACTTACGAAACTGGAACGTGGTTTGATATGTCATGTAGGACAAAAATGAAAAGGTCTACGTTATTTATTTGCTAAAGGGTATTTTTAACAAATTTGACATTAACGAGACTATTACTGCACTAGGTAGTGATATAAATAAAAAGGAACTTTCTGCAATAATGAGTCTGCCAGCTATTAAAAATAGAAGTCTAGATAATTAACACTCCTCATTCTCTCTGTAGTTAGAATTTAGTGCAGATGTAGTGCAATATGGAACTCATCAAACTTATTATATGCTTACGATATTGGCAACCGTTCGGTCGGCGGTCAACCTAAGCTTCTATCAGGGTCCTACTCTTGACGACACTCTCTAAGTCTCTAAGTACTTTGAACACTTGTTACAAGGAAAACTGCCTCAGACAAAACCCATACCTGTCTTCGGCATCATACGACGATGCCCTATCTCTTCCCTGTGGTATAACTGGTTATGACAAAGAAGCTGTGCAGAAACACATCAGAATTTGTATTCTTAGATTCTGATGCTTTTGCTTCGCGGCAATTACCATTTGACTCGCCCGGCTCATTTGGAAAAAAGAAAACGATTCGCCAAAACCATGTCTGACAGGAGTTGGTTTCATGAGTTCCATGGTACAAATCCTCGTATTTAGTAACTGGAGTACGTTGGTTTCACTACACAAAATATCGCAAGTAACCATAGGCTACGCTAACTTAACATTAGGCGTTGTATAAATAAAATTGCAATTCCAGTGCAAGCAACCCTACGCAGCCGTCCTGGCTTTGTTTAACGTACGCCAACACTTTCCTGGAATAAATGAATGGCAAAATGGAGCGAGCGTGGTCTCGGCGTTGTACTGTTACTTACTTTTTACAAATGTAATGAAATGTTGTACCTAATGTGTTTTTAAATGGCGGGCTTTTCCGTGTTTTTATAAGGAACTATGTCGTAAGAGCTACAAGTTGTTTGGATTGGAATACTTTGGACATTGCATTTTGGTTCTGCACATTAATCATCATGATCACAGCCCATAACAGTCCACTGCAGGACTTAGGACCTCTCCCACGAAAGCGGAGGTTGATTGCCATAATCTCCACGCTTGGCAGGCGGGTTGGAGATCGCAGTGTTATAAATATAACAATGGAAAACGCTGCTGCCCATTTTCCAACCTACGGAGACTCTTAGATTTTTTGCCTCGAAAACGTTAGTCGCCTTGTACGACACCCACGAGTGTAAGGGGTTGGTGCTATTCTACTCTGCCGGACACCACACGGCTAGCACATTAATGTCGAAAACTAATTACTATACATATGATAATGTACTCTGGAAGTACACGAGAACTTCTCAGTCTTGATGGACCCTTACCACCCGTAAAATAGAATGATATCTTCTTACTTCTCCGATGTTTAATCCTTATGTCAGGGATCTTCCAGTAACCGCATAAACCGCTTGGTTCAACCTTTGTAATGTGTACGGTTAAGAAATGGATTACATTGCCTGCGAGTGTGTTCTCTGATCCTTATAATCTGAAATCCTTCAAGGCTAGAATGAATAGGCTCTTGCCAGACAGGTATACTCCATCTTCGGCCGCATCGTCACGTACTACAGGGTGAGATGGCGGTCAAATGCCTAGCTAGTTCATTATTCAAAAATGTGAAAGTTAGATGGAGATATAGGGACATAAAAAAAAGTGTATACAAAGTATCACATCTGACATAATTCAAAAATACCTACAATCCAAATTCCCAACAATATTTATGACTTAAAAATACCTCAGTCCTTATCTAAAACAAAATGGCTGTATCGCAAACATTCCCCGTGCCCATTTCAGACACTTTTGGGTGGATAAAATGGATCACTCTCTCCCTAACTCATGATGGCACTTGTGTTTATGATTTATATTTTTGTTGAACATTACTAATGCACAAAAATTTGCGTAAGACTTCGGAGGCGAGAGAGGATTCTTTTCTTTTGTACGGTTGTTACGAAAATGATGCTGCTATTCTAATCTTCATAAATTCTAAGATGCTTTTAGTTATTTTTTAAATTTGATGGGTTTTAAGAAATTGAAAAGCGGATACCAACAGGTTCACGCCCTTTGGTACGTAACCAATGCTAATCATATAAGATAATGCATACGCACGAAATATTCGGGTTATTTTTCAAGTTGTAAGTTGAAACGTTTTAAGCCTAACCGGCACGTCTAACCTATCACATATCCCAACCCAGCAGCCAATAGCCAACACCGATCGAAATCCCCACCATCTCAAAATCAGTTAGCACTCGAACACCGTTCCCTAACAAGAGCGCCACATAATCAGTTCGGAGGCGTCCAATTCAATCTGAACAACTCTGCAAACCCCGCTTCGAATCAGTACGCGACGAGCCAGAAAGCGCTTTTTCATCCGTACCCTTGTTCTACTAGAATCTCAAATTCACCGGAGCTGCATAACAAATCTTATTGGAAATGGTAATAGGGCCCCACCCGGCCGTTGGCGCACCCTGCCAGTAGTATTGCTCTATGGCATCAGGGATTTCGGTACTGAATAACTCAATATTCATTGTATCTAACTTGGGAGTTATATTGGTTCTCGGCTCGATGTCCCCTACGTGTTATGGGCTTGTTTCTGTGCCATTTTTGTCGCTTTGATGAATATTTCAGTCGAGCAACGAATGAACAATGCAGCGAATAAATGATAAGCCCTCCTGTCATATGTTCGAATAATAATATGGTTACTCACAATAAATAACGTAACCGACAGATGTCGGCAAACCACCGATAAAGCTTACATTATAGGTGGTCAAACATTTCCTATGTACCTCGATGGGATTGGGATGTTTCGACAGTTTCAAAGTCTCGAGACAAAGACCCCAACTATTTACAACTATTTAAAATAGCTCCTCAATCATTTGTCGCACCTGAGGAGAAACTGCCACCTGGCTGTGAGCTGCCCTGGCCGATTTGGAAGACGATGATAGCCTGTGAGTGTGGAACCTCGCCGCAAACCATGGCGCATTTGCTAGTTTGCCCGGCCTGCCCAGACTCCTGTTCGCTCAAAGATCTATATCAAGCCTCAGACAGTTCCATCCGCGTCTGTCAGTTTTGGAATAGAACAATATAAATAGTAATAAACTAACCTATTTCAACATTGACACGATAAGAAGAAGAACTATTTAAAACAAAATTATTATCAAGAGTAAATACCTATTTAATCGTTCGAGACTTATCGAAACTAAACGCAAATTCTAACGATAATAATATTTACCCTAATTGATCCAACTTCTTTGAGAGTCTAGGAGATAGTAATATGGTATCTTTTAGGTTTCAATATGCGTAAGAATTGAAAGCTTTAGTAACATTATTCAATTACCAAATTGACCTTTTTTGACAACCTTTAAAATAGGTTGACAAGTTTTAAAAATCTACTAACGTCTGCAACAAAGCGTATGTGTAACATTTTATTGGTCATAACTCAGTTTTGCGATATCAGTCGAAATGATATTAAACACAGTTTCTGCATACATATTCAGTTTTATAAATGGTAATCATATTCTGAACAGAGTTATGGAGTAGTCCCCAGACATTTACACTGCTGAAGTTGTAAAGCCGCGTAGTCGTATTGGGTGTTCCGGTATTGAATACTGGGTAACATAGCTAGCAACCTAGATGTGGAGTTTCGAAGTAACTTTCAGAATATGGTTCGTGACAGAAACTGAGCGATTATTGCCAAGTCCCAGACGACGAACTGTGATTTGTAGGTACCTAGAAACGAGTTTATATGCATATTATGATTTGTATTGTCATCGTAAGGTTGTGAAATATAGTTTATAATTATAATGAATCTTAGCAGCTTTATATCAAGTGACTTTAAATTAATTCTTGATACCAAGGGACATGCGTGTAGGTACTCGTAATAACAAACAACTTTTACTATGAAATCGCGAAAAAAAAACAGCTGATTCGTACACTTTCGCAGAATTCTATTGCAGAGCTTTCGCGACTTCAGAGTTGGTGAGAATAAAAGTTGTAATTGTTATAATGACGAGCATAACTACTAGTATTCATTGAAAAATGTAAATGGTGGAAAAATTGTTTTGTTACTTCTCACAATTTGTCAAAGATTTACATAATCTTTGTATCTATTAAATCAGCGATAAGTGGATGATAAAAGTAGCAATGTTTACAATTGTGACATAGATATGCATATTTTGTTTGGTATAATACTTATGAATTAAAATTCAATGCCTTCCGATTTCAGCTTAATTCACCACCACACCAACACAACCTTTTAATTTTTAAATATTCAAGTGGATATTACTCATACTTTTGTTTTTATTATTTTGAAAGCAATAGCTCCACATACCTATTAAAAATTAACAAAAGACTCATAAAAATGAAGTTAAAAATACGCACAACAACGCCTTAAATAAGGAAGCCAGGAAAACAAATCAAAATCGCAATTAAATACGCGATGAGTCCGTGTGTAAACACCATTCATCAAGTTCATAATTCCATGCCTCTGACTAACGCCTTTCCCTCTGTAATTGAGTATCGGAGTCGAAAGCCATTTATAAGCCTCTGGATTATAGCAATTATAGCCAAAGAGCTTAATACCCGCAAATTACTTAATAGTACTCGGCCAAGAATTTGCATAATAACAGTTCCAGGTTTTGGTTGTAGCATTTTTGCGGAGATTGAACAACTTAACGGTAAATACGAGACTTAAGATGTTAAGGTTTTCGGTCTTGACTTTAGTTTGGTGAGTAATAATTATGATTTCGGTATTCAGATAGACGCCGTGTGGTGCCCGGCAGAATAAAATTGCACTAACCCTTCGACAGGGTATTGTAAAAAGCGACAAAAAATGGGCAGCAGCGTTATCTGATGTGTATTTTAGTCACTGCAATGTCCACCTCGCTTGCAAGTCCAGCAGTGGACTGTTATGGGCTGTTGATGTGACATTCTACGTGAATGTTATTATTACCACGTCCATTGAAGGATTTATGTTGGTTTCTAACTACACTACACTTATATGAAAACACGTAAGAAATTTTAAGCCAACATAAGTTATTACCGTACTGTTAAAACTTTAGCAATCACCAAAAATAAAAATAAAAAAGTAAGTAAGAGTAGTATTAAATAAATAACTACAAATTCTAAAATTAGTCACGAGGCGGTAACTACTGTGCGGCCACTACTAACTTATATGTACACTAAAGTGTTATAAATAAATAAATAAATAAAGATTGGGTGTGCTCCGACTCTGGGGCGGCTTATAGTCATACTGGTCTTTCTTCCTACTTTTATATCTTTAGAACATGATTACCTTCATAATAAACAAATTGATTTTAATGTTGTGTCACTCCATAACAATAAATAAAAGGTCCTTACGGCTCAAAAACTATTGCAGCACAGCGCAGCAGAACCCGTCTTCTGTATGCCTTGAATCGCAATTGATTTCCCAATACAAAAATAGCGTCCGCTCCTCCGGGAGTCATTAACTTGCATTATATCCAAGCGACGGCCTTAATCGAATTCCTCGGCGAATATTCCAGAAAACTTTGCGAGCTCGATTTTATTAAAATGTTGTGTTGCTCAATAAAATTTTCGTTCCCGCTTCCGGTCAGTTGGTATATCAGCAATTTCGTGAGCAATTAATTTTTGCGGTGGCGTTCCTTGGGAATTCTGAAGTGTTTTTGATGTACTAAAGCTATTTGACAAGGAGATATACCTACTTCAAAAGAAAGCATAAAAATGAACGATTAAAAATTAAAAGCAATGTATGCTGAGCTGACGAAATATTTCACACTAAATTCAACGATATGTCGGCATTTTGTTAAGTCAGCGCCGTTTACATTGTACCCACCCAAATTGTGCGCTAGATCCCAGCTGTAACAAGTTGGAAATGCTAAATCCCATATCAGACCGTGCACAATATTCTGTCGAAACAATGTTTGAACTCGATAATTAGCCGTGGCCGTATACCACCGGGCTATGAGCGTATCCTTATCCACTTCAAAACTTCGCCGAGATCCCCACTGCAATTATTAGTTGTTGACTCCACGCCAGAGGTCTTGTTACCACTTCTAGAGTACTCGAAACATTTGAAGACGGTTATCTTGATATATTACCGCTTGTCTTTGGCAGGCCACTTGGGTAACAGCATGTTATATGTCATCATAATAATAATTGAACATAATGGAGTGTTTTTGGGGAGTGTGCCTGTCTTTTTGAGGTAATTTGAGTCCAGTGCCAACGCGCCTAGTCGTACTCTTTTGTCCCACAGGAACAATCCCGTCTTCGTGAAAAGCTGTCCATTTGCACCCAGTGGTGCAAAAATGTGACAGATCACATCCCACGAATTATCGCAGTATAGCTATTACTTCCTCCCCGTGACGGTCCTAGGCTTTATATGTATACTAAATACGTGAACGACAAATTAGCTAGGCACATATAGCCTGAGTAGGTACCTCCTTCGCGAGGTGCCACAAGTATTTTAGATTTCTAGTATACCTTCTGTTGTTCAGACATTTTAAACGAAACAACTTTTAATGGATGGAGACGTTTTTTCGACGTTTCGATCACTTTCCGGTTGTCGTGATAACGGGCAGACTCGGGCATTAAATTCAAAATATGAAATCGGGATTATTCCGTTAAAAGTTAAAATAAATTTGATGAAGATAGCCTTTTGGCGAAGTAGGTCATTTGATTGAAAAGTCAATTTAGAGGCACATTGTTCAGGAAAATCACAAATTGACCTAGTTTACCAGCTAAAAGTAAAACTATTCAGTACAGTAATGGAGCGACTTGTTAAATTAATAAAGTTAGCATAATTGCAATCTTGCTGGATTCAACTAAGCAAATTAAAGTTACAGCGGCTATTCGAAAAGTTTTCTAGCGAAAAACTGCAGGAGAAGGATGGAGCTGCAGAAGTGCAAGTCATTTTCTTTTTTTTACGTAAACTCGGGTAATTTCGTACGCTTCTGCGAAATTTCAACTAAAAAAAGTTGTGGTTAGTGCTTGCTCTTATACCTACACTAGCGGACCCGGCGCGAATTTCTTCGTATAGACCTATTTTATCCCAATCTACCCTTTTTTCTTGCTTATAAACCTTTCTCTTTAATCACTCTATCTATTGTTAAAAACCGCATTAAAATCCATTGCGTAGTTTAAAATATCTAAGCGAAAAAAATATCTAACGTACATAGATACACAGGGACAGACGGCGGGAAGCGACTTTGTTTTATACTTTCTTTTTTTTATATATTATACAAGACAGGCATTTGACCGCCATCTCACCTGTTGGTAAGTGACGATGCGGCCGAAGATGGAGCATGCCCGCCTTGGAACAGCCTATTCACTCCAGCCTTGAAGCCATCCAGATTATATTGATCAGGAAACACACTCGCAGGCAACGCGTTCCACTCCTTAGCCGTACGCATTATAAAGGTCGAGCCAAAGCGGCTCGTGCGGATAGCTGGAACATCCACGACGTAAGGATGAAGCGCTCGCCCGGATCGCGTCTCCCGATGGCGGAAAGGGGCCGGCGGAATGAGGTCGTGCAGCTGCTTCGCACACTCTCCGAAATGTAACCTGTAGAAGACCGACAGACGCGCAACCCTACGCCGATGTTCAAGGCTCTGCAGCCTAGCCTCAACCAACTGCCTATACTATGTATAGATTACGTATCAAATCGTTTTTGTCAACGTAAGGATCAAATCTTCAACGAGTAAGTATTCCATTGATATGATCCGTAAGCAAATAAATCATTTAAAACACAACACAACACAATCTGTGCAGACCACTCCCTATTCGGCAGACTACACGCCAGGAAATTAACAAGCAAGGCAATATGCCCACGTAGAAAACAGACTTTGATGTACTCTCTTCCGAATCATCAAATTTACACGCAGATACAATCCTGTGGGCCTCCATCCTGATTGAATGAAGCCTCAACCTTAGTCCGGCCGGTAGCTAAGTCCGGCCAAAGCCAAAAACAATTAATTGGCCCCCGCTTTAATATAAAACAGGGCCGGTTGTGTTAATTAAACCTCTGGCCGGAAATCTTTCCGGTCCACGCCCGGTTTTCTGCTAATTAATGATATTTTTCAGGATCTTGGAGAGAAGTTTGGAGCTTAGGGGACTCGCGGGATGTGTTTAGTCGTGGGAAATCGGGCTCGGATACCTTTTAGCGGTGACTTTTTTACTAAGTATACCTGTACTTAATAGTACTTGGTAGATTTTAGGTACTTACCTTTTACCTTTCTCGATATGGGGTAAAAACGTTCTTATAATATGATACGATGGACTTTCTTTTTACGTGGATTCCGTAGCTATTTGAGTGTCGTTCCTTTTTAATCTTGTGAGCAAATGGTCCACCTCATAAAACATTTAGGTGAATCTTAGATGTAGGAAAATGATTCTTCTTCTGTGTTTCTTTATTTTGGTTTTGCCGTGAATTTAAATTGAAGTGTACGATCTAAAAGGTATTAGGTATAATACCAACTCAAAAAAAAAAGGATAGTAATATATAACACAAGATGTCTGTATCACACGAAAATATTGTTTAAGTATTAGGTAAATATATTTTCCGACATACGGATGAATGAGAAACATCGTGATGAAACCAGATTTTTTTTTATTTAGACTAACTAACTAGATCTAGATTTTAAGGCGGTCAGATGGCGGTCTGACAAATCCTGGATCATGGTCAAGACGGACTCCGGATTCTCGCGCGGTACGGCATAACCGAGACATTATCGCCAAGATGATTTTCCTACACTTACACTTTTTGTGTAGTACTGATTAGTTTTACCTCGATATTTGAAAGCGGTTACATGCTACATGGTCGTGCGTAGACCAATTAAAATATTTGTTATCCCTGTTCCAGAAGGTCCAAAACTCGCGGAGTCAAGTCACGTACAACACCATTTGACCTCTTCTATACAAAACAAAGTCGCTGCCCGCCGTTTGTCCCTTTGTACGTCCACTTAGATCTTTTACACAAGTTTTAAACAGCTTACGAGTCGGACCTGTTAGCCATCAGGCCACTATTTTCGTCACCATCGTCCTACACCCTTGAAGAATCATCATCATCATCATCTTAGCCTTTAATACCGGGTGCCCTCCCGCTCAACACGCGAGGGCCCGGGGTCCGCCTACGCGGGGACCACCTTTGGAATGAATGACCACCAGAATGTGTCGTTTAAACAGACAGTGGTTCCGACATCATAATATGATAGATATCTTAACCAATACGATGTTGTTACGATTGTTTAATTGAGGAATCTATCCTGCGCAAGTTTGTATGAATTGGAAGAAAAAATGATTACAGAGTCATTTAATCGAGATAATTTAGTCATCTAACGTCTAATGTTTCATGAAAATAAATACTCACAATTAAAGGTAATGTACTAAAGTAAAGTTCTTTAAGTTTAAGTTATCGTGTACCAAGAATGAAGTACGATGTTTCTTACGAAGTAAACGCCAACAAAGATGGTCTACATTGTTGTTCTGCATTTTTGCAAGCTTGTATCGTATGCAGTGCATAAACAATCTTGCTTGAGAATTTACTATTATAGAATGGGTATTTATTAACTCACGACTTCTTAATTAAGTAGTTGTAGGTTGTAGTAGTTTAATATCAGAATAATTTAATTAAAACTAACTTGCGTATTGCGAGAAATCCGAACAAAGCTTAATTGAATGATAATTAATGGGATCCCTAACGAATTAGTGCTTATTAAATTTTAAAATTGTAAGAAGTTACTAATTACTATTTCAATACAGCCATACTAAATACTTTGGCGCTTGTATAACTAATCTCTAATTCACAGTATAAGTAACACACAAGGTACTAAGACTCTGTCCTAATTGGCAACGGTCGTTCGACCATGGTCGTACGGCGGACGTCGTCGCCCGACCTATAGGAAACCTCAGAACCGCCCGTCGCACGACCAAGGTCACACGACCGTTGCCAATTAGCACAGCGCCTTATTTAATACCAGTCAATAGGTGCCCTATAATGAAAAGAACAAATCGATAACGCGATCTAAGTACATGCAGCGCCATCTAGTACAGAAACTAACAGAAGTTACTGTACTAAAACGCCCAATCAACAAGTGTTGCCGTGGCCCCATTCCCGGTAACAACTACGAACTTCGATGATCCTCGAAATGACTAAATAATATATCGCTTACTTAGACGGCGGCGGCGTAAAAACTCTGAAATAATCCGCTGTTGGGGCCATCTCACAAATTGCTCAGTTGCATTTTTCATGAGCTCCGAGCATCGGATGCCATGAATCGTTGATTTAATTATTGAGATAGCTCCGTCGCCGTGTTTGAATAATGGCTGTAGGGCTTTTGGCGTCTAGAAATATTCATCGATATAAAAGACTAAGTTAACAACCGCTCCGTGCTGTAGCTGCATTTTCTCCTAGAATTCGAAGCCGTGCCATATTAATTCTTGCGAAATTACTTTGGAAAACGCAATTTTCAATTGGAGAACACGGAAAATGTATAAAACGCGACGGTAATTGATTAAAAAAACGAATATTCTGTTAACTGGGCACGGTATTCAATTGTTAGCGTGTTTGCTCGTTAACTGTATTGGTACTAAACACGGCGGAATCCTTTCTTACTCGTATTCCACAAAATAAAATAAACTAGCAGTACTCGTAAATCCTGGAAATCCTAAGAAAAATGTACAATGTCTGAATTTCACCCGACGACAAATAAAACTCTTGATCCCACAACGGCATCTAACAACACTGTACGATCTGGAAGAGAATACTATTTCAATTTCATCTTTATTTAACAGAGGCAACATTTCACCTGTCATCAACAGTTCCGTTTGCAAAAGTTAAATTGTTGTGTCGTATTCACGTATAAAGTTGGAAGAATTTTTGTGCAGCTTTTTTGGAACATTTCCTAGTAACTGATGACAAGAAGTCTTTTGCTCTTTTCCGAAGTCGTTTAAGTTTATTCCTGCAAGTGACTAAGAACTGTGATGAATTTTGAGATAAAAGTATCCAATGTTCTACCTCGTAGTATGAAATCAAGTCATACCACGTTTCATTTGAATTCCTTCAGTAGACACACAGGCAGACGAAAATGAACAAAATGTCAGTTTTGACTTCAGTATTGTATATGGAGTACCCTCCAATAAAAAATTTCAAAACATCTTCAATGTATAGAATTGGACACGTTACAATTTTATTACAGTACCTATAGATAGTGCTGACGGTGCAATATCGGTGGGGTATGATTGGGCCCACCAGCAGCCAACGTGGCACGGGTCAAATGTCAAACAACCACAACCAACATAATGCTGTGTGGTCCAGTTACACTGGAAGCCACGACAAGAGCAATTATACTGTTTGTATTTGTGTGTTTACAAGCTGTTATTTAACTTGCCGTGTTAGTATATTAGTGTGGACCAAATCTTGGAAGCTGAATTAAAACCACTTATTGGCATCCGATTAAACTAAAATTTTGCATACTTATGAAGTTCGGTGACAATGCAATGTTATGGTACGTTCAAGCTGATCTGATGGTGAAGAAAGAAAGAAAGAAAGAAAACATTTATTGCGCGTAGCCACCACGACACCATAATTAGGTACTACGAGAAAAACAAAGAACTAATTACGGATAGATAGATTAGAATCTCTTTATTGTGCTCAGTGTTCTGCGTACTGTAAGACCACGCTTCTTATTACATTTCTAGATTTACATCAAGGTCTACGCTGCGGGGTCTATATTTTGATTATAGAGGTTACGTGCGAGGAATTAAATATTAACTTTTCGTGTCATAATAATAAATTCGTGGTATTCTCATATACCTACTTCAACTTTTGCTACAAACCGTGCTTCTTACCAAACATGATCCACATGAAGCCCCATGTACGTTTCGATGAATGACCTAAGGGGATCAAACATAACATAAATGGTCAAAACATAACTTTTTAACGCATTCTGTCAGAAGCCTGAATTTGTTGATCACTAAACTAAGGTAGTACCTATTTGAAATTAAATCCATCTTTTACTGCTACCTGTTCAAGAAAGTAAATCCGAAACACACATAACGGCAACAAAGTAATTCTATAAATGTTCCGTGTCTACTTTTAGACTTTCAGTTAAAAAGTAGCCATTTCGTTTAGTAGGTATGTACTTATTTCACCACAAACTTACTCTGGAGGGCATTATAAAAATGAGTTTTAGTATTATACTGGTATAATTCCAAAAATGAAACTATTTATAGACAGAACTTCAAATTTATTAAGGGGGCGATGATTTTAAGAGCGGGAGTCTGGAGTCTGCAGCATATACCTGAGGTTATAATGAACGGTTGTACAATTAAGATTGTTAAGCAATTTATATATTTGGGACACATTCTGCCAGAAAATTCCACGGATGACCTGGATATAGAAAGGGAAAGGCGGGCCGGGCACTCTCGGTCCGTTGCAATACCACGAAGATTTGATAAGTGTAACATTGAAGTCAAGAAGTCTTTGTTTAACGCTTTTTGTCTGTGTTTATACACTTGCCAACTCTGGGCAAAGCTCCGGATGAAAACTTATAGTGCCATGAGGGTGCAATATAATGATGCATTTCGCATCCTCATGAGATTGCCAAGGTTTTGTAGTGCATCCGAAATGTTCGCGGAGGCGAAGGTGTCCGACTTCTTCGCAGTTTTGAGGGAACGTGGGGCTGCATTTTGGAATAGAGTGACGTGCTCAGAGAACAGTATTCTTAAAAATAGTGTGCAGTGACCTTGACAGTCCAATCTTTAGAAGATGGTTGACTTTGCATTTGACCGAGAATTGAAAATGATCATTATTTTAATCTTATACTATTGTATATTTTATGACTATTTTAATGTGTATTTTATTTTATTAAATATTATAATATGTGTTCATTGCCTGAAATAAATATTTTATATATTATATTCAAGGTATATATTCAGTTACACAAATCACATTTTCTATAAAAGAGGTTACAGGCCAATACACTTCACCGACCAGACATACTTATAAATAGTACCAGGATATCATAAACAGTGCCGTTCGTAATATTTAAAGCTTCTACTCCGATGGCTTTAGCACCGTGCCTAAGGGAATCCGACGAAAGTAAGTTTACGGCCAACAAGCATTGCTGGTTTGTTACCCTAATACTGATTAACAACCCTGCGGGAGTCTCGGTGAGAATAATTAACGAAAACAGGAGCATTTACCTTACTTTTCCCGAGACGTTGCACGCATGTGGACGTGCTTGGCTTGCTGGATTAAATTAGGAGTGATACCAACTTTTTGGGGATCCATGTCCATGGGATTCTAAGTATCAACAGTCCTGTTACTAAGCCCTGTTGATACTCGACTTTGACTTCTGTTTGTCCGTAGTAATAGTGTATTTTGAACATTTATAGAGAGACATGGAAATGTTAACATCAGGCGCTAATGGCAAACGGATCCAACCGGTAAGCGAGAGATACCGATTTTGGTCCTCAGTACCGCCATGTACAACTCCCCTATTATAAATAACATTTACAAATATAAATACATTAGTTGAAGCCTAACCGATGCTCTTACGGTGAGAGAAAATAACCTTAATCCTGCACATTCAGGCGACTGAATATGGAAAGGTTGCCCTATAATATAACTTGACCGGCGAAATCCTGGATCACGGTCAAAATGGACCGCGGGCCCTCGAACGCCAAGCTCATACGGGATATCATAACGCCAAAATGATAATAATTTTTATCTACACTCATAGCGTAAGTTCCAATTACATATTCGAAAACAGTTGTTTAAGGATACACTTTTTTCACATCAGTCTATAAAATTTTTAAAAATTACTTTTCGATACAGCATTTCGCATACTATTTGCATTATAGCTGTATTGAAAAATAACTTTTTAGTCATTATGCAACACATTGTGAACGTAGTGAAGTGAATTTTCCGCCGCTTGATATTCTCGACGCGTAGATACAACAGAACTGACTCGCAGCTTACTTCCAACAAAGTTGAAAAAATTATAGGTACGAAATTTTAACATAAAAATATGAGTGTAGATAAAGTAGTGTATGCAACTGTCATATAAAAGGGGGTATTAAAACATGAGTGTCTGTTTATCATACGAGGCGTAGCCGAGTATGATAATAGTTTGACACGAGTGTTTTAATACCTAATTATATGCAGTTGCATACACTACTTTATCTACACTCATATTTTCAAGTTAAAATTTCGTACCTATAATTTTTTCAACTTTGCTGGAAGTAACTGCGAGTCAGTTCTGTTGTATCTTGTTCGCGTCGAGGATATCAAGCGGCGGGAAATTCACTTCATTACTTTCACATTTATCTATTTATTTGCTTCAAACAAGAAAAAACATTCACAAACCCAAATTACAACAATTAGAAAAAAAAAAACGGTTTAGCGGGAAAATAATTCCAAATGTACACAATCACAACCACAGACAATGAACTGATTACAAATATAATCGGGAATTCTGAATTTGTTGAAGACATTTAGGTATTCAGCCTCCATTTAGCCGTGTCCCGGCGCCCGACAAAAATTTAAAAAAGAAAAGTGTTGCATAATGATTAAAAAGTTATTTTTCGATACAGCTGTAATGAAAATAGTATGGGAAATGCTGTATCAAAAAGTAATTTTTTAATTTTTTATAGTCTGGCGTGAAAAAAGTGTATCCTTAAACAACTGTTTTTGAATATGTAATTGGAACATTACGCTATGAGTGTAGATAAACTACTATTATGCTTGAAATGTAAACATATTAGATATCCGTGAATTATAATGGCCCAGCCATGTGGTGTTCATCAGAGTAAAATATAGCACCAAACTCGAACGCCAAGCCTAGAGAACATGCCAAAATTCCTTAAAAATGCGTAGGATGTTTAAGCCTACCTAACAGTTACGATATGCCTTAATAAATACAAAAGTATAAAAGTGAAAATGATTTTTATCTATTCATCATTCCATCATTATTCCATTCTGAACATTTGAGCCGATCAAATTGTTGGTTAGGTACAAACTTGGAGAAGTCGGAGAAGATATTTTTTCTAATCGAAGAAATTCTTGTCATATTTATTATTTTTATTATTTATTATACAAAGGTCTCAGACTCGTACTTGAACGTTATTAGTATAATCCGAATTACACAGTACAAGATAACAATTATTGGTAATAGGACATAGGTACGTCAGGAATACAGCATTGTTGAGTTTGTCTCAACGGAGACGCAAATGGAATGTACGTCAATACGGTAGCCAATGGAATTCAAGCAATTTTCAGCAAATAATGCGAATTGTAGCGGAAGGCCCAAGAAGCGATGGATTGACATTGATGCGCGGATGCCTAACACCGGGCGAAATAGAGGAAAATTAGTTGGAAAGCGGACCTTGGCAGAAGCCTGGGCTGACCGCTCGGATGATGATGAATGCAAATTGTAGCGCAATCAAAGAAAATACTGAATGTGGGAACTTAGAAACGATTGCTAGAAATTCCCACGGGAAGAGGACGAAGGGAAATGTGGGTGAAATCAAAAACAAAATTTATAAAGTAGAATCGTGCTCCTTGCCTCAATTATCATCATTATAAACAACGTGTTACAATTCTCTACATCAGTGCAGGGTTTAGCCGTAGTTGTGTGCAGTACTGGATTATGCACGCCCAGCATGATACCTATTTCGAGTCCAAGTTTTGATATCACGCAACAGAAAATGCTTCTATCCATATTCTGTCTACGTAGGTCCGGGCTGGCTGCCTGTGTAGCATTACAAGATTCGTTGCCAACGAGAGTGGGAGGTAACTCTAGCTAGCTCTTCCAATTTTCGTTGAATTAAGAGAGACTCACATTTATATCTCACCCGAGAAACCAGGCCATGCTACACTGGCTAGTCTGCTTACCTTGTAATATGACATCTGTAAGCTCCAGGGGTATTCTACTCGTCCTCAGACCACCACGTGGCTTATCCTCCCTTATTCCATGAAACGAGTGCATGATTATTCCCCACACAACGATTCAGACACTCCCATAGCATTGGATTCCACACACGCCATCGCGAACTAGAGCGTGCGCGTTCCAGCGAAATCTCATTTCGGGGCACAATAAAGATTTTTAGATTTGAAGATTTTCACAATTTGTTCGGCGCAGGCCTGACAAAGCGCTCACATTCGAATCCAATTTCTCCTCGAGGCTCGAGTGTTTGCACTACACGGCGCGACGGTAAGGATATTTCCCTTCGACGTTTCCAGAAGCCTCGAAGAAGTCACTATTAAAATCGGATCACTTACGCAGTAGACTGACGACGTCGTATTATAAAAAATTACCTGAAACAAAATTCGAAGGCGGTTAGTTTTATGTCGATATAGTTTGGAAGATTGATTGACTGGTGACAAGACAAGGAAGTTGATGGATGGTGGGTCCATGGATGTGGGTGGGTGTTTATACCAGCAGATGCCACCCAAAGGAAAGATCGATGTAGGTACCTACTGCGTGAATATCAACATTTTTTAATGTTAATCCGTAGATAAATAGGTGTATGATGGAAAGCGGTTACAGCTCCCTATCTATATTAGTAACACCAGGGGTATCACTAGTGCTTTCCCCATCTCTAAAACCCCGTTTCCCATAGAGCACCGGCTACTTACCAGAATAATAAATAAAATACAACAGTTCAGTACTATTAAAATAAAATTAATTTATAGTCGTGCGGCTCCAATTAAAACGGAATATCCTGCTAAGTATTTCTTAGATCGTACTTCGTAATCCGCCTTAAACGTTGTTTTCTTTGCGAATTGGTTTCTTTACATATTCATGGTTGTCGTAGATAATGATGATCCTGTATTCGCAGAATGATGGGGTACTAGAAAAGGAAAAAGCTTTCCGCTGCTCTGGTTTACGCATGTCACGCGAATTATGTTCAAATTTTCTCCTTTAGAAACTTATCAAATCCGAGGGTGGAAACTGGAACTGTACAAAAATGCGGCACTTCACATAGATTTATATAGTATGTTCTACCAAAGCTATGCCTGGCACACTAACAGACATGTTAATGCCAAAAATAGCGCCGCCCGTCACCGGGTCAGATGAATTTGTGGCACTGTAATGACGATGAGGTGGCGTCAGTTGTCTTTTATTCAATACAGTTTCCCTATTGGCGGGCTTGTGTACCTTTTAACGCCACATCAGGTGGCCCGCTTGCCTTTTCGTCTACCGCATGACATTAAAAAACATTAATATTAGTTGGGATATCTAGGTGCTTTTAAATTAATTAGTTGGAAAATTTGAAACAAGGACTCAAACATTAAACGTGTTATAATGTAAATTAACAAAATAGGTATTAGCTGATTATTAATTATATATTCATAACGTTTAATTGCGAGTTTTTAAACGCTATTAGAAAGCTCTGATATACTCGTATAGCGCTAAAATGAACCTATAATTACTTTGTATTTGAAGTTTGGTCGAAACTGTTGAACCGCGTTTTAGGTAGGTGCGTGGCGGGGCGGTCTGCTCTGTCGATGACCTTTGCCTAACCCTACGGGCGAAATGTGTGTGCATGTATGTGACATAAATAACAAGTAAATAAATCATGTTTGATTCATAAGCTAACGTGACCCACATCACAGACCGAAACACACCAATTGGATCGTCTTCTTCTAATTTTGTTTACCAAACAAAAAAAAACATTCGTATCCCACGCAATTAGATATAAAATTTGACGTCTCGACTTTGAAGACGCGATCCACTAGGCCGTCCCCGTAAAACATTTACATTTAATCATGAAAAGGGATGGGGAGGCCGTTTTTTCGCGGCGGCTTCACGAGATTTTCAGCCGCTCGTTTTAAGTGTAACGACACTCAATTCTGGAGATCCGCCCTTGATGCCTTTGAGCTATAAGAAAACGTCTGCCATTTCTGGTGATTTGGTAGAATGACCCGGCGGTTCCCGGCTGTCGCTTCGTTTAAAGATCTCATCACGGGCTGTGGACACTTCAATAGACCGATGTTGACTGTAGTAATATAGGTATACTTGTAATGAGCGTTTAGAAAAGCTACTCGGTGTGAATTTGTAGTGGTGTTAGCAGAGAGTTTAGTTGGTTACACAGTCACCAGCGACCGCATTTTGAAGTTCTCTGCTGGACTGCGCGGGCTCTGAGGCTTTTATAAAATCTTTGCGATTGCAGGGAAGTTGGGTAAGACATTTTTCTAGACCGTAGTTTATAATTTAAAACGTACGTATTTATTGTACGACAATTTGAGTGAAAGTGATGTTAGGGTATGGTACTCTTTATATTGGTACTCACCAATATAAAGCTCGGGCTTTTTCTATTGTACATATAAAGCTTCCGGAAGAAATTCTCTAATTGATAGATGTATTAAAATCAATAACGTAGTAAACTAGTATTAAATAGAATTTATAATATTGTGCGCGTTTTTACGTGATTAATAACCGAATAAAATATGAGTGATTAATAAATAATTCATAATGAATTACTCTGCTTTGTACAATGTAAAGTGGATGTAATAGACGTTGCTAATTTGACACAAATTTGTGAATCTAACTTCAAAAAGTGCGAAATCTAACGTGAATATTCTGCAGGAAGTAACTGACATCCGACGCGGTGAAGGAAAGACAAATCGAACCCGAATGCCGAATGAATTAACTTTTAAAACATTAACGGTCTCATATAAGTACCTACATGGACAAAAATGTAATAACAGCAAAATGTAGGGGTCACACGCAAACCACATATGCACATAAATCTGTTGCAATACCAGAACCGCGTTGCTGGCAATTGTGCAAGATTAATAGTGCAAAACCGACCTGCAGAGTGCGGCAACAGCTACGTCCTTTGGTGAATGAGATTCTGGACCACTGGAACATGTTAGTCAGCAATACGCATTGTTTATATACGTACGGTGGTCGTGGATCGAAATTCCCATGAAGGGAAGATTTTAGAGACTCGTAGTAAAGGTCATTTTGTTTTTCTCGTCGAAAATGGTTAATTAACGTGTGAAGTCTGTGGATCTAATTACCTTTAAGGCACCTACCGTACATAATTATGCTATTTTTTAACCTCCGACGAAAACAGAGGGTTGTAAGTTTAACGTATGGACCTGTGTATCTGTGGCTCTGTGTTTGTTTGAAGGTGTGTGTTTGTCTATCGTATGCATCGTAGCTCCCGAACAAATGGACCATTTTCGATGCAGTTAGCGAGTATATTTGAAAGCCACTTTAATTGAGATGGTTCTAAGCTTTTTTTATGTAAATCGGTTCTGTAGTTTAGGAAATATTTGGGTATATGTACACTAGGTCAAGGGAAATCCGACGTTTTTCGGTCGGTTAGGTTTTAGTCTATCTATGCGAAGGATTTTTTTCGCCAATCGGAGTCATCCCATGCAGCTTAACTTGTGCATCAACCGCGCGTCATCCAATCACATAAAGTGAGGCTTACTTTCTCCCACCACCAAAAATTATAATAATAAAAAACTGCCTTGGCGTTAAAATCCCCGTTGTGCTCTCGTACAGGAGGGCCCGCGATCCGTCTTATCTCCCCTCACGACAAATGTTCAGAACAAAAACGTACTGAATGTGCTGATGTGCTGTCCACTGGTAAATTGCTCCATGAATTCATATAATACACGCGACCTACGCAAAAACGTTATAATAATGATGACGTAAAGTTATTGTCTCCACTGTGTTTTTTGCAATGTTAAACGGTAGACAAACAGGCAAGCGGGCCGCCTCATGGAAAGTGGTCACAGCCGCCTATAGATATTAGCAATACCAGGATCACCAATTAGCTCGCCTCAAAGAGACTGCCTAAAATTCCTTTTGCACGATTTCATGTCATAATCCAACGAAAACACGGAACTTCAAATTATATTTTAGTTCCATTTGATTTAATATTAACTCTTAAGTGCCCGGGCGCGATCGAGCAAACATTTTTGATTAAAAAAGGATTTGACCAACTTTGTACTTTTATGATTCGTTCCGTTAGTGCCGCATATGCAGTATTGTTATTCAAACATGATAATAAACACTAACCGAGGTCCCTGTAACCGCGCCCACGTATTTTCCTTACCTATTTTTGTTCAGCGTTTGTATCAGTTTGGCTAGATCATAGATAGGATGTTGTGTCCAACTGAGACAAACATCGAGACAAACAGTTTGTATTCAGAAAATGTGTACTGATTATCGCGACAAAAATATTACATCCACCCTTGTGATTATTATTACCTACGATGAATAAACATGTCCAATATAAAAAAAAATATTCCCATGTTTATAATAAATAAAAACAAAATGACCATAATGATATGAATATAACTTTTGTGCTTATTAAATTTGTTTGATTAAATTGTAAAATTAAATCAAATTTTTTGTTTCCATAAATGTATATCTGAAAATAGATAAACCATTTTTTTAATGTAGTTATTGTAATGTAGTCTTTTAATAATGTCATATTAAAAGCGACGGTCACGCCGACCACACCTGCGTTGTTACTTTCAAAAATCCACCAAGGCTCTTAAGAGTTAATCAAGTTGCAAATATATTTTGTTTCAACACACAACCAGACAGATAACATTCACCTCCCTATTCAAGTTACAGAATATTTGCTTAACTCGAATCGATTATTTACAACTGTTTGCTTTGAAATAAGAGACTATAATGGATTTCTGGATAAACTTTTGTTCTAACGGATCTCGTCTACCAATGAAGAGGGTTCCGCTGTCTTATTGAATAAGTAAACGGACCTCTAGACAGTTTAATTTGTTATGTAAATGTTTGTAAATATTACTTGGTAGAGGATCGCATCGGTTTGCTTAAAGTTTTCTACGAAATTAAAGTCTTTTAAAATAAACTCTTTGTTTGTTACTGTACAGTCAACATAAGAAGTAGCTAAGAAACCACACTGTTCAGATTTAAAGTTAAATACCTGATCTGCCAGATCCTGGATTCCGGGCGCTCGTGAGCGAGACACAAACAAACTTTCGCCGATGGTTTTGACTTCGGCAAGCCTAAGGCTACAAGCACTAGCTACGGTTACGTTGATGTACCGGTTTCACAACGGTTCTTGTTATTGACAGGCATGACGCGTAGCTGCTGCCTTGCTTTTACATGGGTAATACCATCCGATCATAAAATTCATAGGACAGGAAATTATAATAAATCAATTCATTGGCCGAGTTGTGTCCGGCAGAGTAGAATAGTACCAACCCCTTACTCTTGTGGGTGTCGTACAAGGCGACTAATGTTTTCGACTCAAAATATCTAGAGTCTCCGTAGTCTGCAAAATGGACAGCCGTGATTTCCATTTTTATATTTACAATACTGCGATCGCCAACCCGCCAGCCAAGCGTGGAGATTATGGCGATAACCTCCCCTTTTCGTGGGGGAGGCCCTAAGTTCTGCAGTGTAATGGGCTGTGGTCAATGTGAATTATTAACCATTGGTATGTAACAAAAGACTCTGCTTGATCCGAAAGGGGCAAATCCTATCCCAAATCCTAATGACATAAAATTTTTTTTTTTTATACCTACATAAATAAAAATCGTAATCCTATAAATTCGTATTTGTACATAAAAAAATCGTTTAACTATTGACTTGAAACGCTAAAATAAAACGTAAATTTATAATAGAAATATAATTGTAGGACTTCACACCCACAGGGAGGCTTTTTCCCCTTTTAAAATAAACACCAACCGCCATCAAAGTTGAAAAAACAAAGATCAAAGGAGTAATTATTCCACCGAGGACTTTAATTAACGTTTCAGAGCCCCATTTAGGAAGGGCTTCGATGAAAAAGTCAACATTGTCACTGCGAATTTTAAATAAGATTATCGAGGGTAGTCGGAGAAATTAACAAACCCTGGTTACTGGTGAGTTTCACCTGTAATATATTTTATTAATGATATGTGTATTTCTAATATAATCATCATCATAATCGTAACGGTCAAACCGGCTACTGCCAGCGTCCGCAATATGAAAATTCACTAAATAAACTTTCCAACACGAAACTGTACACGGCAAGATTTCTATTGTCATCACAGCCCATAACAGTCCACTGCAAGACTTGTCTGATACCACAAAAGGGGGGGTTATTGCCATAATCTCCACGCTTGGCAGGCGGGTTGGAGATCGCAGTGTTATAAATATAACAATGGAAAACGCTGCTGCCCATTTTCCAACCTACGGAGACTCTTAGATTTTTTGCCTCGAAAACATTAGTCGCCTTGTACGACACCCACGTGTAAGGGGTTTGTGCTATTCTACTCTGCCGGATACCACACGGCCAGATATATATTAAGGAAACCAAAAACACACCTCAAATCAGAATTGACATTTAGTAAAACGAGATTGTGTCGCTAACTAAAACGTTGGCGGTTTGTCCTATTTAATATCCAATGACTCTGAAAACGTTCTCTACATCCATATCCGTAAGGCCTACAAAGCTACCCGTTTCCCAATCTATCATAATGCCTAAACAAGACACATCGCCACATCACTGTCGACTAAGGCTATTGTATACACAGTACTATACCTCTCTAGCGGTATAGTGGTCGAATTATTCAGCTACCCATTGTATATTTCATCCTCAAACAAAGGCGCGTTACCATTCGTCAGAGATGCTACTCTTGAGTGGATTAGTGGAGAACAGGAATTGTCGTTGGCGTCATACGAGTTATAACTTTCATATGACATGGACATGAGAACTATTTCAAATTGTAAAGGTCATCCATTTTATTTAGCTTTTACTTCTTATTCACTAGGTATTGCTGGGGCTACAGAATCGCGCAAATATTTCTACGTACACATACCGAACTCTACACGTTTCTATAGGTACACAAATCATTAATAATGGATAAACCATCTTGCCACAGGTGTGCGAGAGGTTTAATATATAATTTTAGAAATGAAACATTACGTTTTGGAGGACACATGTAGTTCATTGTACCATTCATATTCAATAGGTACTCGATACGTTTTGGTCTGCAATGTTTTCGAGTATTGACCTAACTTCTGTCTGTGACTTGATTACGTATACGTTGATTAAAAGTATACAGAATCTGGTACAATCACATTATAATATTTGGGTTCTGGATTATACTAACACAAAAGTCCTTGCGCTGCTCAGACACCTTAATTTGACAAGGAAGTTCGGTAAAGTCGAAGTCAGTTTCGCTTTTTTTTCGACTGTATCGAACGTGCCACATTATGTACGGGCGCACCAACTTTGTGGGTTACCTAATCCTCTACTATCGCTATAAAGTGGCATAATTTTGTAAATACTGTAATTATCTGATCTGCCAGGATTTGTCAAGGCGGACCCCAAGCGCTCGTGAGTGAGAGCACATTGATGATGATTTTTTTAGTTAAAGTGAGCATACATCGAGACTGGATGTAATTCCCGTCCGACGTTTTTAACGGCACTCTCAGTTAAATGAATTATTCATTTAATAATTACTAATGCTGACTACGAATTCAATAGAGCAAATTGACGGTCTCGCTCGGGTTCCCTTTAACGCTGAATACCTGTGTTACCTGAATAAAAAAACGGTCACCCCTCTGACAACGAAAGGTGTTAGGATGCTGTAGCCTTTTTCATACAAATTCCACGCGGATGCAAGCATTTTTTTTTTATAAAATCCTCGTGTCAGACGAGCAACCTCATTTATTCCCAGTTATTACTTACAGGGACGTTTCCACTGGGATCTCATGTATTTATAGTAGTGGACAGTATGATGTATATATTATATATCATCATCATCATCTTGGCGTTAATGTCCCGGTTGTGCTCTCGAGAACAAGGGCCCGGGGTCCGCCTTGACCATGATCCAGGATTTGGCAGGTCAGGTAATTACAGTGTAGCGACTGCCATCTGACCTCCATGACCCTGCTACCAGGGGAACCTGACCAGATTGGACCATGGTTACACATCCAGTCGCCTGAATGTGCAGGTTTCATCACGGTGTTTTCCCTCACCGTAAGAGCATCGGTTAGTATTCAACTAATGTACATAACTCAGAAAACAGTCATTGGTACATGGCCGGAGCGGGATTCGAACCCGGGACCTCTGGCTTACGAGTCGGATACAGTAACCGCTCGGCCACCGATGTATATATTATATATCATACAGTAGTATGACCGTAGAGAGTACAAATATGATTTTCAACGGGAAGCGTTTATTTACTTTCACATATCCTGTTTGTTCGTAATAAAATCAAAGTAAGTTTTGCCCATTTCCCGGTTTCCGATTGAACTGAAATTATGCATACTCATGTAAATTCGGTGACAATGCAATGTTATGATAACATTGAGCTAATTTGATGATAGCGACGGAAGGTGACCATAGGGACTCCTAAGCTACGCATTGTAAACCCGAGTTGGGCTCGATTGACAAGTCGATTGATTTGATTAGTCTTGACAAGTACTCTGACTGATCATAGAGAAAGCGCAAAGCTTGTTATAAATGAATATTAATTAAAAAAATGAACTTATTTCCCGCAGTGGTAGACAGAGACCACATTGCTACACTCGCTACGGTATAAGAAAAAACAATCGTCTTACAATTTTCGGGTAGGTACGCATTCTGTCTGATACTCGACTGATAAGAAATTTTATTCTTACTTTACGCCTCTTTTCGTACAATGGCAGCTATAAATACAAAATCGAGCGTCTTCCGCGACATAAAAATAACGAACTCTTTCGCTTGCCTTGGAATTATGTTTATGATTTTTTTTCTATATAGGTAGGTAGTGTACAATGAAAGTGGTTCGGAGCCCTCGCACTTACCCTCCCTTTAGGGACATAAAGCGTCTATTTATTTAACGGTACGAAAAGAATATAATAGAGTCACTTATTATTTTTTTATACGTATTATTGTACTGATATAGCTGTTTGATCGCTTCTAAACTCATAATCGGATGATGGCTTTCATTACACCAACCATGACTCGACGGAGAGCGCCCCTACAGACGAACTCACTGCGGTTAGGTTCTCCTAGTCTGGCCGTGCAGAATTCCTACCTGTGACGCGTCATGCCCAATTTGGCTTTAAAAGTACTGCATAAAGTCGAATGTCGTGTATATTTGAAAAGCGACTAAGCTAATAATAAATAACTTTTTATTTATTTAATCTTCTGAAATACATTTCGGACATACATTCAATTTTACGTTACACGTACGTTCACAAAAAGCTGGGGTCCGAAGTGGCAACAATAAAAAGTGATGTATAAAAAGAGTTGTAGATATATGCGGGGCTAGGGAGGTGTGTCAGGACAGAGCAAGTTAGCGGTCCATAGTCTCTGCCTACCCCACCTGTTGGGACACAGGCGTGAGCTTTATATATGTATGTAAGAAAGGTAAAAATGATATGAGCTAGGAAAATAGAATACCCTGTGTTTCATGCCAAGATACTCTCATTTCTCATTCACAAAATCGCCACACAGACGGACAGATGAAAAAGATGAATATTAAGAAATTCAATAAATGGAAGGGACCTCGGAAGAATCATAAAAGTAAACATTTATTTTTCTATTATTTTCAGTAACAATGTAAATCAGCTCTCAGTACTATAAAAGCGCTTAGTGCAATTTCGGCATCTGTATCGGACATCTTTACATGGGCTTGGTCGGAACATAACTAGTAAAATTATCAACCAACGTTGGTACCATTGCTGGGACTTGGGACCAACGTGCGGAGTCGGGGATTTTATTTAAAGACTTCTAGGTCTTCATAAATTTAAAGTACGTACCTACATCCTCAAAAACCAGTGTAATTAATTGTATTTCTTCTCTCCCCTGATAGTCGACGACACACACTTCGCCTAAACGATCTAAGCATCTGTGAGGCACGTAATGGCGGCCTCAATCCTACAAGCACTCAGCGATTGTCATCACAATATGTAGCCCGAAAAGCTTACTATATATGCTTCTAGTTGGATGGGCCATTAAATCTGCTATTTTGGACACATCAATGGAAGCCTCTAAATTATAGGCTTTACCGCTATCAACAACCCGTAATAGTCCACTGCTGGTAATGCCAAATAAACTTTTTTTTTATGTCATACGATAGGCAAACAGGCAAGCGGGCCACCTGATGGAAAGTGGTCACCACTGCCTATAGACATTAGCAACACCGAGAGTATCGCCAATGCGTTGCCCACCTCTATAACACATTGCTCTGACAGCAAAAAGACAAATGCCCCTCCACTGCCAAAGGCACGGTACCCCTAATTCCCACCTCATGGAGCACTGGAGACCTTACCCACCGGCAGAAACACAATACTATTTAAAAGAGTATTGTTTGGCTGCAGTATTCTGTAAGATGGAGGTACTTCCCCAGTCGGGCGGCTATTTTCATACAACTTATGTATCCGGCTTTATAGCAATGTAATAACATTTTGAAAGTACCTATTCAATCAAATATAGCCTAAAACATCATTTATTTTTAATTTATTTATTTTGAAACTGGAATATGGTACGTCTTTATGATTTATTGTATACACGCGTGTTGCTTAACTCCACATTGGATCCCACTAGGGAATTCTTTATTTTTCAAATATATATACTTGGAAATTACCATTAGGTATCCGCGGTAATGTTTTGACCACAACTCATATTTTTAAATCATTATTTATATATGTCGTATGATATACCTATACTTCGATATGGGTGGTGATACGATTGACAACTTTATTTTGGCAATAAAATACGGATTACACTGAAGGTAGTCTCATTTTAAAAACCGTTTAAAGTGTGTTGCAACAATATTACGTTGCATAATACGTTGCATTCCTAAAGACAATCAATATTAGAGGTTTAGTGGCCCACAACCATAGTTGTTTACATACCATGCGAGCTGGGGTTTGTGGTTGTCATTATCTGGAAATGGTGGATGCTCAGACCTATCTTGGTTTAATAATTGATAAAAAATTTAACTGGTTCCAGCATGTTAAGCACGTCTGTAATAAATTGAGGCAATTCTTAGCAATTATTACTACACTTAAAAAAAGAATTCCCTACAAAATTAAGTTATTACTTTACAACGCACTAGCGGAGTCATACATCCACTACAGGCTCAGTAGCTATGGTCGTACGTACAAGACTTACATTGATCAAATATACAAACTTCAACTAAAAATTTTGAAAACGATTGTTTCACCTACAATAAAAAATAAATATAAAGACGACGAATTTAAAATATTTGAACATTGTAATGTCTTATCTGTGCACTTCAAAGTCAAATATTGTCTTTTAAAGGAGAAATTTTTCAATGAGGATCTGAAGACAGTTTTGAATCATTCTGTGTGCACGCGGGCGGTGACTCAGCGCCAGCTGGTTGCGCCGGCGGCGAACAATGCCTACGGCGAGAGGACAGCGGCGTTCCTCGTGCCGCGCTTTATAAACAATCTACCCTCCGATTTAATTCACACAATAACAGAACTAAACATTAAGAATAAACTAAAAATACACTTTGCTCAAGAACTCGAAAGGCTAAAAGTATGATTGGAAATGCAGTCACGAGGTTCTTAACCTGGGAATCAACCTATTACAACAAATTTATGAAATTGTAATACGTGCTTTTTCTACCTGTTTACATTTTGTTGTACGTCAGTTTTTACGCAAAGACTAACCTAGACCTAGAAATAAGTAATGTTGCCACAACACATTTATATGTTATTTAGATAAGACTCAGTGCTATGTTACGGGCACAAACCTCTTTGGTTTTTCACGTAATTTTAGTAGTATAAGTTTTTTTTTTAAAATGTGAAAATAATAAATGATTAAAAAAAAAAAAAAATGTGTTTGCCGGATAGTACATCACGGACTCCTTCGAGGTGGATAAGCTGATGAACAGGTATGCTCCATAATCTAGAGAGA
Organism: Blastobasis adustella; assembly: GCA_907269095.1. Taxonomy (NCBI): domain Eukaryota; kingdom Metazoa; phylum Arthropoda; class Insecta; order Lepidoptera; family Blastobasidae; genus Blastobasis; species Blastobasis adustella. Next base: position 13,237,938 of record OU026125.1, read on the forward strand.
TGGCGGTCAAATGGCAGTAAGAAGACAAGAAACAACTCGCGTGTTTCGTGGCCCACCCCAATCTGCCGCGGTCTGCACCAAGTAGCGGAAGGGTTCCCACTAAAATGTTTCCGCTCAAATCTGGTGGCTACTTTGTATTATTATTCATATGCACGGGGGACAGCAGCTTGTTACTCGCCCCACGGGGCCGCTGCCATGAAATTAGATGACGCGCTGGATAACATACTAATATTATAAATGTGAAACTTTGTACATTTAGAAGAACCAAAAGTTGAATTTCGCAAAACTGCGGTTTCATACTCGAAATTTCTTATACGGAATATTGTGGAAGTTTAAACAAAGTCGTGCTCTGAAGATAATATAGGTAGTGGTAAGAAATGATTTTGTGTGGTGTTTGTTTTTGACTTCACGAAACATTAATAAAACCAAAGGAACGTTGCGAATTTACCCGAATTTACGTGAATAAGGTAAAGCTTACCGATTTTACTGTTTTGTATATTTTGTATAGAACTGGGCAACAACGTTTAGTTCTGAAGGCGCAATAGAATTCCAATACCGAGATAGAGTACAATATATCAACCTGATTCACTTCTGTTGTGACTCTACAGTCCACTGCTAGACTTAAGCCTCTTCTGCTACTAATTTAAGACCAATTGTTTTCCATTGACATTTCATTTTCACGCCTTGGACTATTTTCTAGTCTGATTGTTACTCGATGTTTGACTAAACGACAGTCTCTTAATATATTTTAGAAGGCAACACCAATATTTCTTAAGCCAATAAATTACGACTCTATTAGCACGCTATTGATCTTTTCTTTGAAGAATATCCTATTCTTCTCGATCGTAATGGAGTCGCCATTGAGTCCTAATTGAATGTTCGTAGCATGTGAGTTAAATAAAATAAACAGGTTTGGGCCCATGGTTTGTCTCTAAGACCCTATAGCCACCTTGTAGGTATGACACCAGACAATAAGACCTCTTACAAAGAGACCTATATCACGATAGTGAGCTACAACGAATTGATTTTAAACATCAGGCAGGTGGTAGAACTCTGTCTAGCCTGAAGAGTCCGCCTATACCTCCCTACGCCTTATCTATTTCTGCAGACATGCAACAATGTTTGCATTGTCGTGTTCCGGTGTGAAAGATGAGGTAGGCAGCGCAATGGCAGGATAATTTGTTACATACTTTCCACTGTAAGATTTTAACAGGTCTACGTCAACAGCAGCGCCACCAAGGGGATACATTTTCTATTATCCTGCCATAACAGACATGAGGCGTTTCGCCCTTACTGTTACACACCGTACCTGCGATTCTGCATTTTTGTTACATGGAGCTTAAGTTGGTACGTGCTATCGTCGATGTTATATGGGTAACAATTACCGCTATCCATCAGGTGGACTGTCTGCTCGTTTGTCGCTGAGTGGTATGGAAAAATTCTGAGACTAATAAACAAGCTGCTACGTAGCCTTGCAACAGTGTTACTCCACTGAAATAGCTCTTTTCAGTTAACTGTCTTTAGTCCAAAGCCGTTGCTTCCAACAATACATGAATTCCTTTTATAGTAACGCCTTCATGAATTCCTTTTATAGTAACGCGCTCATAAAATTGCGTGTCAAATAGCCTATGGAATCCGAAGGGACGGGACTTTTTCTTTCCCGGTAAAGAATCGAAGCCGTACTTATCCGATCCAACATTTCCAATAGATTTTTTTTATTTCGCGCCTTTCAGGGCACCTCGTGAGGTGGCGGCGGCTCTCAAAGTGGGAAATAACTCAACAAACATAAATTCGGTAATAGGAGATCAGCTTAAGATCTAAGTAGTAAGATTTAGTGAATTACCAATTCAAAACAAATAACTCGGAAAAGGTCTACATTATAAAATAATGAAATTTATTTACGAAATTAGTTATTACTTATTACATTAGTATGGGTTGGTTTCGGTTACATCTCACAAGGGAACATTAGCAACCCGGAGTTTAAAAAACTGAAATTTTGTGGATATGTAGAGTGACTCATTCTGATCTTGATACCAGTTTATTTATGCCCTAATTCGCCCTGGATCGAGAAAAATATAAAATCATATTCACAGCGGATTTCTATTTACAAAATATTACAGATATGTTGTTGCCGGCCGTCGATTTATCACATCAAAGAGATTCATTTATAAAAATGTCTAGAATATGTCTGAAATGCCATACTATTGAGGGGGAGGCGTTGTTCATAAGGTGCTATAGGTATACTTGTATATGTATTAATTTTATCATTTTAAAATACCTACTTGTATGCTTATGACTTTGGGAACCACAGAATCCTTGGCATCTATCAGTATCGCAATATACATTAGGTAGGTGTTTGTACGGCATTATTTTTTTACGCATGTTTCTTCATAGGGCGTCAGAAAACAGACTCGTAAGACAGATTCGTAAATCCAAAGGCATACCTAGTTAAATTTTGATGGTTGAACTTGAAATGCAATAGGTATCTCTTATCTATATTATTTTTTTCTTAATAGGGGGAGGCAAACGAGCAAGCGGATCATATGAAAAAAATAATAACCGCCACTCAAAAACACCCGCATCACCAGAATACCAGGAGTCGTAGTAGTCGTACGAGGCAAGAAAATCCGTCGATGATTGTCCGCCGCTCATCCATTCATCCAGGTGGCATGGGTGGAATTTCAATTTGTGGCGGGTTGTACGGTGGTGAAATTCTACAGCTATTATTAGTCCGAACAATTCCTCAGAGGACTCATCTACAGGAGGCAGCATGAGATACTTGTCGGAGATACTTGTCGTTGACAAACTCAACAATTCGGACCGCCCGACGTTTGAAGAAGCTGCTACTGAGACGCTCCAGCCCAGAGATGAAAACAGTGCTCCACGGGCCTAACTTGTGTTATTTAGAGATGAAGGCGGTATGTCGGTGTGAAATACCGCCTGGAAACCCAGCTTTGTAGTTAGACGTCATTGAAAATGTCGACGCCGAGACCCCGATATTAGGCATGGCCCCTAGGGTGTGACCATGAACAGTGCAGATACGACAATGGGGTTCCTTTTAAGGGTTCGCAAACTTTTAGAGTTCCATTTCTCTGTTTACATCGAGCTCATATGATAGAATCAGCATTTGTTCACTTGGTCTAAATGCATCGTTGAGTTCTAACCATTTTTCTTTAAAAACAAAGTAAATTGTGCTATTATCTAAAGATCAAAATTTATAGGTAGCCTAAATACACGTCACTGAGAAACCTAATGGTACAATAGCATCTGTAAATCTCCGACACGCCCGTCAAACCCAGCGACATGTCCCAAATCAGCCAAGCGATTCCACTTGCAAACAAAAAACGGACAATGGTGTGTAATAATATCCTGTAGCATCTTAAGGATTCCGTACAAACTTAGGTAATTAAGTTTGGTCATTAAGACAACATATTACCTAAGTTCATCAACACCCTAAACGGACTTAATGCCGTTCTTGTCGTTCTTTGTTTGTGTTAAATCTAGACTGTAAATGGGTAACCTGATATAGACTATCATAGCGACGTATATTCATCATCATCCGAGGGTCAATCCCGGCTTATGCCAGGCTCCGCTTTCTGATCCTTCTTCTCTTGTCGTAAGCCGTTGGCTCTCCATCCGACACGGCGATGTCAATCCATCGCTTCTTTGATCTCCTGGTGTAGAGCTACAATGTGGAGTGCCAACCCGCAGCCAGCTACGTGGTATTCATCTACCTATACTAACATGCCGGTCGCCACGCAGAGGTTCGATTCCCAGCTGAGCAGAAATTGAAATGATGAATTTTAATTTCTGTTACGAGTCTGGGTGTAGTATGTATCATTAGTATGTATTAAAAAAAAAGGATACAAGTAGTTTATCAGTTATCTAACACCCATAACACAAGCTTTATACTGCACGCGCATTCAGCACTCTGCGCGTGCAGTATAACAACGCGTTCAGGGCCATGCTGGGCCTCCCGTGGCGGTGCAGTGCGACTGGTATGTTCGCGGAGAGCGGGGTCCTGGGCTTATGCGCGCTGGTCAAACGACTAAGGGCTTCTTTTCATACTCGTCTCTTTGGATCAAACAATGGGTGCGTATCCACTGTACTGCAGAATGTATACTTGTTCAGTAAAGAACTACGCATAACTGTATAATCTAATTAAATTATTAAGTTATAATGCCCACTAGGGCTGGGCTTGACTGCTCGGTTAAACATGTATCTTTACCTACCTAAATCTTGTAAATTTGTAAATTTGTAATTTTTATAATGATACACCTACATACAAATTGAATTGTTTTTAATAATAATAATACACTGTAAAACTGACCTATTACACTGTCTGTAATGTATATTATGGGTATATGCCTGAAATAACCGAATTTTATTATTATTTATTTATTTTTTGCTTACATTAAGGCTAGATGGCGCTGTGTAAATGTGTCTAGGCATAATAAAACCATAATAATAATTATAAGCAATATACATTTTGTCTTGTAGGGGACCCAGTTTTAAACCAACATGACGTCGTTCTTTCAACAACGTGAACTAAGTGGCATAAACTCTTGTATATTTAATTGGGACTCCAGAACCGAGAATCCACTGGAGTGAAGTGAATTTTCTCAAACGAGTTATCAGTTCCAGGAATTCCGTTTTACTTTGCATTATACTAAGCTAGGAATCTATAAATAACCCACTGTTGAGATACATTACCTTTTCCCATAAATCTAATAAGAGCGAATTAGACCATTAACAAAGTCTCAGGTCGACGGTTAGCTTTGATTTAAGTTTACGTATTTCCTTTCGCGTAGATTATAAAAATAGCCATAGACACAAAGAACGCAGTGCTAACCACATATCCACCTAGATATTTGAAGGATAATAAGACTGGAGACGAAGCAACAAACCACGCCGCTTATCGGACCGCTTTTAAGCCCCGAACCGTCCAAACGCCACATACAAAGGACAAGAACTCATTTAATTTTCCGCCAAAACAGAGTAATGACCAAGAGGGTCCCCTTAATAAGACTGACGAGATTTTCTTGTGATTTTATTGCCCAATCCTGGCAGAAAATCGCTCGTTTAGATGTAACGACCGCCGATTTACAGATCTCTTCAGGGCGGCCCTAATTTTCCTCGAGGCCTCACGCCTTGCTGTTGGTAATTATTGCCTTGCCTATGATAACGAAGCTATGAGTTTATTACGCATTATGGCCTCACAACAATGTAGCATAAGGGTATTGCGTGACCACAATAATTCACACGATGTTTTGGGTGAATAGAATCTCTACCGAATCGATATTAGGGGCCAATTGACCTCATTCCTACGATCGTTCGGGATTACTCAATCCTGTATTCTGCCAAGCTCGCATGTCGATTCTTTTGTAAAATAATCTTTGTAAAGATTTGTAGCAACAGGAGCTAAAAAACCATTACAGGGTGTACAATTTCTCGAAAAAAAAAGAAATGCCTATAATTTAAAAAATTCAAGACTTAGATTTTATTTTTTATTTTTCTAGTAACTATTATGATTTGGACTATCACCCGATTTCGGCTTGACGTCGACTTACGGGACACTCTGTAATATATCATATATATAGGGGCAAATATCCGCCAAAGTAAATGGGGCAACTATCCTTTTTGATACGGATAGTTGCCCTTTTTATTTGTGAAATAAAAAAGACTTATTAAACAATAAAACATATTATACAATGTAATTTAAACCCTAATGCGTGTAAAGAAACAAAAAGTAGACATAACATAATCAGTAATAAATATATTCAATATTAATTACTTACCAAAATAATTTTGACGCCCGTCAAAGCTTTAGCGCGGAAGATTTTTGCTTACAAGGACAAAACGCGTGCACCTACGCTGATGGATTATATGGCACTGAGGCCTTCGGGAGAGATACTTTCAATTGTGACAAAGCGCTAACGCCACCAACATCCCCAACATAGTGTATTCGAAACTGGGGCAACTATCCGACTGGGGCAAGTAACCGGCTATTACCCTATATCTCGCTGGATCTAACAAATTTTCCAGGATTAAAAGTGTATGTAACTTGAGAATAATGTATCTTGCAGCTTACTATAGGTGAAAGAATATAAAAATAAGTTTATTAGTTTCGGAGATCTCACAAACTCACAAACTTTACTCTTTACAATATTAGTAGGTACTCTTCACCATTTCAGGGGTACGTTTTGAGTTCCATATCCGACACATTTTCTCTATCCACTGCAATCTATCTCACATATGTTTTGGTAACTATCTGTAATATTCCAGATTTTCTTACTGGTGTAAACCAGTGAATGCAAATTTGAAATGCAAATTTAACCTCAAATTACAATTATAATTTGTGTGAAATGGCGATACTGTTTTGCCATTGTGTTGGGAATCATAACAACTGTTTTTGTGTAGAGCCACAGAATATTAAAACAACGGTTGAGACACGCAATTCAAAAATCTCTTTTAAAATCTTTAACAATTCTATTTTAGATGCGTACATCCGTGAAAATCACGGATATACGGCTCTTACTACAAGAAAAAATTTACGAACTACTTAACAATTAACCTTCGTCATAAATGAGAAATCCCCTTGGAATAAATATTGTATGTTTCAATTTTACAGAATTTTATACATGTACCTATTTTCGAAATGACTCAACATCACACTGTATTAGAAATTCCCACCTCTGAACTCCAGTACCAGCCAGTTATAACTGCCAAAATAACGTCCATTGCCTCTTCTATGGTCCTCAGACACGGCTGGAGATAGCTCTCGTATAAATGTATCGCTACACTTCGGTGGCCATTCAAAATAGCTTTCAGTTCGCCCACAAGGGCCGAATGCGGGCTTTTTATCAACAAAGGCTTTATTTGGGCCCCAGCGGTTGGAGGGTTAAACAAAAAGTTGCCATCTGCCAAGAATGGAAAGTATTTATAGTGTTTGGTCTTTTTTCGAACGCGATGTTGTTTTTGAAATATGTTTTACTCTAAAATATATATTGAAATGTTGTAAATACCCGAACTTTGGTAATTAACATGAGGCGCCGCCATTGGAACGCAGACTAAAAGAAGAATGATGCAATGAATTATGGTGTATGCCACCATAGTTTCTAGACTGTGAAGATTAACGGAAATATGATAGGTGAAAAAAATACAAATTATATTTTTTGATGTATTATTTCAACTTTCTTTACGATGTTTGGGCAACCTATAACGTGCATAAGTAGCAAATTACCTTAATAGGCTGTTCCTACACAGGCATGCTCCATCATCGGCCGCATCTTCACTTACCACCAGATGAGATGGCGGTCAAATGCTTGGCTAGTCCAAATATAAAAAACAAACCTTTTATAAATACTTTTTTTATGTTATACGGCAGACAAACATACAAGGGGGCACCTGATGGAAAGTGGTCACCGCCGCCAATGGACATCATCAACACAAGGTGAGTTACCAATGCGTTGCCCGCCCCTGAAAAGACCTCTAATATATCTACCTCTTCAACGATCCCATTTCACAGTCCAAAAAAACACTGTGGCTGGGAGCTCATTCAAATCCGAATCGAACGAACGAGAAACGTTATTTCGAACCTTCGCGTGGTGACCAACAAAGGACTTATTGTCAAAACTAGAATCTAGACGTGAACTTTGGCAAAGAGAAGGTTGTTGAATGTTTCGAATCAATTTCCCGTTCCATAAATAGACTGTGCTGCGTACAAACAGAACTATTTCCCCTATTCTTTTCAACCCAAGTATACATCCAGAGATCGGTTTCAAAAGAAACGCACTTGTCCCTTTTAACACCTTTGGAAGGGCCGGACCTTCCCGAAATCGAAAGATGTAATCTTTCCCATTTAATTCGAGTTCAGGTACATTCCATTCCGATGACCAGGCACGAATCCAGTGGTGCGCACTTTATTTTAAACCTCGATATAAGTCGCCATACTGTTGCCGACGGAGCTAAAATAGCTCCAATATCTCTCACTTATGGGTATTGTACAAGGCGACTCGTTACACTCTAACTGTCTGGGACATCGCTGGACCTGGAAATAGCCGGGAAGGTTTGCTATTCTATTTTCAACGCGGTCGCGAATTCGTCTACCTACAGAGGAAATTATGGCTACATTGTTATGGAGGAGACTACAGTGAACAACATGAGATGTTAACTTGACAATGAGAATTTCAAATTTTCATTTTCTGTAATTCAAACAGCCACTTTGAATAAATACAACCATTCTCATCACTGGCTATGCATGGACGACAGATAATACGGCTGAAAAACAAACAATAACGCTAATGATGATTTAGATGGATGATCTTATAGATCTCATGAAGAATCTCATATCATTGTAAGCCCAAAACTCTGCTGTTGTTGGGTCTAATGGACACCCGGTGATCAATTACCATGAGGTGACCCGCTCGCCTGTTTACTTCCTGTTATAAAAAAAATTATATCCTTCGTTGTCAAGTCGGCTTGATCATAAATCGTTTACGCTGCGGAGTCCGTTTTTCTACCTTTATCAGCTACAATCCTCGCCCAAGATTTGTTACGTTCGCTAACTGACCATGGCCCATATTTTCTCAGAGTTGGGCCCCACAAAGCCTGCAGGGGTCTCTGTGAATTCGCTTTGTGTGAGACTCGCCATCATAGTGTTGGTCCTGAATCTCGCAGTTTAAAAGAAAAACTACAACGGGTCGGATTTTACTGCAGATTACTTGGAATATACTTCCAGTTGGGTTTCTTGGCGCCTTTTAACGCGAACAGTAAAGTTCGCGTTAAAAGAGTGTTTCTACGACCATTTACGGCTTCCAATAGTAACTGAGATTAAACAAAATGGTTTTACTGTCGAAGGTGTTACGTTTTATGGATAGACTTACTTAGAACTACAATGTTCAATATACACAGTGATACAATCCTCCATTACATGTCCATATCATGTAAACCACTATAAATCGAATTTTTTATTATCTTATTGGTTTTCTGTCATGTTTTTGTTTTAATCGTGGAAATCTCATCATCATCATCTTGGCGTTAATGTCCCGGTTGTGCTCTCGATAACGAGGGCCCGGGGTCCGCCTTGGGGTCCTAATCGTGGAAAGGTACCTATATCTATTGGATATATTGGATTTAGAAAAATCTTATACAATTAAGATAACACTGCGCTTGACACACAAACGGGCTTACAGAGGAGAAATCTGAGGTAAATGCTCCAGATTCGGTAGAAAAAAAAATACTTAGATAATATAGTGGGGAGAATGACGAAGTCAATGTAGATATGGCACGGTCAAACATACCTTACGTAAAGAGCACAACTCCTAATGTCCTTATCCAAAGAAAAATAAATAAGTACAAATAAATTCAATTAGCTTCAATAAGAAATATTAGTCTGAGAATAAAGGATTAGGAGGATTTATTTGTAAACCATAATGTTTCGAATTTATTAAATAAATCATTATGACTCTAATTTATAATCACATAAATGACATACACAATACAATGTTTGAGCACCTTTCTTCGACAACCCTAGCTAATATTATAAATGTAAAATTGAAGTGTGGATATTCGTTACTCAATCACGCAAAAACGGCAAAATGGATTTAGATGGATGGCACACAGATAGTTTATAACCTGAAATAACACATGGTCTATAAATAAAATTCAATGTAACTCCCGTGGGTGCACGGCGTAACCAAAATTTTACGCAAATAACATCGGGCTGGACACAATTATTTACTTAATTTAAACATACATGGACACTAATAATACTAAATAGATGGCATAAATACGAGTACATAACGCGAATGACAAATTTAATTATACGATTTCTATTTAGACTGTAAACAGGAATCGACAACCGCAACACGGGCTACTCCGTTCCGCCGGTGGCTCGAGCACTAAGTTAGAGGGCAAAACCGCGATTGACACCGCCCATCAAACAGAACGACGCGCGACGTCACAAATCATATTGCTGCCACCTGGGATGTGACAAATAGCCGGAGCGACACCAAGAGCGACAAACGTCCTAAGCCTGTGGAAAATGTTATACATCGAAGGTCCTGTCTGAGGCTCCAGCCGACGAAATTTGGCGGCATTTGTCAAAGCTGCTGGCGGCAGGGCGGGGTCATTAATCCAGCTACACCATTTATCTTGCGGATTCCGAAGTAAACAATGAAAAGGAGTGATAAAAAAGCTGTTCCTACAAAACGGGACATTGTTGGGCCAACGTGAATAATAGTGCAAGTTTCCACGGATTTTCGTAAAATGCGAACCACGCTATTGGCAGCCTGTTGTATTCAGACAGGGTGTGTTTATACATTTCTTTGATTAGTTGGTTTGAAGTGAGGTTTTCGCTGGAGATCGGAATATTTGGAGGATTTAGCCGCTCTGTAGAAAGACTGTCTTTGGAGGTTCCACGACTTGTTACAAGCTTCGATAAAAGAGTTTCAGGAAAGACAGTACTCACTGCTCGTTACATAAATTCACTTGCTGCGTAAAAATGGAAAACAAACGAAGTACCTAACAACAAGAATAATATTATAAGATAAAATTTTTGTGGTTATCGGTAGGTCGATTACTATCCCGTTAGTTTGTTCTTTGATAACCAATAGTTATATGAATGGCTAACCTCAAAGTTCACAATATGTATTTATAATATTATTTAAAAATAATAACTTGTATGTTGCAAGTTATTATTTTTAAATAATATTATAAATGGCGTAACCGCAAGTGGCGGGAAGTGCCCTGCTATTTGCGCTAACCGCCGATTTGCTTTGAGGCTCAAATTATATTAAGTGAAAATTAGATACTAATAATGTACCATCACCTACCATTTCAATGAATATAATTAGTTTATTTGAGTTCTGGGATGTATTAATGCTCGTAGGGCATATATATACAGTGAAAATGTTATTATGGGAGCGTACAAACCCGCGCCAGTCACGCTCGTGCAAGTCTACAATTATTACGTACGATGAAGGTACTGCCAAACGACATAATCTGATTGTCCAATCAGATTGCCATTTGAATTGGCACAATCTAATTGATCGCACATACGAGACATTTTGATTGCCAATCTGGTCAGCTTGTACGAAAAATTGTGCCTTAAAATACAAATGCAGTAACGACGCATTAGGACTCACTCTAACAAATAAGAAAATGTAATATATGTTAAATATTTTTGACTGTCCGAATAATTTTATGACAAGACATCCACTGAAACCGTCCGACCCAAGGGTCAAGCAAGACCCTGATCGAAGTTTAGGGATCTTTGATGCTTCCAAACTTATCCAGTGAAATTCCACGAACCCCTCTACAGAATGTCAAGGAGTTCACGTTTCAACAACCATCGAATTTTGAATTTTCTTACATTTGACAACCTATATGAGAAATAATATATTTTAATATTCAATAGATTTGTCTTAGCAACGCTTCTGTTTATGAATAGGATATTTAAACTTCCTAATTAAATAAATGTCTTATTCACCATTGATTCGAACAAAATGTGTCGAAAGGTTCTAAATAATAAACAGGACGATGATGTACAGACAATAAAAAGTCCATGGTACAGACACACTATGGGTGTAATTCATGAAATTAAATGAAAACCGAAGACAATTATTGGATATATTTCCTCTTTTTATCGGTAACAAGACTCGGTCAAGAGGCAAGAGGAGTCCGTGTAGATCATTACCTACCATCCCCATATTATATTTCTCCCGCCAAGCCACAATATTTATATTGTTGTGTTCCAATTTCGAAAATATCAACCCGGGACAGTAGTTCCCACTGGTACAATTACAGGCACGCAAGGAAAATCATTTTGGTATCACAGTGACATCGATAGCGGTGGGCGATAGTTATGGGCGATATTAGGTTACCGCTTACTATCAGGTGTGGTTTCTGCCATTGAGTATAAAATAGAATAGAAAACATTTATTTACACACAATTACACCACAAACACATTAGAACGGGTTAGTATATGGAAGTCTTTGCACAAAACTGTTCAAAAGTTAATGTGACCCTCTAGACATTAGTCGCCTTTGACGACACCCGTACGTCGAATAATGTCATCTTCAATGAATTTCAATAATTCGAATATTTTTTTAAACAATCGCCATCAGAGTTTGTGCAACATCACACGGCATCACTATTAAAGAATATAATATTGCACAAAACCACTACAAAGTATTTGTCAAAAACAGGAATAAAATCTACACACTTTCTAAAAGTAAGTACTGTATGATAGGTACATAATATCACATCGTTAAGAAAAGTTAACCCCGCCACCGGCTTCGGCTTTTGTGGCTTGCCGGCTGGGGCGTATCTGTCCCATATATCCGCCTTTGCTGCGATGAATGATATCTGAGCGATGTGACGTCATTAATATGGCTGTGCGCAGTGTACGTGCCCCAGCCACCCCGCTGACCTTAGCAGCCGGTGACAAACTGCTAGTGATGTGAGGGCTATGAATAATAAAAGCATACATTTAAAAAATATTATTTTTGTACACATATCGTTTTAAAAATTTGGGTTTATTGTCTAGTCTATTCATACCTACGTGCAAAATATTAGGCTTCTTTTGAGCAGGGGTATCTAGAGAACACAATTTGTTATGGCTCTGGCAAACCTTTTTCATTCATTATTTCTTTTCATTTTTATCATTCTATTTGAACTATCTGCGCTATAATTGATTTTCAACATGGTTACATAAACAATTTACTTTTTTCTACCTCTCAAAATAAGACGAGTTCAAAGAGACCCGATTATGCGCTACCCAATTCATTGAAAGTTTCGCATAAAATGCTTTTAAATGAAAAAGTAGAACGCTACAAATACTATTTCTATCCGAATTTAATCTTCCAGTACGTCGAGCTAGCAAATAAAGTCTCGCGGCGCGGTGTGTCTGACACGCTAATAAATTCCCTCAACTACAAGTGCAAACGAAATTAATCGAGGCACTCGTGTCACTTGGGGTCTGTGCTGCCGTGGAATATACTTGGAGGCTAAGAATTTTATATTTTTATTATTTTTTTGTTGCTGCGTCGTGGTGGATTGTTTTCTGTGTTACTGAAGCGAGTATTGGTAACGACAGTGCAAATACAAGTTAAATTATTCGTACAGTGAAATGACTGTGTATGTAAAAATGCTTTTGAGTAGCTGAGGTACCTACAGCTTAGAAGCTTCATTCAAATCATAATTGTATTGTAATTGTTGTGTATTGACTAGGTAATACAAAATATTTTGAAGTAGGTAAATAAGTACGTAAAAGTAGGTAAATTGATGAATATTTCAAAACTCGTCATATATTTATTTAACTAAAATTTTCCCATCACTAAATTTCCAACGCACGGCACCGCAAGAAAAATCTGACGTACCACAAGAAAAGATGCGTAAATATGTTGCGGACATTAATTTTGATTTATGTGTTCAGAGATTAAGGTTTAGAGGTGTAGAGGGGCAGATGCTCTCAGTGAATGGACCGGACCGCCTCTGACTGAGCTGTGTGCCTCAAGAATGAGTTGGCAACTTTTATTTACAGTGAGCAAGAAAATAAACGTGAACTGGGAGGAGTAAATGAGGTGGAAGTTGCGGAATGGAGTGTCATTAAAGTTACTTTAGAGATCATAACTGCGTTTCTACATTGTATTGCGGTTAAGGAATGGAAAAATAACCGTGTTCTAGCGGAGTGAACAAATCCATATTTATTCAAAACCCTATATGTAAAAATGCATTTTATACCAAAAGAAAAATTGACGTCTAATAATAATAATTATGACAACGATAAGAAACCACGCTTAGGTAAATATTGAACAGAAATACCTAGAGTTTTAAAATATAACAAAATAAAATTCATTTATTTAGGGACTAGCCGTTCTCAGCAGCTTTCACCCGCGCGCATATCTCTGCAATCAATCTACTTTCACACACTTGATCAAGTCGCGTAACGCCACACATTCACCGCAGCATTTTCATTTCATTGGCATGGAGTTCGCGGCTTCTTCCAGAAACCGCTTCAAATCTTTTCTCTTTATAATATACGTATAGATAAGGTCCCTTATATAAGGGATTATATTTTATGGGTTATAAACTGTGTACGAATTTTTTTGCGCGATTGACTAACAAACACCCAACCAAACCTTTCACATTAAAATATACAGACTGATTTCGTGCATTCAAAATTCGAATGATCGTGTATCATGTATCAGTATATACTTACAACAGTTCTATCTTAACTTTTATCACATTTTATTACTCCTGCAAAAAATAAATACACATAAAATTTCCCTGATTTATCTAAACTTCACCATCGGAATTCACCGTCCGCAAACGTAACGGCTCTCGCGACAGAATCCAGACCACTCCGAAAAGGAACGGATATTTTTTATTCGTAAAAAAGCCCCGCTTGTTTGATGGCGTAGTTTGCAGAGAAAGTAATTTTCCTTAAATGGAGTCGACGGAGGCAGAGCCAGGTTAATAGCAGGTCGGAATCGAATCCTGGACCATTCGATCAAATGAGCCGTCGCTCCGTGTGTGCCGGTTTCCACGCGAGTGCCCAGTGGATCGCTGACGAAATGAACGACACTCGTACTTGTGAGGGCTGGGACTGATTTCTTTTACAATGTGGGGGCTGTAGCGTGTATCTGATATTAGGTATAGGCGTGTAGGAGTTAATGTTAAACACGTATGATAGGTTCGTGTTTTGAACTTGAAGATGCGTGATTTTAATGTCAATTTTGATTCCTTTTTCTTACATAAATTTCAGTTTCATATTTGCTGCGGATAGTTCTAGACTGCAAAAGTTGTGATGAATGCCCATGCCGAAATCTGATTCTTGTTTTTAATAATCATAAAAATGTTAATTTGACAACAAAACACGACATCGAGAATATGTTCAATGTTCATACTAACTTTATCTAAAAGACCAATACATTAAATTGTGTGTACTCCTTCCAAAACAGGGCGAAATAATCGATACTAAATAAATTATTTGTCAATCAACATCAAATAATTTGTCATGTGTAAAAAAAAGACACTTGTCAAAACAGCGCGCCCGCAACTGAAATCGGATCGAATATAAGCCGGTCGTGTTTACGTTGCTCAGCCCGGGGCAATTGCCCTTTCAACCAACGGCAATCCTAACTGGATTGTAAAGAATTGGATAAAAAGTCAGATTAGGATCTTTTCATTTGAGGAAAGGTCCGATATTGGCCCTCTGAGGCAGTTTCGCTGAGAAATGGTGGATCGAGTCGCAGTCGTGCTGCCAACGTTTAGAATGGGGGGAACATTTAGTAAATAGCACCGAATTAAGTCTTAGCTGAGACCGTTTCGGTATCCAATTGGAGTTGTTACAATTTTCGCAGTTAAAAGCGGAGCGACTTGTTTGATGAGTTCAGGATTTGGACCTAGCTGAGATTGCTTTGTTGCTGTAGGTATACAGTTCTGTAGGTAATTATAGGCGATGGTTAGGACCTTCAATTTCTTGTATGAAGGCGTTAATAATAAAATTGTTTACTTAATAGGTACAAGCAAGTTGTTACGAGGTAACGTTGTTATTGATGTCGTTTTACAAGGTATCAAAATATAGGAAAATAACGACAAAATTTAAATAAATATTAATTTGCCATAACGGAATACCAATCGGCTCCCAAGACTGTTCAACCAGTCTCAGGGTCCCCAGTGGACGACCATGACCAACCTCGCTTCGTCAACGAGTGGCGAGCTCGTGG
Source organism: Blastobasis adustella (assembly GCA_907269095.1). Classification (NCBI taxonomy): domain Eukaryota; kingdom Metazoa; phylum Arthropoda; class Insecta; order Lepidoptera; family Blastobasidae; genus Blastobasis; species Blastobasis adustella. The sequence continues at coordinate 13,253,673 of OU026125.1, forward strand.
AAGTTCGATTAGCCTGAAAGTAGGAAACGGTCACCCATTCAGTTTCCGGACTTTGTGAACGTTAAATAACCTTGGTTATCTGTCTCGCCCGGACGCTGCCAGCAGGCCAGTGCCGCTTCATTCTTAAAAATTTGCTATAGCAAAAAAGTAGTAGCAAACGCTATACTAGTAAAATACGTGTAGTCACCATCGCACCTGAAGAGTTTGCATGCAATTCACAGTGAAGCGGTAATTACCTGCAGCAAAGGAGATCATGACTTCAATAATGATATTCATTCAAACCATTTGTATTACCTGCCTGAAATCGACTTTATTTAACGACAACCAAATAATTATCGAATGCAGAATCTAATGATTCATAAATGTATAGTGGAAAATATCTTAGGAGGAGCAACAGAATTACTTGCGGATTTAATTTCTGTACAGGTAAACAAAGTACAAAATAGTCTAACACTACATCAGTGTCAATGACCTGCCCGCTGGTCGAGAGCTCATTGACACATTCTGAAACATTGTGTAAACTTAGAAGTCATGAAATTAGTAACGTTAGTAACGTTTTTCATTCAGTTAGAAGCCTCGTCCATTGACGGTGATGCAAAAGGCGACAAAATCTGTAAACCAGAAAATGAGCAGCAATAATTTCCTGTAGTCTTTTCCGCTCTCCAACCTGTCTGCCAAGCGCGGAGACTATGACCATGCCTCCAGTAACGTGGAGAGGACACATGTCTAGCAGAGGTCTGTAATACGCTGCTGACAAATGATATGTGTGTGCTGCATAGCATAGCATGAGTAGAAACTGATCTGGTGAATGCGCCTCGTAATTTTCATCGATCAAAGCAATTTCAGTTAACCAAACAAATAAACAAAATAAAACTAAAGAGAACCCAAAGATCCCCTATACAAATCAGTTTTAGCAGTTGAAACTAAGCCGATCACACGCATTTCAGGCGGGTTCCGACATTACAATTAGTATGGGACCGATTAAGCCGGTGCCACAGTCGGTCGAAAGGCCCGAGCGAGCAATCTTGTAGCTACACCGTAATAACAGCCGAACACAAACCAGCCAGGACTGGATGGCGTAAGCCAGAAGCGAAAATATATAAGAAAAACTATGATTATAAAGAAAGAGTTCCTTATAAACTAACGCTGTGTAAGATTTTTCTTCTTAGTTGTTAAACAATCTTGTAGCTACATTGCAATAACAGCAGAAGCAAACGAGCTAAAACTGGGTGGCGTAAGGCAAAAGCGATACACAACAAACAATTTGATGTTAAGAATACTATGGAACGTTGTTTGATATTTATGGTCACTCTTTTTTCAACAAAACCAAACAAACCCCCGACAAAAAAAGTCGTTATAAGTTTGACGTGTGTATCTGTGTGTCTGTAGCAGCCCTGTTTGAAAGCCCGTTTAATCGGGATGACTCTTAGCTTTGTTTCATTAAAATCTCTTCAGTACTTTAGAAAATATTTGAGTATATGTAAAGTTGCCGACCGACTGGGGAAGTACCTCCACCTTACAGGATAACGCAGCCAAACAATACTAATTAAGACTGCTACTCATATAAATGGATAAGTTGAAAGGCAATGAATCATCCCCCATTTAAAGCTCGAACTCGAAAGACAGATCATACCGAAATGACAAGGCATAAAACCATAATTATATTATGTAAATTCGCCCATAACTTATGACTTTGGTCCCTCTTAGCCTCAAGTTTCATCTACAGGGTGTTTGATAAATGGGGCACACGCCTCTTGCTCATTTTCGCGGCAGTCTTGATTGATTAGTTCCAATATTGAAATTTGCAACGGCTGTAAAACGGTTAGGAAAACACTCGGTGAGTGCGGTATTGCGTTTTGATTACATTTTCTTTCCCCTTTTTTTTTACTATTTCTTATTTAATTCGTTACTTTTATAAATAAAACATTTTGTAACCAGTTAAACACCTATTGTTACGCTAAAATATGCTAAGATTTTTTCTTCGTGTTAACCAAAACCACCAACCAATGCCACAGCCAACCGCTTCACGTTCTTAACCTAATTACCTCTGGCGGGTCGGAGAGACCCACGTGACGTCATCGCCCGCCCGGCACACTGATTGATTCACACGACGCGGCGACGCCACCCGATGCGTTGCGATTAATCATGCATGTAGCCCGAGTTGCAATTTGGTGTAGCGTAAGTATGTGTTTGCAGTATAATGTAAACATGTAATTGTAAGATTGACTGACTATGTACTTATTAATTATGTTATAAATATCATTTGGTTTCTACTGTAGATTTGTTTTAATTTATTCATATTAAAGTTTTTAATCGTTAATAAATTGTGATTGGATTGTTCTCGATGCGTATTTGTTAGATTTTGTACTTAAAAGGACGCCGTCTGTTCATTTAAAAGGACGCCATCGCCTGTTATTTGTTTTTGCATGACGCGCCATGCCAGATTTGCGTTTACGTGTGCTGGCATAAAATTTAATATCAGCTGCATTTGTATTTTGCCTTGAGTTATGCTAATGTGTATTTTACCTTTTTTCGTGAATTACAGAAAATCTAAACAATTTAGCGAAAATTCCTGTAATTTTTAAGCTATTGCATAGCTTTTATCGCGGGCTTTGAGCGCGGCGACCGAATCAAGAAATTCCGTAACGAAAATAAACCTAACACCCCCCACTCCGACCGGCACAGCGGTGCGGCGTTGTAAGCCGTGCATCGTCTAACGTCGTTTCAGTTCGGCAGACTTCGGCACGGTGTTTGTGTGCGTGCGACTAGACGTATGCGTGTAGACTAGCTGCAAACTGCTCATAACTAATCCTATCTCTTTTAGACACAATGCTAGGTGAGACAGCGTGCTTTTTAGCCGCGTCTACGAGTGAGTTGGAGCCCGCGACTAGTTGAACCTTAACGTGTATGTATATGGTTAATATCAAAGAAAAAACTTGAATTAATATCAAACAAAAAAAATATACCTACTGTATAAATAAAACAAATAAATAATTATAATTGCATAAAGCTGTACAATTTAAATCGTACAGCTAGCTTAAATTAAATTAAATTAAATAAAAAATCATTTATTTTAGACAATGTCCATTCATTTAGGTTAACATTTTTTACAAATAATAATATCAAAATATATATAAATGTCTAATTTAAAGAATTAAAATCGGTCTCCAAAAACTATTATAGAAAAGGAAATCATCTTCTTGAACACAGCTTCAAAGACAAAGGAGTAAGTACCTATTTTATAAAATACGAACTAAAGCTAATTTACCTATTTTATAAATTACCAATATAATAACAATTCAACTGCTGTGCGCTTGCAATAATACACTGATTTAAAAAGTGCCAATCACAAATCATCCCGTCCATCGTGTGCCATTATTCCGACGGGGTGCGCTCGACTGTCTTCCACGGTAATATCCCGAGTATATTTCAGTTATTTCAACCAGGCAGTTTGTTAACCGTCCATCCGACGTTCAGTGACACATAAATGTCAGTTTCGCGTGACGCGGCGGCGTGTACCGGCCGCGGATTACGCGCACCGTACCCCGGGTCTGTGAGACCCCGTTATTTGGTCGCATCGCGGTATTTTTAATTACGTCATTTTCGTGCTATACGCCGCCTGAGGTTTATTCCGTGATTGTAATGTGGAATGCGATTTATGTTTCAGTTGTTTTCGCTTTGTCATGCTTTGTTATAGATATACAATGTATACAAAGTGTTTTAGCTTCGTTGTTATATAATACAAGCGACCTGCCCCGGCTTTCACGGCTCTTCTTTACCATAATATGCATGTATTATACATAAAAACCTTCCAGAAGAAATTTTATAATTGAAAGTGAAAACAGCATCAAAATCCGTTGCATGGTTTAAGATGAGTTAGCAGAAATACGTACAGACTAACAGATAGACGCGACAAGTGATTTTATTTTATACTATGTATAGATATAATACAGAAGATTCGTTATTATTTAACTAAGCTTAAATCGGTTTTGTCACTGTATGTAATTAAAAACTTTATTTGAGACTACCCAAGTTTCGGAACAACCTCTTAAGTCCGTTGTCTTGATGAATTTTCTTCAAAAACAAACTCACGCAAACACAAACCGTCCCAAGCCGTGGAATCTAGAGAACAAAATAGACCTTATAATATAACGAGAACCATATTTTACCAAACTTTATATTGTGTTGTGTTACCGTGATCCGCCGAATATAATAATAACGACTGTCAAACCATCAAACTTCCACAGAATTTCGTAAACAACTCACTTCTGGCTCAGCGTCCGTACAATTAAGTTGAAAAATGTTTTGCGCCGCCTAATCGAAGCTCTCCTAATAGGGTCGTATTTACCCAGAAATTGAAATATCGGCAATTTATTGAAATATCCTCCAACATAGCTGTGTGGAACGAGAGGGGTTAAATAAGCTGTTTCGCCGAAGTTCAACGGTAACATACCGGAAAAATTACCAAAAATGGAACAGAATAATATGCCTTAGCTGTCCAATTTTGTTCTACATTAACAAGAAAACCGATAAATATGCAGAGATTTAATGATGTCACATTTTGTTTTCGTATTAATTTTTATGTATCATGTCATCAAATTAATAATTAATTAAGGTTTAATTCAGTCATAATGCTTTAATTTATATTACTTATAGAATTATACTAAATTGGATATAGGTAGTAGGTAACCATAGTAACAAGATAACTGAGATGGATTAAATTATTATTAGTCTGCTATTCGAGTTTGATTAACGGTACCTACAATTGGAATCAATTGTGATCGAGCAGGAACTGTAATTGCGATTGAACACAACATTGCATTAGTCCACATAGTAGTAGTATTTGTATGTAAAACAATAGCACCTGTGATATGACATGCATTAGGCTGTAAGAATGGCAACCGTGATATTTATTCCATATAAGGTATCATTTGTCTACTTTATTTACCTTTTTGCACACTGTGGAAAAGATATTACATAAACACATTCTCGCAGTATCAGTTTCAATCTTTCTAACGACAAATTAACACACACAGAAATCCTAAGCCAACTCCCACACGCGGCTTGGCAAAAGTAAGCACACTTACACTGAAAGTCAATCGTCAGAGTGGCAGAAATCAGGTCGCATGGCAACAGCGGGCGAATGCGCGCCTCGGGCGGGCGAGAGCTCTCCAGCGATGACGATGACGACTGAGGATTCCAGGGTTAATTATCAACTTTGCCATTTGAGACCTACTTTGCGCTGGGCAGCGGGTAAACTTGACATGGGTATCGAGTGCGGGTATTTTTGACCCTCGATTGAACACGAGGGTCACTATTTGGAAGTCGTTATTCGTTAGTTTGGTGGTATGTCGGTGGTATCGGGACTTCTGAACGTGTTGTATTGAAATCGGTACAGTAATTTGGATATTTTAATATTAGTAAGTAGATAGCCTTTATGATTAATTTAGTAGCACTCGTTTTCTGGAGGTATACTTTTCTTGAACGAGTTGAATTTTATAAACATTTTAAACGTTTTAGTCAAAATATTTTCGTGTTGAGCTGCTGTACGCGTAGTCAAGCGTAAAATGAGTCCTATTCTGAAGCAACAATGTAATCATAGTTGCTTTCCGGTTTAATGGATAAGGCAACCGGTACATTTATAGGCATGAGGCATTTATCTTAGCGCTATGTACCTACTGCATTTGTCTTTCTTGAAAACGATGAAAAAGCTTACTATATACTAGTTACTACTTTCCATCAGGTGGGCTGAGTACTCATTCGTCACTGAGTAGTATAAAAAAATTCAAGGAGACGGAGTTAATTAAAACTTCCTTATTATAACGAATGTTATCAACAGCAAAGTGATTTCATTTTTGTATATTTGAGGGGAGGCCTTTGCTCAGCAGTGGGCTATTTCAGGCTGATATAAATAAATATTTGTAGGGCCGAAGAACGAAAAAGCAAGATTTCGTCTAGGCTCAGATAAAGATAATAAATGTGCATAAGTATGTTAAAACTCATAAATCAAACAACTACTTGGATGCAAATGAGTAACAAACAAACAATGTGATTACATTCTGGTTGAGCCTCGTTGAACTGATTGACTTCAAAGATCAAAGACCAAATTTGACAAAGGATATTCGCAATTCATGGGCTGATAGTTCTCTAGTTTGATATTGACATTTGTGATGTTGTTTCAGTAATTTCGGTGTATCTTTGTTGTAAGGGCAAAAGAGCAAAACGTACATAAATGTCAAAGAACAAGGGACAGGAAGATCTATTATGAAATGGTCGTTACTTTTGCGGCTTATAGAAGTTCGCTATGTGGCATTCAGTTGTCCCGTTGCTGCATGAAAACTATTCCGTATTCAGTAAATCAAAAGTCATTATATCCTGTTTTTAATCCCTGACGAAAAAAGAGGGGATTTATAAGTTTGAAGTAGGTATCTGTGGATCTGTGTATGGGTGTGTCTGTCTGTAGCTCTCGAACTGTTAGATCCATTTCTTTGCGTTTTCCTTTTTTAAAAGCCAGTTTAATCGAGATGGGTCTTAACTTTTTATTAAAATTGGTTTAGCAGATTATAAAATATATAGTATATATCCATTTAGTCGAAGGCTTCCCGACGCTGTCATGTAGAATTTTTGTTACCTAGCTACTTGTAAACAATTTTAACACTCGTAGATGGTATTAGCTGTAATTACCGTTTACTAACAACTGTCACTGAGTCACATAAAAAAGGTGGAGTGCCATATTAAAATCCGAACAATTACCTATAGGGAAGTGAAAATAACATACGCGGGTAGTGAAGTCAACCTTGTAAATATTGTAGAGAGCCGTAATAAGCTGATGAAAGCAAGTAACACAAAGTTGGTATGGAAGGCGTGATAAGAAGTAGTGGACGTCTGGCAGCTGAGGATGATGTCAGTAACAACGTCATTATTGTTACGAATACATTTAAAACAAAGGTCAAAGGGCAACTGTCCATCAGGTGCGCAGGCTCGTTGTCCCTACGAGTATACAAGAAAAACATTTACGCAACACACAAAATAATCCGATGACATCAGACTAATTGGGGGGCACTCACAACACCGAACTTGGAAAAGCAATTCCATGCCCTAAGAAGGGACGCGTCCGAAGCTACCGGTTACCTGCCCACGTTCCAAATTTAATTTATTACGCGGGAAAGTGTAGGTAGCCATGTTGGCTAATCCCCGTGCGGGGATTGGAACTCTCTAGAACTCGCGTGCCGTTGAGATGCTTCAATATTTAAAAGGAGCTAATTATGATAGCGTAGGCTCGTGATTCTACGCCCTTGTCTGTCTCTGTGGAATTCCACGTTTAAATAAGTAATGACCAGAGGTTTTGGGTCAATAAGTCGTTAACTAGACACGCCATTATAGTAAAACAGTACGTTGTGCTACGATGTGATATTATGTGCTTAAAAGAGACACAATACAAGTTACGATCATGTGTCAAATCGCGGTGCGCCAATAGAAAATTCTCAATTTTTTTTAAAACAAGCTTTTACAAGAGGTTAGTTTTAACTGTAGACCTTCTACGATCAGGGTATTTGTCAAGACAAATCAAACGAGCCCAAACTCAAAACTCGTAGTTTACGAGTACCTAAGACCACCTCCCATCATCATCAGACCTTGAATAGATATACTCATCAAAACCATTCCGAAGAGCCTAAAAACTATGGGATTATCTCATTGCATTCATTAGTTGACAACCTTCCGACCTTCCAAAGTACTGAAAGACATTCATTTGGATCGGATTTGGACGTCGAGGCCGATATGAAAATCTCTCTTGCTGCCGTAACCTTGACATGCAACGGCGCTACTGAAGGGGACCTTTAAATGATCTTGCCAAGTAAATCTTGCTATAGGTATAATACAATATGATAAACATATTGTAATAGTCAATAATGTGGTACCTAAATGATTAGAAAAAATAACGTTAAAATCAATTTAGGTTCAGTTCAATTCGCGTTTATGACAATTATTGTTTATAGGTCCTCGTGCGCAATATCGTCACGAGCGGCCAATCGGCTACCGTGATTGGTCCCCAGTGGAGCATTTTGGTCAACGTTGCTTCGCTTTTAGGAGGCACTCCTAATTAAATATTTTCTTGTGATATTTTATCTAATAGGTCGCTCTCTGATCTAGCAAATTCCTTTACGCATTCTACATGAATTTCAATTTACCTGAAGCTCTTAAATTAGAAGATAGTCACTTCAAAACAGTCACATTCCGAATAGGTATCCAGTCTTGACAACACGGTTCCTTGAATTCATCTCCGTGTGTTATCTGCTTGAACGAGGCCGTGAGCCTTTCCATTTAATTATGGAAAGTCCTTAATGTTCCCCCCTAATGCTGTAACAAAGGTCCGAAATCCCATGTTACCTGAAATTTGGTATTCGTATGAGGGTTCTGGTCACCTTAATCTTTTCATTCGGGTTCTCTGCCCAATCCTATCTACCGAAGGTTTAGCTTAAAGGTATGACAAAGCTAACTTAAGGGGCCATACAGTTCGCAGCGTTCGAACGCGACGCAGAGCGGTTTTTAGCGCAAAATAGGTCTTTAATTTTATTTTGCGTAGGCCAAAATATGAGCTTTAATAGCTTCCGGAAAAAAAACTAAGCCAATATTTAACTTTATTGTAGATAATTAAATTTTATAAGATTCGGTCTAAAATAATAGATATAAACTACATTTCGGCAAATTTACAGTTTTGACGTGAATTCGATACGTCTTCCTCGTCGTCCCAATGAGCATTCCAGAAAAATTGTGAAACGAAAGATGTGTAACTTTGAAAGCTTTATAAGTTTAAATGTTAGAAAAATGTTAGTTATATCGTTGTGAAGATCCATCTGGCGACAGCACAAAAATGTATGTTTGACATTTTCCCCACCTCCTGCTATGATGTCATAAACCGTTCTCATTCTGAAGCTTAAGTTAAATAACAAAAACTTTACGAGTGTCAGCTATATTACATGAGGTGGTAGGACTCTGTCAAGCCTGAGGAATCCGCCTGGGTAAGAACCACTGCCATATCTATTTCTGCCGCCAAGCATTTGTGTTAGCATTGCTGTGTTCGGGTTTTACGGGTAAGGTAGCCAGCGCTATTACAGGCATGAGGCATTTCATCTACCTTCAGGGCTACCTCCCAGTGACAAAAGCACCTGCGGTTCTGCACTTTTGTTACTTGCAACCTAAATGCCTGAATCGTAGATTTTATAAGCGACAGTTATATTGTTTACCAACAGGTGGGCTGTGTGCTGGTTTGCCACTGTATAAAAAAAAATTGGATTGACAAAATCCTTCAGCTGAATATACACGGGCCACTTTACAAGAATCTAAAAGAAATTAAGTAAAATAAAAGAACGAAAAGGTCCGATTCGATCAAGCTTGAGAATATAATGAGCTTGAGAATATACTTCGAAAACATGTAAAAATCACATAACAATAATAAAATTCGACAAAGAAAATAAAAACATATTTTGTGAAAAATTTCCCAGAAACGTTTCATACGCCAATTATAACAACTATGACGACGATACATAGCTGAGTGACATGGAAAATTTTGATAAAATATTCGAAACATTTCATTTCAAAATAGGTTTTGAAATGATTACTTAAGCTTAACGTATTTGTGAACTTATACGGTGAGTTATAGTTGAATAAATCAACTTGAATGAGCTAGGCTAGGCTTGCCCCCTATCATAACTTTGAATGAATGGCCGATAAAAATTAGATTTCTAAATGTGATTTATTCTTCTTTGTACATCTCAGACTAGCCAGTTCGTGAAGGAAGAAGAAAATTAATGAGCAGAAGAAAAGCCTTACCCGTATTATGTAAATAGATATACAATACGTTGGCATAAGCCGGGATTGAGGATGAAGATTATTAATGTGCGAGTGTCTGTCTTCATGATTGTTACAATAAGCATCTCCGCTTCAAATCTGAAAAAATATAGGTAGACTTACACTTTACGAAGGTCATTTTCGAGTTTTGTTACGGTCATGTAGAACCAGCTTAATATCACAGCATTCTTTAGACTGCGCTATTTCTTAAATCGCCAACAATAAGTTCGCTTTTGCAGCTCGAGCTTGTACAAGTTAAACGTACAAGTAAAGTATGTAAAGTAAGGTTTTAATCTTACCATTCCGTAACAAACATACTTTCTGTCAATCAACTTTTATCCATTAACGTAGGCGATCCTTTGTTCTGCATTGTAAGCTATAATTCTAATACCCTCACTTTGAAATTAAAATATAATAGGTACGCCTAATCCCTTAGGAACTGAATACGTAATTAAGTAATAGGCCTTTTCATTGTAATTAAACTGGCTTACAATTCACTTGGAATAAAGATAAAAAGAGAAAGACAAGAATTGATGTTAGTCTCTGAATCCTTGTAGTAAATTACGTAATAAATTAATTATTTGATGAAACGGTAATAGAAAGCTCACAGTCGCTCAGCGTGCGATGAAAGGAGGAGGTCAGAATACCTTTTCCTTTTTTCTTTTTGAATTAGATATTACTGTCATCTCAATTTATATTAATTGTACTATGTGTATTTAAGTGTACTCGATGATGGAGTATATTTTTCTATTAGGCAAGGGGTATGACAGTTGGAAGAGGCGCTTAAACATTCGTCCGAAGGAGGATGACATATTCAGCACCATTGCCCAGACCGTAATACCTCACGAACATGTCTCTCTACGTTTTGAAGATATTCGCTGAGGTGACTGCTTAGCCGTAGGCCGTGTGCCCCTTAGTGGTATAAAAAAACTAAAGACATCGGCATAAGTTTCAAAGTCGCAAAACTGAAGTGGCAATGGGTAGGCCATACAGCTCGTAGCAGCGATGGACGATGTGGCGGAAAGGTTTTCTAGTGGCGAGGCGACCACGAACAGGCAATCACAGCGCAGACAAGACGAGATAGACGGACAAGCTTGAAATAAATATGCTTGGACGAAATTGCATCTAGTCTCAAAGTGAACAAAGCTTGTGTTATGGGTTCCAGAAAACTGAATAACTACTTAAAACATAATGTTTTAAACTATCGCGGTTAATATCACACATTTAAAAGGCTCATGTTTTACTCGTAAACTAAGGTACACGGTAGGTACCCGTAACATACCTTTAAACTTTGTGAAACTACTTATATACTTTTTAAATACATATTTATTATACATACAACACCCAAACCCCGGACCTCTGCGTGGCAGACCGGCATGTTAACCAACTGAACCACTCAGGTCGTCAAAATGTTCCTGGGGAGCCGATGAATGCAGGAGACACAAAGGCGATCAGTGTAGAAGACGTGGTGGAAGCCCTATTATGTTTAACAGTGGACGCCTTATTCTACAGCTGAGATCAAGATGATGTTAAGATGTGAAGACATAAATATTTTTTCTTTTCTAATTTTAGGTCATTTAATACATATAGCTACGGCATTTCTAGGTAATACGAAGCGCCTTACCCTTACCTGGAGGTACACTCGATTCAGCGTCATCGTGACGGCTCAGTATCGTACACAGCCCAGAAATGGCTTAAAGTTATCACCTAGCTTCTAGCTACATGCCTTTAAATGGCAAAAACCGAAATGCTTGTATTTCGAGCCGGAAGGGGTCCGGACAAGGAGCCAGGGGTATATCTGGGAGGTTTGGCAGTGCAGGTTGTGAAGCGCTTCAAATACTTGGGACATATTTTAACAGAGGACCTCAGAGACGACGCTGACATAGAGAGGGAGAAGAGCGCGTTGTCGGAGAGGGCGAACATGCTGGCGCGCAGGTTTGGCAAGTGTAGTAAATAAGTTAAAATAACACTATTTAAAGCCTTTTACCAGTGTTTCTACTCTTGTCAACTATGGACTAACTTCTCTGGTAAATCGCGTAACTCCATGAGAGTGAAATATAATGACTCATTTCGCATTGTCATGGGTATGCCACGCTACTGCAGCGCGTCGGGCACGTTCGCCGAACACCGCGTGCCGGATTGTGTGCTCATAGAGGCAGCCTACAGACCTACATACTACTTACTACAACCTGCTTAACCTACTAAAGCCCAGGCCGCACTATTGGAGTACCAACCCATCCTGAAAGCCTAATTATCTAAGAGCCCGTCTTAACCTAAGGTCTGCCAGAGCACACATGCTACAGTACTAAGCACAACATGTCATCTCTCCCATTTAATCCTATCTACTCTCTATATTCTATCTTTCCCACGCCAGTCGCCATTTACAATATCTGGCTCTAAATATGAGTACAGAAAATGATACCGACGGGAATAACCCTCAGTAATGAATATTTAATGGCATGCCAATCGATAGACCTAAATTCAATCCAGAGGTGCCCCAGAGCACGACGCTGGCTGACAGTGTACCTATTGTCGGAAGAAAAAGAATAGGTATCTAAATAATGCAGGAGTTATAAAAATAATAATCTCGGCGTTAATGTCCCGGTTGTGCTTTCGCGCACGAGGGCCTGGGGTCCGCCTTGACCATGATCAAGCCAAAAGAGTCAGGATTTGGCAGACCAGATAATTAAAGTGGAGCAACTGCCATCTGACCTCCGCGACCCTGCTACCAGGGAAATCTAACCAGATTGAATCATGGTTACACTTTCAATCGCCTGAATGTGCAGGTTTCATCACTATGTTTTCCCTCACCGTAAGAGTATCGGTTAACATTCAACTAATAGATATAATTCAGAACAGAGTCATTGGTACATGATCGCAGTGGGATTCGATTCGATTCGAAGTGAAATTATTGTGTTTGTTTGTTTATCGCATATTCTATTATGCTGGACAAATAACTATACATAAATTAATTACTATACCTAAAAGATTAATTGGATAATATGCTAACTGATTATTTAAACAACATTTTGTTAAGCACGTTACTGTTAAGAGATGTTGGTATATAAAGCGAACACGTTGCGAAGAACATTGACGTGGGTATTTCAATGGAGAACTCGGATTCGTCAATATAAAGAAGTCATTAAAATATGTTTTTTGTCATAAAGTTCTATCGTAACCGCATTAGAAGTATTCAGCTGCTGATACCGGATCGTTTTTTCCGCATCGTAAAACTCCTGCTAAAATAATATGGCTATCTGGCGCGGGCCCATTCGACTGAGAGCCGTACGGATGTTCAAATGCAGCTCCAGCGTGCACAGATAAAATATTATTATGACCCAAATGCGAACGTCAGATGTGAAGATAGGCACTCACCTAACATTATGCTGTACGAGCGCGGTTGGCGCAATGCCAGCCACCAAAAGTAGGCCTTTTTCGAATACCTACCAAACACGTGTGCTGGTTTTGGAATCGGTTAGTGGTTTAGTGGACTATCGGCTCAATATATGGCTGGATTGCCTACGATTTTGCCAAAAATTCTTCGTCTACCTATACGAAAAATGGGTTTTTTACATGGCTCGTGACTAAGTTCTAAGATAAATATCTCGAACTATCTATCGGCAATGGAGAGATCTAAATTCGGATACTCTACGAGATAGAATGGGAATGAGAAATGAATTGAATTAGAAAGATAACACTCAAGAGCCGCCGGCTGCTGAGGTATAAAATAATTCAGAATTGCGAACGGCGTTACCGAAATTCTAACAACTAGAAACAAAATCCTTGCAAAACAGTAATAAAATCTCAAAGCATATTCTTCAGGGACACTGTTGCCAACTAGCCTGTTTTTGCACTGTACGAAACCGTGAATCCTCATTACTGACTTTACATTTTTGATCCGTCCACCGGAACTCGCATGAGACGGAGTTTTCAAGCGAAAACCCGACGAATTTTTCTCCAAATTCATTTTAATTAATAAACTTTTCAAAACTCATTATCTGGCCACTAAGGAGTCGCCTTTATTACTCCACCAAGTTTATCACGACTGCATCCAGATTTTTAATGACTTGATGCCGGAGACTTGAAAGTTTAAAAAGGTTTCTGTATTAAATTTGTGCAATTTTTCATAGTTTCTAGGACTTACGTACAACAACTTTGGATTGTGTTTGCATATTTTGCTTATGTATTCAGAGCCAGCTTACAATAAAAATACTTAGGTATACTTATCAATAAATCCTTTATAATAACTATTTAATTCCCTTATTGATTCACTATCTATCTCTGTATCTATGTACGCATAGATCTTTCAAACTACGCAATTGATTTTAATTTGGTTTTCAACAATAGATAGAGTGATCAAGATGAAGGTTTATGCAAGAAAAAAAAGGATAGGTAGGGATAAAGTAGATGTACGCGAACGAAGTCGCGCCGGGTCCACTAGTAGACAATAAATCCTACAGAATGACACTAGACTTACACACCAATTGAATTTCTGCTGCTGCATGTGAATTTCTTTATTTAGTTCCTCGCGACACGTTCAAAGCGACCCTTATCTCGGCCTAACCTTGGAAAGAGACAGCACTACACAATGGAACCTTGACATGATGTAGCCAAGAAAAGACAAGATGCTAATTGGTTAAAGGGCTGCTCCCACAACATCTATCATATACGTGTCGTGACTTTAACGAACCATGAGTTTTATATTCGTTTTTATTTCATACGACAGACAATAATGATACGTCATTTTGGGTGTATATGGCCGATCGATCGAGTGATTATTACAACACGTCGACACTACCTCGAGTCAGAGTGAACGCTCTGCCCGAGTTGACTAACCTTACTAAAAAGCCTAAATATTATCTGTGTGTTTTATATTGAGGTATGTCAAACATACCTATCAGTCCTTCTCCTGATTGCTATTTATGTCCTAGGCAATTTAATGTCTTCTGATGGGGACCCTGAGACTGGTTGAACATTCTCCAGAGCCAATTGGTATCCAGTGACGATACCTTTGTTATTATTATTAATAATATCTTTTTTCGCTTTTTTCCACACGCTAATTTGTACGCACGCTCATGCGTGAACAGGCTCTAAGAGATGCTTTCTGCAGCTGACAATTTTAGAGCCATCCAAGTTTTATCTTTCGCCATTAGAGTTATATACCTTAACAAGTTTATCTTGAGCAAAATACCCTAATTTGTTTACAACGGTTTCGACCAAAAGCAAATTTCGTCCTTTTATCAGGAAAGTATTTGTTGCCCCCAAGATCCCTCTGTCTGGCGTAATATCAAATCGTTAAGAGGGTTTTGGTCACAGAAATATTTGTTTGTATAGGATAAGTCCTGAAGTCGTGTTGAGGTAAAATGAGATTTCGGGGTTTCGAATATATACAGGTTAAAAAGTAGAGGCATTGAGGTAGGTAATTTATGTAGTCTAAAGGCGAATGTCAAACAAAAGTTCTAGTAAAAGGTTTGTTAATTTACAATTTTGTAGGTTTCGCCTGGAACATAGAGTTCTTCAAGAAAGCGGTGAAAATGTTTTTATGAACACGAGAGTGATACCCTTGGTTTTGCAAACGTTCGTAGACTACGGTAACTGCTTACCATCAGACAGGCTGCAAGCTTGTTTGCCATCCTAGTGGTATTTATACCAGCCAAAATCATACGAATCAAGGTCTCTGGGGAGCTGGAGACTGGTTGAACAGTTTAGAGGCCCCGGGACGGTATTTTATTTACCATCAGAACCCTTCTTTTTGCTTCGCCATAGTCGGGTAAAAAAGGCAATTAATTTTAATTTAATTTGTCAAAAAATTATCATAAAACACTAAAATATTGCGAAATGTGTATCTCTATTGCTTTTATCTCCTAGGTCCATTAGACTCTGAATTATTTTATTTTATTTTATTGTATTTGGATGTCTCACAGCTTACAACAATAAGATAAGTAGAATTAGCAGAAAGGTGCTGGTTTCCACACCCTTAGCAAAACTTAAGCCCTTAGTTTCTTTTTATTTGCAAGCGTTGCAAACTTTATTAGCTGGAGAGCACTTGTCTCTTTCTAACCTTGGCCGGTTTGCACTCCACACGGAACCTTGACATACTAGCGCTTTCGCGTCTGTTTTCATAGAGCAACTACTACTAGTAATTGGCTTAAAGCTTCTACTCCAACGAAACATGTCTAAAAACTACGTTAGTGGACTATAATTCTGTTAGAAACTTTATCGTACAAAACCTCTCGCATTAATGATGTTAGTAACTTAGTAAAATAGTAGAGTATTAATATATGTTTTTCGAAAAATAAACGTTTATTGCTGATCGTACCAACTGGGTACGGGAATACAATGCACTGGAAATAAAATTCCCATTCGTACGCAGTTGTAGGGTAGGTGTAGTGGAGATGTATGGAAAATGTAGGGGAGCTGTAGGGTAGGTGTATGGGTAGGATAACACGCAAACGAAGTCGCGGCGGGTGAATTAGTAAGTTCAAAAATCAGGTGTGAATAGTCTGACAAATCCTAGTTTGGATTTCATCTGAATTCACGCAGGATATATGTTTGGTGAATATTTGAACGCCAGAGCAGCTTTCGACACCCTCTACAAGTCCATCCAAACTATCGTGGTGCGGCTGAAATACGCCTTGGCGAGAAGTCTGGAAAATATAGTGATGATGTGCCGAGACATGTAGACTAACCACGCCGATTAATGGGGCAAGATGTTATATTGATGCCCGTTCACAAAAGGCTGGAGTCGTCACTTAGTGGGTACAGGAAAATGATGTTGGGAACCTGGACTCTCCCACCAAGTCCCTGCATATAAATCAGTGAACAGAAAATCTTGATCAATCCGAATTACTCCGATAAAATGGTACTTACGATTGTAAGCAAAGAAATAGGATGTTTGTAGGATACTCCAATTGACGAGCCTTGGTAATTTTTAGAGTTTCGTAAAACAAGGAACCCTTACAGTACGTGGTTTAACTGAAAGCCTAAAGCTAACTAGCTAAGTAGACTCTTAAATTTAAGTTGTATTTCAAAAAGTTATAATCTTAATAAGTTTACCTGCTTACCATCAAGCAGGCCGTAAGCTTGTTTGCCACCTCGGCGGTATAAAAAAAAAAAAAGTTTAGGTGCAGCACCAACAAGCCCTCTTTTAAATTCTCATGCATATTACGACAGACGACAGAACGTATAGAACGCTACACCATCGTTGCCCGGGGCCGGTTTTTTCTTCTAAGCTCTGTTTCCTGTTCCCAGTCTGACAGTTGTTCCTATTCGATATTGATGCGACCTTTTCCAGATTCTAAAGGGATAAGCCTATAAGGACTCCCTTTACAATATGTATTTTATATTTATCCCAACTATGTGAGGTATAAAATACCTATAAGGAGGAAAATAATGCACATCGGCTATTTCGGTTTCGTAGAGCGTCGTCTCTGTCGCACGTGTGTGAGTAAATACGAAGCCGAAACCAGCCGATGTGCATTATTTCCCGCCGACTAGTGTTCGCGTCTTCTACGTCGATTCCACTTACGTTACGTTGGTAGGTACCAAACCCAATTTTGGGTTCTATGTTAATGATAGACATCATAATTTTAAAGTACTACTGTATTTTTATTTCCTGTAATGTTATAAATTGATGCAATAAAGAGATTATATACATACAAACAAATGCGCCATTTCCCCATAGGCCAAGTCAGATGCCACATTGTTCCACTTGCTACGACCCTGACAAACCCATCGCTTCTTCCACATTGATCAACCTTATCATACATGCTCGTCGGTGTAGGGTCCCTACCTATTTATAATTTTTGATATGCCAAAGTATTTAGAGCCAAGTAAATCACCGTAACCTGCTAATTTGGAGGGTACAACCAACATTTCAGGTAACTTTCGTCATTCAATCACTCGTTCATTGATCGATTGTAGCCGTCGTGTCCCCGTCACAGGTACACAGCCCGTGACGAGAGCCATTCGTCAGGGAACTCACGAACCACAAGGCTTCATCATCGGTAATGTTAACTGTGTACAGTTTGTTCCCTAACTTATGCTCACCAGGCATATTAGTGGCTTTGTACGCACATCCTTGGTTGTAGGAAATAGCCACATTGAGATAGCAATAGGTAATCGTTTTCCATGTAACTTCTTTGGCTGAATGGTGCTTCGACCCACTTAATTTACTTTATTTACCATAATATGTGATATTATTAATATAATTATACAAAAAATTAAAGTATTCCTTTGAAACATACATAAAGCTCACGCCTCTGTTCCACACGTGGGGTAGGCAGAGACTATGGAGAGCCACTTTGCTCTGTGCCGATACAATACAATGCTAATACTAACATACACGCATCGACTACAAAGTCTTGTCAAATCAACACGTTTCGTGCAATTAGATGTAAACGCCCTGTTTAAAGTATTTTTTAGAAGAAAACTATGTTTAAAAACAGTTCTTATTTTACTCCATTTGTAACCATCGTCGGTTTGAGTCTATTTACTAGCTTTTATTTACTTTCACATGTCCCCATGTCCATTTCCCGGTTTCCGATTGAGCTGAAATTTGGCACATTCATGTAAGTTCGGTAACAATACAATGTTATGATAACGCGCGATAAAAGCTTCCTATGAAATAATATTTTTCATTGGAAATTTTTCCCATACTTTGCAATATGATTGTATAACAATAATTGTTAGTCGTATTATTGGAACGGTGCATTCTATCATATGCTTTCAGAACCACCAATATGTCTAAAGCATAACTTAGGGAACAGACTGTACAGTCTTAGTCAAGGAAACCTTAATTGGTTTCCATTATGAGACGACATCAATGGACGGGGAAGTAAATAATGTTTTTAAACACGCAATAGGGCGTTTGCATGGAAATTCACGAAACGTGTTGATTTGATTATTCTCTATAGTAAATTCGTGTATGTTAAATATCAGCATGATATTAACTGATACTTTAAATTTGTGGCATAATTTATAGCAATAAAGGGTTTGATATCACGTAAATTGTATAATAATAAATAAATTTTAATAACATTTGACGTGTAAATTTATGTTTATCAAATAAATGAATTGAATTGAATTGAATTGAAAACGTACGGCAGGAGCACTGTATGTATGTTGTTTGCTGTTGGGGTCAATTTCACTCTGCAGCTGAATACCTATAAATGTCACGATCAATGAAATTATATTGTTTTTAAAAGTTAGATCAAGAGTAGGTACCTATTAAGACTTTGGCGTTAATGTCCCGGTTGTGATCTCGCGCGCGAGGGCCCGGGGTCCTTCTTGACATTATTTCCCTCCCTCCTAGTCCTTGATTTTAATGCGGGTTTCAACAATAGATATAGGGACGCTAGAGGAAGGTTTATAAGGTACTACAACACGCGAACGAAGCAGGCCAGCTAGTATAAAATTCAAGGGCACTTAGAGAGCTTCTGACTGTAAGAAGCAAATATTTTTTTATTTGCTTCTTACATTCCGAAGCTCTCTAAAAGCCATTGGGTTACCTGTACGAAATTACATCACAGGATCAAATTACTTTGGATTTATCTTTTTGTTATTCTCTTTGTACATATCAAATATCTATAGGTACTATAATCATAAAGAGAAAATATTTGTATTTTTGTTTGTAATGAATAAACACAAAAAGTACTGGACCGATTTAAAAAAGTTCTAATTGTGCTCTCCGGTACCTACCAACTTGAACTGTGTCCAATCGTAACGTATGTTCACTGCTGAACAAGAAGACACTTCTATCTTCTTGTTAAGCAGTGAACACGGCTGGTACTATTCCACGTCACTTAAATTATATATGCCAGGATAATAGTGGGTAATTAATATTTAATTAATTATAATCTACGGTCGTGTGAGGCTTCACGGCTGGTGTCGCTTTACGATGATTGCTATACCAATCGATAACTGACGCTCTTACTAAATAAACTTTAATATTATAGAACAAGTTCAGTGTTATTTTTCAGTTTTAACTGTAGTTTTTAAGGGTGCATGAGACGGAAACGGAAACAGATCGGCACCGGCTCGGTACCGTTATTAGATTCAGGTTGTCAAGTACCTATTGTAGATATGACCTAAAATCATTTATCAACATTTTTACAACAAATGTTTAGTTTGTTACTCCGTTCCTATTTTTATATCGGTTGCCCATCAATTCCGTTTGGGCTGCGTTTAAAATCGCTTTAAGCGGTAAGGTCGCCTGTTGCTTTTTCTGTTGCTCCCAATATGTAGAGTAGAGTCCATATATAAGATTTCTTTGAAGTTATGGCGTCTATGGCATTGTTTAACTTTATATTGTGAGTTATTCTTGTTAGCTGTCTGTCAAATTTAGTTCCTTTATCATCCGCGAGCAATATTAACTGCTCAAAGGTCTAGTACCTACTGAATTTCAGTTATCATGAACGTAGGTCAGACATATTGTTAGTTAGATTTATCAGGACCGTTAAACTTTGCAGTTAATACTTACAGATCAAACTGAGCGTAGGTATGTTGTACGCTTGTGTTTAATAAACATACATACAAACATAAAGCCCACGCATCTGTCCTACAGATGAGGTAAGCAGAAACTGTGAACGGCCACTTTGCTCTTTCCTGACACAACTCCCTAGCCTCGCATATATCCACAATTCTTTTCATACATTTCCTTTTATTCTTGCCACTTTAACCCCATCTTAAACATCTCTTTTAAAAAGCTTCTTTGTTGAAATCCATTCAATTTCTTAACTATTCGTGTAAACAGCATGAACACCGCAATAAGGACGAGCATTTAGAAAATTAAAACATCCCTCTGTGTAGGTACTACCAAAGGCGAGTAATACGCAGAGTGAAGCTAGACCCTAGAACACAAAAGCTATTCTCATCTTTGTATTTCCTTCGCCAAAACACGTATATTCACTCTGGCCTTATCTGCATAATCATCCACTACATTATATCAAGCGCTGTCGTACTACCACCGACCTAGCAACAAGTTAACGCGACAGAAATACCTATGTCATTTGAAAACTGTGACGTCATGCATTTGTATTGTCCTCTCTGTCTAATTTGGTTGTTCAAATATCTTGCCGATTTTTTAAAATAATCAAAAACTTATTTTGCTTTAACAGAAGAAATAAAAAATACTCACTCATCATTTTTTTTATACCTACCACTGGCCTGCCTGATGGTAAGCAGTCACTGCAGCCTATGGACATTTGCAATACCGGAGCATCACCCACGCGTACATATATATTACCTGACAATTATGATAATATAAGCTAACCTAAGTGGCTACTTAGGCTTATGACTTAAGTGACTACTCGTACTTAGGCTCATTCGATGAATGACAGTACTAGGTCTAGGTACATAGTTGTATTTGCACCGGTCGAGAGTATTTAGATCCCATGACGACGTCATGACGTCAGTGCTTTACCTTGAACTTTCATCACATCGTCTCTTTCCATGTCGTGGTCGACAATGTTGTTCACAGATAAGTTACATATATTCACGGACTTATTATTATCATATATCTCAATGCTATACTAGTGAATGCTGTACACTAAACTGGATCGGATAATATCGGATAATCCCAAATTGAAATCACAGCAATACGCTGAGTAAAGTCCAAATGTACCTACTGGAAGCTGCGACGCGAATAGTCAATATAATGCTAAAAATGCAATATCCTATATTGGGTTACTCTGGGTATAAGGATAAAAATAATTTCATGTCAATATAAACAGTTATAAACCTACTGCAAGGCATACATATAAGTTAGCCAGTATTAGTATTCTGTGGGAGGGTATTAACTTTTTGAACGCTGATTGAGAGGCGGAGGTGGGCGTTAATAACAGCGACATAATGTGACAGATACAGTGAATAATACTGTTGTTACCGTACACTAGTTGTTAATATACCTTGTTTTTGTTCCAATAAAGATTAAATTATTAATTTATTGTTTTAAATGCACAAAAACTTGTAGTATACTTTAAATCTCTACTTTTTAATTTTGCTTATTTTGGAAATAAAATTATCTTGGCGGTATTGCCCCGGTTGTGGTCTCGCGCGTGAGCGTATGTTATCGGCCTGGATCATGACCCAGGATTTAGCAGGTCAGGTAATTACAGTAGAGCGACTGCTATCTGACCTCCGTGACCCTATTAACATGGGAACCTGACAAGATTGGATCCTGATTACACATTCAGTCGCCTGATCGTTTCATCACGATGTCTTCCTTAACGTAAGATCGTCGATTATTGTACAGCATTAATGTACATACACAATTTCGAAAAGAGACATTGATAGATGGCGGCACTGGAGTTCGAACCCGGTACCCCTTGCTTACGAGTTGGAGCCTTAACTATTAGGTAAGCCACCGACGCGATTTTGGTAATAAACTGTATCATCCAAAGTGCGTCCTAAGAGCAAATGATACAACAATTGACCACGACAAAGTGACGTAAAAAAGAATTAACAAATCGCCAATATAGTAACTATACCAAAGAAAAGATAACTAAAACCCTCACTTCACCCTTTATTGTCATTGTCGCGCCCAAATGTAATTTTTTCTTCTTTTTTATTGAAATATACTTTAATTTATATTTACCATAGTCTAAAGGGCGTCTCTCTATATTAATTCTGTGTACGGCACAGAGCTCTCACGTCTTGAGCAATACAAATCCACACCCTTATGTTGAAGTAATCCATGTCGTGGTGCGGACATCAACGAAATTAGCAGGTAAACTAATTGTCAGGCGTTAATGCACACCTCAAAGCCCAGTGTAATCCAAGCATTAAGACGGTAGGCCCTTAAACATCAAGATGGAGACGCGTTTTCATAAGCGAAGCGGGCACGTAAATGGAAACGAATTCATAATGATAAGGGGTCTAAAAAGGCTATATTAGCGCTTCATATTATCATTCAAATTAGAGTGCTACAAACCTAACTGATCCGGTGGCCAAAACTGAAATTAAGTGACGCCATTTTGTATTATCATGTCAATGTCAGCAACAGCGATGCTGCAGATAAGTTTGTGACAATGAATCAAAACATGAAATAGTTACGTGGCCTGCACATTGCCACTTCAGCTTTGCGACTCTAGAGTCTACGTCAGTGACCTTAGTTCTGCTACAGATATCTTCATGTTTGATCTTATAACGTAGAGAGACTAACTGTCGCCAAACTATATTTTCCTCGAGCGACGTACTTTTAATCCCTCGCTAGCTCATGGTTCTACTTTAGAATCCTTATCTTGGCTCTAGATTCAAAATAGCGCCCTCGCCTTATACGAGTATATTATATCATTTGCCATTTTCTCTAAGGCGACGATCTAAAAGAGCCACTGAGTTTTGATACTCAGGCACGCCCGCGGAGGAGGATTTCCTAATACTGCTTGGAACCTGTACGTGTATCAAATTTAATTAACACATAACAGGATTACTTTGAGACACTGATTCCTTACGTTTTATCATATCCTGCTTTAATCTTATCGGCGGTTGTCTAACTACTATAGTGCGTATTAGCTGAGGATTTAAAAGGAGTCCTGTATTTCATCCGCGCCTATTCATAATTATTTCACGGCACCGAAGGTGCGCGTCGACTGCTTCGGGTCGCCTAGAGACAGACATGCAGACTGGTATAAAAATACATTACTTATTAAAAAATTCGATTGCAGTGGAAAATATAAAAGGAATACGTAAACTAAAAACCGCGACTGCAATTAAAAACTAAAAAGTAACAAACAAGCATATTGATGTAAGTAGAAATGTAGGTACCTACTCGCATTTGTATAGGTAAGTACTTACGGTTTGTTGGGTTATAGAAATGTAGAATTTCAGGTTTAAAATAATAAAAATTGCATTAAATACATTTTTAGGGACGTCAATTTGCTTGTTTGTTATTTTTCAAATTGTAATAGCATTTTTTTAAATATCTTTGTTAATTTAAAAAGGTTAACCCCTCTAGGTTCGCGGCTCCACCGCCAATAACAGTTATGAGGCAGCCGGTTTACGGTCGCGAGCCGCGTAACGCTATTCAAGAGCGTCGTGTCTACAAACATTTGCAAGCATCTGAAAAAGCAAAACCTCGTAACGCGCTCTTAACTTCTGCCTCTTCCTAAGACTGGAGTGGTCGCGCGGACGTCTTTAGAAAGTTCTCTACTCCAAAGTTGAGCAATAAAACGTCTTGTTTTTTATTTTTTCCTGCTGAGGATGAAACAAAATGATTAAGCTTTGCTTCGCGATGCAATTTTAAACGGATTGCTCATATTTTTTGTGTTGTCTTGATACATGGAAGAATTACGAAATTTTAAATCTTTGTTTGTTATGAATGAACTCAAAAACAAATGGACCTATTTTGAAAGTTCTTTCACTAATAGAACGCTACATCATATCTAAGTTCAAAGCGTCGTTACTCTAAAAAAAACTCATATCTGATATTTTGTCATATTCGTGATTGCCATGCAAATAGTAGTTTATGCAACTGTCATATAAAAGGGGTATTAAAATATGAGTGTCTGTTTATTTTTTATTATGATAATAGTTTGACACGAGTCCTTTAATACCTAATTATATGCAGTTGCATACACTACTTTATCTACACTCATATTTTCATGTTAAAATTTCGTACCTATAATTTTTTCAACTTTGCTGGAAGTAACTGCTTGTGAAAGTAACTCGGCAACGCCTCGTATGATAAACAGACACTCATGTTTTAATACCCCCTTTTATATGACAGTTGCATAAACTACTATTATCTACACTCACAGCGTAATGTTCCAATTACATATTCAAAAACAGTTGTTTAAGGATACACTTTTTTCACGCCCGTCTATAAAAATTTAAAAAATTACTTTTCGATACAGCATTTCCCATACTATTTTCATTACAGCTGTATCGAAAAATAACTTTTTAATCATTATGCAACACTTTTCTTTTTTAAATTTTTTCGGGCGCCGGGACACGGCTAAATGTAGGCTGAATACCTAAATGTCTTCAACAAATTCAAAATTCCTGTTTATATTTGTGATCAGTTCATAGTCTGTGGTTGCGATTGTGTACATTTGGAATTATTTTCCCGCTAAACAGAATATTTTTTCTAATTGTTGTAATTTGTGTTTGTGAATGTTTTTTCTTGTTTGAAGCAAATAAATAGATAAATGTGAAAGAAGTGAAGTGAATTTCGCTTGATATCCTCGACTCGCAGTTACTTCCAGCAAAGTTGAAAAAATTATAGGTACGAAATTTTAACATGAAAATATGAGTGTAGATAAAGTAGTGTATGCAACTGCATATAATTAGGTATTAAAACACTCGTGTCAAACTATTATCATACTCGGCTACGCCTCGTATGATAAACAGACACTCATGTTTTAATACCCCCTTTTATATGACAGTTGCATAAACTACTATTAGAACATGGCTGTATTTTCAATCAAACACGTAACTGATTAAACTATAGACTTAAGAGATAAATAAGTCATGAAAGTCTCGTATCTGCTGAGAAGAAAATGTCTATCTACCAATACTAACTCTTTTTAGATTCGTGAAATTAAAAAAAAGCATAAACAAATATCTTGTATTAACTGAAGTATGTCAAAAACACCAGATTTTCACGATTTACGATCCTTTCTGTGAGTGATTCAATAAATTAGACTTTATTCGATCAGTTATTGGATATAACGTCTGGAACGCACACCGGCTCAATGTTGCCATGGCCCGCAGCCCCATTTTTCTAAATGTATTTTGTAAAACATAATTTTGTATTTTATGACGTTCATAAGAGTTTTGTAAACCTAAACTGAATAAAAATTATTTGACTTTGAAAACTTTGACTATCGTATCTACAAAAAGTATTGCCATAAAACTAAACAAGCATTAGATATTGTGTCACAAATAAATGATTTTCTATCACAATCTCAATATTCCAGTGGGTAATATAATAGCATTACGTCAAACATAATAACCCTTTACGCGTTGGAACCGCAAAAGGCTTGTGGCCACAACACCATGGGCGGGTAGACCACGAGCCAGCAGGGGGTTACCCGTCGACAGATCATGATTAATGACAACAGGCCTTGCGCGACGACGAATCGTTCCGTGGGTTAAACGGACGGAATTTTGGGTCAGCAATTATTACGTTTGATATACAAGAAGTAGGACGAGTGAAACTTGGACGAACGGATTTTCAATTTATCTCGAATTTACTTTTTAATTGCACGAGCTTAATTATTTTAAATGCAACCTACAGTGGCTGTAATTAAGAACGGTGAGAGAGAAATGTGTAATTGTAATAATTAATGAAATATGATGTCTTACGTTTAATAGTCTTTAAATACGTAAATGTTTCCGTGTATTTTGTTTTTCTCTGCAGAACTGACCTCGATGAGGTTTTCGCCATCATGAGCAATCGATAATGGGGTCACACTATACACATGCCTCCTTTTGAAGCAATTTTGTAGGCGGAAAAGAGATAAAGTTTTACAGAATTATAATTCTATCGAACTGACAACAGTAAAAATACATTTTGTTAAAAAATCATTATATGCCATTACGTATAGGTACTTAGTTCGTTTCAGTTACAGTTATAGTATGTACTTGTTCAGTTCTCACACTAAACATCTTTATATTTTTAAATCCATAAACATGTATGTAAGTAAGAGGAAAT
This sequence comes from Blastobasis adustella, assembly GCA_907269095.1. Lineage (NCBI taxonomy): Eukaryota > Metazoa > Arthropoda > Insecta > Lepidoptera > Blastobasidae > Blastobasis > Blastobasis adustella. Next base: position 13,280,176 of record OU026125.1, read on the forward strand.
TAGGTCTATGCTCGGGCTGTCATTCCCTAGCGCAATCACTCTTGTAACGCCTGCAAACCAGTCAGAGCAATAAACAGAATGGAGGAAGATGTATTTTGTAACCTTACCTATATGTTAAGCTCATAAATAATCAATGTAAAGGGTATTATTTTTTATACTTACTGCTTGAAAGTTTCAGGTTAAGCTCATCGAAAAATTATTTTTATAGCCTTTAAGGTGGAAAACAAGCTTTCGGCCAGCCTGTTGGTGAGCAGTCACCGCAGCCTATATACGTTTGCATCACCCACGTACTGGCGACCCCGTAAAAACCTTTACACCCCTAAGAGCTCTACGTTATACCCTTAACATGTACGTGAGAGAAAGTTTCCTTAAAATCACACAGTTCGCGATCAACTTGTTTTTAAGGTGTGAAGGTGAACTGAACTACCTGTCGATGGCGAGCGGCGCGATGATAGAATATGGTAGTAGGCATCATATCAAACAGTTCCACAGAACAGACACCGTTATAAGTACAAGCGTCATAACACACAAAGGGAGGAATCCCTCCGCTGACTTAACGGCTCAATACCACTTGTGGTCATGATATCGTCGATAATTCTCACAACACATTTTCTGAATTGATGATCATACTATACTTCATTAGTTATTCAAATACAATAATTTTTAGCTCAGTCTCATCTGTTAATGGCTCACGACACTACACCACTCACCACCACCACTAGTGCCACCACTAGCGCCACCACTAGTGCCACCACTAGCGCCACCACTAGCGCCCCCACTTCACCACCACCACTTCACTATCACTGCTAAACTTCGACATGCGTCCGACCGTAAGTCAACGATCCTGAGGATGCTCCGTAGAGGAGCGTGTCGTCCAAAATGTCAAAGTGAGTGATGATTGCATTTCGACAACCATATAATCATATATGTGACGCACATTATACCATACTCGTAGATAAATATGAAATTCATTACAAAATTAAAGAATCACATGCCTCTTGCCATGATGGATTTGTTCGCCGTGCTCAAAATCTCTATTCACCAAACTCAAAATGTGTAAGTATGGAGTGGAATCCGTATCGGCAGCTTCCGTGCCCACCGCGCTCCACAATACTCCACATGTGTAATATCTGATTGAAATGCTGGAGCAGCCCCGTGAAAGAAAGCTGTCAAGATCGATCATGCATGCAATCTGTTCGTGGATACTCACAAAACGGCTGAAGGGATAAATCAACGCTCTAGTCTGATGCTAATACACGGTTCCCTATCATAAATCTAACCCTTATTATTTATCGTACCCCAAGATGGATGGCAACCGGGCCCCTTTCGCCCCAGAAATGGGGAGATGAGGAAAACATGCCACCGGAATGTCCAAGGAATGTGCTACCCTACTTATTAATAACAGAAAACATGTTGTAATAAATAAGGGTAAAGATAAAATGCATACTAAATTTATCAGACAGAACGGTTAATCGATTGATTAGACGGTGGAACAATGTCTAGTGTAAGCTTTCATAGAAAAAGTACTGTGGCTGGTTAGGGCAGCATTTTCTCGAACGAATGCAATCTGCAAAAATTTTCAAATTTGACAAAATCACGACCTGCCGTAACAATCGTCACGCTACGTACACTGTGTAAAGATAGATCTCTTGATGTATAAGAAACGCATAGAAATTAAATAAATAATTTTACTGAAAATATAAATTTCATCATCACTTACTCAGACAGATTTAACAAAAACATCGACATTCGGAAATCTATTTTGTCTATGATTTTTTCCAACTCCATAAAATGTCGCTACTCGCCGCTAGTACGCCACATTCGTTTACCAAATAAGACAAATCAGTCTGGACAGATTTTAAACATTTAGAATCTCTAAATTCGGTATCAAATCTCAAAATATACGCTATCTTATTCTCGTAGGTATTGAGATTGTTTCTGTTGCGGTAATTAGCGCTTTGACATTGGGATGACACGGGTGCCGATCCTAAACAATGAAATATTCACCGGGTTACTTAGTCCTTAGTTAAGTACTTTGCCATCGTTCGATGCAAACGATAGATAACAAATTAATAACGGGCCCACTCCCTTGGCATTAATGAATTCATCTGCTATTAACACTTAGCTTCGGACAGTAATCTTGGAGGGAATAGATGTTGAGTTGTTTTCGTTGTTATTTTATGCTGGCGAGCTGTTTTAACTTATAACAAGTAATAGTAAACTGTTTTTTTTAAGATAGGGCGATTCTAGGGAACTATTCTGTAGATTCTAGATATTCTGAGTAGATTCTAGAGATTGACAGTCCAAGGAAAAAACGAATTTTGCATTCGAGTGACGCTGAGTGCCGATTAATTATTTTTCGATAAGTTTTTTTTTTTTTTTTTTTCGGCATCGTTTCTCCAATTTTTCCACTCTTCGAAGATCTCATTTTTCGAAATTGTTTCCATGTTTCCATATCAAAGGCCCTATTTTTGTACCGCTCGCATCTACGCGAACGCTTGCGTGCGTTACCTGTTTTTTTACATTCGTGGTAAGTTGATAGAAATAGAAAAGGAAGAAATTATAGTAAGAATAAGAATAAGAAATAACAATTTACACAAACAGCACAACACAAAAATTTGGAAAACACGACATTTTGTAACACAGAAGAAACGAAAAAGTACATAATAATTAACAAAAAAGCACATAAAAGCAGAAGCAATGTGTCGATGCGTATGGTAGTAAATAAGTGGTGTGTTAGTGGTGTAATGCATGTGCAAAAGGGACCTCACTCAGCATTTTGCCCCGGTGCAAACCGAAGCGCTGGTTTTCAGTGGGACTCGTTGAGTGAGGTACGGACGAAAGTGTGTTATAAATAGATATATATTCATCTAATACATAAACTATAATATTGTTGGGTAATGTGTATGCTGTATAATGTGTAAAGTTCGGTAACATTGTAGGAAGTAATGTTTATGGGTGAGTACTGAGTATACTTAATATAATACATGTGATATTGCGATTATGGTAATGTCACAGTTAATAAGTGTTATCTACCTACGCAATTAAATTAAATATTGGAAAAATTAATGTAAATAAATGTCAATGTGAATGTTTTTGGTGTAATTAAATTAAATGTCAGAAAAAGTGAAAGTAAATAAATGTCAATGTGAAAGTTTAAGGTGAGCCAAACAAGCAAAGCAAGCAACAAGCAGTAAAATTCACAACGAGACAGGACATACCAACACATATAAGTACAAAATATATACTTACATATGCAGGAGAAATGTGGAACAAACTCGCGAACGCCAGCGCCGTAGAAGGTAAAAGAACGGTTCAAAAATAGGGCTACAGGCCCCGGCGCTTCCTGTTTTGACATACTATACGATCCGTTAATTTTTATTTATAGCAATATCATTTTAATTGAACATTTGGAGAAGTGGTTACGGACTAATCGCCTCCTCGTTAATTGAGGATCAAAACATATTAATTTAAAATGGCAACTAATGACGACTCTACGTCTTTATAGACTGTTTTTTATAGACTGGCGTGAAAAAAGTATATCCTTAAACAACTGTTTTCGAATATGTAATTGGAACATTACGCTATGAGTGTAGATAAAATTTATTTATTTTATTTCGCATATCAACAGCTATCGTAAATATTATAACCTCATGATTATAACTAAGCCAATTATAGATTTCTATCACCGCCATGGGCGATAGTGGCCGCTTTCCATCAGATAGGTTGACTGCTAGTTTGTCATTATTGTTGTAAAAAAATTTTTAAACCATGCATATCTTTGTTAAGCTCAATTAACCGGGCTTAGATTTAGATCACTATTGTGTGAGGCTTTCTTTCCATTCAAGTAACCCGAAAAATATTGCTTAACTGGTAGGAAAAATAATTCGTTATTGTAATGAGTTATCTCACCGAATTCATCCATTTCTTTCCATTTAGATAACGAGGTAGCCCAAAGGAAAAAATCTCGGATACCAAAACCTGAACGAAACAAAGGTTTATACTTTTAATATATTTTGACGTGTAAACAATTATTTACTGATCCAACACTCAAAATTCAATTAGGTACTTACAGTAAATTCCGTTTTTGTTGCTGATTCATAGAAGTCATAGAAATCTTAAGTATATAAAAATTTAATGAAGTAAGTAGCTTAAGAGTAAACAATAACAAATTAGTATTTTATATTTTTCACATACAAAAGTGAGGGAAAAAACAGCAAGTAAAACGACAGTTGTGTGTAATTAATGAAAACTCCGGACGCGCCCGTCGAAGTGCATAATGAAGCACGTTGTAAAAACAGAATAAAACACATTTAACTGGTACGTCCATTGAAAATTGAATAAATTGACAGGTTCGAATTACAACATCGTTACGTCATTTAAATTTAAATAAGAGCACAGAGAAAAAAATACTACATACAAATAATAGTAAGCAAAATGACAATGTACACAGATACATATTATTTTTCGTAGCAAGCTTTTATCACAAGTTATCTATGATCAGTCGGAGTATTTGTCAGAGTAATTAAACTAGCCCAAACTCGATAGGTTTACCTTGCGTAGTTTAGAAGTACCTATGGCGGTGGCTATCCATTTAGCTCATTAGATAATCTCGATGATAACATAACATTGCATTGTCACCGAACTTACATGAGTATGCAAAATTTTAGCTCTATCGAAAACCGGCAAACGGGTCAAATTTAACACCTGAAACTAAATAAAAGTTTGTAAAGAACACCTCAACCCTTGAAAGACTTTTATGACCAATCGAAATCATCAAGTACATGTGTATGTAATGAAAACTAAGCTTTGCCCGCTGAAGCACAATTATAAAGCACTCTTAAGTCTGTGACAATAAATTGGGTACAAAAATGTACCAGCGAGATTCTCGGCGTTGCGGGAGCAACAATACGCGTTGAAGGGCGCTCCGTCATTCAAGAGATGCTTGAATACGACTTAATTTACACAAATGGCAATTATTTTTAATTTGGTTTCCCTGCCTTACATTCTCACACCTTTGTTGAATACTTGCCATGTGAAAGAAAGCTTTACGTACAATTATTAAATCGTTTTGCGTATTTACCTACGTGCCGGTTTACCGTGTTTTTGAAATGGAGTCAAAGAAGGAGGGTAGGTACACATTTTCGTAACTTCTCAGTTTTTATAATATGTTTCCTTGACCTACTTTTACTGCAAAAAGGTTCCTTAAAAGTTTGAAGGCGTTCTCTTACTCTCTTAATTTCAAGAAGAATTGTAGAAAATGGAGCAGGAACAGGATGTAGTGTACCCCTCACTTTCATCTAATATTGCCCATGGAGGAAGTTCAGTTAATTTCGCATTTTTTTTTTCATTTAGCAGAAACCAATCATCAATACCTACGTATGTTTATTCAAAAGTCTTACAATGACCTCTTATATAAAAGGGTCTACTGAAATAAATAATGAATAATAACGAACGCATAATTAAACATAACTAAAAAAAGTTAAATTGTTACAAGAACTGTGACATAAATTTATGGGATTTCGAAATTAGGGACTTTTATTCTAATGTCTCTATCTAATTTTATAGGTTATTCTTTGTAAAATTTTCCTTTGTTAAAAACCTGCTTAACGTTTAAACTTAAGCAGAGAACGCTATGCTTTAGAAAAACTTCTCCAGATAATAATTCCCTCGCTTGATATCATATTCTTTTCACAATACTGCAATTAGTATAATCCATCTTCCCAAGACGTTTCAAAGGACACTTCGTCACATAATTTTTCCGCTCGATATAAAAGTCAAGAACGCTCGAGGACGTTGAAATATGAAGGAGTGTCGGAGGAATTCAAATACGCCACGGTTGGATCGCCCGTGCGGACGTATCTAATAAATTCCTTTAGAATACCTTCACAGTTACAGAAATAAATATAAATTCAGACTTACCTACTATTTAATAAATAGGTGAATTGTTACATTAAAACGAACTCTACCACTACTTATACTTACTTGTTAAAGAATGTATCGCTTAGTGTCTAATTTTTAAAGGAAAATAAGTAACAATTATTAGATATTAAGTTAAATTTTCTATTTTCATAATTTGCAAGGTAATTCAGCTTAGATATTCTCGATTTTATGTGTTTAGGAAATTGAAATAAGGACTTTGTTTTCTGAAGTTTTCCGCTCTTTAGTTTTAACGTTGTTACATTTTACCAGCTAGTACAATACATAGGCTGTCATCATCATCGTCCTACCTAACGTCTATGCCGACTTACCAGGGTTCGCTTTCCTACTTTTCTTCCTCCACTTCTCCCAATCTTCAGCATCCTCACGTCTTAGGTCGTAGGTACAATACCTGGTCATCATCTCTGCCTTTATTTCACCAGGTGAGGTCGGCACAGTATCTCTTTCTCCCATTTTGATCTATCACTCGTCATCTCGACACTCACTCCTTTCCCCTGTTTGCTCATGGTGGGACCACGAGGGAGGCTTATTTCTCGTAGATCCACTGATCGATAATCCATTCCTGGCACTGATTCACTAATTCACTAATCACCCGCATGCCGTCATTTACACAGTCCATTCATCTTTTCTTTGGTCGGCCTCTGCCGAAATATCCATCTTTCATATTCATCACCTTCCTGGTCATATAACTTTCATCCTAAACTAACATACCAAGTCTATTGGCAGTTGCAATACCTACGGTACTTATTTAAAACTACGAAGTTCTTCCATTTCGATTGTTAAAGTTTTACTCACTAAGTTCATTTTGAAGTGCATGAAAGTATAAGAGTGTGAAAATAATCCGTAACTAGGCAAGACATCGTCGTAATGTATGCAACAGAAAACCTCAGACGCCACACTTTCGGATACGGTGGAGTGCCACTGAGCGACGACGGGGCTAGCTAAAATCACTCCAAAACGTTGACCGGGTTAGAATTTTGCACTTCTACATTTTGCGGGTGAAATCTGCGAGTGTTTAGTTATTAGCTCGAATTCGAATCAGTTTAGGATTATGAATGGGATCAATTCTAACTTCGTTGGCTACTAACCTACCTAAACTATATCTCACACCAATTTACTATCGATGTAAACAAACCATTCATCGTCCCAAAAAAAATATTCGTAGATCCGTCGAAACAAAAGAACAGATGTAAATTCACACCATGGGTCACTAATTTTATGTCAGTTTCGTAAGCAATTAACCACTTAAAACGATCTAGGTACAAATTACCAACAATTATTTGTTAAATTTTTCCGTTTGCTCACATCGATGGAAATTGGATTGAGACAGACCGTAGGCAGTTGTTTATACTAATATCAGTTATTACGTTATAGTAGGTATACAATTCGTCATGTGCAGGCTCTATAGCAGAGGTAGTTAGCAACTGTACCTGACCGACTTAAATTTTTAATATATAGGAAAGGGCGTAATGTAAACAGTCATATAAGTACGTAGTAGCTTAAAATACTCCATTTCAGTTCATGATCTTTAATCCCCCCCCAAACAAAGTAAACTAGTATAGTTTTTTAAAACTGACCGAACATATCGACTTACCCAAAACCAGTATAAAAGGAGATAACATTGCTATGCGCGTCTAGACGCTAGCGCATCACATCTACTACTTTTGGGTAGATCAGTATACAGAGTTAGGTACCTATACCGTGACAGCATTATTGCTATCGTAGAAAAAATATCAACGAACACAAACTAATATTTCGTTTATTGTTTACTCTATTAATACCATAATACTATGTCCAGGTGTAATTACGTCTTGAAAAGAAAATGGTAATTGCCGAGCGTAAATAATTGAATTTCCCTTTGTTTCGCGGTGGCCGCAGATCTCCTTTATTCGGGAGACTCTTTCATCCATTATGAATAGGGGAGACTGTTTTGTCAATTGTGAAGATTTTTTTTTCTTTTTCTTTGAATTTTCTGCAGTGTACTCAGATGCAGAAGCCTTTAAGGGACGACAAATAAAACGGGATTAAAGTAGTAAAATTGATTTCAGAATCGCAAATAACCGATTGATTTCAGTTTTTATATAACAAGTGGACCCGGAGCGACTTCGTTCGCGTACACCTACTTAACCCCTGCCTACCCTTTTTTTCTTGCTTATAAACCTTCCTCTTGAATCACTCTATCTATTGTTGAAAACCGCATTAAAATCCGTTGCGTAGTTTAAAAGATCTAAGCGTACACAGGTACAAACATGAACACATAGGGATAGTTAAAGAAATAAAAGTATTTTACGTATTAGATTGACATTCACATGAATGTGCTTGAATAAACATAGTCTGAGAAATATGATATTCCGACATTCTAAAGACTCGACCAATAAAACCAACATTAAACATCGGCCCGTAACTGAAATTCCACTTGATAAATTAGTGCATCAAGAGATAGCGCTCCCAGTAATCAAGTAGACACATTAGTGGAGGGTTAACCGTAGGAAACATAAACATTAATGTCCGCTAATGCATCTGATAGTGCTCGACCGATATAACCTTAACTATAGGCAGCAATGGATGATAAATTTTGTCCCCTATCAATGTTATCAAAGTCAGAGGGTCAACTTCGATCACGTCGTGGCTTATAGTTGTTATTGCATCAATTTTGAAACTTAGTTAACAGATTGAAGCGCAATTAACAAAGTTGATTTGAGGATCTGATTACATAAATCAGCTCTGTTCCTATTCAAAGTTTTAGTTGAAAATTCTACTGACTGGCGAAAGAATATAATTTGGTTACAATATTAACCTGCGAAACGCAGTTTACAGAAGAAACACTTGCAGAATTTGTCGGGCTAAGTTTGTTTGTTGGATCGTACTCTCATCTGATTTTAAATTCTTTCAGTAACGAAAAATTCACTACTCCCAAGTGATACAAACAACTTTCAACCTGAGAACATATTTTATGGTGTCGGCAAACTGAAAGAAACTTCATAGTGGGTGCCGGTCCGAAGTGTAAGCAACGTTTTCCTATCTTGAGATAATGTTTTACGAAGAAACTTTTCAAATTAGTATTTAATAAGTTTTACCCATGGATTTCTATTTTTTTACTCTCTACGTTCGTGGTTTTACCGCGATACCAGTGTGCCCATATTTTATGGTAAAGCCATACAATATGTTTTTATGATTTTTTTTATTATAACGTTCTGAACATCCCTTAAGACAATACCTCTATTTTTATGTCTTTCTGCATCATGCACTGGCTAGCCGATAGTCATGGAAGGACAGCTAGAAAATAAGTTAACATAACTGCCCACGTTATTGCCTACGTTTCATAAGGTAGGGTCACACCAAAACTGTATTGCCGCGTACTACCTTCCCGCATTGTTAATACCGATGACAATTATCAAATCAAATTTCACTGAAATTCGCTACAAGCTAACCATGCAAAACCCATCAGAGCGCAAACCAATTAATTAGTCCCGTATAAAGTTGTGTGTACCTTTTAAACTCGCCATTATTTAGAGAGAACTAGTTTCCGAAAGTAAATAGGCAGATCCCTTTGGCAGCAGGGTCGTAATTACACACGTTTCTTAAGTTAGTTACCGACTTGCGAACTACTCTTTCGATTTACGAAATAACTAGTAAGCAGATCTTGTGTTCAGGAAAAATTATGGTGTAGTTTTGTTACATGTTTTGGAGACTTTGAAGCGGGAAAGTTTGGAGGATATTAATGTTAGTAAGAAGGCCTATAATCACATCACCGTCACATATCAACAGACCATAACAATCAGACCATAACTCAAATTGATCGTAATTACGAGAGCAATTACTATAGCCAACTCACTTGCTCGAATTGCAAATGCTAAAGCAACCTCACTCGCCCAAAATTGATGCGAGAGCCAAATGAGCAATGATTGACAGAAACCGCTTGTGATAATCAGTTATATATATTTCTTATGTAAATTTTCTTCCAGATATTCGCAAAATTTTGATAAGTACCGATCAGCCTGATCACCCATACAATTATTTTAAAGTATCAGTTTTCGTGAAAGGAACCTTACCATAAAATGTTAAGTACTTACGCGTTATTCATGCATTTTTTGGTTGTTCGCTCCTGTTTATCGCTTCAAAACTTTACCCTTTGACGAAATTATATTCAAATTTAAAAGCTGAAACACCTCTTTGACGCAGAATGCAAATTTTGGAATGCCTCGGTGAATTTCGCGAGATCCTGTGCGCCAGTAATACACGGAACGATAAAATATCGAAAACAAAATATTTGAGGCTCGCAACACCACAGTGATGCCCTAGTATTACAAACATAAAAGGCTACATGAAATTTCATATACCTAAGGTGTGCCGTACTTATTTTATACTTCAGAGACATAAAAAATGTTGGACGTATTCTGAAGTCCAATATACAAACATTCGCTGCTATAATTTCTTTTTTGTATGTAATACAGCAGACAGACAGGCAAGCGGGCCACCTGAGGGAAAGTGGTCACCGCCGCCTATAGACATCAGCAACACTAATAATTTTATGTAAAATATCATTATTTGTTATCCCTGGGCTCAAATAAGTAAAAGGTCTGCTTCATTATATTAGCGACAATACCACCGCCAGTGCTGCCACGCACGAGAGCCCGGTGTCCGCCTTGACCATGATACAGGATTTAACACAGTAAAGCGACTGCCATCTAACATCCGTGGCCCTGTTATAAAAAGAACCTGACCAGATTAGATCACGCTTACACATTCAGTTACCTCAGGGTTTAGCTACCTGGAGAGGTTTTCTCTGGTGAATATCTCTAACATGAAGTTCTTCAAGAACGGGGTGAAAAGGTACGGGGTCGGCAGCGCTTAGGTGATACCACCGGTACTGCTAACGTCCATAGGCTGCGGTGACTGCATAGCACCAGGCAGGCCGTAAGCTTGGTTGCCACCTTTATGGCATATCAAATAAGTTCTCAAATGAAAAATATCTAGTCATCAAAACCATTCCAAAGAGCCCAAACACGATGGGGTATCTTAATGCGTTTATTCTTTTTTATGCGTTTAATTACCGACAAAATATTTACAATTATAAATAAAATTAAATACTAATACTAAAATATGTGTTTGTTAGTTCCTATGACCACCTTTCGACCCATCATTAGACCAGTTCCATAGTACCATATTAATGCATTGCAATACAATCCTGCACGCTCTAGGAATCCTCAATGGGCAGGAGATGGCGCAGGATAGGGAGAGGTGGCGATCTCTGGTGTCGGAGGCCAAGATCCACTTTGGGTCGCTGAGCCAGCGCAGTAAGTAAGTAAGTCATCCAAGTTACATAGGTATACGAAATTTCAGCACAATCGGATACCATCATATGGTCGAAAATTGGTTTGCAAATTTTGACGGACATACATACGAGCAGTGCAAGTTAAATAGAAGCTTGTAATATGTTTCTCTCACCGTAGCAGCATTGGTTAGTGTTCAACATATGTACATTATTAAGAAAATTCATTGGTATTGTCTGTTACAGAGTGAATGGATCCTATGATAACAGTGATGGAAGTTTCTCTGCAGCTGACTATACATGATGGCGGCACTGAGGACCAAACTCGAAACCTCTCGCTAACAACTCGGCACCCGCTAGCCACCGACGCTCTCTAACGACTTCCGGACACCACACGGCTACCCAAATTACGAGGTGCCAAATGAAGTCTAAACCTGGAACCCCTGGAACCGCTCACATTCATGACAACAACAAAAGCTAGGCCACGAGATCCCAGTTTGAAACAAAGTCTCGCTCAAAATTGGGGAAGTCATTACCGTGCTGAGAAAGAGAGCAATTAGTGATCTAGGACAGAAAGGGAGGGAACGTGTCCTTTCAGCGGGATGTGTTGCCATGCGTTGATGTGCGTCCTATTGAAACGGGTGTATTTCATTTTAAACGGGTTTCACTAAAAGCATAAATTAAAGTATTTTAACATTTTTTCATATGCGGAGATCGTTTACGTTAAATTTAAAAGGCATGTTAACCAACTGAACCACTCAGATCATCGAACTCATAAGAGGTAAAATTATAGCAAGTAGGTGTAGTGTCATGTACTACGCGCACGTCAATAGCTGGGCCATGTTATGTAGAAATTCAAATTACAGAAAGAAAAATTACTAGTGGACCCGGTGCGACTGCGTTCGCGTGGCGTCCTACCCGTATATACACCAACTTAACCCCTACCTACCCCCTTTTCTTGCTTATAAACCTTCCTCTTGAACCTGCATTAAAATCAGTTGCGTAGTTTAAAAGATCTGAGCGTACATAGATACATAGGGACAGACGGCGCAAAGCGACTTTGTTTTATACTTTGTATAGATGTAGGTATTTCAATGCGACACTTTTGAAACGGAAGAAGTAGGTAAGCACTCCTCCTCGTAGGTATATGGGAATATTAATTTTCTCACATTTAGGATATAACTTCTCCTCATGATCTTCATAATGGATTGATGACCCAATTAAGTTAATGGCCCATGAAATGGCTTAAATACGAAAAAAATACCGGGGCATGCATCTCATTACCTCAGAGCACGTTAGTAGTCCCGAATCACGGAAAAGCCCATTTATTCTGTGTGAAATTATGATAATAAAGCCGTTATATGCAACGTCACAGTCACATGGCATGACCGGGGCATATTTACAAAGCGTCACGTTTAAATTATTACTTTGCTGATTTAAGCTCATTTTTCTTTGTAACAAGGTCCGGGTTTTAGTGGTTTTTATTACTTTCTGTTCTAACGGAGTTTGTTGACTTAGCTGAAGTTAGTTTGACTAGCCTAAACCATATTACTATGCAGAGGACAAAATTTTCTTCTATGTTGGTTTATGAAAAGTAGTCAGCAGATATCGAGCCATTTCTGATTTACCAGCTTAAGTAGAATATTGTAATTATATTTTATAACGTAATTAAGTGTAAAATATAATTACCTGATCTGCCAAATCCTGGATCACGGTCAGGGTGGACCCCAGACCTTCGAGCACGAGAGCACAGCCGAGACATTAACGCCAAGATGACGAATGTGGTTACGTGGAAACTACTTTGAATTTAATGTTTATTATGTGTTATTCGGGTTATATAAGCTACTGTATCAAAATGTGGTGTATTTTTTTTGCATGAAGGAATAACAATTTGGGCATCTCGTAAACAGGAGAGAATAATGTATGCAATATGTAGGTAGTCTACGATGAAGCGGTGAATACCTGTAACAAAAGAGAACATGACGTCAAAAATTATCTTAATTCAAATCATTTGTATTACCTGCCTGGGATTGGTTTTAGTTGTACCTACAAACTATTGTCTAATATATTTAAAAATTAATTATCATATACCTATAAACCCTCCCATTGACAGGAATCGTAAAAGAAAGCAGTTGATAGGTACGAGGACTACGTAAGGGAGTTAAAGTTGATTATTTAATACACGTGTTCTGTGTTTTATGACCGTCTTATCAAGCTTATGATAATGAGTTATGTACAATAAGTAAAAAATCATAAATTGAAATCCTTTTATAAATATTTGGATGCAAATAGCTGCCGTGTTGTTCATATTTCTGTTCAATATATAAAACGTAACATTTTTAATTTTAATGACCGTAGAAACATAGATACCACTATGACTAGATGGTTATTTTTGAGTGCAGCAATTTTGCTGCCTTACATAAACGCATTAAATGTCAAAATGGAAATAATGTCTAATTTTGAAAAAGAAACGGATAAGAATTTCTTTGTGAACATTTTTCCTTGGCTAGTACATAATGTTAATGGAAGAATTGATGTTAAAATTGATTTTATAGATGAAACGGACAGCTCAACAATTAGAAAATGCATAGTGAATGGAAATTTGTTTGCAAAATGGATACCGCTCGATACCCAAGTGGATTATTTGAAATGTGAAGCAGAAGGTGGTAATTTTGATACATGTAAGCAAGTAATCCCCACCGCATTATATCCTACAGAACTATGCAAAGAAGTGTTCATCAACAATAGACAAGAAGAAAGTGTTTCGTACGCGACCCCCATGGTCGTTCTGAGTAAATCAGAAATATTAGACACTACTAATCCGAGCGCACTGTTAGAGGCGATTTGTAAAAATATTCAAAGAGAAAAACCTGAGGGATGTTACAAACCTACAAATTTACCAGATAGTGCTTTACTCACTAGCGCTCGCGACGACAAAGATAGTGAGCAAAATATCAGATTCACTAAAGAAGAAACTACTTCTACTGAAGACGATTCTACTCGTTCTAACAAAACTGATACATCTGCGACTACCAGTTTAATCAATTCAGATAGAATCATCAAAGCTCTTCAAGGATTATTGCCGTTAAATATTATCGGAATCTTAAAGTTTTTATTAAAATTTTCCTTATGTGTAATTAGAGGCGTAATTGGATGTTAAAACAAGAGATAAGCTTCATGAAGCAATCACTCACTTTGTTAGAAGAGAGCAATTACTCTAAACGTCCTACCTAAAACACAAGTTTGAAATCGAATTTGAAGTTGAGATACCAAAATATATTTTACTCTTCGGTGTATTTCATTGAGCTTAATTGAATAATATAAAGAAATTTCTGTACCTCACAAATTACTGTTATTTTATAACTAACATATCCAACGTACCCATATCTTTCAGTAAACTAATAAATAACCCCTTGTTTGTGTGCCGCCAATAGTTCAATGCTAATACGGACTTATTGGTTCTATAAATGTTTGCAGAGCACTAACCTAATAAGGGCAGGTTCTGCAGGGTTGAAGCTATTTTTAATTCAAAGTCATAATTACAGCATCAATAGATATCGTTTGCCCGAATTACACCTTCAAAACTGTAAGATTGATGAGCCATATGACCTTATTCTTCATCATCATCGTCTTAGCGGTTTAAAGCGGGCCCAGCAGCTTGCGGTAACTCTGCTCATCCTCTAGGAAAGTTAAAACTCTCAACAATGGACTCCGAGAGACTAGATTTTAGCTCTGTTCACCAAAGGTCAACAGACAAAACAAGCATCTATCAACAACCATGCTATCATCAGCATAATTTAAGCTGTTGTATGCCAGTTATTGTTAATGTGGGGCAAATATAAGATTGTGGACAGAACTCTCGGTGAAAATAAACATATTGTGTATCAGAATTTTTGTTACACACAATGTAAGTTAAATCTAACGGTACGCGTACCGCCGACCCCATTTGGTCGTGTCCCAAGATTTAACGAGAGTTAAGATTGATTTATTTTTATGTGGTTTTTGATAGACTTTGTTTCTGTTTACTTGTCCACGTGGGTGAAGTCGAGGGCAACAGTTAATATTAACAAGTTATAGATCTATGCTATGGTCTGAAAAAAGATACTTATCTTTACCAACCTTACCTATACCTAAATGTCTAAATAAATGTCACAATAACGTATTATAACGACGAGAATCACGAGGTACATTAATACTGAACATAGGAATAGGTACATCACAACGTAGGAGTAGGTACATCACACTGAAGCAGCCACACATAGGCCTACCTGCACACCCTTTATTTCGGGGAAACCGCATGTGAATTTTACTGTTTCCACGTCGTTAGCTGGTGTGAAATGAACGCGGGGACTCATTAAAAGGATTGCGTCATGACAGCAGCGTCACGTCTCCACACGACGAATGTATGACCGAGATTCCTTCCCGTATCCCACAAGAAAGAGTTACGCCTCCATTAAAATTGTGAGGGACGAAAAGGAAGTACCGTTCATAAAAATTGACAGTAAAATTACGTTACACAGCCAAGTCTTGCTAAAGCTCACGCTTTCAATATTATTGGACTTTATAAAACGCAGGTAAAATAGTACATTACATTATATACAATACCGTGCGCGTATTCATCAGTCGTAAACTACTTTGGCCTGAAATCGACTTTGGCTGGTAACGTATAGAAAATAAATTGAAGTTAGACACTTCAATTTCGAACCCGACACTAAACCACTACTTGTAATACCACACATTAATCTTCCTAATTAGACACAAAAGCAATAATATACATAAAGTTTTATTTGTAACAAAGAAACATAAAGCATAAAAAAGGAAAATCTTTTTTGTAATACTAAAAGCTTTTGCCTATATCTCAATTCTACGTCTACAAAACAAACCTAACCTCCACGTAACCTTTAGCTGTTATACTCGTGAGAGTAATAAAATACACTGATATCTGCGATTCGAATAAGTTCCCATAAATAAGAGGCTCATTATGAAATATAGCCGAACCTTGCCTTCAATATAAATCAATATTATTGTCGTTGCAGAATGACGGATGATCTTCGCCGACAAAAGTATGGGAATTGTAATGGAATTGTAGGCATATATTTTAATTGTGCTATAGTCTATACAATAACCTAGTTATTTTAACGTTATTGCTAAAGTAAGTACCTACAAAAATTACAAATCTACAAATTGCCTATCATCATCACAGCCAATAATAGTCCACTGGAGGACTATATTTCCCACGCAAGGGGAGGTTAGTGCCATAATCTATACAGTGATAAAAATATAACAATGGAAAATGCTGCTGCCTATTTTCTAGTCTACGGAGACTCTAGATCTTCTGCCTCGAAAACATTAGTCGTCTTATACGACACCCACGAGTGTAAAGGGGTTGGTGCTATTCTACTCTGACGGACATCACACGGCCGCCGGACAAATCCCCTATATCAACACCTAAATAACTGGTCCAGTCATTTAAAAATAATAAATAAATATGTCTCCATCTTCTTTCACTCCAGCACGTTCCCTTATTACACTAATCCGTATTTTATATCTCATTGATACTCCTCCTATACTTCTTAACGTCCATATTTCTAATTAATAACAAAGAAAGATAAGATATTTAAAATAAAGGTCAGGTCAAGAGTTTAACCGACCAGCATATATGAAAAGGTATGTTTTTTTGTATGTGGAGAAGCGAGAGAGATTTGTCATAGCAGTAGCAAGTGGAACAATGTGGTCTCTGCCTACCCTATGCCTAAATAAATATGCCTGGACACACAGTGCCATCTAGCCCTAAGTTAACAAACGTTGAATTGAGTTCTAGAATATAATTTATAATATGTTTTTATGAAATTGACCGGGACAGAGAAATATCCTTTCAATGTCAGTCAGCGTACTTTTTGCGCAACCTTTTTAAACAAAAATCCAAATAGGTATTGGATAAGTGTACATTATTGAATACCTATAATACACGTGTACTTAATTTATCTATCTTATCATGTTTACAATGCAGCATACATTTATTACGTGAAACAAATTGTAAGTGCTCAAACAAAATAGTTTTAAAAATATTTTGTCGTAAATCGTTGTCGCGCTCCAAATATTTCCGTTGAACCTATATAATAAAAAATAGTACATTATAATTTAATTATTTTTCAAATGCCATCATGGCGTCTGCAGTAATTTTATTTTTGAGTGCTGTGATATTATTACCTTACATAGCCACAACAAATGTCAAAGTTGAAATATTCTCTAATTTCGAAGAAGAAACAGATAAACATTTCTTTGCAAACACTCTTCCCTGGCTTGTGAAGAATGTCGGCGAAAGTATCGATATTGATTTTAATTTTATAGATAATACAGAGAATACAGTAACTAGATATTGCATACTAAATAGAAGTTTAAAAGCGCGATTGACACCTCTCGACGCAAAAGTAAAATACTTGATATGTGAAGCAGAAGCTGGTGAACGAAGTCTGGATACGTGTAAGCAAATAATTACCACCGAATCAGATCCCATAAAACTTTGCAACAAACACTTTTTTGAACATTATTCTAAAAGAGTATATTCGCAATATGCAAAGTTAAAAACTGACCATACACCCATAATTCGTTTGAAAAGAGAAACGTTGGAAACTACTAACCCAAAGGCATTGCTAGATGCTATTTGCAAAAATATGAAAAGGAAAAAGCCTGAGGGATGTTTCAATCCTACAGAGTTAATAGATACTACCATTACCACTGTGCTGACCACCACGACGATGACCACCACTTCTCCAATACACAACACTTCGACTGAAGCAGTAACCGTTTCAACTGACGTCGATAGTACCTCTGTGCCAACTACCGCTTCCACTTCAGCAGATATTACTGAAGAAAACACTATTTCCTCGGAAGAGACTAGTAGTGCCACGACAGCTCCCAGTTCAGAAAATGATACTACTGTTACTGAAGAGGTTACTTTACCGTCTACCAGTTCTACCACCGACGATAATTCTGATAGAGACGTCACTATTACAGATTTATCTGGATTATTGCCGCTTGATATTCTCAATATCATACTCGCGATCTTAAAGTTTTCATATATTTGTGTTAAATGTTTAATTAAGACTATATTTAATTTGTAGATCTGTTAAAAAACTTTATTACTTTTGTGTGCTTTGTTAAATTAAATTCTAAATAAATACCGGCACTAAACTGTGTTAGAAGTCTCCGGGTCCCCAGCGGAAGACTTTGGTCAACCTCGTATTCGCTATCGGTATTTTAGTCACTCTAAAGCACAAAGCAGTAAATTTTGGAACCCGAAAAGCATTCCGGCGTAATTTTTACCTCTACATTAAATTCAATGCATAATATTATTGTTTCACTGGCAACCCGGGTGGTGGATTAAATTAAAAGCATTATTCAAATCACATCCCGGTTTAAAACTTTTGTAATAAATATTATGGTTTTAAACACTCCCATTCTTTCATTTCCGTACTCATAATTTATTAAAACCTGGAAGTAACAAGTAACTTTCAAACTTCGTAAACGAATAACGAAGCTAATACCGCGCACCTCTTACCACGAATATTTCTATTTTCGTTCTTTTATTTCAGTAGGTCTTAATTTTTAACAATATTTATTATAAGAGAAAACTTTTAAATAGGCAAAATTTTAGACACGACAAAAGTTAGACACACGTTATTATTAGGAAGTAAAATGCCATTGTGGTTGACCCACAATGATGTATGGAGTATGATTTGATGGAGGGTTAATAAAAGGGTCATTATAATACATACTTATGACAATAAAGTAAATATAGGTGAGATAAAATTGTTCCTAACACGTCACCACAGACCATGAAGCCAACAAATGTTTTCGGAAACAATCACAAGTACTCTCGAGCATTTCACGCCGCTCGCCTCCAAAAAAAGTCAGCCGGAAATTTATGCAGATATAAATCCTCCGTTAGATGCTACGTCCGGAAATAATTTTCGCGCTGTAGAGCCAGAGGAGGGTCCTTTCGCATTGTTTTTATGTAAATTGTCACCAGAATAATAATCAAACCCATATAATATTGGATATGACACAATAGTTTGGGTCGGCCTATAACGGCTTAGAGATAGATTATTTATGTAATTTTATGACAAGATCCTAATTTAGTTGTGGTTTTTTAACTTAATAAAAATGATAATAACGCGTACCAGTGATACCATCTTTACATAAAATAATTATGCGTATAAAACAAAACTTCAACATGCAATACTAGAAATCTGTGCCACTCTCGTAGATCATATAAAATAGGTACAGGGCCAGAGTAATATCCCAATTGGGTAAATGCAATACCCAAGAAGCAGAAAAATTATTAAAATGTTGTAGTTTTAAAGACTAGCTGGCCCGCCACGACTTTGTTCGCGTGTTGTTATACTCTTAAACTTTTGAATCACTCGTGTCTATTGTTGAAAACTGTTCTAAAAATACTTATAAGTAATATATCTAGTTCGAAAGACCATTTCTCGCTCTTACGATTCGAATGTGGAATGAGCTCCCCAGCCATGGTGTTTCCTTTGGACTATGACATGGGATCGTTCAAGAGGTATATTAAAGGTATCTAGAGGCGGGCTACGGTAGCGCCCCTGGTGTTGCTGATGTCCATAGGCGGTGGTGACCACTTTCCATTAGGTGGCCCGGTTGCCTATTTGTCTACCATTTACATAAAAAAAACTTTTTGCGGGAAAAAATGTTAAAGAAACATTTATATTTTCTTCACATAATTATTCGGTACGAGAGACTACCCGTAGTTTTATTTGATCTGTGTTTATCTAGAGACTACCTTTCAATTTTGTTTTCCCGGAAATAAGACTAGGTAAAAGCCACGGCCCGAGCAAAGGCCCTATTTCACGCTGTCTATTTTTTGGACCTAGTTAGTCTGCCTTTGAAACATTACCCGTCATGTACAATACATATCAGTGGAGGGGCTTACAGCTCTTCTACTTCGTCGGACACCGGTACATTACATACGTACATATTTAAACACAGAACGCTGCTGTCCATTTTCTGCTGAAAGCTAGCCTACCCGTTACTAGTCAACAATACTTTAAAGAAATATTTTAAACGATAACGTCACACAGATACGATCAAAAAGTGCAAAATAAATACAGAAGCTCACACATGGCTAGCGTGACCGAATAAGTTAGAGGTCATTTTATTAAAAGGCTTAATATTCCACAATGGGGCGCACCGGTGTGCCATCCATAAAATGTGAAAGGTCCAAATTTACATTTCGCGTTGCGTACATTTTACATTTTTCAACGCGATTGTACGGACGCGACTGTGCGCCGACTAACAGGCCTTTTGACTGGCCCACCCTTTGTATTGTCCCGGTAGACTTTATTTTGGGGTTTTGTTTTGTTGTTTGAGAGTGTCTGTTTTGTATTTTGATGTACTAATAGAATGCACTGTAACACACTTTCTCAAACGAGTAATGTACATTTATTTTTTTTAATTTATTTTATTGAGGAAACAACTTTTTCTTTTTTTATTTACACTAGTCAGGCATTTGACTGCCACCTCACCTGGTGAGTGGTGACACAGACGGAAACGGAGCATGCTTGTCTAAAAAAGTCTATTCACTCTGGCTTTGAAGGTGTCCAACTTATAATGGTCAGGGAGCACACTCGCAGGCAACGTGTTCCATTCTTTAGCCGAACGCATTATACCATTAACGTGTTGAACCAGCTCGTGCCGATAGGTGGAAGATCCACGATATAAGGATGAAGTGTTCGCCCGAATCGCGCGGAATGAGGCAACCTATAGAAGACCGACAGGCTACGAGAGCCTAGACCCTACGCCGAGACCCTACGCTGATGCTTAATTAAGGCTCTGCAGCTTACTTTCAATGAATAGCGGGTCACAAATTATCGTCTTTGCACTTTTTTCTACCGAGTCCAAAACGGCCAGTTGGTAATTGGCTGATCCATCCCAGAGGTGGCAGCAGTGCTTCATGCAGATAGGACTTGTGCTGGATATAAGTGAAGCAACTGCTTTGAAGTGAAGTACCGCCTGACCTTCGAGAGGATACCAAGTTTCTTGGCTTTAGTCTGTGCTTTGGATTCGATGTACTGTCGCGATGATGTAGAGATTGGTTGATAACTCAACATCAAGGTGCTGTAAGTTGTTGGTAATTTCCACAGGTACATTCCGGAAAGTCGGAGCTAGATGGAATTGACTCCGTTTTTACATAAACATATCCGAATTTTGGTTGCGTTGAATGTCAATAGATTGGCTTTGCCTCGATCGGAGACTGCATTGAGAGCTTCGTTCAAACAACCATCCGTGGCCTGTCGACTGTTTATTTATTTAATACTTTATGCACAAAATAGTACAAAGGTGGACTTAAAGCTTCGTAGCTTTATCTACCAGTCTACCCCGAAAACTAGTATAAAAAAAATATTTCAGGCGGTGCACAAAAATTTACAACATTACACTTACGTACCTAATAACAAACACAATTCTACCCACTAGTATTCACATACCGAAACTTAAAAATGATATTTAATTTAATTAACTATTTAATACTAAAAACCAACAACAACAAGATAGCACAACGTACTTGAATAAAAATCTCAATCAAGTGCCTACCTACCAAGATCATTCGCAAAAATAACAGGTGAAAAAAAAAAAATATATATTAAAGTCGGGCATTACAAGGAATTTAGAAAATGCTCTCGAACAGTTTTTTTGAAGGTCTTGGAGCTTCGTCTGATATCGACCGGAAGATCATTCCACAGCCTTGCTGCCTTTAAAGAAAAAGAGTTGGCGAGAAAACCAGTGCGGTGAAGTGGAAGGTTCAGACAGAGAGTATCAGAAGAGCGAAGATTGCGCTTATGAGTATCGCAGAGGAATTGAAATTTACATTTCAAATATTCCGGTACAACTGGATCCTGCAGTATGGAAAAAAGAAGAGAGAGAACGCGCAAGTTACGGCGGTGCCGTATAGGAAGCCATTTCAGCTTCTCACGAAATGATGAAATGTGGTCGTATTTGCGTAAACCATAAATAAAACGGATACAGTTGTTGAGTAGGCGTTCCAATTTATTCAATTGATCCTGATTGACGTCAGAGCAACACACATCAGCGTAGTCAATAATTGGTAAGATAATCGATTGTACGAGCAATAGTTTGGTGGAAGAGGGAAGAAAAAATTTAAGTCTATAAAGGCACCGTAATGTCCCCGTTACCTTTCTGCTCACCTCTGTCAGCTGATCCGACCAGCTGAGAGCACTGTCGATAACAAGACCAAGATCTTTTACAGAAGAGGTAAATGGAATAGCAACATGATTAAAAACTGTTGGTTTTTGCCTATATAGGTACCCGTTATTGTGCTGTCCTGGGGGCGGACCGTTTTTTACTTGGTGGTGCTCTCGTCTGCCGTGTCGTGCTGTCTTATTTAAAGGAAAAAGAGGACCATCCATAAAATCGTAATACAATCATTTGTTACTAATAATGGATGATAAAAATGCAATCTTAAGTATCGTTAATCTTAAAAATCTTAAGTATCGGCATAGAGTTTCACGTCTATCGGTTAGAATGCGAAGGAATACAACCTAAAATGTGTAACAACTTTTTCAGTTTCCGCTTTAGGGATGGAAGACGTGGTTAGACATTCCACCCTTCGTCGCGGATGCAGATCCGCGCAATACGCTTTGATTATACATTCTCATAATATGTACCTACGTCTAAAAAGTGGAATAATCAGGCAATACTTGCCAGAGAATGTGTTCTCTGAATAGGTGAATAGGCTGTTTCTAGACAGGCATCCTCGGCTGTATTGTCACCACAAGCACAGAATATTAATACTCCACCTGGCTAATGCAGTAATACTTAGAATACACAAGACGTCGGCAATATCTGATTTGACTATTGGTTTAATATTATTTGGACATTTCATCCTCCGACACAAAACTAGGCTTTGCCATTATACGACCTGAGTGGTTCAGGTGGTTAACATGGCCGGTCGCCACGCAGAGGTCCCGGGTTCGATTCCCGGCCGAGCAGAACTTGAAATTATGAATTTTAATTTCTGTTACGGGTCTGGGTGTACTATATATAATAAGTACGTATTTATTTTTAAAGTATCAAGCCGTTTATCAGTTATCTAACACCCATAACACAAGCTTTGCTTA
This sequence comes from Blastobasis adustella, assembly GCA_907269095.1. Taxonomy (NCBI): domain Eukaryota; kingdom Metazoa; phylum Arthropoda; class Insecta; order Lepidoptera; family Blastobasidae; genus Blastobasis; species Blastobasis adustella. The sequence goes on from OU026125.1 coordinate 13,303,552, forward strand.
CTTTGGGGCTAGATGGCGTTGTGTGAATTTGTCCAAGCATATTTATTTATTATTATTTATTAATTGAGTTATTCTCGTAAGTTTGACGTGTCTATCTGTGTGTCTGTTTGCGGCATCGTAGTTTCCGAACGGATGGACTGATTTGAATGCGCAGTTATTTTTATTTCAAACCCAGTGTCTTAGCTGACGAGACGAAACGAGATGGTTAGGTTAGCCAGTTTCATCAAAGTCGCTTTTGTGGAGTGGCCTATCAATATCATATTTTGCAAAATTATACACACCATATAATACACGATGTCCAACATCTGTCCCTTAGGTTTTTAAATAATTTCATAAAGACAGCGAATCCGGACTACGAGATAATACACGGCACTTTGGCTTTAAGCCTAAATCCCTTTTACTGAGATTTTCTAGGAGATATATGCCTCAGTACTGTAGTGGTAGTGCTTAATTTATGATATGTTAATGACCCTCTACCACGTATGATTATAAGTAATGGTACTGGGAGGGAATCGTGCCAAGTTTTAACACTGACTAATTTGCTCCCTGGATACTATGTGGTCTTGTGTCCAGCAGAATACAGTAACAAAAAGCCTGTCTGATCCGTAAATAAATTGGTGCCAGAACTTATTTATGTACTCCATTTCAGACAATAAGAAAATAAATATGTAAAAGATAATTACAAAATTACTTTGAATAACTAAAATAATAACAATGTGGGAAAGTTACAAGTGAGGATGCTATTACGCCGCGCAGCGCTATATTTTTTTTTAGGTGTCGCTATACTTACGGTATAATTTTTTATGGTACTGACTATAATTTTCATATACCTAAATTGAATTGCATCTAATTTCACAAAAAATTTATATTTCGTTTAGTTATAATATTGATTAATTTAATAAATGTTTGGAGACAGACCTGAAGCTATATAATTTCCGTACACTCTGTACCCACGCATGTAATTTTCAAAACTGTATTTCCAGTGCACCTGAAAGCTATTCAATGTTATACCTATATATTATATTATATCAAGAGAATCAAGAACAGCGTGGAAATTATGATTTAGGTAGGTTTAGGTGGGTCCTTCCAGTCACGGATACCACAAGGCACAGCTGAAAAAATTGCCTGATAACTTGTGGTAAAATCGATAGCACTCACTGTATAAAGTACGCAGATGGCTTTCATTGGCATTACAACTCTATCATTGGAAGCATTAAGGTTCAAAATGCCAGTACGCTGTTTACTCGTGTACGTTCTCACGTGCATAGCGTGGTAACCACGTAACGTTCCGCGACGCGAATTAGAAGGTGAAAAACTGGTTTTAACCGCTGCAAACCAGTTTTTGTGAACTTTAATTTTAACTTTAACTTTAATATGTAAGTTGTCGCTTAAAATGTTACCTATTATTAGGCGCTAGTGTTAAATGAACGTAAAGACTGATATCCAGTCACCGCATTAATGTCCATTTTGCAATAGCGATACTATATTTCTTGTGTACTTGCGTGACAGGCAGAAATTTTCGATGTTGCGATATGCAATGTTTTTTTATAGAGTAGGGAAGTAACGAGATCTACATTGTTTCATTTCCCGATTTTTACTGGTTATGTTAGCTTTTAGCTTAGCTAACTTTTAAAATACCGACCTTTACCTTTACTCTCCTAAAGACAATTTATCCTTTCGTCACTATCATCCTCATAGCAAGAGATAACTAAAACAATATTACTGAACCGACAGTCAGACCACGTGGAAAAAACATGAATGTCGGGCCAACTTGTCGTTCCAAATCGCCAAGGATGTCAATGCAAGAACGGTTGCCAGATTCGAAGATAAATGGGGTGAAGTTTATTGATGAGCCTTTTTTATTTCTTTCAAATAGTAAAGCTAAACGTTTGCTTCAAATACATAAAACATTAAACTTTCGAGTAGATAGGTAGGGAGTCATATTTATTATACCTATCATCATTATTTTCAGCGCGTACGTGTCGTTCCCTCAATTTGGACAATACTCAATTTTTATCCCTATGGAATGCGCACAAAAGGCAACGTTAGCATATTTGTAACAAACACAACGATTTCCTTCTAACCTACCCACGAGACCACCTGGGGGTGTGTTCCTTTTTTCCACATCGCACCTTTGTCCACCTGCAAGTGTACCTAGGTGTATCTTGGGAACATTTAATTTCCACTTACACCTTCTTTTCAAAACGTATCAACACGCATTAGCTTGTCGTTATTACGTTATGTAGGTTTTGTGCAGAGACATGTATCAAGAGTACGGACAAGAAAGCATTCAGTGTAATTACCTACCAACATTAGGATGCCACTCACGTCAGTATGAAATCAGATTAAGGAATGCCCTCTCACTATTTCTCATCTATTTGAGAGCGACGTTATGTTTAGCATGGCTTTTTAGACCTAAATATACTGCGGTTAGAGTACAAAGTGCTTGTAGTATTACTATTCTTAGTTTGCGACATGTAGAGCGGAGGTGAAATTATGCAGAAGGTATCAGGTCCGAAAACTACCGCAGAGCACTCCCCACGATATAGACGGTAGAATATGCACAATTAGGCCACCTCTCTCCGCAAAGCCAGATTGTTAAGTCTGCAGATAAGACTCTCGTCGCGGGCAATTCGGGCCGCCCGTGGTTTGACGTAGCCAATGAAAAAGGTTCCTTAGGTGTCTTGAAAATCAACGACGGGTTCCCAGTTACTAAAGCTCTATGTGGTAAAAACATGACATGGGGCATAATAATAGAGAACGACTGTAACGTGTTCATTATTAAATTGATGACGCGCAAACGCAACAACTAACTTCTGGTCGCCTCAATGCTAAATCTCGCTAAATAAAAGAACTAAAGTTACAGTACATACTTGCTTTAAAAGCTCATGCATAAGTACGTTTTATGCATAACGCTTTATGCATAAGTATTATCATTAACCGTTGGAAATGTAAATTCTTTGAGGTGCTCCCTTTATGCGACATAAATTTTGAGCTCGTAACGTTTGCAATAACAGCAATTCGTAGTGTTTAATTGAGTTTCAAACCGGTTTTTGCCAGTATGAAGATGTTGCTCTGCTTTATTTATTAGCAGCACTTTATCGGATTAGGATTGAATTCAACGCAAAACACTCTCCATAATAAATATCAATAATAAATACTAACTATTTGGGTAATTTCTACTTACTACATTGCTGCACTAGCCACCTCAAGCAACGTTTCAACTACCGTTTTTCTTCTAATAATAGTCTTTGGATAGGATACTCGCTTGTCTCTTTTTATAAAGCAAATAAGAATACATTTTATTTTCCTTTGTGTAATAGACATTTTCTTTCCATGTAATTTTAATAGTTTAAATCAAAGAGAAAGGCTGCAGAGGGTACGGAGACGCTTCGTAATCCCCTTTGTAAAGTGTAATGGCAGTATCAAAGTACAAAAGCGACTCAATAAGTCCTTATAAGTAAAATGAACTGTGTCTTTTGCAATGGGATCGTTTCAAACTCGAGCGAGTTCAACTAAAGAACAAATTGAAAAATATTACTTAAGTACGTGTTCTTCAACGAATCTAAGAACTTTTCTCTAGACGAAGAATCTAAGATCGAGTTTTTATAACAACAAACAAACTGCGTCAGCATTCATGATAAATAAAAACTTCCCACTGTTGGAGCGTCTGATTCGGGCATTTTTTTTCTTCAAGTATGGCAGGGGAAGTACGGACATATGAAAAATCACCGAAAATGTATTTTAGACACCTCTTAAACAAACAAAAAATAGTAGGTATCAAGCTCAGAATGAGCTACTGTTCATTGATATCCACTCAGTTATAGACTTATGGGAATCTCCGGATTTCCAATGTATGTGAAACCAACCCAAACAAGTTAATTTGGCCATTAGTTTATGAAAAATACACTTAAACTGTTATCATCTTTTATATTTCGTTATATGGTAACGTTTACGACTACTAGCATTAAGCTGAAGCTGGTCCAATTTGGTCCGAGGACTCATCGCCCTGCTTTCTTATTATGTACTTATTCTTTTTTAGTTTAGTTTAGTTAGTTTTATGTTTTAAATGTGTTATTGGACCAAATAAATATACGTCTATGTCTATGATTTTAAATAGTTACTGCTATCGCTTTGACCACTTACAAAGTAGTTCTGACCAAGAGATCAATGTTCGGTATTGCAAATCCATTTGGCACGAACTATAGTTATCCGATTTGTGGTTCTGTCCGAGTTTTCTAGATACCGTGTTTATGTTGTCGCGTGGCATGAAAACGATCTAATTTGATACAAGGGTATTTCGTATTCTGACGACGGGTTTCGTATGTAGGAGGCGCCGCCATTGGAACTTCAACTTAAACTTGCCGGATTCATTCATCACCTCCCTTATCCCATTACTCCTACACACTACATCCCACGCATGTTGTGCTGTAATAAGTTTTGGAGTCATGACACGTTTTTAAGCTTGCCGGGTTATCTATAGAACTGTAATTTTGTGGGATTATCATCCCAGCACTATCGTCATCATCATCATCCTAGAGGTCAATCCCGGCTTTCATTCCGTCCATAGCTCAAGTTTTGCTTAGTTTGGCGCTGCATGAACTTGTACAAGTTTATTCATTTATTATATCGCAATTAGTTCAATATACCCAAATGTAACTCCCACTTAGGAGTGTCGGTGGCCGAGCGGTTACAGTATCCAACTCGTAAGCCAGAGGTCCCGGGTTCAAATCCCGCCCCGGCCATGCACCAATGACTCTTTTCTGAGTTATGTACATTTATTTATTTATTTATTTATTTCACAGTTTAACAGCAATCTATTTCTATGTAAACTAAATACATAATCAAGTTGTAGTGCCAATAACTAAACTGCAATTTATAATTTAGGACTTAATGTAGCTCATACACCTAACTACGACAAACAAAATTAATCTAGATATAATAATACAATTATATATGTTACAAATAAAATATAAATTTAAAAAGAGCAAGGGAAAAAAAAAAGAAAAACAAGATATAGGTATTTATGTTTCCCTGTATGAACGCGAGGCTGCAGGCGCGGATGCGCGCGTTGGTGTTTATGCGTGTGTGTGTGTGTGTGTGTGTGTGTGTGTTTGTGTTCGTGTATGTACATGGATGGTGTGTTTTTCGTTTTTGACCCTTCACCGCGACTGGATATACGTTTCAGTTGGAACACATCAACACAGTAAGAGAGGTGCTTCTCATCTATAGCCCTATTTAGCGGAGACATTTACATTAGTTGAATACTAACCGACGCTCTTACGGTGAGGGAAAACATCGTGACGAAACCTGCACATTCAGGCGACTGGATGTGTAACCATGATCCAATCTGGTCAGGTTCCCCTGGCAGCAGGGTCATGGAGGTTAGATGGCAGTCGCTCCACTGTACCTGTATCTAACCTGACCTGCCAAATCCTGGATCATGGTCAAGGCGGACCCCGTGCCCTCGTGCGCGAGAGCACAACCGGGGCATTAACGCCAAGATGATGATGATGATGATGATGATGATGATGACCCAAATCTAACTCCCACACACCAGAACATAAGAATAGCGAAGTCTTAAATTGTAAAATAGGCAGCTGAGTTAGTATTATCTATTCGAAAGAAACTTCGGTGTGGATTTCCGATCGAATTTAACAAAACACCGTTCCGCCAGTCGAACGTAAAACTTCCACTGTTTAGAGTTCCGTTACGAAAAGTTCTGGAAGTTTCCCCTCCGTTACCCATTCCGTTATATACAAATTCCCGTTTTTCGTTGAACACTCATATATTTTATATATTCGCTCTGTATTCAGCGTTATTTTCAGGGCGTGACAATAGGCACAAACGTTGAACTTGTGTTTGTTAGAAACTATGACTGTTCCTTTGTTCCGTTCAAACTAACAAATCGCTTTATACTCCTGGACACGAGTAACGCAATATTTTCATGACTGGCATTGGTTAGCTTTATGATTATTTTCTACATGATAAATCTATCATTTGTAATCTTTTTACATTTCAAGTAAATGAAATAATTTGTTCAGTACAGTCAGCAAACAGCCAGCTAAGAGTACATCACGTAAAGCACCCTTATTCATTGGAGATAACTATGGCCAGTATAACCAGAAATGGCGCGTGGCAAGAAAATTAACCAATTTTTGGCACTCGAATGTGAGAACAAAAAGACCATACAATTTCTCTTTATCTACCATATGACCATAAAAAACTTCTAAGGTAAGGTTTATGATTAGACAAAAGAAATACTTTTTAACCCAAGTAGTAAGTTTTAAACACGTTTGAGACTACGACTGCTCTTGAGTTCGGTTAGCTACAACGGATGCAAATCCAATATCAATAGCCAGGCATATTTTCTCCCACCACAGCATTTTCAAACCTTCCAGTATGAACGGTGCGTGTGAAAAGATGAATGGCCGATATTTTGATGGCAGAGTGTTCCTAATAATTCCGTGCGAAGGTAACAAGTTTGTGATAAGGGTTTATGGATAACCCTTTTCATTTGGCAAATGAGGAATGTGGGATACGCCCCCGCGATTTTGACCCCTCATATTTCTTTAGGGTATAAATATCGAGTCTGAATATCAGGTATTTATGCTTTTTTATGTGAGTAAACAGGTATATAGCTGTAGATTAAGGCGAATTACTTTTTTTTTTCAGTAATATCATTCAACAGCATTCCATCGTCTTGTAAGCACTGTTCGAAACAAAGCTTCATTTTTTTTGAGAATTACTCAATTTGGTGCACAATTTAGTTTCCATTCTGAGGCTTTCAAGTCGAACATTTACATTGTAGTCCATGAAAATTTACTGATTAAGGATTTTTTGTATACTTATTGTCAGCCTAAAAACAATCATTCGTCTTGAAAATCCTTGTCGACGGTGGCTACTTTCGATCTGGTGGACTGTCTGACCGTGTCACTTCCATAGTCAAAAAGAAATATTGGTAGTGAGAGCCTCATCTTTAAATTATGCACAGGTACTTAATTTTGCATTATTTTGCGCGCTTCGCCAAAAACAAGGCTTCGTTTCCTTTACAAATGTCCCAGGGCATTTTGAAAGTTTTTTTCAATCAACCCTACTACCATCCTGACAAAGAGTACAATGACTGTCTGATGGAATACGGTGACTTTCGCCACCCACTAAAATGATCTATGATTCTTTCATCTGTAACAAAACGTCTGAAACAACAAGACAACAGTGCTTTCCAACGGGCAGAGATAGTTGGGGCCATTGTGCCCGCCCATATGGACTTCTTATTTTTGATCACAGAAGTTTGGCAGACACAAAGTATGACAAATTATTATATACATACATACATACATAAAGCTCACGCCTGTGTCCCACAAGTCGGGTAGGCAGAGACTATGGACCGCCACTTTGCTCTGTCCTGTCACAACTCCCTAGCCTCGCAAGCACATATCCAAAACTCTTTTCAAACATCTCCTTTTATTTTTGCCATTTCGGAACCCAGCTTTTTAAAAATTAAAAAGTGCACAAAACAAATAAACGTTTTAAACTACCACTATTCGTGACAACAGCGCACCTAGTAGAATAACGGATACGAATAAATATTCTAACCTGTTATCCGCACTTCTTTCAGCGAGAAACATAATCAGTTACCCTAGCTTTGAAATTACCCCCAGAGGGAATACTTATGTTGGCTCACGCAACATTTGTTGGGAATAACACGATAGCGGCCATAATCCATTTAATTTAATAGATCACGCAATGAAACGGATTATTATAATCTATTGAGTTCATCACGCTACCATTTCGCGTTAACACTCGCACAAATATCACGGCTGTAGGTGAAGGTAATAAAAAAATCATTTATTTCAGTTCAGAGTTATAATTGTGCTAATAAGATCTTAAAGATATGCCGTGTGGTGTCCGGCAGATAGCCTTTTTAAAGCACTTTTATTTTGGATATGACTGAAAATACTTTATTGCTTAATTCACTGCGTACAAATTTCATTGCAAGCTTTTATCGCGCGTTCTCTATGATCAGTCAGAGTATTTGTGAAGACTAAATAAACGAGTACAAACTCGATGGGTTTACCATGCGTAGTTTAGGAGTTTCTATGGCCGCCTTCCGTCTCCATCATCAGATCAGGTTGATGGTATCATAACATTGTATTGTCACCGAACTTACATTAGTGTGCAAAATTTCGCCTCAACCAGAAACCGGGAAATGGGTCAAATTTAACTTCAAAGATTTTATTACGAACAGACATGGGGACATGTGAAACTAAATCAAAACTTGTAAAAAGCAACAAGTGGCATTACAAAGAAAACTGTTCTTCTGTTATTGTTAAACTGTTATTTAAATAAACAGTTCCATTTATTAATTATAATGAAAGTTACGTTTACGTATTTAAAACGTTAATGCCCGATTGACTTAAACTTAGGTGACTCCTAAGTTGGCGATTTAAGATATTCCTAAGTAATTAGGAGTCACAAGAACGGTGTCATAAAGATAAGAGTGAATAGCGAGTTTAGTTTTACTTAAGGTTTTTGTTGATTCAATGCTTAGATAGGTACCTATATGTACTCATAATTTAACGAAACCTCGCCAACTAAAAATTCAATAACATTTTTTGACCCTAGATACTCGTCATTTACTGTGTGCTGTGCACTGTGTGAATTCGAAAATACTGAAAGATAAATATTAATTAAACACTTTATCTGACACTCTGGGATTGCACTCGCGATGACATCTGATTATTGGATCGGATAATCCACGGTTAACGTGAAATTAAGCCAAGCCTATCATATACAGCGTGCAGAATTGAATAATATGGCAGTTTAATTAAAACTGTGATTAATACTGGACCCAATAGAAGCACAACGGATATTGTATTGCTTCGTAATTAACTCCATAGTCATCCACCGTCGAATTTAGCGTTATCATCTAAATCATCTTTGCGTCTATAACCGGGTTTTGCTCCTGTGCACGAGGGCCTGGGGTTCGCCTTGACCATGATCCAGGATTCGGCAGATCAGGTAATTTTGTAGATTTGAAGCGATTGTTATCTGACTGTAAGAGGGTTCTTACAGGGGAATCTGACCACATTCAGTCGCCTGAATGTACAGGTTTCCTCACGATGTTGTCCCTCACCGTAAGAGCATCGGTTAGTGTTCAATGTACTATTATACTACTACTGCTGTACATACTGTAGGTAACTTACATAACTCAGAAAAAGTCATTGGTACATGGCGGAACTGGGGTTCGAACTCTATACCTCTCGCTTACTACTTCTTGGCGAAGCGACACCGGGCCCACTTGTAAGTCAAATATATTTAGATTTCTGTGGATATAAATTACCTTATCGCTGAACGTTGTCGAGCTCTACTTTTGTCTTTTTCTATCGAAACGTACTTTAAGCTAGTCCGCGGTTAATGTTGAACAAAGAAAGAAGATTGACGAAAGAGGTAATAGGTATAGCTTGGAAAACCGGCCCTTAAGAGGACGACCCAGAAAAACATTCATTGATCAAATCAGTAATGTTCCCAAAAAAGGTGGGGTCCGAAGTTGCAAGAATAACAGGAGGTGTATGAAAAGAGTTGTGGATAAAGGTCCATAGTCTCTGCCCAGCCTACCCCACCTATGGGACAGAGGTGTGAGCTTTATGTATGTAATTGCAAAAGTCTGAGAGTACTTAGGTATAGCAGTTAGGATGAGGATGTTACTCTTTGAAGCGAACGAAAATGAAACGTTGTACTCTTGTAAATGTAACATTAGAATTTCCATAATAGGTATATTAAGTAGTTATTTAAGTTGCTACTAAACAAACGTTAAATGATTAACTAATGAAGTTAACTATCTATATATATCTTTATATCAACAACAATAAATCCGGAATAATACATGCACAATGTAGGTACATTTATATACATAATAAAAAAAATATTTAAATACGTTTATCGACATCAAAGACTACATGTAGCTCAATAGAAAAGACGTATTTAAGCCCTATAAAGGGATTCGAGGGAACCTCTTAAATCAAATCGCTAAAGCCAAAAATAAAGAGGTACTTAATTCCGAAAAGTAAGATAAATCATCTGACTTGGCAGAATAATCGACTGGAATACCTCTTCAGATGTTTGAAGGTGAAGCTAATAAAATGTCCGTGATGCTAACCTTTCCGGCGACACTGAAGGTATGAGAAAGCCGTTTTTCTTAATTGACAATTTTTACTTTATTTGAAAAGGTGCGAGGGATTAAATCTGATTACTTGAACCAAGCTTAAAATTACGTATTTTTTTGCAAAAATATATCAAAGGTTTTGATTGTTTAAATAGTTAAAACTCTTTTACACGAACGGAAAGCCCGCCTGATAGTAAAATGAAAGCAGAAAACCATGAACTTTCTCTAAACCATAACAGATTACTTCTTCCTTTTGACATTTATTTCATATTCATTATTCATATTCATATTTATTTATTTATTTTAATTATATTAATGACGATCTCTTTTATAAATGTGTAATGAATTTGACAACTAAATTGATATGTCTTATTAGTACTTAATTATTTAAACCGTTCAAGTATAAGATGGAAAGGTCCTTGTCGTTACAAGGAAAAAGCTCGTGAATCCTTTATTTATTATTTTGCTTTTCGGCAAACTATTTCACCTTTCTTGCTTAAATTGATTGGGTACCGTCTATAGAAGATAGCGTCACAATTAATGACAAGTGTTAAATTTTTTAAAGTGTTACTACGCTGTTTTCGAGTTCGCGCCATTTCAAGGAATAGACAGCAGAACACTCTTATAAAAAATTCTGAAACCGATTATAACACAAAAGTAGACCTCACTAGCAGAAGACTACAAAACAAAGCCAAACTTACTTCGTGGAATAGGGAGCGAGAGGGTTTTACCATGTTTTACGGTACGATATAATTAAAATCTCAACAGTGTAATATAAATGTTTTGGTTTAATTTACTTATCGATATCGACGAAACTCATAACGCATTGCAATACAGACAAATATTATTTCATTCTATTTCTATTATTAAAGTGTTTATGTATCTGATATTATAAGCGCCAACGACCCCAACAAGAATCCTCAATGAACACCCACTCTTTCTTGGAACCGTCTCAATCTAAACAAGACATATCTCCGCATCAAACCCTGGATATTTTAAGGCGAAGTACACCAACCTAATAAGATTTCCGCCCGTTCCCTTTCCAGCGGGGTCTCACGGACCCTTTTCCACAGTTCCTTTGGATAATAATTTAATCTTCTAATTTCACTTTACCTTGTTTCGTTTAACGCCGACGTGTGGGGAGGTGCCAGTTTTATTTATTGCCGCGTCTCGTGTGTAGGCTGGGTCTTATACTCGGATTTCGGAGTTCCAAAACGCGTCAGAGGACCGGTCGGCTTATGATTTACGATTCGAAATAATTAGGATTCCATACCACCTTGGGCTGTGTGGAAAGCTTGTGATTTATTAGGTAAATAGATTAACGAGTCGACAGAAGTTTGGAAACTTTTTAATGACCATCCTGATCAACAACACGGGTTGGATTTTATCGTTGGCTGGAGATGGCAATTTTGTAATCGTCCTACCAAAATATTACTGCCAATTTTCTGATACACAGTAGACATTGAGCTCTTTATACTAACTTACACTTTCCCTTGTAAAAGGTTACTTTGCGTATTCTATACAGCTAGACATCAATTTCCAATATTTACAATAACAGAAACATAAAACACAGTATTCATAACATGCATTAAAAAGTCAGAGCAAAAGCTCAAGTATCTCCCATCAAAACATTATAAGATCGTAAAGAGTCTGACTCCGGCGAGTGAGCGGATATCGTGCGGAAACGCTGGATACGGGACTAAACAAATAGTGAATGGTGAGAGCTGAAGTTCGCCTTCGCTGTAGACGGCGATAAGCTGCACTGCATACCGTTGCTAGTTCGAGTTACAGAGTTCTAGACAGCTCGTGGAGTGGATTTGTCTTTAATCGTTTACAATATTCAGTGGATAAACTGCAGAAGCTATTCTGTTGATGTAGGTATTTAGGTAGCTACCTAAATCACAGCTGTGAAGCTGCTGAATAATACGAAGTTAAATAATAATACATTTCGCTTAGAAGAGGCAAGTGATCCCGAGCGCGCTCCATACAAATGTAGTTTAGTCATATTTTCAATGTTACGCTATCAAAGCCAATGCAATGTAGACGTGATCCAAAAACCAATATGGAGTTTGAGGTCGTGTGACTTCCAGACTCGTTGGTCGTGCTTACCGAAAGTGTCTGCAGCGCTGTAGCACTCATAACGATCTGGGTCGCATTAGCGTGGCTGCCTCTACGTGGTTTTTTGAGGATCTAAGTCTTAGTAACATATATAACTAAGCCAAATCTACGGCACGAGTTATGCAGATAACCAATGGAGCGCTGGAAGATCGTCAATGCTATCAGCCATCAGACATACGACATAATCGTAGAGAATTTCTAGTTTGAAGGATTTCTGAACCTTGTTCCTTGCTCTAAAATATGATAATGTAGAGTGATAAAAAATCTCGTACGTAAAGAATTTCCATCCTCATTATCGTTTACAAACGGCTCAATTACACGTACGGTAACATCTACCCAGTAAAGGAAAGGAAATTCTCAAAACAAACATGTGACTTTGATTTAAATACATGTATCTTGAATTACATATCGTTTCAGCGTATTGTTTTACTTAAAAACACATTTTGTTTTGTTAATGATACCGTTTCGGTAAATGTTACTGTTTTTGAATGTAGCAGATGCCGTCTCCTAATTTCTAAATATTTAACTTTCGAGATTTGTGTTTGGATAAAAAATATCGCGTTACCTCGAAAAATGATATGTTGATACCATGTACAGAGCAGTCTTTGGGATATACTCACTACAATGAAGGGGCCAGCTGTGCCCCATCATCGGCGGCATCGTTGCCCACTGCATTGCTAACCTGTGATTTATTGTAATGTGACCCTGTTCACCGAGAAAATGTGCTCTGGAGCACAGTGACATTCCAGGATCAAAGATGAGCTAATACTGGTACACGTTGGTACTATCATTATGGACGGACATACTGTCTGCTAGTATTCGGATACCTTGGTCGCGTACACCAAGTCACTTCTCTAGCAGAACTGCTCAGTGATTATCAGAAATATATATGTTCTCCTATTTCTAGTAGAGGATACTATGTTCAGATCCAGCGAGAAAATTCCCGCTCCTGCACCCTGGCCAGTCTTAGATCCATCCGTGTATATTCGGATTTCTCGCATCCCTGATCAGTCTATTTCCATCTCTGCAGTTTAGATTTGGTATCTTCTCCTAAATGTGGACTGTCTCACAGTCTTGTCACACTCGGCCTCAAAGAACTAAAACGTAAAAAGTACTTACAATAAATATTGAATAAATGAAGGAATTCGAACCGACTAAAATCCTGAACTATGGTGAGCTATTTTAAAAAAATCAGTGAATGTTATTTTTATTTCACAATAGTAGGTATTCTTTGAATATACAATAGAAACATTTTTATTATTTCTAGTACGAAATATCTACGGTTCGTTGATTCCAACCTGTATACTTTTGTGCCTAGCTACTGACAGCGGCAGACAGCGTAAATATTTAAAGACGATGTAAATAAATATAAGTAAGTACCTATCAGAACACGCTCACGACTGATCGATAACCAGGGTTCACACAAAATTAATTTAAACGACTTAATCCGCCATATTGTAAATAGTTTCACAAGTACGTAATTCTGTACTACTGTGAAGGCTACCTGTGGAAGCGTGACTGCTACATGGTATTGAAAGTTATGAAATGCAGGATACAATTTCTGTAATCACATGGGAACACGCCCAATGGTGTACGATTACAGCAATAAAATAAAATAAGTATTTTATTAGTTCCTTTCGGCCTCTTCCTATTAGTTTACAAATATTTTTTGTATTCAATATTTTTTGTGTTCCGCGATGCTCGAAAAATTACGACGAAGTGGATAGCATACGATATGTACCCGACATAACCACATGAGAAAATAAAAATGTCAAATATACATCATTATTAACGCTGAAAACAGATGAAACCCTCAGGGGCGTGGAAAAAGCGGCCTAAATAAATCACCCGCGTACACAAACCGTCTCACGACAAATATCGGGCCACCTATCGTCATAATATATGAATATTAAAATTGCTTATCTTCAGAGGAAATTGTTCCACATTGTCGCATTCTTATTAGGTAGGCACCTAAAAATTAATATGGAGAAATGTTTGCTTGATATCAGACGGAATATCATTATCACTATATTATATAACAAAGTCCCATGTAGCGTCTGTCTGTTTGCGATAAACTCAAAAACTGCTGAACGAATATTTATACGGTTTTCACCAATAGATAGAGTCAATTATGAGGAAGGTTTATGTGCTACAGCTATCGCCACCTACTCACCGATAGCTGTAGCAATATGTAACTTCTGGTAGAGTAGGACAACACGCGAATGACGTCACGGCGGGCCAGGCAGTTTATTATGAAATTGATAATCATCATAATCATGCATCATAATTACTAACCCCATTACTTAGTTTTAATTAATATATAAGTAATAATCCAGAGTTAAATGTTGATGTTGATTGTTTGCCTGTAATCTTCGCAACTACTGAACATATTTCGAAAATTCTGTCACTCGTAGGAAGCCACATTGTTCCCGGGCGGGTATCATTGGGTAGTTTATGTCCCAGAAACGTAACAGGATCCCGCAGGATTGTCAAATGTTACCAGAGTTTCGGACTGAACGCCGGCGAAAACCGCGGGGGACCGCTAATGCATCACAAAATGTAACCACCGAAAGGGTAAATTATGTTTTAATTGGTCTGAATTCAATATTATCGAAGGTGGCACAATAAAACGCGGTCAGAGCCATCTGTTGACCGGTCATTAATAACTTTCAAAGGCAATTGTTCCAAAATTTGAATATAGAATCCGATTAATTTGAAATTCCAGCGGTCCCGTGCGACCTTTCATCCGATTCGGAGAGATTGGCACTTTTCAAATTTCGAAAGTCATTACCGGTAAGCGTCCAGTAAGTCAGGCCAATTGAATTGTTCAGTGAAAATCTTAACGTCAAATGACGTGTACCGTAGGATCTGTTTTAACATATTTTATACTTAGGTACGTAATAGGTGCGGATAATGTGTTGTGTTGATCAATGGGTTATCTTTTCTACAAAAATTTAAGATATTTGCCAGCACAACCTCAATATACCTTCTATCTTCAAGTAGGTACGCTACAATCTCCGAGACTAAGCAAAACCTTCAAGAACTTAAAATATGCTCTTTCCTCAGAAAAGAGCCAGTTCCTTTATGCTCCGATATACGACGTTCCATTTTAAGCATAAAATATTGCATTATCTTGATGTCTTTGATCAAAAGCGTGTCGCAGCACTCTTTGATGAAATTGAATACTTCTGAGAGGCATTCGCATTCTTTAGGTACATTGTTAAGTTCCAAAATATAAAGTGGAAGGTCATTTTCTCACGGGGTGATGGATTTACCCCTTATCAGGGAAGGGCACAGGGGAAATATGTGGAATTCCCCCAAACTGTCTATAAGTCGTTGGGAAATTGAACCGAATACCCTTTGACAATTTATTTCTTAAGGAAGATCATTTTTCACGAAATGATGTTTGGTTTTCCGATCCCATATCAAAGGTTCTTGCACCTAAAGTTTTTTGACAAAATTAACAACTTTGTAAATTACACTTTGAAAATAAGTAGGCGTGCGAAAAGTATGTAAACGCATAGGCATTTATCATTAACACTAAAAACGTAATCGATACAGTACTTTGCATACAAAAAGACTGAGCGGTTTTATTTACCACTTTTAAATTAAATTTCAAGTGCGTTGCACACACATAGATGAAAATGCAAATTTTGATATTGCTTACTAACCTGTCGATCTCGCATATTTGCATACCTACTGTAAAAAAGTTCAAATGAAAAATATTTTTATAGCTTGACCGCGACAGAGGTAACCTGTAAATGGTGGCGCTAGTTCTGCGTTTCATGTAGCAACACCGGAACACGTAGTATTCTATGACAGAATTCGAATGCCACCAACAATGCGAAGTGGATAATATGGAACGTGACGGAAAAATAAACTAACATAGCCCTTTTGTAAAATTATAAAAATGACGTTTCTGAAAAAGACCTAGCGCCCTTCTTCATGGAATTGTGATTCTTGTCAAATGTGTCAACATTTGACGTAGTAGATGTTGACACCAAAGTTAGACAGTATAAACCGATAAATTTTAAATGGTGTTCAATAACGAAGGCAGCTTATTATGGTTACAAAATACTCAATAGCGTCGAGTAATATTTCCTCTATATAGTTTATTATTGCCAGTAAAATCAATTTAGTATTCTTATTTTTCGCAATCTGTGAAAGTAATCTGAAGTCGTGGCACCCCTATACATAGCAAGCTTTTATCGCGCTCTCTATGATTAGTCAGAGTATTTGTCAAGATGAAACACACGAGCATAAACTCGGCGAGTTTACCATGCGTAGTTTAGAAGTTCCTTGGGCCACCTTCCGTCTCCATCATCAGATCAAATCAGCTCGATGGTATCATAACATGGCATTGTCACCGAACTTACATGTGAAAGTAAATAAAAGCTTATAAAAATGGGACACCTCCAACTGTCATATCCGCCCAGACTAAACATGTTCTAACAATAAATTTTGTCGTAACAATTATCGTCTTCTGGGACTTTCATATTTCAGTACTGATATTCAATTAAAATGCGTGATCACGTTTTGTTGTAAAGATCCAGCTGATATTATAAACGCTAATATTTGCAAGCGTTAAAGGATGTTGAAATGTTTATTATTCAGAAATATTACAGAAAGAATTAGGATGAAGTTTTACCATATCTTAAACTTACTTCCTATCATTTAACTCTAATTCGAAATATCTACCAGCTTAATTAAAGTTAATTTCCAACGAAAATTCTACCAGTAACACATAGATATTAAATTACTACATTGAATCTGTAGCTCATCGGATGACTATGCCACATTCGAAGTCTCCTTTTGAATGGTCATGTCCGTGTTCTTATCGTCAACGTCCAAATGCGGGAACTGTCCTGTCACTGTTTGCACAGGACCACCAGGAAAGGTTATAAGTACTTTATAAGGCTTTAATTTCGCTTAAGACAACAGGCGAGGTCCACAGAACGGACGCTGGGAGTCCAATTCAATTTTAAGCTCTGTTTGGAGAAACACGGTAACTTTTGTAACTAAATGGTTGATAGCGGCGGTTGGAATGGTTTGAATAATTACACCAATCGTGTGTGTTGTAGATGTAATGGGCGATAGCTACCGCTTTTCGTCAGGCGGAGTGGGTGCTCGTTTATCAATGGTTTATATAAAATTAATATGTTACACTTTGTCTGGTATATTATCTATGACTATGTTCCTAACTATTTAAGTAGAAATGACCATGTGACCCTACAGCAGTAGAAATGAGATTGGATACTAGATATGCAAGGTTAAATGGTTTATGCGAAGAGTTGCCAGGTGTGTTAATTTTTATTTTGACACTATTATAATAATGATCTCCAACATCTGCCTAGCCTGGAGACTATGATAAAACCCTCAGGACGCTGTTGATGCGCAGTAATTTAGCTCTTTCAAATTATTAGGTGCAAATTACATCTCTGTTATAAACTCTGGTATAAAAACTTAGACACCGTGACCGCAATGTTATTCTCTCGCTTTAATTAAGGGACATTTCCGCCCCCAGACCCATATGCAATATTTGTCTTTTCCACGGCGACCTAACTTTTCCTTATTTCTTTTAGGAAAAAAAGTGTTCGTTTTCCCAGGAGAGATCCCCTTTTATCCATTTTATTACAGCGGTAAATTTTTAGTACAATTTCATTTGAATTTTGTAGGTAAGTAAGTGAAATTATTATTATTAGGCAGGTATTAATAATGTATCATTTAAGAATATGACTTTACAAAAAAGTAATTAGGCATAGATATGAATAGCTATCACAGAGATAGCTATCGCAAGGCAGCGATTTGGATTCTGTTTTGTTTGTAGTACTATTTTTATTTGTTGTAAATTTTTCATTAGATAATTAGGTTTCTTTTTTATCGTAATGTTAAGGAAGATACATTGTCCTATTTTTGGTTTATATACCTGACGACCTGAGTGGCTCAATGGTCAACATGCCGTGCTGCCACGCCAGAGGTCCCGGGTTCGATTCCCGGCCAGGCAGAAATTGAAATGATGAATTTTAATTTCTGTTACAGGACTGGATGTTCTATGTATAATAAGTATGTATTTAAAAAGTATTTAAGTAGCATATCAGTAATTTAGCACCCATAGCACAAGCTTTGCTTAGTTTGGGGCTAGATGGCGCTGTGAATTTGTCCACGATTATTTATTTTATTTATTTATATACCTATTGTAAAAAGTAATTATAAAAATTCAAATATCACCTACTAATTTAGGAACCGAATGCTGATTTTTACTAATTTTATTTTGTTCTAATTATTTGTTGGTATTTTCTTTTGCACAAAATAATGGCATCGGAATCATTAGGTAGTTTCCGTTTATGCCATATGTATGTCACAGCTAGGACTCTTTTGTTTTCAGCTGTGATAATTAGGTACACATTAGTTCTTAATTCGAATAATTAAGGCCTGAAATTTGATAAGGACTTATTACTATGGTGCATGATATGTGAGGATAAGATAGAACCTAACCCCATTCAGTAAAAGATATTGCATAAGATCAGTAATAAATATCTCAGCCCGATAGGCTTTGTCGCGCAAGATATGACTGTCTCGCTCACTTCAACGCATATGGAAAGAGAGAAAGAACCCGTCGTGATATACGCATTCAATATTTGTATGTCGCCAATTGTAGAGATTATGTAAAGACTTATTATAATGCAGAAGAAATTCAAATACAATTACAATTTTATATATAGGCACTATTCTACTTAAACTCTAAACTTACCTGTAATAGCCCACAGCTCCTTCAAGCACTCCTCCCTCGACCGCTGTATCGCTGACCTCTTCTGGATCTCCGGTCCTGACTCCAAGTATTCGAACATCAGTGCACCTAGGAGCACGTAGAGTACCACCAGTATCACCAGACCCACTTGGGAACAGGCGGCGCGGGCGCATCCCCCTACCACCCTCCGAACTACCCCCGGACGCTCCCGATCGTCCAACGACTCCTCCGAAGACATTTTGCGCACTGTCGAAACTACCGAACGTCCGTTTTCGACATGGCAGACAAAGTTTTGTTTTTCGAATTAATTTTATTTTAAAGTTTAGAATTGGAACGTTTGGTATCACTTCCTATCGTCCATCTTGGGTTATGGAACGATTTCAGCATTTGAAATACGAATTTGTTTTTATGTTCTTTATTGGCCTTTGTTGATTCGGCGGTGTTGTCGTATCTGCAACAAAGAAGCTTTATTGTAATGTCGTATTAAAATAATAGAATAGGTCACAGTACCGTCGAAAATTTGTACTCACGTATGTAACGTGCCTTAGGCGCTGTTCTAATTGACAACGGTCGTGCGACCATGGTTGGCGGTTTTGAAGTCTCCTATTGGCCGGGTGAAGTCTGTCGTACGACCATGGTCGCGCAACCGTTGTCAATTAGGACAACGCCTTAGGCTAGGATTACAAACTTAACGAGGAAACTGAACTTTAGCAGTATAATTATTTTCCTACCTTCTTCATTATATTATGAAAAATAAAATACAAGTCGGAAAATATTCACCTAGTAGGCAACACGGCCAATTTTAGACTTGTGATTTATAAATTATTAAACGTTCAGTTCCCCCGTTTATTCAATCAACGACAGGCATCGATTGAACTTCCTGATGAAAGGTTTTATTAATGGCTGTCAATCGCATTAGCGTTTTAGCAAATATTAAGGAAACGAACCGAGAATAGAATCGGTCATGTGAATTCATTCATCATAATGACGTGTGCTAATAATCGATGGAGGTAGACGGAAAATTCCGTTTTACGTGCTTGCTTATATTATAAAGGCGAAAATTTGTAAGTGTAGCTAGATAAATACTTGGTATTTCTTCATGGAAAAGCTACTAAACTGGTTTTCATGAAATTCTGCAGTGAGGTAGATTTTTAGTTTTTTATTATTACTAGGGTAGGCACGCGTGCGATTGCATTCCGTAAGCCTTTTTGACGTTACTGTTAACTATATCACTTCTACAAAGTACTATCTAACATTACTGTTATCTACAACACTTCTACAATGTACTGTTACCTATATCAGATTACATAGGTACTAGCCCTTAGCACTCGTAGGCCGCAGGACCTTACTGAGTTTGGCTTACGAACTATTTCCTTTTACAAGCTTTTATTTCACTTGCACTGTTCGTATCTATGTAAATGGTCCGTCAAAATTTGCAAACCATTTGTTGGTATCCGATTAAATTGAAATTTGGTATACCTACGTATGTAACTTTGATGACAATGCAATAATATGGTACCATGGGCTGTTCTGACAATGGAGTCGGAAGGTTGTCATAGGAACTAATGAACGCAATTAGATAAATCCATTGTATTTGAGCTCTTTGAAATGGTCTTGATGAGTAATGGTACTATACCGCGCGATAAAAGCTTGTTGTGAAAAAATATGTTTCATTTGAGAACTTCTTAATTCCGTTATATAGGTAGATACTACATAAATCACGTAGGTATACTTATAAAGCGACACTTTGTCTAACCTTGGAACACATGCCATAAAACAGTGTCTCAGTAGCCGACTACAAACCGCGGGCTGCCAACTTCGCGAGACTCCGCAAAATATATAAAAGTAAGTAAAGTAAACGACAGAACAAAGCTTACGAGTTACGACTGTGGTGCGAATTATGTAACTGAGTCGATGTCTTTCGGTTTTGGTTTCGATGTTTTAGTTTTAACGTTTTCGCGTCGTTTTTGGTAACTAATTCAACCGAGTCTGCCTGGCATTGCCGCGCACGGTCCCAACGGAAGACCTTGGCCAACCTCGTTTCGCCGACGAGTGGCAAGCTCATTGCTGTGTCGAAGATGATAAGTACTGCCTCATCTTATCAGATGTATCTGCAGCAAAATCCGAGATCTGTAGTGCTATAATATAAGACCACCATTTCGTACGGGAATCATAGACAATACTACGGACTGACTCGAGAGCGATGACGAAACATGAACGACAAAAGATACACGAAGACCAAACGAAAACGTTATAGATACATAATATCAGGGCTACGATTCCGAGCAACTCGACTCGAGAAACTTCTGCAAAGTCGTTGAACCACTAAAAAGGAACCGCTATAAAGGCCAACTGGCGAGCCTGCACGTAGCTACCATGTCGTGTCATTCAATTTACTTATTACGGTCTCCGTTCTCACTAAATTCAACCGCAGCGTGACGTGAATCCTCAACTCCTCACAGTTGTGTCGTTTTATTTGGCGACTGCCACTGCCTTTCTTGGAGACTTTATCGCAACTGCAGTCTGTTTTATTCCTTTATTAGCTCGGATTAGGGCCGTTTCCTGAAGACACTGCTGTATTGTTTCGTTGCATTGCTTCTGGAGTGAAGGTATGTTGTTAATTATGGAGGTCTCAATGGAAAATCCGAATGCAAGTAACCGGTAAAATCATAGTGTCTTTTGATATTTATCGTTCAACCTTCCTCAAACAAATCTTGGCGAGTCCAGAGGCTTTGCACATTAGGCACTCTGAAATAGTTGAACATGTGGTAGGTACAATTTACCTAAATTATTTAAGCTGTAATTGTCTAGATTTATGTTAATTTATCAAATCAACCGAACATTCAAGCTTCACGGCTAGATGGAATAGGCCGAGTCTAGCCAGGCATGCTACCATGCTGTCACTAGAAGGGATGGCTTATAAAAGAAACTGTACTGACCAACAGTGAAATTGTACTATTCTATATAAATTAAAGCAGGTCAGTGTGCACGATGATTTACTTCGTTGGTTTGAGTCCTTCCTCGAGAACAGGAGCCAGGCGGTTAGGATCGGCTGTTACCATTCACGATTCGCACCTATTCCATCTGGGGTACCACAGGGGTCCCATGCTCGTCCTGCGTCCGTCATGCATTTTACCTCATATACGCCGACTTTACGAAGATCTTCATGCCTATAAAAAGTACCGATGATTGCGCAAGATTGCAATAGTATCTAGATAGGGTGTCGGAGTATTGATTTGAATGTTACAAAATGAACGAACATCACTTGTACGAGACAAGTACACACCGTAAACACAACGTATAGGCTTAACTATTAAGATAGCGCAACGCACTAATCAGTTTAGGGATTTGGGAATCATCCACGACTCCAAACTAACCTTTAACGCCCACTACGAGTCTATTTTTGCAAAAGCAATCAGAATGTTGGGTTTCATTTTGAGAACAGTTAAGCCCCTCAACTCAGCGGCAGCTTTCAAAATCTTGTATTACGCCTATGTCAGGAGCGATCTTGAGTATGCTTCACCTGTCTGGTTCCCAGTCTATCACGTCGGCCGTTATAGTTTGAAGTCTGTGAAAAAATCATTTTATCAACAGACTAAATTACTTGTCTTGCATGGCTCCCGGAAATTACTCTTCTAGTTCTGAAGGCTCACAGGATACTCACTTTGGAGAATAGACGTTTCCTGGCAGACGCGAGGCTTCTATATGATATCATTCACTTCGGGGTGAACAGTGCGCGCCTGTTATCCTGGGTGTTGTTGAGCGCGGGTGACCCGCGTGCGCGACTTGGTGGTTAGGTTCACCGTTCAATAGAGCTATAGATGGATATGAAAAGCATTTATCCAAAACTGTCTCTATTTTCCATCTTGACCGAACACCCTTTTTGAGCAGGATTCTAAAGTTTCTACAGGCTCGGTAAAACGTGAAATAAATAACAATTTTTTTCCTAACAGCAAAATCTTTATGTCGAACAAGCAGCAGATGTAATCCAGTTTGGAAGTAATCTCATTTAACGCTTGCTTTTTACTTAATCATTGCTTTTACGGACAAAGACATAATCCAAGTCAAATATCTACTCCGTTCATTCTATAGGTACATAAAAATTTAACAAAAAATTAAAAAAGACGACTTCTTTTCCATTTTCAAACTTGACACTTTTCTGTCTCGTCTTATTTTTAACTTGTCTTATTTTTAATCCCTCCCTCCGATGCCTTACGAGCAAGCCAAAAACAAGTTAAAAAATCCACAAGCAACCAAACGCCATCCCTAAAACGCAGAGGTACCTATTGACACGTATTATTTCCGACCGTTTACGGCTGGCACTGTGACAAGCGATGACTTACGGCACCCCGTCGGCCTTCATCCCTGGGTCTGGCAATATTTCAAGTGGCTTGATTTGTTCCAGGGGTTGCGGGCCACAAATCGGTTATCTCACGACTGACTTACGGTATGATGAGGGTGTCTGTAACTGTACCTTTCTTAAGCCAGGGCTTGTTGGCCAGATTTCATATTCTTAGGCATGCTTTAGGTGTAGTGCTTTAGCACTAACTAGCTAGATAAAGTAACTATCCCACGCAGCTTCAGATTGCATTTGCAACACACACATTTGACCTGACATTTTGTCCTGGACGACTGTTGCCATTTTCCATTAATTGGATCGTCTATGCGTGTGACAAAATAAAACGGTATCAAAGAAATTAAAATGGTTAGCAAGGTTAGCTAGCACAGCAGTTAGCGGGTTTCTTAATTCAATTCGTTTGTTATTTCATGGTTAGTTAATGCCCGAATTTCACTTGAATTAGCGTACGTAAGTTGATAATTTTATTTATTCACGTTATAATTACGTTCAGCCTTAACATTACATACTAGAGCGACTTGTACCACCCCTAGATTCATCAAATATTAATTATTAAGGCGAGTAGATATTATTATTGTTTGTGGTTACAAATGGGCCTATAGGTTTATGCGCCCGTAAATTCTATTCTTATCTAATTTCCATTCTATAAACCAAATAATTATAATATAACCCAAAAATTTTGAAATAATATTTTCTCTTTCACGCATTTACGAAGCAACTCATCGTCATTATTTTTTAACACCGACCTAATAATTGGGGCTTATAAGTTGGACGTATCTATGTGTTTGTCTGTGGCTTCATAGCTCCCGAACGAACCTATTTGTGGACCTATGCCAAACAGTAGGCGTCTTTCTAAAGAGAGGTAGCTCATAGCAGGGCATCTCGTTCGTATTGGAGCCGTCCGACTGGGGAAGTACCTCCTTACAGAATACCGCGGCCAAACAATACCATTTTGTGTTCCTGTTGGTTAGTTAGGTCTAGAATGCTCTATGCAAGCAACTGTGGCTTAGTAGTGGAGGGGCATTTGCCGTTTTGTCCCGGGGGTTCAAAGATAGCAAGTCCCGGTGTTTTTAATTGCCATAGACAGCGGTGACTCCTTTAAATCAGCTGTTTGACTACCATAATTATGACATAAAAAATACGATGTTGATAATGACGGGCCGGAAATTTAGTCATAACGAAGCCAATCTCCGAAAATGTAAAGCAGGTCAGGAAAATTAGTAAGATTCCACCTTGTCACATCCACGCCCGAGCCCTCTAAGTTTTTTTCTAATTTCACATCTAGCAACCCCGGCCTTCGAGGCTCGATCATTTATCTTCCCCATGGCTATAGCTGGGACACATAAATATTGCTATGGATTTCTGTGCGCACGGGTTGCGGCGATATTTTATTGCTTTTCTTTTAGTCTTTTTGATGGCGAGCTATGATATCAGACGGAATGGGGCTTATAGATTGTACTTGGTAGAAGGAAGATAAGTACTTACCCATAAAATCAAATGATTGGTGTATAAAAGTTGATAAAAACGGAGAAAGATAGATTTGGTCCGCAAACTTTGATTAAAAGGTGTAAGCACTCACAAACTCTATACACCCATTCACAAAGCTATTTCTAGGTTTATTTTTAACTTACAATAATGACCTACCTAAGCTTTTTTAACTCTAAAATAACAAAAATGTAAAACTTTAATGTAACGCTGCGCTCGCTCGTAAATAATTTGTAGTCTACTTTTTAAGAACAGTTTATTTACTTATTTATTTATTTATTTATAACTTTATTGCACAACAACACAATTGGCGGACTTAAAGCCATTAAGGCTTTATCTTCCAGTCAACCAGTAGACCATGCAGAAAGTGATTAAGTAGGTGCTTTATAAGGCGTGATGATAGATTGTAATTAACCTAAATACAATACTAACTACATCAAGATAGAATAAACATATATTATATTATATAATAAATACTATACATACATACATATATATATAATAGCGCATAAGTAATAATTATAGAGAAGAGCAAGATATTTTGATTAAAATCCTACTTATTTTGAAAGACAACACGTGCAGCAAACACCTGCGCACACTTGCACTTGTTTACGTTGTTGTAAGGTGGGGGTAGAACCCTTTATAAGCGAGTGGTCCGGACGTGTTGAGGCAATAAACTGGTGGAGAGGGTGAAGGCAGCGCTCGTTGTCCTCGAGTCCTGGGAAGACCACATCATGGAGGTGAGCGACCACGTGCCCTCCGTGCATCGTCTCTGCCGCCAGCTGTCCTCCAAACCCCAGCCCGTCCGGCCACTGCTGGGCTCCGACTGCCGACCTGGATACAAGGCTGAAGACAGGGCGGAGATCTTCGCCGAGCACCTGGAGAAGCAGTTCACACCGAACGACATCAGGGACCACGACCACCGCGAGGCAGTCGAGCGACACCTGCGAGAGCGTCTGACAGCACCACCCCCGGCAGACGAACAACCCCTGTACCTTTTCCCGGGCACCGTGCATCGCGCACTCAACCGCACCAATCCCCGTAAGGCCCCGGGCGCGGACCGCATCACAAACGCGACGCTACGCCACCTGCCGCCGCGCACCGTGGCGGCATTCACCCGCGTTTGTAACGGGATACTACGCACGGGTCACTTCCCATCAGCCTGGAAGCTGGGGCGCGTCAAAATGCTGCCCAAGCCCGGGAAAACCCACATGAAGCCAGAGGGAAACCGGCCCATAACGCTGCTGTCGATGCTGTCAAAGTATTCGAAACGCTCCTGCTTCGCTTCCTGACCCCGCACATAGAGCCCAGGCCGGAGCAATTCGGCTTCAGGCCGGGCCACTCCACCACACTCCAGCTCTCCCGGGTACTACATTGCCTGGCCTCCTGCCGGAAAAAGCGAGAGTACTCGGTCGTGGTGATGCTGGACATGGAGAAGGCCTTCGACAGGGTATGGCACGAGGGCCTGCTGTACAAACTGTCGGAGAGTGCCACTCCACGCAGAGTCCTACAGGTCGTAGCCAGCTTCCTGCAAAACAGGGAGTTTCACGTTGCAGTGAAGGACAAGACCTCATCGGTGCGCCGAATCCTCGCCGGCGTGCCACAGGGCAGCTGCCTCTCGCCTGCTCTCTACGCCATTTTCACCGACGATATCCCCGTGAGCATCGGCGTGCTGTTGGCGCTCTTCGCCGACGACACGTCGTACCAGAGCTCGTCGGTCAACGTCACCCACGCCATCAAGCGAATGCAAGCCCAACTCGACACCCTACCCGCCTGGCTCGACAAGTAGGGAATGTCGGTGAACGTCGCGAAGACGCAGGCCATGATCGTCGGGCGAAAGACGAACATCGCCGAGCTACCCCCACCACTGAAACTCCAAGGACAAGACATCCCGTGGTCACGCAAGGTGAACTACCTGGGCCTCACCGTCGACCAGGGCCGACCGACCAGCGCTCCGCGCACGTGCGAGACGAAGTATGAAGTGAAGTGTTGGGGCATTCTTTGTTCAGCTACCGTCGTCCTCAGACCTACGTATTATTCTTCATAAGTTAAATCAGTGATTTCTGTTAATCTTTTAATTAAGCATTTGCCTAAGTGATAATTGTTAATGTTTGTTATCTTCTTTGTACTAAAGTAAAAATATAACATTGGTTTAAAATGAGTCATCGTTTAACTGGTGCTTTGCGACGACCCTCATCCCTGACGGACAGACAAATCCACCACTTGGCCTGAGCCGCCCTCAAACTCTTACATCAGAAGAGAGGGATGATGAACCTACTACCCGCCCATAACAAGAAAACCCACATCTTTATTCACCTTTTAAATAATCGCCGTTCGAACAATAACGATGAAGTGGCACTTCTTCAAAGACAAGTCCAGTTGTTGGAGATAATTATATTAAAAAAATCGCAATCTACGCAAGTAAGTCACAATCTAAATGATATTTACTTGCCGCATTATTATCCTGACGAAAATAAGTTAACAATTGAGGAGTGGTACAAGCAAGTGGATTACTTGAATTCACTTCAAGGATGCTCACAATTTGATGAAATAATGAAAGCCCTATACTGTTTAAAAGGGCGAGCGAATGACTGGCTCAGATTCACAAGCGCATTATTTGGCTACTTGGGAAGATACCAAAAAAGAAATAGCTACCTAATTTGGTGGAAAGACCAGGCACATTGTCTATGTTAACGCATTCCACTTATCGATAGAGGCAGTTATATCAAAGCTGAACTATTACGCAAACTGCAAGAAATCTGGACACCCATGTGCGCTGCTGGTTTAAAAACCCAAGACTCGACGTTGCACCATCTTCATCCACATCGGAGCACAGCGTGAACTCCGTTCGAAACTCATCGCCAAGCCACACGCGTCTACAGATAGGTTTAGGTGATTCTTAATTATTGAATAGATACTGGGGCCGAATGTTCCCTCGTCAAAAGTAAAATTGCTAAATATTTAAGAGGAAAACGAAGTGCTAAATTCGTTTAATTAAGTGGGTTCTTTGGCAACTCCTTAACTTCTACAGAGGTTATCAATACAACAGCAACAATTGACGATGTGACATTCGAAATAAGCTTAAATGTTGTCGATGATTTCACTTACAACGTATTTCTTGGAATCGATTTGTTGCACAGGCCTTAATATTTCGATTTTAAAATAAGGTGTTTCTATACATTGGAGGAAACATGTACTCGCCTGCACATCTTCTCCGACGCTTTATTGTAAATTTCTCTCAATAAGTGGCACCATTGTATAGACTAAAGTTCACGTCAGACTAGAAGTAATGAAACTTTAAACTTCTGAGCCAATTCTATGCATATTTAACGCAGATTTACCTACAAAAGTCCATACGGACGCTAGCGTAAAATTAGAAACTCGTTGAATATTTCAGCACGCGTACAACTAGTGCTGAAGAAAAATATCATTTGTACGAACTCGTAAGAACACTCAAACATTTTAGACATTTCTTTTACGGACAAAAATTTGCCGTTCATACAGATTGTAAGGCACTTAAATCTTCCAGTACAAAAAAAAACAGAAAGAATTAACCCCACTTCTGGTATACTTACAAACCTTTTTATTTTAATATTCTTTACCGTATAGGAGAGCAGATGGCTCATGTAGACTTCCTTAGCAGAAAAATCCAAATAAATATCTTGACTAAAGACCCTTCTTGGATGATTGGATGTGGTTGTGGTGTGGTGTATTACTATCAATCAATCGCTATCATTAAACCCTCTTGTTCGCAGGATGGGAACGTACTTTAGAAAAAATTCGACAACTGTTCTGGTTTAGAGACACATGACCAAAAGGGTTCGTTATTTTTGTGAGAGATGTGTTTCATGTAAAATTGGAAAAGATCATTTCGGAAAAAGCAAATAAGTCGTTCATCCTAAAGACAAAAACAACGTACCCTTTCAAACCATTCATGTTGACTTAATGGGAAATTTGAATGGCTCCACACGTAAAGCTTTTGTAGCAATTGATGATAATTGATTTACAATACTTATTTTCAATAAACTATAAAGACAAATGTTCAAATTTAATCCTTTTCTTTTTCAGGGACTATTGTATATATTTGGAATTCCCGCAAAGGTTATTTCTGATCGAGAATCTGTCATAATGGGCTGCCGTAATAGCATCTTGCTATTGCACGTGGGTCTCCTAGAGTTAATGGACAGAGATCGAAATGATGATGCGTACATTAAAAGATTAACTGTAATAGCTCACGGTCGAACAAGTGTATGGAACACAAAATTAGGAGAATTACAATTAATGATAAAAAGCACAAAATCCAAGGCAATGGGATATCTCCATTAGAGCTCTTAATCGGGAAACAGGGGTCTGCCCCCGCAATAGAACAAATGTCTCTTCTGACTAATACCATTGACAGGGAATATATTCGAGCACAGGAAGTTAGCAGAATGACCGAACAGTCTGGTAAATCGATGCCAAATGTGTCAAACAAAGCCATTTCAAGAAGGAGATTTCATATTCTATAAAAAAGATGCACAATGGTCTGACAACAAATTGGGACCATGCTTTTTAGGGCCACCAATATGAATACCGACATGAAGTACAGAGCCTTCGTCCCGGTTCCATAAAAATAATACCGTATTACTTCATGAACATTTAAGCTGATGAAATCTATAATGAACCGTGATAGCACAAATAAACCGTGATAGCAAAATTAAAATATTAAACTAACTTAACCTTTACAATGAAAAAAAAAACTATGGTTGAAAATAAAAAAAGGATAATATTTCAACAAAGGTTGCTTGTCAAAACAAACCACATTATATCCCCTGGGTTCATCAATTCTTTCTAAAATGGGTACAAATGTCAATCCAAGCACCCTATAGCCTCTAAGTTTGGCAACTGTCCCAATTTTATGGATATTGATGAAACAAGCTGTAATTGAGCCTCTGAGTTTGGCAACTGAACCTTCGGTCAGAACAAGCTGAAAGATATTAAGCCTCTGAGTTTGGCCAAACATGAAGCCGAAGAATTTTTAATTAATCCACACTATGTTTTCAGATTAAGGGAACCGCTAGCTCGAGCACGAGCTGCTCGTCAGTATGGCCGTGATAGCGATTCAGTAATCATTATAGAGAAGAGCAAGATATTTTGATTAAAATCCTACTTATTTTGAAAGACAACACGTGCAGCAAACACCTGCGCACACCTGTACTTGTTTACGTTGTCGTAAGGTGGGGGTAGAACCCTTTATAAGCGAGTGGTCCGAACGTGTTGGGGCATTCTGTGTTCAGCTACCGTCGTGCTCAGACCTACGTATCTCTTCGTTTAATTAAGCATTTGCCTAAGTGATCATTGTTAATGTTTGTTATCTTCTTTGTACTAAATTAAAAATATAACATTGGTTTAAAATGAATCATCGTTTAACTGGTGCTTTGCGACGACCCTCATCCCTGACGGACAGGAAATCCACCACTTGGCCTGAGTCGCCCTAAAACTCTTACATTTATAAATAAAGATACTCTATACTATTTGTATTGACTTTTTGCCTTTTATCTATAAAAAAATTATTAATTTGTTTTTTATAAATAAAGCGATTCGGTGCTTTACGCACATCTTCAGGAATCTCATTCCAAAGACGTTCAACAGTTCTACTACTACAGTTGGTACGAACTACTTTAAACAGTTTTAACTACCCACTTGTTCTAGGCAGTTTCCACATTTTAAATAGCGCGCTGACAACCCTAGAGTACACACCTACCTACCTATTATCAAAATTATGGAAAGTGCCGCCCCGCTTCATTTTCCACCAGCCTGCCAAAAGGTTGCCGTATGAGGTACAACTCACAGCACTTCAAGTGTTTAATAACATACATAAAGCTTCATGGACTCTTGACTATTCCTTTAATCCTTAGCTACCATCCTTTATAAATAAAAACGGGAAAAAAATGTCTCGGTATAAAAAGTAGGAAATTGTAGACGTGTTCATTAGCATATTGTAATTACGTGCTTGCTTTGTAATTACAATTTATGGTACCTGGCCGCCCATGTAGGGCAGACCCTACACATACTACATTTATTTAAGAGCAAGGTTTATAAGTAAGAAAATAAGGGTACGTAGGGCAAAAGTAGTAAAGTACGCGAACGAAGTCGCGCAGGATCTACTAGTAAATAATAAATAAATACATAATTTCCATACAATACCTAGTACATTTACCTAGCACAAGGTCATAAAACAATAATTGGGTAAGGACGCTATTTTGAATAATGAGCTAGCGAGACTAACAAAGTAAGCCGCCCTAGGAAAAACATTTCGCGGCTAAGTGTATCACTCTACTTTTCATGTATCCCCCTGTATGAGAAAAACAAGCGTTGCTTTTAGATACCTATTTACATTATAAGTATGAATAAACAATCTCGGCGTTAATCTCCCGATTGTGCTCTCGCGCACGAGGGCCCGGGGTCCGCCTTGACTATGATCCAGGATTTGGCAGATCAGGTAAAAACAGTGGAGCGACTGCTATCTGACCTCTGTGACCCTGCTACCAGAATAACCTGACAAGATTAGATCACATGGGTCGCCTAAATGTGTAGGATTCATCACGATGTTTTCGCTCACCGTAAGAGCATCGGTTAGTGTTCAACTAACTGCAAGAACTAACATTATAAGTATGAATATTTGGATTAATTACATTTCGGCATGGTTTTTACATTTTATATGTGTATTTCTTCGCCCTCGCGAAATTATTTTCTTTATATTTATAAACCGCTGCAAGGAAAAGGGTCACAGTACGACTGCAAAAATTACCAAACATTAGTTAGAATAAGAATAAGAAGAATAAGAATGTTTATTTTTCCACACAAGAATACATTTTATATATTAGGACCTTATACCTAGGGTACATACAAAATAAAATAATAATAATAATCAAAAGCTTTGCGTGGAAGGGCACAGTCTCAGTTTACGCTGAGGGTTAACGCCCTGCAGCACTGATTTTCAGACTGCCCCTGACCTTATCAGTGATATATATTTCGAAAAGCACAATACTATTTGCAAGCAAACATAAAATACGTGAGCAAACATAAAATAAGTGATACCTTGAATTTAAAATTAATTCTAACTAAACAAAGAAACAAAAATATTCTAACAGATATCCTAAATTAAAAAGTTTTTGCAATAATTTTAATAGTATAATGTTAGAACTACAGTAACTGGTATTTACGTTAGGTTTACTTTTCACTACGTTGTCGGAAAATGTATATTGAATACATAGCCGAATGCCGAAAAGTCTTGCACAAGTGTTGCCCTTTCGCCGGCTTGGAAAAGGTCTATGATAGAGGGTGAGCATGAATGGTGGTCAGCTTTGTCTGTACGTGGGGTGAACGATATGAGCGCTGAAATCTCTTTGAGCATGTACGGGATCACCGGGGCGTACACTGTATGGTTTGGTATCGAAAAAGGTGTTAGACAGGGATGTACTTCGCCACCGTGGCTGTTCATTCTCTCCAAATACCAGATACATGTCTAAAGGGTTTAAAAGAGAGTGACTGTAGTTTTAGAATGAGTAAATAGTGAATTAGCCGTTAAATGCCTTCTGCATGCAGACGATCAAATCAAATCTTATTGCCATTGTTGTAGGAGATGGTTAATATACCTACGTTACATGGATCTCTGAAAAGCAAAGGCATGAAATGAATTTACTAATACGGGGATGACGTGACTGTGAAGTCGCAATCGCGGGTAAAAAATAGTTTGTATATTATTGCCCAATTGGACTAAACTTAGGCGACGCCTAAATTGTGGCCTTAAGATATTCCTAAGCATTTGTAATTAAGTTATGACTGATTTAACGAGTTAAGACTTCACTTAAGGTTGTGATTAGTGCAATGCTTTTCTTATTTGGAGTATCTGAAAGCAGCAGGCGTCGCCCTAAATTTATTTCAATCGGGCATAGGCGCTATCGCCAACGAACGTTGACCGACCAATAGGACACCACAAACCGATCGTTGCCAATTAGGACATGTGTGACGATCGTGTCAATATTAGAGTGAATGCGGTAATTATGGTGATTGAAGCTTTATTAACATATTAATTAATATTAGGTCCTTACCTATTAAATTAGCGTTTTGCATGGTGAAAAAGAGGGAAACTGAATTTTAAACACAACTAAAATTTTCAATTTCTTAAATATATACAATCCGATTATGATGAAACTTTGTAGGTATAATCAGACAGCATCAAGCTAAACTGGTGTATACTATTTCATTTGAATGACTACCCTTTTTGCAAATTTTCATCTTGTTGAAGAGGCAGAACTGACGACAAATGGAAAGGGATATCAAACCCTTATAAAAACTTTATAAAAAGAAATCCACTTCAGTTTTAGGGACTTCCTGGCCACTCAACATCATCATCTTGGCGTTAATGTCCCGGTTGTGCTCTCGAGAACGAGGGCCCGGGGTCCGCCTTGACCATGATCCAGGATTTGGCAGGTCAGGTAATTACAGTGGAGCGACTGCCATTTGACCTCCATGACCCTGCTACCAGGGGAACCTGACCAGATTGGACCATGGTTGCACATCCAGTCGCCTGACTGTGCAGGTTTCATCACGATGTTTTCTCTCACCGTAAGAGCATCGGTTAGTATTCAACTAATGTACATAACTCAGAAAACAGTCATAGGTACATGGCCGGAGGGGGAATCGAACCCGGGACCTCTGGCTTACGAGTCGGATAGTGTAACCGCTCGGCCACCGACGCTCTAACCTGGCCACTCAACATACCTACTCTATTTTCGAAAAAATAATTTTAATAATTATGTTATGTACAAAATAAAAATATTTGAGCAAATGTGTAATTGCGATATAAAGACGCCAATTTCACAGGTAATGGCCCGATGTAACCATGTAACCCGATGTATACCACCACGGGGTGCCAATACCTCTACATAACATTTAAAACATCCTGAAGGTGTCCAAAAAAAGGCCCGTATGGCTGTTCCTAGAGAGCTCGTTCCAATATATACCTACCTAATGTAGGAAAGTGAAATTGGGATGACAGAAGAAGCATGAAGGTAGGATAAACGCGTTATGAAGTATGGAAGGAATATAGTATGAATGAAAGATAAATTACGATAAGGAAACGTGTTGGAATGTAAGAAGATGAAGAGACTTGGTGAAAACAGAGAAAGGAATTATTAGCGCTATGTTCGTACAAGCCGTGCCCTTATTTGCCCGAAATTAAGTATTTCAAAACCCAGGAAGCCAAAAACCATGGCATAATTAGAATGAATCTATGTTAATATTATTAATGGCCGTATGGTGTCCAGCAGAAAAGAAAGCACAAACCCTTTACACTTGCGGGTGTCGTACAAGGTGATTAATGATTTCGAGGCAAATGATCTAAAGTATCCATAAGCTAGTAATATATAAGCTGGAAAATGGGCAGCAGCGTTTTCCATTTTAATATTATTTACAAAACTGCGATCTCCAACTCGTCTGCCAAGCATGGGGATTATGGCAACTGCCTCCGTGGGAGAGGCCCTAAGTCCTGCAGTGGACTGTTATGGGCTGTAATGATAATAAATTAATATCTAACCATTTATTTCAGGCAATTTAACGTAGTAGCGTACTTTTCAATAGAAACAGTCAAATGTAGCACGACAACGATAGCTAAGTAGGTTTTAAGCACAGAAATATAAATAAATTGACTTATTAAATGCATTAGGTATCTACATAAATAAAAAAGAAGATTAATTATTTAGGTAGGTACCTAAAAAAAAGTAAAAGGAAAAGTTGACAAGATCAAACTTACAAGATAAGTAGGTATTTTAAACAGAAAAAACTTACCAAAGTATGAGAAATATTTTCGATATCATTTCGATAACCTTGCATTCACATTTACAAGGCTAAACGCTACCACTTCAACCGTACATTCCTTCTTTTACCTTCTAACTAAGCACACAAATTAACCACCTAAGTATATTTATTTTAAAATTTTACACACAACTATTATAAACACTAGTAAGTAAGTACTTAAACTAATAACAAACACTAGAAAGTTTGAAATTTACAAATCCTAAGAAAGTACTACAAAATTCACTTGAATTTTCCGACGGTTCACGGTATGCTCGCTTACGGTACGTAAAGTTGTTCGGTACTCCCCGCAGGGGTAAACTACCGACCACACCGACGCTCAAGGTAGCACTGAAACATGCCTCACATGCCTGTAGACTTTTCACGAAAAACAACCCTACAACGGCAGTCTCATAGCACTTTCTTTCATTTCCTCGCGCCTGAAATTCAAGTAGCCCAATTTTGTTTCTCAGAGCCCTCTGTGGGGTGGCGTAAGAACTACGAGATGTTTTAGCGACATCTAGTCACAAATTAAAAAGCTTGTTTTATTTTTAATTTGTTTTATGGCTCCAAAATCAGGTATTTTTGAGCCAGGCCAGAAATGTAGTGTGACCAATTATGACAAGTTTTTTAAAATGAATATAACGTTATTCATTAAAGTCATAACAAACAATTTGATTTCTGTAGGATTGTTTATTTTCGTGAGTTATGCAAAATATTATTAAATATTGGGCAAAACAATTAAAAAGGAAGTGAGAGTGATAATTTTCAGATACAGATTTTCTTGATACAGTGTTAAAAATAGTAGACAAAAAATTTAGGCGCCACTATCTGCGCAAACTTGTCAAAATTACGTATAACTTGGAAACACTGAACAATATTATGTATTATCAAATATTAGTTCCAATTTATTTAATCTACTAGGTTTGTAGCAATGTATTTAAATATATTACTTTAAATAATATTAATTTTGAGAATAGCGACTGTTTCTAAATTTTGAGATTTTGTGTTAAAATGAATAAAATGCCAAATCTAGCACAAAATATACTAACTAAACAGTCGAGACTGTCCTGCCGCTGTGTCGTAAATAGAATGCTTCAGAGTGCTACATTCCTACATGTTATTACATCACACTACATCCAGGTTCCTATAGCTCTGCCACACTATGCTCCTCGCGCTGCTCATCGCCCTTATCTGCCACGATCTTGCCCTCTCTGCCCTCACACTGCTTTACTCGCACACTAGGTGTTTCGCCATTGCAACATCTATTCTTCCGTCAGCGGCAGCGTCATAATTAAAACAAGTTCTTAAATAAAAAATATATTTGAAATTATGAAGTATAAAGTGTAAGTGTATGGTGAAATAATAAGACAAATAAATGATTGAAGTGTTTAAATTACAAAAATGGAACAAAATCCGCCTCATTCACATTATAATATGATTATTTCGAAATTCCTAATTTCCAAAATTTTCAAACTTTACAAAATAATCCCAAAATATCTTTGCTAAATGAGGCAATACATAAAAAGAAAACAATTATCTACAGTATTAAACATTAACAAACTGAAAAGATTAGTGTTTCACGAACCGCGCCAAATTACCAATCAATACGTAAATCGCGTTATAACAAAATCGCATAAATCGAGGTTGCGTAAAGCAGGGGATTACAGTATATGATTACAGGAGCAAGTTAAAGTATAGCTCAATCGGAAACCGAGAAATGGGTAAAATTTAGCAAGATATTACTACGAAAAAATATGGGAACATGGGAAGGTAAATAAAAGTTTGTAAAAATGACACGTGACTTGCTTCCGTGAGCTTATGTGGCCGGCCACTCGCGCTCATATTTCCGGTTTAACAGTTTAATAAAGTGAAAGCCCGCGCTGAACATTCCAGTTGTGTGATACGCAGTAGATTATTTGCTATGGTCACACAGGCGACTGTAATGTCAAAACTGCTGTCGTCAACAACTGTCACTGTCAGTCAAAAAAGCTAAGAACAAGAAGTTGTTCACGCACGAAACTGAAAACTGACACGCTTTCGTGTATTTTTCTAAAATAAGTTAATGCAAAATTAAACTATTATCTAAGTTGTTTTTTGTTGTAGTGTACATATTTGAATTTGTATAAGAAAATCAAGCAAAAATGTCTACTATTCTGGAAAAAATTGCCGCTATTGAGTCGGAGGTTAGTAGTGATTGAGGTTATCCATTTAGGCGTACAATTATTCATAAATGCTATTACAATAACCCTGTATTTGCTAATTTGATACATAGAATTCATTTAAATGAACAATAAAATATAACGCTAACGAATGTTGTAAAATGTAAACAATGATTTCAGATGGCTCGTACGCAAAAAAACAAAGCGACAGCACTCCATTTAGGTATCCTAAAAGCTAGACTAGCTAAATTAAGACGAGAACTAATTACTCCTAAAGGAGGTGGCGCCGCTACTGGGGAAGGTAAGTTTAATAATGGATTGATCATTTCAGTCTGAAACTGAAAGGTAAATTATGATCAAATAAAGTATTGTTGAGTCGGATGCAAGAGCCAATGACTGACCCAAAACTGGGAGACATGGAGAAGAAAGAGCAGTGAAGCTATTGACCAGTAACTGGTCCAACTGTTGTATAATGATGAACATTATGTTCCTCAAAACAAAATTTCTTTTCATAGAAGTAAAGTAAAAAAAAAGTATTTGTTACCTAACTATAGTTTTCCCAAGCATATTTTAAACACCACCTGATGGTAAGCAGTAACTGTCGACCAAAGCATCCAAGATTCATGCATTTAGGTTGTAGGCAACAAAAACGCGGAACCATGGATGCATTGTCACTGTGAGGACAGATGAAATGCCTATAATTGCGCTGGCTATCTTATCTTCCAAAACGACACACAGCACAACACAGAAGTTTATTTATATTTTATGTTTATAAAATTATGAATAGTTTATTTTAAAAAAAAGCTCAATTGTCAGAATAAAGTAATGCTTGTTATGTTAAGTGGATCTGAATAAAGGCTTATTTATTTATTTATAATTTTATATACTTTCAGGTTTCGACGTTGCCAAGACTGGTGATGCTAGAATTGGTTTTGTGGGTTTCCCATCTGTAGGAAAATCTACACTGCTGTCCAATTTAGCTGGTGTGTACTCTGAAGTAGCAGCATATGAGTTCACCACATTGACCACTGTACCAGGTTGTATTAAGTACAAAGGGGCTAAAATTCAGGTAAATTATTTAGATATTTTTGTGTGATTATTTCAATAATTAACCACCTCCTGTTCCCCGATACCTTCAAACATAAATTCTTAAATATAACAATAACCTTCACAGACGTTACGTTTGTTTGACTAAGGAAAAGACTCTGACCCGCCTGAACATTAATTATTATCCTTGTAGCACTCTTATTGTTTTATTTATCGCTCATTTGGAGAAACAAAGACAAAACTGCATGTTTAGCGATTTTACAGGAGAAGCAATCAAAGTTTTAGATGTAAGTGTAAGTTAAGGAAAAATCCAAATGAAAGTACTTTTCCTTAACTTACACTTACATCTAAAACTTTGATTGCTTCTCCTGTAAAATCGCTAAACATTTGATACAAATATTTGATTGCTTCTCCTGTAAAATCGCAAAGATGCAGTTTTGTCTTTGTTTCTCCAAATGAGCGTTATATGTATTGAATTGCATTTTAGAAGTATTACTTAAAATAGCTGTGTACTTTTATTCCAGTTACTCGATCTGCCTGGAATTATTGAAGGGGCGAAAGACGGCAAAGGTAGAGGTCGTCAGGTGATAGCCGTAGCCCGTACTTGCAGCCTTGTTTTTATAGTTCTGGATGTACTCAAGCCCCTGCAGCATAAGAAGCTTCTTGAACACGAGTTGGAAGGCTTTGGGTTGCGGTTAAACAAACAACCTCCAAACATTCACTTTAGGAAAAAAGATAAGGGCGGAATTAATTTGAATACTACAGTGAGTATTTTAGTTGCAATACATTAAATTTTAACATTATGTAAATTCCTTAGACATTGCATTTTTATGTCGCATTTGTGTCTGCATATATGACAGGGTAAAATATTTTTCATAGCAAGCTTTTATCGCATGTTCTCTGTGATCAGTCAGAGTACTTGTCAAGGCTAATCAAATAAGTCCAAACTCAGGGGTTTATCATGCGTAGTTCAGGAGTTCCTTTGGCTACCTTCTGTTTCCATTATAAATCAGTTTGATGGTATCATAACATTCCATCAAACTTACATCAGGATGCAAAATTTCTTCTTAATCGAAAACCGGGAATGAGTCAATTTAACTGCAAAATATTATTACATACAGACATGGGGAAATGTGAAAGTTAATAATAGCTTGTAAAAGATAGGAAATAAAAACGTATTATCGGCGTCGGTGGCTGAGTGGTTAAGGTATCCGACTCTTAAGCGAGAGGTACCAGGTTTAAATCTCACTATGTCCATGTACCAATGACTCTTTTCTGAGTTATGTATATTAGTGAAATGCTAATCAATGCTCTTACAGTGAGGGAAAATCATTGTGATGAAACCTGCACATACAGGCGACTGAATGTTTAACCGTGTGCCGATCTGGTCAGGTTCCCCTGGTAGCAGTCGCTCCATTGTAATTATCTGCCAAATCCTGGATCATGGTCAAGGCGGACCTCGAACTCTTGTGCGCGAGAGCACAACCGGGACATTAAGATAATTATTGGTTATTTTTATTAATGAACGTATGAATTTCATGTTTCAGTGCACACAAACCGAACTTGACATCGAAACAGTGAAGACAATCCTCTCCGAGTACAAGATGCACAATGCGGACATCACCCTGCGATACGATGCGACCAGCGACGACCTCATAGATGTTATTGAAGGCAACAGGATTTACGTACCTTGCATTTATTTGCTAAATAAGATTGGTATGTACTATATATGTAATTGTATTTGTAGCGAAAAGTTGTTAATCTTATTTTAACAAGAGGATTATAATGAAATTAAAATACCACTGAGATTTACTCTTTTTGTAATGGTTGTTTATCAGTTAGTATTTGGTAGTCAGTTTACCCTAATTTTATGCCAAGTAGTCATACCAAATGTCTTGGTCAAAATCAATGACAATTGTTTTTTGCTCTCAAGACACATTATTTTGCTCTCCATACATGTCTTTGTCACGGGTCACGGCCCTTAAAAGGAATGTTTGTATGTACTAGTATTTAAGACACATTTAAAAAAATAATTAACATGAGCTCTGTGGGTTTCTTGCCTCTAAAATGAATTTTGTGATGCAAGCAAAACTAATAAATTTAATATTAGTTAGTGAACTGAATTTATTATTTCTATTTTCAGATCAGATAAGCATAGAAGAATTAGATGTGATCTATAAGATCCCGCACTGTGTGCCCATCTCAGCGCACCACAAATGGAATTTTGATGATCTGCTAGAGAAAATGTGGGAATACCTTAAACTTATCAGGTATTTTTATTTTTATTATGCTTTATTAGGAACAACAAACAGTTTTACAATGTATGTAGATCAAAATACATTTCAAAGAATTATTGATATGTATGGTAGGTATGATAAGGGTTGCATACAACAATAACAACAACACATATAGTAATAACTAGCGGGCCTCACGCGGTTTTCACCCGCGTTCATCCCGGAACTGGTAACATTCTATTCTGTTACTTTTGTAAGACAAGTACCCCTCTATAGCACTCAGGAAGAATGTAGCTTCCTGACAGACAGACAGACAGACGCGGCGGGGGGACTGGTATGAAAATACTAGTGTTGTTTAAAATAAAAAATGATTTGATTGTTTCATCGTCACAGCCCATAACAGTCCACTGCACACCACAGACTTATGGCCGCTCTTGGCACGCTCCACGCTTGTCAGGCTGGTTGGAGAACGCAGTGTAGTCTATATAAAAATTTAAAACGCTGCTGCCCATTTTCCAGCTTAAGCAGGCTCCAGGACTTTTGATTGAAATCATTAGTCGCCTTGTACGATACTCACCGAGTGTCAGGGGTTGGTGCTATTCTACTGTGCCGGACACTACACGGCAATTTGATTTTTTGTTAGTTTATAATGGATAAACTCAAAAACTACTTAAACGATTTTTTAAATTTCACCTAGAGAAAGCTACATTTTAAGCGAGTAACATAGCCTGTAGATTTTCCTTAAAAAAGCTAGTTGTATTATTTGCATGGAGACTTTTGTCTTAACTCCTGACTTACCAAATATCAATGCCTATTATAAAAAGAAAGACATAAAACAATCAACTATAGGAAACAATCTTGAAACCAGTCTCCATTGTTTAATCATACGTCCTCACCTTCCCCAGGATATACACGAAGCCCAAGGGGCAGCTGCCCGATTACAACGCGCCGGTGGTTCTGCACGCAGACCGGACCAGCATCGAGGATTTCTGCAACAAACTACATAGGTCCATTGTCAAGGAGTTCAAATAGTGAGTATATTTCTTCTGTATGAGGCTCATCTGAAAAGACACGAGATACGACTATAATAGCGTCAGTGGTTTAATGGCTAGCGGCTCCAACTCGTGAGGGAGAGCTACCGAGTTCGATCCCCAGTGCCGCCATGTATCAAAGACTTTTTGTGTTCGTACATTATTCAGTGGTACACTAACCGATGTTCATACTTTGAGGGATAACATCTGAGGAAACCTGCACATTCAGGGGACTGAATGTGTAATTTTGTTCAAATTTTGTCTGATTCCTCTGTTAATAGGGGTATTGTAATTACCTGATCTTCCATAACCTGGATCATGGTCAAGGTGGACCCCAGACCCTCGCGCGCGAGAGCACAACCAGGATATTGACGCCAAGATGATTTATTAGTTTATTATGAGACACTACCGACCCGCATAAGTATATAAGTACCACCTTGTAGGTAAATTTTCCTCGTAAAGGCACATGTAAATCCACTGTGTATTTATAAATTCTTTGCCTTATTCTCATTCCAGCGCATTGGTGTGGGGATCTTCTGTGAAGCATCAACCGCAGAAAGTGGGAATTGAACACGTGCTAGCAGACGAAGACGTGGTGCAAATTGTGAAGAAAGTTTAACGGATCGCAACGATTTTTGTTTCGGAGTATGGATGTGAAGCCAAGGATTAGAATGCCTCTAACCTTTCACGCGACTTCGTGCGCGCAGAATTCAGCCAAACAAACACATGAGAGTTTCAGGACCATAATGTGTCGACTGGGTTTTTGGTGAAATGATTGTCATTGCAGTCCATTTCTCGCAGGCATTTCGTAGAATCGACATTTTACGAACGCACACCAGTTATACCGTATCTAGGCTAATATAAAATGCCTAATCTTTTTGTAATATGTCTGACGCTGTTTACACATGAAAATCGTTCAAAATCATCGTTAGGTAGCGAAGAGGAAGTGAGCTGCGAGCTGTTACCACCGCGTCAAACTTACAAATTCAGAAGCAAATTTACAAATTTTCGGATCGGCATTTTAGTAACTGACGCGCATTTGTAATATGCAACTAAAAATTAAAAATAAGTTATGCATAGTTATACATGCACATAGACAGATACACATAGACATATACAGATAGTTGGACATGGTGGTGTAGAGGTTTTTTAAAATGTTGAATTCTACAACTTACCGGCGACACATACGCAAGAAAAACGTACATTGAGTACCTATTTTTTTTTTTAATTTGCCACAGTTTGCCCCAATGCCTATACGACAGGGTAACCTATAGGATTATGTAAATACATGTATGAGGCTTTTTCTGACCTGAGCTATTAAACATTAATAAGGGTTTGTTTCACATCCATACAAATATATATTTATTTTATAAACGTAATACTGTGTTTTCTTCTTACAATGATTGTTTGATAATGCATAATTGATGATAGTTAACTCACACTTTTTTATTGCATTTTTTAAATGTTATTACAATAATGTGATGATTCCTGCATCTGTATTGTTCGGTTCCCGTTGCGTTATTGTAAACAATTGTATAAGTTTAATTTATTGCAGTCCATGTCATCGTGAAATTAATGGCATCGATTACAAAATTTTTATTTACCATATTTTTAGACAGTTCCTCTTCAAAACTAAAACAGTATCATTATAAAACATGGTTTGAACCAAGACGAGTTTAGTAATAAGGTCAAGTTTAAATATTTAAGCCTAGACTAACTAGTTCGGGTTTAAACCAAGGTTTTTGAAACTTTTGTAATAAGACTAAAATAATTTGCCTTGTAATTAAGTCCGATAGATTATATGCAGTAACTTGAAAAAGTTACTTTAAGGGG
Organism: Blastobasis adustella; assembly: GCA_907269095.1. Taxonomy (NCBI): domain Eukaryota; kingdom Metazoa; phylum Arthropoda; class Insecta; order Lepidoptera; family Blastobasidae; genus Blastobasis; species Blastobasis adustella. The sequence goes on from OU026125.1 coordinate 13,346,569, forward strand.
GTTCGACTTCCATACTATATTTCTCTTACCATTCTTTCATTTGTTTGAATGTTTAGTAATTGTATTGTGGTTTATATTCTTTTTAAATGTATTAAATTAACCGCGAAATGGCTTTCTATGGATTAATGATAAAAAATTAAGCAGTCAAATCGAAAAAACCACACTGCCGCTAGGTGACGTTGTTTTGTGATATTCATATTTTTCTTTTTCATTGCTTTGTTATATTTACCAACGGCCAATTGCAAAAATGTACATTAAAAACGTTAAACCCTTGCAAGAATGTACATAAAAGGTTACGTAAAATTTATATGAAAGACGTACTCCTTTAAGCATAGGTATTCTTATAAAATAATTGTTTTATACAAGTAAAATAATATCTTATGATGACGTAATAATACAAGAATGCTATTTGAATGCGATTATTCAATAAATATGTTATGAAGAGGCATGCTGTTTCATTATAAAAATTATAACATCATTACGATGCAAAGAGCCCGCTGTATTGCTCAGGCTTTTTCTGCCATCAATACATATACATAGCTGATATAACAACAATTTTCACAATCGTAATTATGTATTTTTTTATTTATTTTCACAATTATTATAACATTGAGTAAGATTTGGTATCCCGATCCGAGCTCCACCTAAGTTCTTCACCCGGGTTAAGCATACAGGTCCCTAAGCTCCAACTATTATTATTTAAGTTTATGAGGTCCCGGACAGCTTCGACCCTTTTGAGAAATCGTACTACTCTGACAAAACGCTTGAGCTTAAAAAGATTTGGCTGTATGAGCTAGATCCCTTTTGCCTTTCCGTAAGGATTAATTATTCAATCAAGGAGACAAAAAGAAGAAGAGGTTATGTTGTTGTTTTGATAAGGGTTTTGTTGTTGTATTGAATTCAATGTAAACTACAATTCACTAGAATATTGCCAAAAGTAGATAGTAAGGTCCCACTAATGCTGCGTAAATGGTCAAAATACATAAATAAACAAATCGCTTTATTTGGAAATGTCGAATGTCTACGAAAATTTATCGACACCGCAGGTAAGAATTTATGTGGAAACTAGCGACCCGAGTCTGCTTCGCACGGATGTACTTTAGATAAAAATAATATCTGAACCTTCCTAGAACATTTATTTAGCTGATGGTGAAAACTTAAATGAAAATCGCTGCAAAATCCGTTGCGTGGTCTAGGAGTTCACCTCGGACGGAAAGACGCGGAAGTGATTTATTTTATACTATGTACAAAAATAATACAGTTATCAGTATATATAGAAAGTACTCTGTGGCTTATTATATTACTATTAGTAGGTAAAATTTGTAATTTTTAAAGTAATCCGTACGTTTAAATCGTAAAACAGCGCCATCTATGTAGTCCTTAAAGAAACTTGACGGTATGCGCTTCGCGACGTGGTGTTCTTAATAATAGTTGTTAGTTGTGTGTTGTATCCACAACGTTTTAACAGAGGGCGCTATTCTATTTCTACCGTAATTTTTTGTAATTTTTCTAAAAAACTATATTTATCAGTTTCGATTTCTCACTTATTTCATCGTGTCATCATCAAATAACTATCACCTCAGGCATCAAAAATAATAAATTATGCTGCAGCGAAGCTTTTTCACCAATCAATATGTAAATAAATGTTTCAGTAGGTACCTTGCTGTAGGTGCATCAAATAAATTATCCATCCATTGCATCTTTATTTGTTTTCACACTGTATTCTGCAACCCACCTGCCAAGCGTCCGCCACGTCGAGTCTCTCTACGTCGCGTCTTTCTACGGTGCATATGTGGTAACCCACACGCAACTCGTTACAAATATATCGCATCACTATGCGTTTGGGTTACCAGTTACCACCAGCACCGTAGAAAGATGCGACGTAGAGAGATTCGACACACGCCCACATTAATAGCATTAGGGGTAAGAGTTACTACGCTTACCCCTAATGCTAATAATGTCTATAGGCAGCAGAGACCACTTTCTATACGGTGGCCAGCTCGCCTGATGGTCTACCGTACCTATGACAAAAACCCCGCTTCTACCATGGATCGCCTTCCTGTACTCTTGCCTCCATTTCTCTCTCGTTTTGAGCATTTTGAGCATTGTAAGCCGGCGTAAGCACGAATTGCCGATGACAAGTGACCGATGAGGCAGTAAAGTGCTCAAGTGGCGGCCACGTACCGGAAGACGCAGCCTGGGTGGACCGACTCGACGACCTGGTTAATATTGCAGGTACCAGCTGGCTACGGAAGGCATAGAACCGGCCTTGGTATATCTTTGGGGGAGGCCTATCCCCAGCAGTGGGGGCCCAGCACCATAATGATGTTGTACGCACGGATTTATAACGAAATACAAGCCAGTGGCTGTAAGAGCTGTAGACGAGTGTAGACACAGGTTGTGTATGTTTCCATTCTTTTCACACACCAGAAAGCCCGCGCAGCGCTTCACCGCGACTCGCGCACCCTTTGCACCGAGACATGCCACTTTCTCGGTCTCGAAGTGACGAAGCCAGCTATGGAGATCATTGCAGAGCTGGTCTACAAGAAACTGTCCGTGTACGGAGCTGACTTGGAGGCGTTTGCTAAGTAAGTTGTGATGATTGAGGAATGACATGGCATGTCAAATCTTTTAAATATCTTATCCACTTTATAAAAAAATCATCATCTTGGCGTAATGTCCCGGTTATGCTCTCGCACACGGGGGCCCAGGGTCCGCCTTGACCATGATCTAAGAATTAACAGATCATTACAGTGGAGCGACTGCCATCTGACCTCCGTGACCTTGCTACCGGAGGAACCTGACGATATCGGATCATGGTTACACATTCAGTCGCTTGAATGTCCAGGTTTCATCACGATGGTTTCCCTCACCATACGAGCATCGGTTAGTGTTCACTGTAATAATAATGTTCTTACCCAACCTCTCTGTCTTGTTCGTAATAGAAAACGACGAAGAGATCACCAGAGTCTGAAAGATTATTTCGGTCAGACTAGTAGGAGTTTAGGCACTATAGTCCGTCTGTAGGTAGTAGGTAGTAGTAGTTCTGTCTGAGTTATAAATTCTATTTGAAATTTTAATAAAATCAGATTTAATATGTTTATTAATCCAATCAATACTTTCTCCCAGGCACGCGAAACGGACCACGATAAACGCTGACGACGTCAAGCTCTTGGTGAGAAGGAACCCCGCGCTGGTAAGTTTTTAAATAAGTAAAGGCATCTGAGTAGGTAGGTATTTAGTATAAAAAGTTTTCATTGTGGATACATAAAAAGTAGGTGCCAGAAAAGGCTTTTAGCTCTATTCCGTTGAGCTCTGTATGTTTGTCTGTCATCACGATCTCAGGACGCTCACTTCAGTATATGACCAAGTTTGTTCGTCAATCACGCAGTCATTGATTTGCATGAGCACACAAATATACCATGTCCTGGATTGGGGCATTCGTCATCACTGCCCATTACAGTCCACTGCAGGACTTAGGACCTCTCCCACAAAAGGGGAGGATATTGCCATAATCTCCACGCTTGGCAGGTGGATAGGAGATCGCAGTGTTATAAATATAACAATGGAAAACGCTGCTGCCCAATTTCCAGCCTACGGAGACTCGCCTCGAAAATATTAGTCGCTTGTACGAAACCCACAGTGTAAGGGGTCGGAGCTATTCTACTCGGCCGGACACCACACGGTCCTTTCCTTCCCATACTACGCTAATTTGAGCAAAATTAAAATAATATAAAACTTCTGGAGCGAACTACACACGATTCACCTGCGTGTACACAGCAGGCCGCGGCAACAATCTAAAATTGCACAAATCAAGGGAGGCTCGTTCGTTGTGTCTGCATAAATGACAGCATCATCACGCGTCCGTTCAATGATTCAGGCCCGAATTAAAACAGGCTAAATGTAACGCGAAACCGATTCGCTATCATTTGCCGTGAGATTGGACGCGTAATGGAGAACTACAGAGTTTATTAAACAATCCGACCAGCACTGCTGGATGTGGGCACCAGTATAAACAACGAAATAAAAAACACAGCAACCTCTAATCCCATTCTAGACTACCGATGCTGAATCTCACCTACCATTAACGATTGAGTGGTTCAGTGGTCAACATGCTGGCTCGGTCAGGCCCAGGTCCGATTCCCAGCCGGGCAGAAATTGTCCGGCAGTGAGATGTAGCACCAACCCCATCCTCTGCTGCGTGTCGTAAAATTTAGAGATATGGTTCATTGCCAAACTAATTTTCAACCTTACTCAATTGGCAGACAGGACAGACAAGTGGCGATTGCTCCACCGACAAGAGCATATTCTTAAATATATGATGATTACTCAAATTGTTACAGAAATCCCATTTAAACGCCATATCACAAACATTACCTGCAGCCGGTAAGGATAAACGTAGAAAGACAGTGGCGCCAACAGCAAAACCGACGGAGACACCTGCAGCGAAGAACAAAGACAGTCTTTTGACCAATAAAGAAAACATCGGATCCAGAAGAAGTGAAACCAAGTGATGTTGCTGAAAATATGATTGTTGACGATACTACTATTGATTTGACGTTCGATTGAGTGAGTTTAGATCTTAAGTGTCGCGTAGCTAGCAAGACAACTAAGTAACAAATTTTGATAGGACCTAACTTTATTTTATTGTATAATAATCAGACGAAGTGTTTCGTATTTAGGAGATGCCGCTATTGGAACGGCAAAATAAATTTGACAGGGTATTTATGAATAGCCATACCATAAATTGTCAGTCGACTTGTACATGGAATCAAATGGAAGTAAACATAAACAGCCGAGGGTTTTAGTTTTATACTAGTTCTTGACAATAAACTCGTATTAATATTTAAGTAGAATTTTGTATTAAAAACATAAGTTTTATGACTAAAGTTTTGCTTCAAATTCTGAACTCTACTAGCTAAACGAAGAACATCAATTGTTTATTTTGCAATTTCAGAACAATACTTTTATTATATTTTTTAGCTCTACAATAAAAACTATTCCATTGAAGGAATGCTACAATATCTTAGTTAGACTACCAATACTTATTTAGTTCGAAATCTCTACACTAGTATAAATATCAAGGAGGAGGCAATAATGCTGTAAGTCGACGCAGACGCAGTTGCAGGCAAAAGCTAGCATAAGGCAGTTCTCCTCACAGTAAAAAAAAAATCCCTATGTATAAGCATGATATTTCACATAAAAATAAGCACCTACACCACCTACCGCTACACTCAGCCTTAGCTGCGAAAAACATCACATGTATTCTTTAGCTATTAATAAGCTCTGTATATACTTAAGAAGGTACTGGTACGTACATGTTTGACAAACATTTTATTGAAGTTCTTCGTTCGTAAGTTATTGATTCATAACTTTAATTTGACACCAAAAGAGTGGCGTTCCCTATAGAAACAAACCGATCCTCAAACTAATTTCCATCGTTACAAGTGCAATCTACCACACACCACGGGTTGGCTAAGTAGGTATCTGTCTCTGCCCAGGGCTGCCCATATAACTTCGCACAGTGGTGGCGATGTAGTAAGTCTTACCCTCAATTAGATGCCAGTAATTACAGCAGGTCCGCTGGCACCCGGATGAATATGCAATTCACGAATGTCGATTCTGCTAGCACCTCTGCTAATTTATATAACCAGCTTCAGTCGGCCTTAAGAACATTCGGAAGCCTTGTGATGTGAAAATTAAAGTTGATATTGCGTTTTCTAATCGGTTACGCAGTTTAAACGGAAAATCTAAAAGAACCATTTGCTGCATAAAGTTAAGTAGGTAGAGCTCTTTGGCTAAAATGGTTCATGATAATTAAATTGCATGTTTGGAGATGTTTGCCCAAGAGGTTTTGGAAAGTTAATGTTGTTCTCCGAAGCCTAGGGATGCTATGAAGAAGACCAAAATCTATGAACCTGAAAGTCATCTGTTTACCTATCTCCTGGATAGCAGAAGAAACACCATATAGGGCCACATAGGGCCAAACCATATAAATCATTCTAGGACTACAAAACACAGAGTCTGTACCAGAACGTGTAATTTTTCTTTGATTTGCTGCCTTCTGTTCGACTGTACATCTTACAACCGTAGTAGGTAAGTATTTGTACCTACCTACAACAGTACCGAATTTCAAAACGGGACCATACCGCGGCCCTCCAAACGGGCAGGCTAGGGCATCCATCACATAAAACATACATAGAACGCGCATATATTACGGGAAATTCATTACCAAAGCAGCCTAATAACTTCCCCCCGCAACCGCAAGGGGTCAAAGGGGGTGGGGAGGGGGCGGGGGTTGACAAACAGCACCCAGTAATGTGCTACTGTTGAATTGCAAAAATCTCATTATGCTCTAACTGTCGTTATAGGAGTAATTAACTAGCGGGCACAGGGAGATGTGTGGAGAGGCTCGCGGGACTAATCGTTTAAATTGTTTGGTACCTTCATACACAAAATAGAAAACCAGCAGAAGGTCCACTCCCGTCGTCTTCGAAAATTATTACCTAAACTTGCCGACTCACTAGGGTTGCTACTAATTTTGAAAATAGTATTTAAAAGATCGAATAGAATTTTAAAAATCGTTCACAATAACATGTTCCTTGCAAAGGACCAATATCTAACCCTTGCCATAATGTGATCATAATTGCTTCCCAAGCTGTTCAGATGTGTTCAAGTTTATTAGATTTTCCATACCAGCTTCAGACATTATGCCTTTAGTAGGCGTATTAATAATCTACTGTATATTCACTTTTTAAAAATTCATCGTCACCAGATTATATCATCAGACCCTGAGAATAACCTTCTCTGACCTGGGATTTGACCCACTTCCCGGTAATCAATTGAATTGAAAGTTTCATACATATGTAAATTGATGAAAATGCAATATGATGGTATTAGTCAGTTGATCTGATGATGGAGAAGGAAGGTAGTCAGCGATTTTTTTTATATTATACTAGAGGCATTTCCGACTAGAAACCATTAAGGTGGCCATTACGGTTTCTTATTCTGTTAAAAACTGTCACGTGGTGCCTGAAACTGTTCAATTAGTCCTAGGATCTCTAGCGGAAGACCTTGGTCAACCTCGCTTCACCATCGGCATTAGAACTCGTAGCGGTGCTGAAGTTCGACTAGGCTCAAAGTCTGAAATGGTCACTCATCAGTTCTTGGACTCTGCGTTCGTTGCTAATATGTTATTAAGTAATCTTTGTTACATACAAGTACTTTTATTTTATCACTAATAATATCGTATAATTAAATAATATTCAATTTACGTCGAGAATACAACGAATTCTCGCGACAACAATCGCTACCGAGCACTGCTTGAGACTGCGTGAGAATGCCTGTAAACGTAACGTCAATGTGTGCGTGACGGAAATGGCGCATTGTTTCTAGTGGACCTTCTGCTAGGGGCGGGCCGTTCTTTATTTTGTGCTTCATATGTGTACTCTTTTGTGTTAAAAGAGCAAAAGGTAATAAATATTTCTTTGGCGATAATAAGTGATTATGTTTTATTTATTTCTGTTCGCAGGAAGTAGGAACTAACTCTTGTTTTGAGGAATGTTGTTGGAGAACAATTATTTCCAACTCCTATTACTTGTATAATTTATTTGTTACTCTCTGAACTCTCTCACTCTCTCTCTCTCTACTCTCTGAACGTCATACGTTGTCTTTATGTGTTACTGCTATTCTTACAAAAATGTTTAAAGCCACTCAAAGTCTACTTTCATATATACCTATCTATAATTGTTACAAAGAAATTGACGCAGTTACATTTTAATTCAACGTCAGTCTAAAGATTTCACAGCGAACGCCTACTCCACGCGCGCCCCGTGCCCCTGGTAATTGTGTTTCGTTTATAACGAGTTTTTTGGCGGCGTCCGCGGTCAACCTGCGCTCTGCATTCGCTATCCTCGTTTGCTGCTCCTCAGCACAGGGTTAACTGGATTTTTATCAACCCTAAAACCGATTTCTCAGCGAATTTATCAGCTTCTAAAAAGTTAAGTCGAAAATTTGTTAAAATGGAAATGAATAATGGCGGAAAAGTAGAATGGAAGGCTGTTTATCGCGCGTTGTTGATCCCGAAACACCGTATTACCCGTTTTGGAGAACTATATGCTGTAGATACGTACTCTTTAAGAAAATTTCTGACTGATGACCTGAGTGATTTAGTTAGTCTGCCAAGCAGAAATCCCGGGTTCATTATCGGCCGAGCGGAAATTTAAATTTAATTTCTCTTACGGGTCTGGTTAGGTTAGGTTATGTGTAATAAGTATATATTTAAAAAAGTATGTAAGTAGTTTATCAGTTATCTAACACCCATAACTCAAGCTTTGCTTACCTGTTTTGGGGCTAGATGGAGCTGTATGAATTTGTCCAAGCATATTTCTTTCTTTCTTCAGGGAGTTTTTTCTACAACCTTAGTATTTAGGTACGCAATGGCAAACGTAGGTATGTGAAAACCAACTTAAACCTCAAAATAGCTGTCCGTGCCGTACCTGCTGTCCTGCATTTGAATGAATGAATGAATCAAAAGAATACAATGGGTACATTGCATTGATGCATTTATACGTTATAGGGCTCCATCACCATCTCAGAGACCCAAGCCAACCTCACCTGCTCGCGGTACCCCTGCTGACAGACGGACGAGCAAATCGACAACTTACTGGGTTGTGTAGGTAGGACGACAGTCCTCGCACGTATAGTGCGGTGTTGATAGTGTTTTCTGATTTACGGAAAAGGTTTTTCAGTAAATCAGAAAACACTATCTTAATAGAGGAACGGACCCTGGCTGTCAGATTTACCGCTAACCGCTGAGCCGGCATTTACCGCTAGAATGAGGACACAAAATGTACCCTCAAATCCTGGATGTTATGGGCGGTATGTTTTCTATACCTATTGGTTTGAAACTCGTGTAGGAATTACAAAGTATGGCTATGGCGTATTTTGGCACGGCCACCTTAATCCCCTTATAACTTCTAAATCGCGCTAACCCTTTATTTTTTTTTTCCGACAATTAACCTGACATTTGATCCCAACAATGAGATCTTCGCTAAGGTGGGGTTCAACATGGGCTAGGCAAGATAAGCTTATTTTGGCACGGCCACTTACTTACTCCCTTAATAACTTTTAAACGGCGCCCCGGCAATTTTTTTTTTCTTTTCCGACACTTATCGACAATAAATCGACTTTTGGTCCATGTAATCAAGGTTACGGAATTCCATGGAGGCCTATCCAAAATAAGCCACACTTCAAACTTCTTGGCTGTGCTTATCGTTCGTTCGCTTAATCTAATTCTATTCGTGAGAAAATGTCATCCAATCATACCTAACTAGGTACTCGAATAGAATGTTATAACCCGATTAGTGAAATGCAAAACTGAACCTAATACATTTAATATCCATCAAGCACTCACTGCTAGTACCTAAAGTGAGAGCGGGATCCAATGTTTAGCGGAACCACAGTTCGTTGAATAGTCAGTCTAAGATAAAAATAATAAGTAATAATAATATGCTTGGACAATTCACTTAGCGCCATCTAGCCCCAAAGCCAGCAAAGCTTGAATTATAGGCCCCAGAAAACTGATAAACTACTTACCTATATATTTTTAAATATATTATACACATTTAAACCCCAGACCCGTAACAGAAATTAAAATCATCATTTCAATTTCTGCCCGGCCAGGAATCGTACCAGGGACCTCTGCGTGGCAGATCAGCATAATAACCAACTGAACCACTCAGGTCGTAAAAATAATGTTTTTAAAGCATTGGTGTTTGTTTTAAACTAAACTCGCGTTCTTTACAACGGGACTTGCACTTCAAAAAGGTACGTCGCGTGTAAGTTCCGTCTAATATAACAATAAACGCCATTGAGGTTTCCTAAAGGCTTTCTAAGTTACAATATGAATAGGTGCACAAAGTCGCACCTTCTTCACGTGGGGGGAAGGATACGCCATTTCGAAACAATATTTATAGAAAGACGTTGCCCGGATGACAGTTAACCTATAGATTAAATTAGCAAACGGCTCAATTCTCCAATGCCTATTTATCCGGCAGCGGGTCAGAGACCACTTGTTCCACTTGCTGAGATACACCTGTTTCACTTCTTGCAAGGAGATAGCTAGCCACCTCACCTAGATTTCCGTTGTTCGTTTGGTGTCTGGTAGAGTAAAATTTAGTATCTAATCCCTACCACTGACAGTACAGGTACTACTTATTGACAAGCTAGCAGACAGCTCACCTGATAGTAAGCTGTAACTGTCGTTCATAACATCTACAATTCATGGATTTCGGTTTCATTTAGGTAAAATTCAGAATCACAGGTGCATGCCTGTGGAAAGCAATGTTGGCATGCCTGCTACGAGTACGTAGAGGCATAGGCCAAAAAATGTGCTGCAGTTTGTACAGTGCAAGAACACTGTCAGTTTTCTAAACTAAACCTTGCTTGGAAATTCGGAGGAGGCTCGTATTCATATTCATATTCATTTATTTATAGTATTAAATATACATCACTGTACAAGCTCACTGTATGCTCACTGATTCGGATGTAAATACGAGTTCAAATAAGTACTTAAGTAGGTACCAGCATTTTCGTTACAAGCACGAATAAATTTGACAAAGGAGTAGTCAGCCCTCCTTAGCCAGTTTACTTGCCGGGAGGTATCCATCCAACAAAGTAAGTAAGTAAGCTGAAGGGGCAGTTGGCTGACCATATTTATCGAAAAACTGACAACAGCTGTGGTAAAAGAATTCTTGAGTGGAGACCGCGACTCGGCAAGAGTAGGACGCGCTCACGCCAGGTAGAGTGACGATTTACGAAAAGCTGCAGGCAGATGTATGCGGCAAGCTGAGGACAGGGTGCATTGGCGCTCATTGGCCTATGTCCAGCACTGCACTAGTATAGGTTGGTGATGATGACCCCTCCAGACGGACTCTACCGGGTTGACAGAGTTGTACCACTGGTAAGGTGCACTGTGCGCCCGCGTCGCTCCTAGTTGCGCGTGCGCCGGGCGGCCGATAGACCGCGCTCGCTCATTAAAATATGTAAATCCAGCGGAGACATTACGCAGATAGGTGCTCCTGACTTATTGACTGGATGGCGGCAAACTGAACTAGGCGACTCTAAATTCGAGTCGCGGACGGTGTTTGAGAGGATTTTGTTACGGACACGTGTTATGGGAGATTTAGGTATTTTGTAGGTATTTTGGTGGGTGAAAGCTGAGGTGTTAATTTTTTTAATATATAGAGGTAAACGAGCAGCAGGATATCCGCAACAATTTAAATAAGAAGTGATTTTCTCAATATTTCCATGCTAGAGAATACCTTGTAGGTAGGTATCTGAAGAGTTTTCATATTTTATTCTAAATAGAGTAAGTAGCCCTTATGGGAAAGTCTCGAGAACATAAGAACGAATAGTTGGCATCTACAATTAGCTAAATACAACTTTTACAAATAGACTTACCTTATACTACGTTTAACATAACCATGAACTTCTAAGCAGTCCATGGACATATTCTTAGGTACCATCTATCTACTCCCGTCTTCAACACTCACCGCATAACACTGTCCCTACACGGGCAGCCCCGTTCCAGTGGCACCACCTACCGCGCGCTCCTATTTAGCATCATTACAAATATCGCCCGCCTGCGCATGCGCAGCTAACTGTATTGCTCGCTTTTCCTCTTATGCATTCATACAATGCGGTACGGGTACAGCAGAAACGTTCAAGGCAGGGAGTACTGATGTTACGTAAGAGTGGCTTACAGATTGTGATGCAGCGTAAGCCATATGTACGTAGAATACCCTAAAATAAAAACATATTGGCGTTAATGTCCCGATTGGCACGAGGGCCCGGGGTCCGACTTGACCATGATCCAGGATTTGGGAGATCAGATAATTACAGTGACTGCCATCTGACATCCGTACCACTTCTACCAGAGGAACCTGACCAGATTGGATCATAGTTACACATTCTGTCGCCTGAATGGAGGTTTCTCAAGATGTTTTCCCTCACCGTAAGAGCATCGGTTAGCATTCTACTAAAGTACATAACTCAGAAACGGGTCATTGGTACATAGCGCAGTGGGATTCAAACCCGGTACCTCTTGCTTACGAGTCGGATACCTTAACCATTCGGCCATCGCTGCTCCTACGTAGAATACCCTATGTTTTGATATTTCTCAAAAAGCTGCTCGATCATCCTTGTATAAGTAGTAAATCACGGGTCAGTGACAAGCGGTAAATCTGTCAGCCAGGGTACGCTCTTCTATTAGGAAAGAGCTTTACGATTTCTGAAAGCGGTGTCTTATCACAGTCCTTAAATAAAATAAAGGTTCGAAAGGAGTAACTGCTCGATCCAGGAACTATATAGGTAGGTAACTCATACCACTCCCGCTTGCATCCCATGCAAGTGTAGCCAGAGACTGTTACTGAATTAAACTTCTTCAATTGCATTGAAAGCATTATAATAAGATTCCTCGTCTATAACAGGTAAGTATGGGTTACCCACTTCACGTTCAAGAAATAAAAATTGACCACTGACTTCCCCGTACCTTTTTCTTTTTGCCAGTGACACTCAACTGTGTCCACGTATCCACGACTACATGACATAGCTCATGAGTTAATGAGTTTCCTACAGAAATAGCTAAAACTTAAAAAAGTAGCTACATTTTGCGTGGTATTCCAGGCATCCCATGTTTACGAGTACTTAAGGGTAAGGGGTAAATTTTTACATACGTAAATTCTTCCTAGGGACAGCCAGTGTATCACGTAGCGCATTATTTAGCGTCATTACACCTGTCCGCGGCGCTGTTGGGCTACCATGCCTTATTAATATTATGGTATTGGAAGTTGGCTAACATGGAGGCGGTTTTGGGAGCTTTTATTTGGTGAGTAGTTGGAAATGATATATTACTACCTACCTACTTGATTGAAGATTAGCGGCACTGATTTAGTGACAGCTTGCTTGCGAGACCGATAGAAAGGTTGAGCAATGTTCACAGGGTCCAGAAGAAACCAAAACTTTAAACAACGTGGGGAGCCCCCCGACAGGGAAAGTACCTCCACCTTTCAGAATGCCGCAGCCAAAGAATACTATTTTATATTATATATGTAGTATTGTGTTCCTGTGAGTGAGTAAGGTTTCCAGTGTTCCATGAGGTGGGGATTTGAGGAATCGTGGCTTAGGCAGTGGAGAGGCATTACCTTTTTGCTGCCAGAGCAAGGTGTTATAGAGATGGGCAATCCACCTTTAGCGATAGCGATACCCCTGGTATTGCTAATGTCTATAGGTAGCGGTGACCACTTTCCATCAGGGTCACTAGATGGAAAGGGGTCACCTGACATTTGATGCTTATATATAACGTAACTGAGACGCCAAAGGCACACGATGAAAAGGAACAAGATAACCTAACAATTACCCATTTTAATAGTCGTTATCCTAACTGTACGCATAGAATACTGAGGCTACTGAAAGAAAACACAAATGCAAGAAGCCGGCTCCGCAACGCTGCCCCTCTCGTTACAGACGGCGGGGTTTAGCTGGAGTGTTGTTTTGTTCTATCTCCATCATTACGTACCTTTCAGCTCATTATACCAACAGATCACTCGCTTAATTTGTGCATTTCCGATCTGCTGATATTCAAATACGGACCCTAATGATGCACGGGAAATGTTAATAAAATGTTAATGCGGCGAAAGCGGTCCGCGCCGCAGCAATAAGTGACAGATTTGCTTGACAGCCAGCGCTTGTTTGCTGCCGTATGAATAAGTCACGATTCGGTTTTTTGTTGGTACTCTGTAAGTGGCTGGTCTATTTTGCCTGGATGATACCTACTGCGATGCTTAGTGTTGCTTCGCTTTGATGCTGGCAATTAGCGATGGGTTCTTTGTTGTTTACGGTTTCCTCGAATCGGCTTTGACTGGTTGTGCTTACGAAATTGTGCATATAAGGTTAAGTGTTTCCTCAGTGTTCGCGGGCCCGCTTCGCTGAAATGCGAAATGATTGTCATGGCTGCCCCCGTTCGCCGATTCGGTGCCGGCCGAGCGCTAACCATGATAGATCGCGGGATGCATTACACGCAATCATAGTGATTAGGACCGCAGTGCATGGTTACAAGTCTCGAGTAGCGGAACTCGAGTACTTAGATGTAATGATAGGTATAATAATCCGGTGCAGCAGTTAGATTATTCTGATTCTGTAATTTAAGTAGGCATAATTTACACTCCGACAAACAAATGGTCCGACTGTGAATTTATTTAATTTACTTAATTATCAGTAGATATATTTCATACTTACCTTAATCAATTATTCTGCACTGTTCGTGTAGTCAACTCTAGTCGTTACCCATATGTCCATTAATTGATAAAACTTTGAATGTCACAGTGTACAATCATTCCTTTCGACTTACGTCTCATCAATAAACTAAAGTAACCTTTGTTATTAACAGCTTTCAGAGCGTCGGTAGCCGGGCGGTTGTGTGTACAACTCGTAAACGAGAGGTACCGGGTACCAATGACTCTTTTCTGAGTTATGTACATTGGTTGTATTCTAACCGATGCTGTTACGGTGAGGGAAAACATCGTGATGAAAATTCAGGCAACTGAATTTGTAACCATGATGCAATCTGGTCAGGTTCCCCTGTCAGCAGGGTCACGCACGGAGGTCAAATAGTAGTCGCTCTACTGTAATTACCTGATCGCCAAACCTGGGATCATGGTGAAGGCGGACTCTGGGCCCTCGTTCTCGAGAGCACAACAGGGACATTAACGCCAAGATGTTTTTTTTAACCTTTGTTTTTATCAATTAAGAAATCTTTAAGTAGTTTTAAAGAACGAGTTACAATCACAACAATATTGAGAATTTGCCGTCCCTACCTCGTTAGTGAACGCTCTGCTAAAATTAGAGATTCACCGCCTAATCTCAACAGGCTTCATTTAAAATCCATAAACTGATAAAGGACATAAACTGAGAACACTAATTAAGTATAGTTCGCTTAATGAATTCCTAGATAAGTATAGGTGAAGATAATAAGAGTTCAATAAGGCGGGCCTACGTTCTCCCAGCTTCATGTTAAGATATTCGCGTGTTGAATTATTCAAAGATAGGTTCTATTTTAGGCTATAAGTGGTAAGATTAGGCCACAACTAGGTAATTATGTATCTGGATTGATAAGCGTAGGCGATCAGGAAATAGATAATTCCTTGAAATATGATTACTTAGTTTAGTATTAGGACAGTCTTTTTTAGAGGGACATAATATTAAGCAGCACACCTCTTACCTTCTACTGTAATTTTCAGTTTCATATGAGTAAAGAAATTAGGAACTTCAGAAGTGTTGTGATTGTGATTGATGACTAACGAAATGCCTCACGTCAAACACACAAAAAAGCACTGTTCCTTGGTGGCAGAGAAAGACAATCATGATCCAAGTACGCCTATCTAGCAATATTCCTCAGCAGCAGAAGGTATTGTAACCAATGGCTTGGTATTTTTATTCCAAAAATGTCAGTGTTGAGTTCTTTGGCCCTAGCACTAATCGACGCCAGGTTCGAAGGTTTAAAATGTGGATCACAAGGAACCTCGAGGCGAGTAGTGCGATGGTGTAATTGTGCTGAAGGCACCAGATCAAAAGAACCTCAGTACTTGATAAGACTGTATTATTCTGCGAATAGCCTATTTTGCCTTTCTGACATTATGGTACTAAATTTATAATCATGAGGCTGTCAATATCCCGGTGGTGTTCTCGCGCGCATAGGCTCGTGGTCCGCCTTGACGACTGCCATCGGAATCCTTCTTGTCCAGAATCACGAATAGAAAGAGAGAAAGAAAATCGATTGTCAATAATGTCGTAAAATCCACTATAAAATGAACAGGTTCGCTGAATATATGGTTTCAATAAGTTTAGAGGCATACCAGTTCATGTAGTTGATCACCTACATAATATTTAATTTTACAAATGGCCGAAGTTGATGCCAATAATCGTTTTCCACTCAAGCGAGACGGCGGATGCTGGTGACATTTGGTCGCGTACTTAATTATTTACAAAATTGGGAAAAGTATAAAACGCCCATGGTGCAGTGGTGCGAGGCGCGGGTGGCGGTTGCGAATTCGATTTTTGGTGGAGTGCATGGAATATATGGCTCAGAGACGATTGTTGTGAAATATTTTGAGTGACGTCATGTATGACTTTTAAAGTACGTTTTGACTTTTAATAGAAAAAGGGAAAACAATTGGGCAAGTGCGACAACGATAATACTGAATGTGGCGTGAAAAAGAACTAATGAGAATAAGGAAACTATACTAAAAAAAAAACATATACAATAGTCGCTGGCGATGTTAATTACGAACAAGAAATGCCACACCTTGAAACCTTTACATATAAATCGCTAAAGGATACCTACTTAGATACAATGTATTTTCGTGTTTATAGTCTCAGTTTCAGATAAATATCTTACTTCATAAAGACGGGGACTGAGTACAAAACAGAAAAATCTATCTAGCTAACTATCTACTGCCTCTACTTCACACGTAAGATAATCGGAAGCTTTCCACCCGCATTAACTTACCCGCGGAAGCTCGCGCGAGTGAAGCTACCGCCCGCCGAACATGATCGGTCGCAAATGAATAATAGTTATTTTATTTTTCGATTGCCATCCGCGGGCAGGGTTGCCGGAGGAATTAATAGTGCGCTCAGGGGCGCGACCGCGACAATCTGCCGCTCTTTTCACAACGCCGACCAAAAAGCCTGTTTTTGTTGTTTTTATTTTTTTCATGCCGCAATTTTTTTCCCCTGTTATTCTGTTTCTACCCCCCTCCCTATCTATTCAGGCTGCGATAGTTTTTTGCGGTCATCGACCGCTTTTATGGAGCGCAGGAGTTTTTTAATGGGCGCCGATTGCGTTTTGTTTTGATGTCCCGTCTAGTTTTGAGCGGATTCGGGGGTTAGGCGGTTAGGGGTGGTTGCTGGTGGCGGCTCTTTGTAGGTGAAACCTCAGCGCGATTGGTATCTTACAGAGCAGCTCTCTATAAAAATTAAAGGAATTCAAGAAAGGATAAATGTATTAAGATAAGAAATCATCTTGGCGTTACTGTCCCGGTTGTGCTCTTGCGCACTAGGGATCTTCCTTGACCATGTTCCAGGATTTGGCAGATCAGGTAATTACAGTGAAGCGACTGCGACCTGACCTTCGTGGCCCTACTGGCAGGGGTCCTCATTATTATCTATATTACTGAATTATCCACCACCACTTATGGACCATCTTATTTTATTATATTACTGACCATACCTGATCAATTTGGATCATGGTTACACATTCAGTCGTCTGAATGTGCAGGTTTCATAACTAATCTTCTGGTTTAGAAAGAGAAAGAAAGGATAAACGTATGTCATGTCAGAACTGCATTAAATTGACTTTATTATCAATCATCAACATCCTGGCATCAATCCCGGTTGTCTCACGCGCGGCGCGCGAGGGCTCGGGATCCGCCTTCCTATTTCCTCTTGTCCACTTTGCTCGGTCTTTAACATTGGTGGGTGTTTGTTGGCACGCATGTCGTTCTTATCGACGTGAATCGCTTCAAAAAACAATGGAAAATTACCAAACATTATTAGCAATAAGTATGATTTGGCATTACGACGTTGTGGTGTGAGGCAGAGCAGAAGGCGACTTATGACTTAGTGGTAGACCTACGACCTCCGTAGACAGTAGATGCCGCAGTGTTGTGAATTATCGTTTATGACTATGTACAGTTAAACAAACAGAAGACTAGAGGTGAGGAATTGTATAGTAATTCATTTTTCTTTGCAATGAAACTGCAGCAAAATTCAAAGCAGTGAGCAGAATGGGTGTAGCTCACTTCTTGCTGGCTCTATCCTTGTAATAAAGAAGAATGACCCGCTATGTTACAGCCACTGAATAATTTTTGAGTATTTTCTGATCCTACCACAACTCTGTTTCAATTCGTTTACATAATTTAATTATATAACTAAATAAGTACAACAAATCCACGGCGACAGACACCCCAGTAAAAAGCACTAAGCAATAAATAATGCCTCAAAGTGTCTTACCATTAAAATCATAACACGTTCTTAGTAATAGCTAAGTTGTGACTACGACAAAATTGCGTGTGGCTGCCAGTCAGTAGAGTAATTGCGTAAAGCAGGAGCTGTATGCGACGATGGAGTTACGATCTAGAATAAAATTAATTTATTTATTTAATTAACAGCTGCCTCTGGTAACTAGTTTCGATTTTCGATACAACAGATGCATCTTTTCGTTACCATTAATTGGCAGGCCTTTTGGTTACGGTGTGTTTGAGCTGTGAACTGAAGAATGTCCATAATTCTGTATGAATTATGGACGTATGGGCTTTTTCAATATGGATGAAATAGTTACAGTGTACGAGAAAGTTTTAGTTTTTAGAAAAAGGTTTTAGTTTAGATTTGTTTTTCTTTATTGATACTTTTTTATGCTACTCAGTGACAAACGAGCAGACAGCCCACCTGATGGTAGGTGGTAACTGTCGCCAATAACATCTACAATTCATACATTTAGGTTGCAGGTAACAAAACTGCAGGTGCGTTGTCACTATGAGGATTAAGATGAAATGCCTCATACCTGTAATTTTGCTGGCTACCTTATTCTTCAAACGGGTACACAACTATGCAAGCATTGTTGCTTGGCGGCAGAAATATATAAGGCGGTGGTACTCACCCGGGCGAACTCCTCAGGCTACCTGATATCTGATGACCTGATTATACTATTGCTTTGACCAAAATATATTTATGTATGCGTTCTATAGGTCGAGTACGTTCCTCTAATCAATTGTATCTTGCGCTTTTTTCGCACATTCTTCTTAGTGACTGGTAGATAATGCCTACCGTTGCACTTTTAGAGCATAACGTTTTAACCAATAAATAAACTATAGGCGCTCGCAGTTTGCGCCTGTGCGAAGCCTAAGCTAATAAATAAATGATTAAAACCCAGTTCCCAAACAATGTAAGTTATAATTCAAAACAGCATTGCGTTAAACATTAAGCGAATGCAACACAACAATATGCGGTGCAGCGTCAACGCAGTACCGTTGGTTCATTACAGTGCAATTAAGCCCTTGATAAGACCAACCGTAATTACGTATGCTAATCTCAAAGTTAATTCGCGCCACTTGTACCAAGATATGCTGCCCTGGTACCGCCCGGGCCCTTGTTAGCATCGCCTGCATCGCTCCCACATATTTATCGATATCGTTACCACTGTGGACTGCGTATCGATAAAATAAGCAGCCTGATTATCGAGCTAATTCTGGATTTCACTAGTCGATTTAGCTTGCCATGTTCTGTTTGGGATTGTATCTACTCTGTTATCGTCGCGTATTTTCTTTACGACGTAATAGGTATGCGTGTTTAATTTTTAATGTCTGATTTCAAAGAAAACCGCCTTTAGCATTGTGGAAGATACGGCCGTTTATGCTCAGTTTTTAACCTTCACAAGGAAATCAAAAGTTTCGAAACGAAATCAATCAATCGAAAATGAATCGACAATCAACTAATTAAATCAGATCAATAGAGTGAATAGGCTGTTCCTAAACAGGCATTCTCCATCATCAGCCGCATCGTCACTTAGCACCATCAAAACGAAACCAACACTTCCGGTTGTTTAGAATCTTTAAAATTGGCAAAAAGCAATGCCCTGTAGCAAAAAGAAAAAAAAAATTCGAAAATCGTATAGTTACATCATAAAAAAATAATCAACCAACTTATAAAGTATAGTTGGATTTCATACAAGATTTATAGGAGCTACTTGCACTTGTAACTTTGTAATGTAAATTTATAGTACCTATCAAAAAACCCTCTTTTAAACAAGCATATTGACAGGCAACTACGGAACCCTACATTGCACGTGGTTCGACAAGTCTTTTATTGGGAAGTGTTCAAATTAATGAAATGTCAATTTTTCAGTGCGCATGTTTTATATTCGACCTCGTTCATTTTATACCACAGGCTCATCAAAAATAAAAACAGGACTGCAACTGAGCGAACATCGTTTATAGATGCGGTTTCTATTGAAAATACGGGACATTGTATTGTTCCGTATTGGTTTTAGTAAATTAAGGGACACGGTCAAATTCATAGCTAAATAAGTTCCCAAATGAAAAATATTTTTTCATAAGCTTTTATCGCGCGGCATAGTACCTAGTACCTACTCATCAAGATCATTCCACAGAGCCCAAACACGATGGGGTTATCTTATTGCGTTCATTAGTTCCTATGACCACCTTCCGACTCCACCATCAGACCAGCTCCACGGTACCATATTAATGCATTGTCATCCAAGTTACATAGATACCTATACAATATTTCAGCTCAATCGAATAACAACAAATGGTCGAAAAATGGTTTGCAAATTTTAAAGGACATTTACAAACATACATATGAACAGTGCAAGTTAAATAAAATCTTGTTAAAACGGGACATCCCGAATAATACGGTATATCTGGTCAGACTTGACTAATAATAGTAGTGGAATACTTACATATTACCTCATTTATATTTCTTGTGAGTATTTATTGATATCAAGTAGATATTAATTTAAATTAAATTTATTTATTGTATTGTAAAAACTAAAACACACGATGTCTATATTGTTATATATTTCAGCTTGACACGGAGTGTGAACAAAAAGTGGAATCAAAATGTATGATCAGCTCGTGAATTAATGAAGTGGCATTGTGTCGTAGGAGTGTCGGTGGCCGAGCGGTTGAGTATCCGACTCGTAAGCGAGAGGTACCGGGTTTGAATTCCGCTGCGGCCATGTACCAATGACTCTTTTTTGAGTTATGTATATTACTCGAATTCTAACCGATGCTCTTACGGTGAGGGAAAACATCATGATGAAACCTGCAAATTCAGGCAACTGAGTTTGTAACCATGATCCAATCTGGTCTGGTTCCCCTGGTAGCAGGGTCACGGAGGTCAGATGGTAGTCGCTCCACTGTAATTACCTGATCGCCAAATCCTGGATCATGGTCAAGGTGGACCCCGGGCCCTCGTCGCTAAGATGATTATTTTTATTTATTACTTACATATTACCTCATTTATATTTCTAGTGAGTATTTATTGATATCAAGTATATATTCATTGAAATTAAATTTATTTATTGTATTGTAAAAACTAAAACACGATGTCTATACTGTTCTATATTTCAGCTAGACACGGAGTGTGAACAAAAAGTGGAATCAAAATGTATGATCAGCTCGTGAATTAATGAAATGGCGCTGTGTCTATTTTGAATTAAATAACTATCGACTCGACAGGCACATGAGCCCCGAATTAACATGGCTGTAGGCAAAATTTTAGAGGGCTGTCACGGCGCAAATTGTCTGCAGAAAACACGATATTTATCAGGCACGTACTCGGTGGCTTCCGGGATATTTTATTTAAAATACTTAAGCCCGTTTGCACAAAACTTAGGCGACGCTTAAGTTGACGCCTTAAGAAATATATTGTTAAGCACTTAGGCGCTGTCCTAATTGGCAACGGTCGTGCGACCATGATCGTACGACCGGCTTACCCGACCAAATAGGATATCTAACCGCCCGTCGTACGACCACGGTCGTACGAGTGTAGCCTATTAGGACAGCGCCGTAGGCGTCACAGAATCGATGCCATAAAGTAAGGAATGATTTAACGAGTTTAGATTTTACTTAAGGAAGGTGTTGTTTTTCACCAACACCAACTTAAACATTGCTGCTTTTTAAATTCTTGTTAGGAATATCTTAAATAATTTAGGCGTCGCAAGTTTTGTGTAATCGGGCATTATTATACGGGTATAGTCAAGCATTTGTAGCCTGGTACAGATATTTCAACTCAGTTGTGCGCGCGGCCCTATGTGTGGGTAAACCGTCGTCTCGCTCGTCTCGCTCGTCGCTCGCAAACGTCTTGCTCGGACGACGACTGCCGCGTCACTGCCACATAAATGAAAGCTGTATATTTACAAGCGCACGCACACATAGCGCCGCGCGCACAACTGAGTTGAACTATCTATAGTAAGTATTGATGTAGAGTAGACGATGGTGGTGTTGGTGAGGCTGATTATATTTGTACTTAAGTGTTTACGAATTCACCGAATAACATTAGGTGTCATAACTATGAACCACCAAACCGAATTCCTAATAATGTAATTGTTACTTTCAGAGAATTTAAATAAATAAGACGAAAATGTAGTATCGCATTTCTTGTATAGCTAAAGCAAAGCGACCAACAATGGTTCCATTTTATTTCTGTTTTGACATGCAATTGGAACATCTTGGAATTATAATTTGATACATATTTTACCTTAGCACACGCATTTGGAAAGTCATGCCCGATCGCACACACTGAATGCGGCCCCCGTTCGGTATGAGGCATGGATTCAGTAAAAAATTAAACGTTATACTGTATTAACATGCCTCAAAGCCCGATCAATGGCCAGGAATAAATTGCATATCAAAATGCACCGGATTTCGTGGCGCGGATTCGCACCAGCGCAAAGCGACAAAGTTGATTGGAGTGACATTATAGATAGGCTTTGTAACCAACTTTTAGGAGTTACTAGTATTATATGTTTTTTTTGTTATCATGTTACAATATTTTGTATTATTTACAACACTCTTTATTCGTCCTTGCTCTTAAACTGGGCGCTCCTTTTAAATTTCCCCTTCCTCTTGTCCCCTTCTCGTCACTCCACACATCATTTCTGTCACATGCACTCCTCTTGCATCCATTGTTTTCGTTGTCGTTTCGTTTCCCACAGTCAAATTCGTACAGTAGGTACCTACTTACGACAGAATTAACTATCGTTAAACATTGTCTCCTTAACTTACTTAAATGTTAGAGGTGGACGGCTAACATAATTTATTTTGAATCTTTGACGACCTGAGTGGTTCACTGGTCAACATCCATGTAGTCCTGGGTTCGATTCCCGGCCAAGTAGAAATTGAAATGATGCGTAATAATTTCTGTTACGGGTCTGGGTGTTCTATGTATATGAAGTACGTATTTAAAAGTATTTAAGTAGTATATCAGATATCTAGCACCCTACCCTAGAATTTGTCCACGTTTATTATTTTTATTTTTTAATCATACACCGCAACTTATTTTTTGGGCAAAATGAAGTATTTTTCCCACCTATGACAAGGGGGTTCATTTTCCCACCAGCTGTTATCCCTTACGCGCTCCTCGCTCCCAACCGCCGCGGTCGGCGGTACCGACTCACCGCCGTATAACTATAAATTCATTAGCGACACACGAACGCCGCTAAGTGACAAACATCGGAATCGCATCGCCTATTCGGCTGTTATTCACACGGTTCATACGAAATTATGCCTAAAGCCCACTTTGCAGCGACTAAATCTGGTTCAATGTGGTTCGCGTTTTCTATGCCTGTCAAGAACTCTGGTATTAGATGTGATTGTGACATGTTAGTTAATGAGTGATTACAAAATGTATTACAATCCTTTCGACAAAATTTTCTTAATAAAGAATTATGAACTTACTTCCTTGCTTGATTCGTTGACTCGATTTTAATTTTAATTCTTTCAGCCATAGAAAGCTGCATTATCATCGAGTAACATAGGCAATATTTATCTTTAAAAAAATTAGAGTTCCCTGGGGAAATTGCAATAACGATTCAACTATTCAACGTTGTGCGACCATAAAATAAAATATTGGAATTGTTTAGATAAGTCTAGGTCGCCATATCGATGTAGATAGGAAGTGCTACAGTGCTGGGCGCAGACAATTTTGAGCATTTAATGCTTTGTTCTTTTATCCTCGTTTACATGAGCGATTCCGAATATTTATATTAAATGAAATGCTAAGGGGATCCGCTCACTCTACACCCTACTGTATCTGGAATAGTTTTATCAAGTTTGACCAAGGTCTTCAGATGGGAACCCGGAGACTGTGAACGTGGCGGTCTTTATTTATTTTTATTTACATAACATGATTATGGGTAGGTGTAGGGCAGAGGTAGGGTAGGTATAGTTTTCAAATAAAGGACACCTCATCGAAATCGGCCCATTCGTTGGACCTACGATGCCACAGACAGACACACACCTCCACACATAAACTCATACACAGGGCCACAGGCCATGGGTCTGTTAAACTTACAACACCCCTCTTTTTTCGTCGGGGATTAAAAAATCCCTGCGTCGTAGCTACGAAGACTCTAGCTGGAGTCTTTACATTTGTCGCCTCATACGACAGCCGTGAATAGAGGTACTAATTCCACTCTGATAGACACCACGTGACTTAACTTACTACAACTTCATAAAGCAGCACTTTCGCTAATCGTTTGGCGGGAGCCGGCCGCAGTGACTTTGCACCGGCGGGCGTCTAATGCAGAATTATTTAATTTAGCGCACAGTATATGCTGTGCTCTAATTGCCGCTCGCCGCTCGCCCACTTATCATAATGTCTCGCAAATCACGACGTCGCCAGAATAAATCTACTGTCGATAGAACTGCCTCTAGGGCTGCGGAACCGCGATTTCACGATCTCGACTCGCCTGTAGGTAAGGCTTTAAAGGATTCTTTGTTATTGAATTGATGTAACTCTTTTATATGCAGAGACTGCGTTTACGTCTTGTACTGAAGGACGTAGTGGGGTGCTCCAGAGTTTGCCACCCGATCTTGGGAATAAGGTGGAAGACCACACAGTCAGGAACTTGACAAAGCCTTACCGGTGGCTGCAAGTAGTTGTTTACGCATGCAACGGCCACATCCCGGTAAACTACGTCGGCTCGTGGGCTAAACCCAGTCAGTAATGCCCAATTCGGCGAAGAGGGCAGTCCACGCTGATAAGCGCTGGATAATGGCGGATCCGGTGAGTGTGCAAGGTAATGTTGATCAGGCGCGGATCCAGGATTTGGTTGAGGGGGGGGGGGGGGGGGGGCAAAAGTTAAAATTATAGGTACCTATTCTCTACTCAATAAAGTAAAAAAAAAGTTGCCCTTTTTAGTGGGGTACACAATAAATGATTTTTTTACGTTTGAGGTCATAAAAGCTGGTATGAATTGAATGAATTGAGCGAGCAGAGTGAGCTTGTAATTTGTGATTTTGGGTTACAAAAGTTTGGTTATGAAGGTGATCATTAAATTATTGAGCGAGCATGGTCTTAACAACAATGGGTGATCCTCACAATAGTAATTTAAGGAAATCAATGTATGAGTAATCGCAACGAGCTTGGTGAATGATAAGAAAAGTATCTGAAACCTTTGAATGAGCGACCAAAGCGAACTCGAAATTTTTGACATTTTGGGTTAAAATTTTAAATATTTTGGGTTTTAACAGCAATGGGTGATCTTAACAAAAGTAACTTAGGGAAATTAATGAATGAGCGACTGCAACGAGTTTGGTGAAAGGTAAGAAAAGTAACTGAAACCTACGAATATTTACGATACGATATTTTTAATATTTTGGGTCTTAATAGTTGGGGTGAGCAATAAATGAATGAGCTCGAAATTTTTGACATTTTGGCTTAGGTGCTATGATAATGTGTGATGCTCATCGTAATAAAGACAATAAAAGAAATTAAAATTATCATTTCACGAAACTTTTAACATTATGGATCTTAGAAGCTATTGTAAGTTTTGAAAGATTGGTAAATAGTATAACAAAACTGAATGTAATGAATGAGCGAGCGACGCGAGCTCGAAATTTTTGACGTTTCTGTTCTAAAAGTTGGAGTGATTGATAAAATCAATAAAACAATTGAGCGAGCACAGCGAGCTTCGAATGTTTGATCTTTTGGCTCATAAAACAGGAGGCGATTGTAGGTCAGAGTCGAGGGGGGGCAAAAAGTGGGCTGGATCCACGCCTGATGTTGATGGCCTAGAGCGGCAGTCGGGAATGCAGCCTGGACGTTAGAGCGCAAAATTTACAACTTTGTTGGCGTAGATAATATACCATTTCAGCTCACTAGTACAATACTTTTTGAGATAAGCCGTGGACAGACCGACAGACGTACGGACACGGCTCATCTATACGGGGTCCTTGGTTTACTACGGATCCCTAAAAACTCCACATAGACTCGGACTAATCTCCCCAAAGGTTTTCTTAAAAAAGAAACTAGGTAGTATCACGAATGGCTTTTAATATTACAGCCCTGAATTTTAGTATTCAAAAATGGCAGCGGCCCCATGAGAATTTCTACCATAAATTATCACAGCATCCCACCGGCGCGCACGCAGCAGATCCACAAAGATAACAGTGACACCTCCTGATGGCGCTACTTTCTATGCCTTAACGGAATTAATTCTAATTTAAATGCATCTCTGCGTTACTTGTGTTAGTTCACAATTTTGCCGCACATCAAGTACGGTGGTTGGGGAGCTGTCGGTAATGCACTAAACTATTAAACACAAACCTTATAGGTCACGCTGCTTTATTACGTACTAAGGCAAAATTATTACAATCCGGCTTGTTTCTGCGAACGCCTAAGCAGATTAATGTCGGCAACTATTAAACTGACTCGTGACTAATTGCAAAACCTTTTCTTTAAATAATTGTTACAATCTTAACTAAACCTTTATAGGAATAACGTTTTTTACAGTACTTTAGTTTGAGGTTTTATGAATTGTAATGCGATATGTTACCTAACTACACGTTGAAGCCAGTTTTGTGCTAAAACACCTTTAATGTTGGTAGTAAAGCGTATGGAATGAAGTAAAATACAAAGAGATTTCTACGAATACTAATCGATGAGGTAAAACATCGTAATAAAACCTGCACATTCAGGCGGCCGAATGTATAACAATCTGGTCAGGTTCCCCTGTTAACAGGGTCTCTGATTTCTGATAGCAGTCACTCCACTTGATCTGCCAAAACCTCGATCATGGTCAAAGCGCACCATAGATGACCATGGTTGTTTCAATTTCAAGGATAGGGTGGCCGGTGTAGTTTATTAACTAATTTGTCGTATTGCGGATATGTTAACTCTACAGAAAGGTCCATTCCACCGAACTGTCCACCAAGGAAAATCTGTAACCCATCGAAATTACAACATCGATAACCATAGACACCCATGTTTTAATACTCCCTTTTATATGCGAGTTGCATAAACTACTATAACATTTGTAAGTATACACTTCGGAGCGTTCATGACGCGTTAGACGTTATGACGTTACATCGCACTTCAGGTCAGCACTCCGATAAAGATTTTAGTTTCGATCCAGGAGACAGCTCCAATCCCACTGCATCAACCTCCTGTAAATGCATGCCTAATAAAATTTCCTTTTCATCAAATATTTATTCACTTGACAACCGAGATGCGACTTCAACGACCAAGACATTACAAACTTGATTCCACACATCCAAACTTAACATTATCTTAATATCTTATTTTTCCCCTATACTTCGTCATGCAGATTAAGTTTTGTATTTATTTTCTACTACTGGGCCCGACGAGACTTAGTACGCGTGGCGTCCTACCCCTACCCTACCCCTACCCTTTCTTTTTTGCTTATAAACGTTCCTCTATTGTTGAAAACCGCTTTAAACATGAAAATACCGTTTTTTATACAAAAAATGACCAAAACTGCAATTTTCAGACAAGCAAATTTTCAAATTCCTCAAAACCGGCTAATCCGATTACAGAGAAAACTTTATTTATTTATTTATAACTCTTTATTGTACATACAAGGACAGTAGAAAATTTGTTACAGTAAGACAATATAGTACAAAGGCGGTCTTATCGGTCTTGTAGTCAGACAACATTAACCTAACTTATATTATGGTTAAAGAGGCAAAATTAACGACAAATAATAAGGTAATTTTCAAAGACTTATAAACTTCATGAGTAATTTTTAAGCTATTGCATAGCTTTTATCGCGGGCTTTGAGCGTGGCGACCGAATCAAGAAATTCCGTAACGAAAAAACCTAACACCTCCCACTCCGACCGGCACAGCGGTGCGGCGTTGAAAGCCGTGCATCGTCTAACGTCGTTTCAGTTCGGCAGACTTCGGCACGGTGTTTGTGTGCGTGCGACTAGACGTATGCGTGTAGACTAGCTGCTAACTGCTCATAACTGATTCTATTTCTTTTAGACACAATGCTAGGTGAGACAGCGTGCTTTTTGGCCGCGTCCACGAGTGAGTTCGAGCCCGCGACTAGTTGAACCTTAACGTGTATGTATATGGTTAATATCAAAGAAAAAACTTGAATAAATATCAATGAAAAAAAAAACTGCATAAATAAAATAAATAAATAATTATAATTGCATAAGTTGATAAAAAATGCTATGCAATAGCTTTACTGCGGCAGTCCCCGAGTGCCACATGTATTATTTTTTTTTTTTTTATTATTTAACGTTTGTATATGTTAGGTGAAGTGAGCTAACATACTAACTAAAAACGGCAACTTCTTCAATAAATATGCGATATTTCGTTTTAATACAGTTCGGAATCCATTATCATTCCTACATTATAATTTGAATACACAGTTTAACTCACCATTAGTGTGTATAATACAGGTAATGTAAC
Source organism: Blastobasis adustella (assembly GCA_907269095.1). Taxonomy (NCBI): domain Eukaryota; kingdom Metazoa; phylum Arthropoda; class Insecta; order Lepidoptera; family Blastobasidae; genus Blastobasis; species Blastobasis adustella. Next base: position 13,375,089 of record OU026125.1, read on the forward strand.
AACAAACAAACACTTTATACTAGCAACCCCCCGCGGTTTTCACCCGCGTGCAGTTCGGATTTCTGTAAACATTCAACTATATTGCGAGATACTATTATTTTTCCGGAAAGAAATAACTCGGGAATAATGTAGCTTCCTCTCAAGTCAAAGAATTGTCAAAATCTGTTCAGTAGTTTCGAAGATTACCCCCAACATATAAACTCACAAACTTTTCCCCTTTACAGTTATAGAGGTATAGCTTAGATCAACTGTACAAGAAATATAGATTATCTAAAAACCACAAATAACAAAAAATGCACGCCACAGCACCAACACGCTACCTACAGAATACTAGAAGCTAGATTGTTTCAGTCACCGCATCACACCCTGTTACTTAGTGTACACAAAACAGTCTCGAGTCGAGACTGAAATCTATACACGCAGAGAACCTGGGCCGAAAATTATTTGGGGGCTAAGGGGGTTAGCGGGAGGGGGCCGGGGGGGTTAGTCCCCACGTCAGCGTCTGATATGTGACCAGAGAGTCTTGTTCAACAAACGATGACGATGATTTAGGCTCGGCCGTTTTAAGTGTATTACAGCGTCCAGCTTTTGGGCTTAGGCCTAGATTTGGGAAGCTACCATTATTCCCCCCCACCTCGATTTATGTGGCCGTCCATTTGACGGGCCTGTTAGTCTCCCTAGTCAAGAGTTAGGAGGCCTAGTTTAATAGAGGATATTTTGAGGCGGCCCCTGCGGAATACGTTTTCAGTGTTACAAAGGTAAAGGAACGGCGCTCGGACTTGCTGTGTTGCTGTTGTGCATGTATGTACCTAACGTGATTTTATTACGTGTGGTTTTATTTTTGAGTATAAAATAAGTTTGTGCTTAGATAAGCGTACATAGCTGCAGCTGTGTTGTTTACAATACCACTGTCTCACTGATAAACTAGTTAGCCAAACAGTAAATTTTTTGAGAGGTCAAGACAAACCTACTGTGATCCTTTCTTTTAGACCGTCCGTTACACCGCACCGAACCTTGTACATTGATTTAATTTTTTTTAAAGTTAACAAATAAATCGTTAATAACATTAAAATTTGAAATTTTAATTATATCATTCTGGCGTTTGAATGGGAACGAATTTATTTCGCGCCGTCGGCGTCGGTGAATAATAATGTGTTCGGTTCGGACGGCTTGAAATTGTTAAGGCCGCTGGTTACACAGTAGCGTCAGGCTGTAAATGTGGTCCGTTCAAATAAAAGCTATCACTTGTAAATAAATTGGTATTCCTGTTATCAAAAACAAGTCTGGCTTATGTAACAGTACCTGTTTAAGTAAGGCGATAGTTTCAACCGGTATACCCGACCCCCAGCTTGTCTTATAGAATAGTTGTTGTGTCTCATCAACTGTTGTACTTATTTTTATTTATTGTGTGTTTTATTAGTGGAAGCCTATAATTGGCTATGTAATGCTATTATTGTTTTTAGTGTAATAACTGCTGTTGGCTTTCCTTAAGTAAATAAAATAAAATAAATAAAATAAATAAGAATATCTCCAATCCCGGCTCACGAGTCCAATATGGTATCAACGTTTGACAAGTCCAGAAACCACGCGTAAACATATGTGTGACGTTTCCCTTGCCATTATAATATTTGACAGCCATTTTTCGGTGAATGGCATATTTAAAAGGCAGATTCTGGAAATGTTGGCGGTTTCTTAAAACGGCAGAAATTATACAGTCAGCTACAAAATGGGTCGGAATTAGTAGGTAACAGATCACAGCAGCGACCGACAATGATCACTGTCGTCGCTGTTGATCTTGGTTTTAACATATTCACAACCAGAAGCTACTTTATGAGGGGTACCAATGCGTTTCATCAACCTACTTTACAGTCACTTTCACAGTGCTTATACTCCGTAGATAATCCTGCTTTGAAACCAATTTCCAAATGATATCAACAATTATTTATCAGTGATCAAAATACAATGACATTAGAACGATTTGTAACGTTATTGTTAATTTAATTTTGAACATGATACACGGAGGATAAAATAAAAATAATATATAAACAAGGTTGCTTTTAACTTTACCTAACGTACTTCATCATCATCATATCAGCCAGAAGACGCCACTGCTGGGCATAGGTAGGCCTCCCCCAGAGACCTCCACAAAGACCGATCGGGTACCTTCCGCATCCAGCTGGTACCTGCGATATTTTCCAGGTCATCGTAGGTAACGTACTTATTTATTTAAACCTAGTCAAACACCGCATTACACGTCGGTGTAACAGAGACCCCGCTTATGGAGATTACCAATTCATTCCTATCTGTATCAGGAAAAGCACTTTTCATGACATAATATGCATATTGATATCCCTCCACTCATTAGGACGTTTAGGTCTGATTTTTGCATTAAAATATGCGACCCGTAATGCAGCTAGATATCTACTTATGCGGCGCGTATTAAATTATGTGCATATGTAAAAGCCTGCTTATAAATTGATTAACGTATCGCTGTGTCGTAAAGTGAGCTTCTTATAAATATCCGCGGGGTTAACAGGTAGTAGGAGGTATTTTAATATGTCTAACCTGTGAGCGTGTACACGGATGTGTTTGGAAGTAGGTAAAATAAAATAAAATGAAACGTAAAAAACTAAATAAAAAAGTGAAAATAATCGAATAACAATGTCAGAAGAAAATGAATTTCATAATCATTTTTTTTACAAAATTTTGATTATGACATAAATTACATATTGTCAATTTGAAAAATGTTTTCTTCGTGACTAAAAGCAATGTCAACCTATACGTGAATTAAACTCTAATATGTCATCTACGATACGAATGTCATTACGCAGTGTTCGCCTTCGCATTGAATACCCGGACACGGAAATTGCAACTACCATTTCTTCGATAAAAGACGGTAGTCGCCACCCGGCCAGTCCATCAATACAGCACTCCGAACGCGCCCCGGGAGCGCGCATCGGAACGCAATCCCGACAAAGGAGACCCATTTATATAATACCTACTCGTCAATAATAATTTCATTAAAATGTAGATCTAGTTAAAAGCATTTTTTCTGATTAATTTTCAGTCGCGGGCCGCTCTTCTTTTTTTAATTGAATACCAGGCCACTTTGATGGCGCGACGAGAGAAAAGGGTTGAAAAAAAGTTCACCCTCATTTGAATAAAATAACAGCACTCGCACTTTGCATTTACGGAGATATTTCAAATTATATCTGGACTCTCTTTTTTTTGTTTTAATTTTTTTTTGTTCGTCGTATTTATTTTATTTTTCCATCAGCGCTCCCGTCTAATTGAGTTAGGCCCCCAAATCGAAAATGTCGATCGAGTTGTAATTCAATTTATTTTTGTTTCTAATGGAGTTCGGGCTTTTTATTTTTTTCCCACTGTAATTTTAAATCATTTCGCCTATTGAAGGGTTGGCGGTGCTTACTTTTTACGCGTCTGTGGTATATCTTCGATCGAAACCAGTTACGGAACTGTGGTTTCGTACGCGGCCGAAGGCGACGTACCGACGTAGCTTGGCGGAGCTAGTTCGGTGCCCATCATTGAGTTTGTTATGGAGTACCTACTTATGAAGTACGTATTTTTCTCTAGACGTGATGAGGTGTGTTATAATTCGTCGGTATTACAAAATATCGTATTGAACTATTAATTATATTAAGTAATAAAAAATATAGGTAGATAATTTTTCAAGTAGATCGAGATTGGACGATGCCGAGTTCGAAATGTAGGTTTGTCAATAATAAATAAATGTAGGTAGGTCAATAAAGGCAGGATTATTCTAGATTCTTATGAAAAATAACTTTCCGGACAACCCAGCCACCCAGAGTTCATGATGACAAAAATGAAAGCCACTAAATAACAAGTAGGAAAACTACACAAAGACAAGTACAGATAATCCAGCAGTTAAAGGCTAGGGTTGAGTTAAATCGCCTCGAAACACTACAGCAATATTCCAAAACAAAAACAATTAAAACGCAAGGCAAGCTATGTGTATCGTTATTGTATTATTAGCGATATGCGACGCGACAATGCGGTCGCCACTCTGGGTACACTTGTCTGGCTGCCACGACCTTTTAGTCTTGGTACTTTGATTTCATGTATGAATGTGTCTAAATATATTTTTGCTGCCTAACATTAAAAAAATTAAGTAGTTATTAAGGGAAAACGAAGAATAAACTACAAGCATATTGTATCTTTATTGTCATCTACACCCACCCACCGCGTTTATTGCAAGTCTGCCTGTCTCTGCATTAGGACATTGGATTTTCTAACCAGTGACTGAGTAGCAAATATATTCACAAAATTTTTGGATTTAATAGGATTTCACTTCAATGCAATGGGTAAAGTAATTAATAGAACAAAATATAAAAACCAAAGTTTTACTTCCTTCAAAAGTTATCCACTCGATCCACACAGAAAATCTCAACAACACCCACCCACTCATTACCCAGTATATTCTTTTAAATTAGTAATAAAGTGTTATTCATTAATTCATTCATTCAACATCCAACATCTGCAGTACCAAGACGTCTCAAGCGCAGTACACGAGCCTAGAGCGTTTAAGAGAGTGAGAAAAGCTCGCCGCCCTGGCCTATTCGTTTCACGGAGGGCGTCCGCCTACATTTTGTGTCTTCCATCCGAGCGGGAAGTGTAATAACTCGAGAACGTAAACAACGGAAGTAAAGCCACGTTTTTTTATTTTTTTATTTTGTCTGTTTGTATAGTTACTTGGTGATAACGTAGTGATCTAATGAGGATTTGTGTACTACTATACGTACAGTAGGGTATCAAAGGGATTGGATAGTTAGCTACCGTAATGGTTAAGACTGGCAAATATTTTTTTCTCTGTGGTAGGTATGTAACAAAAACCGCTATCTAGTATTACGTAATCATTATTAGAAAATAAGTACCTACCTAACTAAAATATTAAAATGAACTGAGGAAGTTATTAGTGACTGACTAGGTGCTCCCCTTAGGATGCAGCTGTCCTGAACGACCGTGGCCGCTGTCCATCAAGTGGATCTTCCGTCCGTGTACTTCTCTAGACAATAAAAGAGTGGCAATAATTTCGATACAAAGTCGTACCTACATTTCTATTGCATTATTAGGTTTAATTTATCTATTTCTCTACCATTTTCCAGCGAAGTAATGTATTACATTTTCATTTTTTTAAATTGTTTTTCTACAATACAACTCATCTGCGGGTCAGTAATATTGTTGTAGGCAACCTGTTTGCATGGACCATTTTGTACCTAGGTATATTATGGGCAACAGTTATGACATTCCATCAGGTGGACTGGCTTCTCGTTTGTCCAATCGATAAATACAATACAAAAAACAATTACACAAGTAAAGTAAAAAAAAAAAACAATATTAGAATATGAAGACCTGGAAATAGACCTTTTATTAATAGATATCTACTTATAGACATAGACATAGCTTTTATTTGGCAATAACTACAAATATATATGACAAGTTGTAATAATATCAACAATGATAGGTATAACATGTTAAGACTAGGGTACATTCAATTAAAATTTAAGGTGAATATTGTAGTGTCATGCCAAATTAAAACTCAGCTCAGCATATGCTGTAGATGGAGAAACTACAGGGCTGATTTTCAGCCGAGCCCTATAGTGCGTGCGTCACTCGCCAAATGGTCGAACGAGTACGAAGTGCCATACATTTGCCATAAATAGCAATAATTTTATGAACAATGCTATAGATTATAATTCTGTAACTAGTCCATAAGTAAATGCTTGTTACCACTACAAATTAATTTATACTAACGTTCCCGATGGGTGATAGGGTATACAGTTATTTTTTACTTGTTCACCTTGTTTTATTTAATTTAGGTATGTTGGAACAACTCTGCAGCCTAAAGGGACTTATCAATGCATATACGTAAGTATTCTTATTACAAATAAAGAAAAAAGAAAAAAAAGAAAGAAAATACACTTATTACACATAGCACATCACGACACAATAACAGTCATACATAACCACACACTCATACTCGTCATACTGGAAGACATACTACGCCTTTCTCAAAAAAACAAATCCGATCGTAAAAAATTCCATAAAAATAAAAACTGCACTTACATCTTTTCTCTCCCGGCTGAACAATCTCGGAAGAATCTCGGGAGGTGAAGAAGTGAATGGCCCTTCCCCTCCGCCCCCCGGAGGGGACTTGACACTCATTTAAGTAGCATATAATTAAGTTTGTTTAGCCGAATTGAATCTGGAAGGGTTGAGGCGGGAAATGAAAAAAGGTATGATGATATGAAAATTATACACGGCTACTGAACGCACAAACTAAGTAGAGAACTATGTAATATTGAATGTGCAGGGTGCTGGGTGTTGACGAAAGATGGTAAAAACATGCAATAAAGAGATTATATACGTACATACATACATACATGGTACGTTTTTATTACAATATTTTATTTAACTTGCACTGATTGTATGTATGTTTGTAACTTACGGAGAGGTCAAGCTGTATCTCTGGTTCTACTCACCCGAATTAAATGAAACATGGCCTAGATTTTAAGTTAGATTCCAAATTACCAAACTGTGAAAACCCCAACAAAATCCATTCGCCGCCATTTCCATATTTCTTAAAGTTTAGCTTGTCTGTTATGGTTCTACATCAGGTGTTCCAGTTTCCAAAATCAATTCTACTCTGTATGTTGCCCAGGCTTAATAGCTACACAACCAAAAAGTTTCATTCAAATCCGTCCAGTAGTTCCGTAGATTAGCGTCTACAAACAGACAATCCAAACTAAAACCATTACTATTTATTCATCGCTCTAAATATCTTTTTTGTAAATATTTTCAATGTACAGACACAGTTTTGTACTATTTTATTATACGAGTACCTATGTATGTATAGATTACCATCTCATCCGTACCTAAGTGACGTTGTGACCGAAGATGAAGTACCTACGCTAATAAAAAATACATCGCCGTCTCAATATGATTGTCTGCTTTTAATATACTTACATAATTTGATAATTATAATATCATCTTTAAAAAGGTTACCCATGTACATTTAGTTCGACGGCAAAGTACCTACTTAGATACATGAAAAGTAGAACGAATTGATCGCAGTATGTTCACTTATTATAGCAGACGAGTACTATGAGAATGCATAGTAACGCTATTTTTGCTTTCTCAAAACATGGGTTAAATTTAGACAAATATAAATAAGACTGATCAAGTCCACTGTTGAACCAACGTCTATACTTACACCAGTACTTGTGTACTACATTTTAAAGCTCCGCTGAAGGGGTACGGGCGCAGTTACTCGTTTTTATTGGAATAAATTAGCCGAATTGTGTTCAAGTTTTGACTAATGAATGTCTCTTAGACGGCTTGACGAACAACCGGGTAGATTTTGTTTTAATTAATTCATTTAATTAAAATTTTCGCTACTGTTTATTTCAATATTAATTCGGGAGGCGACTAAATTTTAGGGTTAGCCGATAACGGCGTTTGGGCTCGGACGCGTTGGTATAAATTAGGTGATTGGGAATTTTTTACCGATGTATATTTCATGTTTATTTTTGTAGTAGCTCAGGCAAGACTCTCATAGTGAATTATTAATAGTTACAGATTTTCCATTCGGTGGTTTAAGATGCTGAAGGTTACATACATAACGCTACGCCTTTTTCCCGTAGGGGTGCTCAGAGGCCACATTGCTCCACTTGCTACGGTTCTGAGAAATCTCTCCCTTCCATTATAACATTTTCATACATGAACGTCGGGTTAGGGTGCACTTGAACTGACCTTTCTTCAATATATCTATCGTTGATTTGATAGTGATACATCTCGGAAGACCCCTTCCGACCATCCTTTAATATACCTACCAATATGCCCAAACCAAAGCATTCCTTTCTCTATCCTAGACACTACATCTTCTTTCACTCAAGCACGTTTCCCTATTACACTGTACCGTAATTTATTTGTCGTTAATACTCCTTCCATACTTTATACTGCATTTATTTTTCTTTCATGCTTATTCTGACACACACAACTTCCGCTACCATACGTTACCATGATAATCACTAGGTACTTAGATGCTTTTAGGATATGTAATATGCTATGTTTCTAGGAAAGTTTACTAGCAGTTCTCAGCGGCTTTCACCCGCGCGCATCTCTGTAAACATTCAACGTCCTCGCGGGATCCTATTAAATAAAAATCCAATCCAGTTATAATGTAGCATTGTATTAGCAAAATAACTCTTAAAATCGGTGGATTCGTTTTTGAGTTTATTCATTAGAAATAAAACTACAAAATATAAATCTTTACAAAACTACAAAAATACAAATCTTTTCTCTCTATAATATTAGGATAATAATAAATTGCGCAGCCTACTCGTGTTTTAAATGTGACGCACGGACCCCACACTCCGCACAACGAACTAGACAATACAGAACTTGGACGATAAACATTAAACTATTAGGAACAGTCGCCGACGGCCAACCGGCAAACAAATCCAACGGCGAAAACATAAACAGTGCACAATTTACACAATTATGCAAATTTTATGTTACCCCTAATTGCCAACTTATTTAAAGAGGTTTGTTAATTCCCCCCTCCCCCCCAGCCGACAAGCGAAGGGGGTGAGATCTGAGAAAGAAAAAGGTTTTCTTTCCACCCAAAATTACATGTAAATGCTATTACCAGAGGATATTATCGATGGGGTTGCTGTGTTCTAACAAAAAAATCTAATTAAATAAGGGTTGTAAAACATAATGGGCCCTGTTACTTAGGTTTCATTTCATTTCCCGATTGTCGGGAAAGTTTGTTTTCGAGACGCGTTTACCGTTCGTGTTGATTGTGAAAGCTTAGAAATGTGGGTACCTATTTAAATAAAATGTAGGTTTTGGACTTTCGTGATATTCACTAGACTTTCATCGCACATGTGTGTTCGCACAGCGGCATCAGTCTACTCGTGACCATGACGCATGCAACTGCGTCGAAACATCGAGGTAAAAAGAATACAAACCGTGGTAATAAACTTGATAACGTGCGATAAAGTGTTAAATAAAATGAATTTTGTTAGGTATTATATACCTAACAAAATGTTTTACTTTAATATTAGGATTGTTTAACCTCATAGGTCTATGGTAGTAATCACATCGTCATTAAATAAACAGAGCCTACATTACAGTCCACCACTGAGATTGAGCCTCATCCACATTAGCGGAGTGAATGCTTGAGTGCAAAAAACGAACGCCCTCTGAATGATCGGTGAATTACCAGCCCTAATAAAGTTAAGAGAGCCACTTCATCAGGTATCAACCCTTGTTGAATTGCATTTGCATAGAAGGAACATCCCTTGTGTTTCCCATTTTCCATAAAGGTACATTACACTACAGTTATGAGACAGTCATGCTTGTTGCTAACCACTAGCTGAGATGGCAGTCAAATGCCAGAGATATCGATAAACACTCGATAAGCTCAAATGTTTTCTAAACTTTCCCGATTTTAAAAACAAAGCTAGTAAACACAGTATCAAGTAAAAAAAACCGCATCGAAATAGGTTAGGGACCTACGATGTCGCAGTCCCACACAGATACACGCTTCAAGGATTATAACACCCCTTTCTTGTGACCGGGGTAAAAATGCTGGAGCGGCATATTTAAGGTGCCCTTACATTGTGTATGAGTATGTAAGAAGTTGGTCGTTGGTCACTACCGCCTTGGTTTCCGTCACGCGCACCCAGTCCACAGAAGCTTGCCATAATCAATTCCAGAGCCCCCGAAACAGCAAACTATCGAACTAAGCGTACCAAGGGAGCGGCTAAGGTCAGGAGCGCGCCACCCACCACCCTTGATCATTTATAATGCCAAAATGTTTTAATTAAGATGCTGTAAAATGTAATTTACATGCAAATTCGGTTTATGTTAATGCGCCGCGTATATCTGTTTGGGTGCGTGCTTGCTATCTAATTTTGCGACAGTGTGTACCCGTCATTATCTTGGCTCTAATGAGAAATCTGGTAGCGGCTTGATGCCTGCATAATTAAACTTGCGGTGTAGGGAGCGTTCGTTCTGATTGTTGTTATGATAAAATACCTAATCTGGGGGCAGCTGCTACATTAGTGACTTGGCGTTAGGTCGTGTGGAGCGCAGAAAGGCTTGGATATTTGTACGAGTAGCTTGACGAAATGAAATTATTGACTTTAACAACTTTTTTTTAAAACAATGTGAATGAAATATATCCTTAAGCACCAACGACTTGTTACTGTACAAAGAATACCTAATGAGTACTGGAACGAACTGCTTTGCTTTCTTTTGTTTTTTTATTTTCATAGAAGATAGAGAATGAAACGTATTGCCTAAGGCGTACTGAGTCTTGAGCTTTTCTTTAGGACTGGTCTCGTGTGACCTATTTATGGAGTTTAATTGCCTCAGCGTAGTGTTGTTCAATAAAACAGCGTGAATTTTGTCTGAGATTAAAATATTACAGAAATGATACATTTAAGACTCGCATTGTTTATTGTTACATTCTTTGATAAAGAATTTCCCACTAATAAACAAAACAAAGGGTGTCGTCTGACATTATTATCGAATCATTCTACCGCGAGGGGAAACGCCTGCTTGCATCTCTAAGCACCCATACTCCATTGAAGCCACAGACTACGGAGTTTTTACGGTAGCAACAATAAAAAGTGCCAGTGTTATTACATTCGCATATAAAATTTGTTCCAACTGTCTCTGTGGAAAATACAGTGCACGCAATGCAGACGTGCATCATGCAGCGCAGCGGGGAAGTAGTGGAAAAACAGGTGTCTAGTGTCAAGTGTAAATCGCCTTGTTAATTTCACAGGCCCTGCGGCGAATTTCGCCGAGGACGCATTGTGTGCCGGGCTTTATGCCGCGTCTTCCCGTTGTCTGTACACGGCTTTAATTGCGCGCGTCATTGGCGCGCTTTTTGAAAAAAGAATGACATGTAATTAACGCGAATATGGAACGTGACAACGCGCGTTCTGAGGGAGCGTTCTTTTTTTAATTTTTTTAATTAGGCAGCGGAAGGGTTTCGTTGTTATGGGTTTGTTTTCTTTTTTAATGAATCCGGATTAGGTTTTAGCTTAGGTTGTTTTTTTCCGTTGGCTGTGCGAATGACATTCGGTTATTAATTTATGTCTGCTAACTTCAATAACTATATTTTTCACGCATCTGTAATTATTATTATTGTATATTAATTATAGCTAACATTAAAGGACCTACTTACTTGATTTTTTCCGAATAGGTATTTGACTGCAACCACAGCTGTCTATTAGGAGGGGTACCTATGATAGTTTGAAGAGTCACTTACGATTTTGACGCACCTAGGCTGACAAAAGTAGGTGGAGGTTTTTGCTGTTTCTGTGTAAGGCACCGAAGTATTTTCCATATAGCCTAACCCTAGGCATTGAGCGTCTATAAAGCTGCCCTAGCCGAGGCAAAGCTTCCCCCCACATCTCAAGGAAAAAGTAGAAAACACATTGTCCAACCTACCTGTATTTGGTGTGATCAGGATCAGTTTAAAGAACAATAGTAACTACGGATAAGATACTTAACTAAAATATTAATAAACAATATAAAGTAGACAGATTAGTGTTCTTTATTTAAAAATTAATTTAGGTTATAATTGAGATACGACGCACAAACCTATTTGGTCGCCAGCCAATAGAAAAACAAAATTCCTCCCACTATTTAACATTCACGCATGACGAGCACTCAACGTGAATTACTGCGTAATTAATTTGACGTACACTTTCGCTTTCCCGGGTAGGTTGGTAAATAAATAAAAAAAAGTATATAAAATATTTTTTCGAGGACAATGACTGGCCGAAAAAAGCGATGATACATGATCCTCGTTTGGCTGGCTCGTGTATTTTTTTTTTATTAAAAAATCACATTAACGGCCTTCATTGGGGCGGCGATAAATAATGCCCTCCTTATTCAAATTTTTGTTTTTGTTCAGCCCCCGGTGGTAATAAATGAGCTTATTTGGAAACGCGGCGGAATGATAGGGCGCGATAAAAATGCTCAATTATATCGCTCGGTGTGCGATACACGCGCTCGCGGCGGGCCCGGAGCCGGCGGCGGGAAATAGACGGTCAAGTGCGTCTCGCTGTCAATCGGACAATGTTTGTTTGCAACCGTAGTGGTATACCTATATCTTACCTATGTAATGTTTATGGGAATATAACCACACACACCCATAACGATGACTCTGTTTAAAGCATCTACAATAGATGGTAAAAGCCAATGATGATAACTGCTACATCAAAATTTCCTAAAATACAAGTAAACGAAACAATTACTCCGTTAACTCCGGTTTAAAATTGTCAAGATCATGTTGTTATCTACAACGAAGATAGTTTAACTTTATGTGAATTTCATTTAGATTGCACAGCTAATCGGATTGAGATTCTTTTTTCTGCATTTTTTTACAATTATACTTGGCTATCCTACCGGTGTTTATATACCTAATAGATATAAAAAAATCCTTTCCGACGATACAGCAAAATAAAAATAACTAATACGTATGAAATATTAATGAGAAACAATTGGTCACCCACCCCTAGTGAGGACTGGCGGATCACAAGCACATCAAACAACATGGATGTGTGTATTACCCAGTGCCTACCCTCAACCTGCGCAAATGCATGAAAGTATGTATGTGGAAAAGGTAACACGGTTAAAACGTGCCATAACTTGTGGCCCATCGGGATGGAGAGCCGAAGTTACCCGATGTGCGTTATTTAGCGCCAACTAGTGTTCGTAATCATGACGGGGCATAAGAAAGTCGTTGATAATTGTAATTAATGTAATGCCAAAGACTCGTTGGCTGCGGCACAGAATACCGAACTATCATGTGAAGCCAGTGTCTTGTTTCAAGACGTCAATGTCTGTTTAAATAATGACGGCATGTTACTTCGTCTATGATCCGTGTCATTTTTTGTGTTCGGCTTTGGGCCACCATATTATGAAGCAAAAACATTATAGATAAAAAACGTTCAGCTCCCATCCTATTCAGTATCAAAATACGCGTCGATGTTATATAGGAATGTTCACATGGCCGCGTATGTGTGCCAACATTATGCGTTGGGGGAAATAAATGATGGATTTGAATTTTTACCGGGCCTGTCACAAGAGGCGAGCTGTCAGGTTGCGATTTGATATTAGCGAGATGTGGACATTTGAACGAGTTATATAGACGTGTGTCCTTACACAGTATGAGATTGAAATTTTTACGAGAATAAGCCAGCAGACTGATAATTTATATTTATATAAGTCAAGTTTTGGCAATTTTTGTATACGACACAAGCCATACCGGTAGTAAGTAGGTAGGTAGAGTTGATAACAATAACATACACTACCGCCGTTTCTGAATAGTAAACAAAACAATTGCTTAATCTAAAGTTTCTCATAATTCTTAATAATTCCGACATAATAATTACGTCAGTATGATAGTTCAATTCTTTTTCATCTTTCATTAAAAATGAAAATTCAGAGGTATGCATGTGTTCTACATTTTTTGTTACTTTAGTGACTTTGTAACTATATTCTATATCTATACTATTACTAGCTTTTGACTACGATGTATAGTTTTGATGACAGTTTAGCTTTTTCCCGAACAAACATTTTTAATGACCTCCACATTGTATGAATGCTAGAACTATGGGGAGGCCAAAATTAATCTCTGGTACTACCTACCCGAATTAGATGAAACATGACCTAGACTTCAAGCTATCATACTATAAAAACCAAATCAAAATCCATTTAGTAGTTTTTTGCGTGATGCGCGAATAGACAAACAGAGAGACAAAATTTAAAAAAAATTGACGGTAATGCTAGAGTTGCAATGAATTCCAGAATTCCAGTGTTTGCTTCTCAACTGTCATGAAAATATGATATCTTCGAAGGCATAGCGATGTAAAATTACTGTTCGTATACGAGCAAGTTAAATAAAATAAAATAAAATCAAATATGTTTTTTGTGACACACAGGTTATACATTAAATGCAGGTCTTAAATACTCGTAAATAGAGACTAGATTGCTGTGGTCTACCTTTATAAAATATAAAATTAAGGTACACTTATAATATGTATACATTTAAATAATCACAAATAAAACAATTGCTTGCAACAAATTTGCTTGTGCAATAGATGAGATGCTGCACACATGCACACACATACTCATCCATACACATACACACACATACACACTGAGGAGCGGAGTCTTCTAACACAGGCTACTCAGCTTACAAGAAGACTCCAATCACAGTAGTTTTAAGAAAATTGTTAAAAAGAAAGAAATATTTTTCATTTTCATTTTAATAAATATATACTTAAGGAATTGTTTAATTATTCTTGAAACATTAAAATTATAGAATTTATGTAAAAAAATATGTCAGCAACTGTTATAATAGGAAGTAAGCACTTCGTCGTCCATGAAACTAAGTTCTTAGCATAAATACCTAAAGTAACCCAAGTAAAGTACCCATACCTATAGATTGTTGGTTGGTACCTGGTTTTTCTGTTCCGTGGTTGATACAAACAGGTAGTTCGTTTAACTTAGTGTGTATGAAATGTCATTTTAACGCGTTAGTTTGAATGTACAGTTTTACGCAACAAATTTATTTACATCTATAGGAAAAGTTTGTACATATGTTTGTAAGTTTTTATGTAGGGGATAATAACCGGAACCACTGAACCGATTTATAAAATTCTTTAACTAACAGGAACTACTATTCCTGAGATCCGGGAAAATAATAAGTTCCCGCTGGATGATTGAAAGTTTTAAGAGACCCGAACTCTGCGCGGGTGAAGACCGTTGCAGACGGTTAGGTTAAAGAAGCAGATAGTCAAAATGAGAAATGGGCTATTTGATAAGTAGACTCGGGCTGATAGAATCCGCAAGATTGTATGAGAAATCAGTTCTTCGTTTCTCAGCGTCGCAGCGATTCGCTCGCTCATTGTGACTGAATGAATCCTAATCACCGGCACGTCGGAAGGTCAGTCTGACCTCAGTGCTCAGGATGCAACTGTACGGACCTCAGCCAGGAGACTAATCTCCCGTCCGTCTCGCTAGTGTCGGAGTATTCCCGCTTACACTTTTTCTTTTTATAGTGAGATAGGTGTGCGCCGTTGGTCAAAATAATACAAACTTCAAAAAAATATAGTCCAATTGAACCTCTTCGTTTTGATTTTTGAAATCAGTTAAACAACACAGAATGTACAAACCGCAAAAAAATATTTGACAATAATGGCGGGCAACCGACAATTTCTTTCGTACAGGGCGAATACAGTAAATTATTAATTTAATAGCAATAAATAGGAGCTCTACCCAATAGGATATATTCGAGTATGCAATAGTTGCAATATTAAAAAACTACATTTATATCAGCCTTGTTCTATAAGTTCGTTAAATGTTAAAAGTTAATACATGCTCCTGTTTTAGGGATCCGTACCACAAAAGAAAAAAAACGGAACCCTTACAGGATCACTTGCTGTCCATTCGTCTGTCAAGACCCTTTTTCTCAGAAACGTGTGGAGGTATCAAGCTGAAATTATTATCAAATCCTCAGGTCTGCAATACCTTAGAGTAATGAAAAAATGAAACGTCTAAGTTAACGGAATCAAAAGATCATCATCATCATCTTGGCGTTAATGTCCCGGTTGTGCTCTCGAGAACGAGAGCCCGGGGTCCGCCTTGACCATGATCCAGGATTTGGCAGGTCAGGTAATTACAGTGGAGCGACTGCCATCTGACCTCCATGACCCTGCTGCTATCAGGGGAACCTGACCAGATTGGATCACGGTTACACATCCAGTCACCTGAATGTGCAGGTTTCATCACGATGTTTTCCCTCACCGTAAGAGCATCGGTTAGTATTCAACTAATGTACATAACTCAGAAAACAGTCATTGGTACATGGCCGGAGCGGGATTCGAACCCGGGACCTCTGGCTTACGAGTCGGATACTGTAACCGCTCGGCCACCGACGCTCTCTAACGGAATCAAAAGATACGTCCGTTTATGCTCCGTTTATGCCGCACATATACGCGCTCGCAATGGAACCAAAACCGAATAGATTTAAAATGTTACCTTATCTATAATATCAAAATAAAATAATGAAATTTACATGAAGTAAAGGAAAAAATCTGACACCCGTAAATTTGCAGTCACATAAAAAGGATTGTCAACCAACTTATAAAGTGTAGTTATTATTATTTCTGAACAGCCAGGATGGAACAACTGATAAATCTGTATCAAACTATCCCCAGCTCATTTGACATTATTAATTAATTTTTATTTTCTTTAAATGTTCATATAATCGATTTTTAAAGGCTCTGGTACTCGGAGTTGATACCATTTGCTCGGGTAACTCGTTCCAAAGCGCTACGACTCTGTTGCTGAAGAAATGCTTGTGTGGGTTGTTGTTGGAGAAACTTCTTACGAATCTCAAGTGGTGACCTCTACATCGAGTGTTCTTATCTCGATTTAATAGTTGTGTAAAGAAGTTCTAGTTGGATTAGGAAATAATTCATATAAGTTTTATAGGAGCTAAGTGCATTTCAAAATTTGTAATGGGTTTATACCTGTATATATCAAACACCCTTTTTTTAAGCATGCATATTGACAGACAACTACGGAATCCTACACTGCACGTGGCCCGATACGTCGTGGCCGGCATTTTATTTAGTTATAAGTCTATATTCGCTTTGACTTGACAGGATTTGGCACATCAGGTAATTACAGTAGTACAGAAGTGGAGTGCCATCTGACCCCCGTGACCTTGCTAACAAAGGAAAGTGACCAGATTGGATCATGATTACATATTCAGTTGCCTAAATGTGAGGGTTTCCTCACAATATAACTGAAAATCTGAAATGAGAGGAACACATTTTTGGTAGGTATATCTAAAAGGGCTAATTCATTACTATACTGTATTCGTAAAGCCTTCTCTATAATTAGCAAGGACCTATTTTTAAAACTGTATAAAACTTATGTCAGACCAATATTGAAATACGGTTTTCCGATATGGAACCCAAATTTGAAGAAGAGAGCGAATGCAGAGAAGAACTACAAAAATTGTAGTAGGGATTGGAAGTAAAAGCTACTAGGAACGCTTACAGGAACTTGGACTTAGTAGTCCATTGGAAAGTCTATGCACAACGTGGTGATCGGATAGAAACATGTAAGATACTACAAGGGCATTATGCTGTGAAGGGACTAGATACCATTTACAACTTAAATAGGATTGTCAGTGCATGGAATGATCTGCCGGAATTTGTGATCAGTGCT
This sequence comes from Blastobasis adustella, assembly GCA_907269095.1. Taxonomy (NCBI): domain Eukaryota; kingdom Metazoa; phylum Arthropoda; class Insecta; order Lepidoptera; family Blastobasidae; genus Blastobasis; species Blastobasis adustella. The sequence goes on from OU026125.1 coordinate 13,392,402, forward strand.
CCATCAGTGAATTGTTTTAAAAATAGACTGGATAGACATTACAAGAACTAAATATCTGATATACACGCATCAGCTTTCAGCTGCTAGTGTATAATAAAAAGTAATACTGATATTTTCTCTCACCGAAGAGCATCGGTTAGAGTGTTCAACAAATGTACTGGCAGCTGTAGAGAGAACTGACTCCGTTACCGTATAATTTAATGTATGCTATTCATATCCAGCGGGTCCATTCACTCTACAGCTGACTGTACTTAACTCAGAAAAAGTCATTGATACACGGCGACACTAGGAATCGAACTCGATACCGCTCGTTTAAGAGGCCGACCCGCAAGCCAACATGCCACCAACGCTCATAATCAACGAACACACTACCATAACTTTTTTATAGCTAAAAGCAGCAAAATACAAAAATTAGTAGCTAGAATCATACAACGGTATCACCTGTCTATGTTTATAGTAATTAGTGCGCTGGTGTTGGCTACTCAGTGTTTTCACTTAATATCTATGCCACCACCCCAACAGTGACACTGTTCATAAAAGCGCAACTGTAATAGCTGTATCTTTTGTATCCGCGGATGGATATTGATAATGGCCCCGTAATAACGGGTCGCAAACTGCCATTACATCGATTTCCTTGCCATTGAGTCATTCACTCGGTCACATATGCAAAGCGATGCCTTTTTATGAATGTGCAACGATGAATAATCACCTATAATCATGTAATTGGCTGAAGTGTCGCTCGATGTATGGAAGCGGCTGTTAAAAGTGGCCAATGAATGTCTTCCACTACGGATAATGAATTGGTGCATTCGATTATGGCAGTAATTTAGAGTTTTGTACACGTTGTTATGAATATTGAGTTTGTAATTTGGTATATAGAAACATGAATAGGGACGAGCGTATTTTGTTATTTATTGTCGACGATCAGTGGTTCGGTGTTAGCATGCTGATCTGCCTTTGCCTCTAATGCTGGCTATTGTACCTATCTCCGGAACTTTACCTACGGTATTACCTCCAATAAATATTATCACATTGCATTTAGTTGTGGCGTATCCGACAGAGTAGAATATAGCGGCAACCCCTTCTTAATATCTAGGCATACTAGCCAGAATTTCCGTAAAAACCATACCACCAGAAAAAACAGCAGCGTTTTCTGTTGAGTATTTTCAACACTGCGATCTCTAACCCGCCTGCCAAGAGGTGAGATTTTGGCAATATCCTCTGTTAATGTGAAGGAGGCTGAAGTCCAGCAGTGGACTGTTCATTGGTATATTGTTGTTGTGTTGTATATTCTTTTAATACTTCTAAGACGCTTGATGGTGATGATGATATTTTTAGACGTCGTCTTCGAGACGACCACCGTCGCAACAGGAACACACCGAATCTAACCCCATACATAATGTATGAAACTTAAAGAAATGCAATGAAACGAAATGATCGTTCCATTGTAGATAAACGGGCTAGTTCCACTGGCACAATTGAATGATGACGGCCCATTGTACTATGTTTAGAGATCCTGCATATAATGCCAGGATAGGTGCCGCCTGGTGGACTATTTCGACCACTTATGCGTTGTATTATACAGTTTATTGGGCCGGTGTGCGAATCTTGATGCGATAAGTGGGCATTAGTTGTGGCACTTTCGGATTGCTCGTCTATTGCAGGTCCTTCGAGCCAGTTTTGTTGAGCTACTTTTTCGTGTCACCCCACTAAATGTATTACATTGCTGCGCGGGTTGCAGTGTTCGGTCTGGATGGGTAGGGTAGTGTATGTTTGTACTGCAATGGACATCGAGTATGCTGGGGGGCGATGACCTCCTCGAGTTTGTAGGGATATTATTAAATTGGATCGCTTTCGTTTCGTAGCGATGATCGTAAATCCAACTAGTCATAAGGTTAATTTTCAATATAAAACTTTATTGTTGTTACTTATGTACCTAATGTAGCTGTTGACAAGAATATACACCACTTCGTAACGTAACCTACCTTCATACGTGCACGAAAAACAATATTAAGTTTGCAATATGAGTGCTCCTCTATCACACTGTGAAGAGTCCATCCGCGTCAGGGGTCGCTAACATTTTATCGGAGATAGGTTTTGTACAAAATTTATTTCCATAATGTGCAAATAATGAAACAATGAAATCACTAAAAGGAGGCTATTTGATACTACTATAGTTAGTGAGTACACAAATGACAGACAGCACACCAGACACATTAATAGCGACCATAATATCATTATTATGATTCATCCAATTAGCCCTCATCATTTGTAAGAAAAACTTGCATGACAAATATGTTATCTAAGATGCCATGTGACTGTGCTGTCGGCTGTGCATGGTTATGTCAATAGAAGTTTTCTATGGCAACTTCGTCACTATGACATTATCTGTCACAATCAAGAACGTTGTCTTACAAAATAGCACTACTGGAGGACTAAGCTGTATGTCTTTTTTATTGCCTAGGAAGGCTTACGGACAGACAGCCCACCTAATGCAAATAAGTCACAGTCATCCACTCCATCTGTAAGCTTAGTGGGCCTCCAGGGCATCTGCAAGCTAAGGGCAGTGGATGCGGTGCCTGCCGTTGAGGTACCTGTAGACATGTCTTGTGAAGAACCCCATGTTATAGTGTCAAGGAAAGACTTCGGTAGGGAAGCTCATTCCACATTTTGAACGTGCGCGGTATAAAGGTTCGCGATATCCATATGTCAGTTGGACGATAGGTATCTAGACGATGTGGATGAAATCTATCCCATCCTTGGAGGGTGCGGTGGCGGAAAAGTTACGATGACACTATGCTAAACAGTTCTTCGGGACATTCTCCCAATCTACAATAATTAATTAGCAGCAGAACGAGAGGTTGCGAAGTACTAAAGGGGCTCTAACTCGCGCCCCTGATTCAGGTGCGAAGTATACAACGATTATATTATTTGACGCCTGGAGCAGTAGCTCCTTTCGTGTTATGGTAGGGCCGGCCGGCAGGTGGGAGACTGTACAGAAGCTATTGTTATATCTGCGAAGGAAGATCTAGATCAAGACGAATAAGCCGATACATATAACACTTTAATAAACGGAAGTATAGACATGACTGGTGTTTGTGTTTATCAACGCGTCAATGAAACATGCGTAATTTCTGTTCAAATTAAAACCTGTACCTGCGCCTATCGACCACTGGTGCGTTTAAATTACGAACGGGGCCCATTTTTATCTGCTTTTTTTTCGCTGGGCGCAGGGGTGGCGGGGTGCTTTTTGGCCTTATTTTTTTATCGAGCGGTCTGAATGTCCACCTCGGCATCGGCGCGGGTCGATGCAGCATGCTGCAAGGAAACGAGCCATCGGAACCGGGTTATTGTGACATTGACAGCTTTGCATACGGCTGTAGCGAGGAGGACGCAGCTTCACAATATTACACTTTAGACTCTAATTAATGGAATAACGAAACCTAAAGAAAATATAATATTTGAAAATGTATTTGATTTTCTTTTTAGGGCAGGAAAGCGGTTCCACCACATTGAGATAAAATCAATCTGCGAGCCAGCAGCTATGCAACTCTACCTCGTGTATGGTCACCACCACCACACCGATAATGTTTGCACGCTAATACATACAACCTTCGCCACATTCCACTGACTGAACACTGACTTCCAAGATACAGGCTATAGCCTAGATCTCAGGGTTTAAAAACTAATTTGTACAAATATTTTTAGCAACCTATACTAAGTGAACCCAATGTAATACTGTTTTGTACAAATCGTTCGTAATAGTTCGTTTATAAAATTTTGTACAAAAATAAAGAATATATTATTAATAAAAAAAAAGAAAAACTAATACAAGCGGACCTGGCTGAACTAGAAGCCGAATCTAAACAATATACATTCTACAGAGCAGTGCTACTAAGTACTCTGTTCAGTGGACAAAAGTAAAACTGTAGACGTCATTTAATCAAATCGTTCCACTGACGTCACTAGCACAAAAAGCAAGTGATCCATTTGATGGACACCTCCTGCTGGGACATCCTACATGAAGGAAAGTTGTGATATCAGCAACACCAAGGGCACCAACACGAGCTCTACAGTATACCAGTTGAAGGATCCCATGTCATAGTCCAAAGGGCTGTATTACCTGACAATGTTAACATATACTTACAACTCCAGCGCACCGCTATAATAGCACACTATTGCCAATTCACTAGCTAGTAACTTTGTTTATAGCTTGTTACCCATACATTTTTATTCACATGACGTCACGTCTGTCGAACAATGAATACGTCCTTCAGAGGAAACTTATTGCTAGGTCATACCTAAACCCTGGTTTAAACTGGGCCTGAAGATCACGTCTTACACTTATGGCGGCCACGCACCATCATGCTACTTGATCCAATAGGTTTGATCAAGCCAATATTACCTCACACACCGACAAGTGTCATAATATTTTCCATACACACGGTAAATTTATCTTGGTTGTGAGTGGACACCACCTTTAGACTACATATACAAAATGCCTTTCATCGCTGCTCCTTATCTAATCCGAAATAACAAATTTAAAAAATAATTAACGGCAACATCTTCAATCTCAAGATCGCTATCGCTAGGGCTGCGACAGTATCTTCAGACGAAAGTATCGACAAATCTGCCATACGATGTTTTATTCTCGTCCAATCAAAACACGGGACATACATTTATTATGAGCCTGGCTGTAGCGGCATGCAATCTCGGGCCGCCACAATCTAACCCAACGGCTTTGTGCTTACTTTCATATTCGCTGCATTGACGGTTACAGGGCGGGATAGGGCTGCCGCAGCCCATATCGATATTATTTTTAACCTCCGATGCAAAAACGAGATGATTACCCTGTTTAATCGAAGTGACCTTTCTTAGTCCTTACTCGTAAGGTATGAGATCGAATTAAAGATAAAAAATGTAAACAAATGGGTTGCCACTATAAAAAAAATAACCCAAATGGTGGATTATTTAAAATAATTGAAATATTGATTAAAAATATTTCATTCAAAATGAAATAAAATCATATGAATATTTTAAAATATTTTACTGAATTAAATAGGGATCAATGTTTTATTTGTTACATATTTGTGCTGTTTTAATAAAATATTTGTAGTTTTCATTTATGCCACTGGTAATGGTAAAAAATCTTAACATTTAGTTCGTTGTTACAGTATATTATTACAAAGCTTGGAAAGTAACGGATTCACCGACGCCAAGACATATTTAATTAATTTTCACAAAAAATAATACATAAAATAATATAAGATTCAAAATGGCGGCCACTTCTTTCTGCTTATTACGTTTTTAATAAATTGTATAAATGTGGGTAAATCGATTTGTTTCGTTTTCGCAAGTTTACCAGCCATTATAAAGCACACTGAAAAGTGTCCAAGATTCATAACCATTTGGTCGCATAACCAAAATGTTTTATACTCCTTGATAGTCTCTTTGACATTGACAGTTGTGTGTTTACATTTTTGATATTTATTTTAATCTCCAACTATAGGTCTTATTCTTGCTGCTGCTGTATTGTAATTATGAAATTATTAAATATAATAAAATAAAAATATCAAAAAACCAAAAATGTCAACTTAAAGTTACCTAAACTAAGAGATAAGGCAGACAGTCTACTTATTTACCCCTTACCCAGGGTGCCGGGACATACCGAGTGTATAAAGAATCTTTTTAACAGTGATTAATTTCGAAAAATAAATTCAAAGATCGTAGTGTGCTAAATCCCCTATATGAAAAGTCTGGTTTGCGGAGGTCGCAGTTGCTTCTTATACATTATTCGCTTTGAACGACACTCGTAAGGGGACACCACACTGCAACACTTCGCGGCGTTTGTAAATAGGTAGTAGGAACAAACATTTTAGATCTTACACGGTTTAGTAGAAAAATCATGTTAAAGTGCACATTAACAGAAAATATGGTTGGATTATTAATAATCCATATACATATAAGTCTACATGTGAGTCCTGTTACTTGAAATAAATATTATCTTTCATTCATTTATTCATATAGGCGACCTATATATTACTGGAACTGTCAAAAATAATACAATAATTATAAAACCACAATTCACCAGCCCTACAGACCACAAACACATGCACAGTAGCTGGCCCTATCGACTGCCTTATTAATAAACATGCGCTAACAATAAATAATTGTTTATAATGAACTTTATAATATATTAGCGCAGATACTTCATTATCTCGCGGGCTGCACGCACACATCGACAGTTCACGCGAGGCTCGCGATAGTGCTGTGCGAAATTTTAAACTTCTTAAAGTCGATATCGATAAAGTGACAGCACTGTTTATTTATAAAGTGAAATTTAGACACACTCTTTTGAACAGTGCACTAAATTGAACCGTCACGCGTCGCGCTCGACGACGATGACGGTAAAATGTTTTCAATAGCTGTTATTCTATCATATTATGTGTACCTAAAAGGAAATAAAAAGATAAATTAAAAAGGATTTCAAATCAAGGGTGAGGTATATTTTAGGCAAGCATGCTTCATGTTCCACCTCATCATCGCTTTGCATCAAACAAGATGAGGCAAATGGAAGCCTAATGTTCAAAAAGGTTAATATCACAATAATGTTATGCATTTATACAGGATATATTCTACTTGTTGACGAATTGAAAACAAAAGGTCGGTGAAACATCTATCATTAGACTACTTTGATACAACAATTTGCATACAAACAGACAGCGGTTTTATTTTACTTTTAAATTTAATTTTTAGTGCGTTGCACATGGATGAAATTTCTAATTTTGATATTGCTTATCTACTAATCTCATTATCTAAGAGGTTCTCGCAAATTTGTATAATGTAAAAAAATTTACACCTGTCATATCCGCCAGGTCAATGAGCAAATGTTTACCGCTCATGAAAACTAAACACATTAATGCTCTTAGAGCAGTCGCACAAAATTAGATGTTAACGCGCCGTTAGGACTACAACTACCCATAACTTATTTATAAATTACATTATTATGATATTGCGCTATCGATATCGACAACTGCTCTCCTCCCCATCCCTACCGTGCGCAGGAGCATCGCCTCACGCATTTTCTTTTATCGACGCCTTGATTAATGTCGCTTGATTTGAATAATAATTTTCAGATACAAACGTTATTGTATGATAAATTTAGTGCAAATTGTAACGTAAGATCGATTCTGAATTACTAACACGCTTGTGTCTACTATCCACAGTCGGGATGCAGAATGTTTATGCGTCCATGTTTATTGTTAACAGCGTAACAGCCTTTGAGTTGTATGCGATTGACGAGCGTTTGTTATGGCGGACTGTGAAGAAAGCATTCAGATAAAGATGCGCAGACAAGTGCAGTGCACATGTGCAGTAGTCGATTTTAAGGTGCGACAAGTAACTCCTGACGAGTGTAGATTGTAATGCCTTAATTTTTAAACATTAATAAAATGCCGTAGCGCAGTGGTAAAAGTAATGCGGTTCTATGAGACAAGCAAGACAAATGTTGTAACATCTTGACAGATCTTCGGAGAATATATTGGAACATACTGTAACTGCAGTTACTCATAGGAAACAGAAGAGTGTGTCGCGCAAATCATATACTTATAATTAGATTCTAATGTAATCCGTATAAAAATCTTAATACATAATGCATTTTTTTATTCCATAACGATGACCTATCAAAAAGGTTAATTTTCGATAAACTAAGTTACCTAATCTGTTACCTAAGTCTAACTAGGTATTATGTGATTTATAGACGTCTATAAAAACCTAGTCACGAATGACCACTACTGACTACACCCGTTCACAATTTCGAATCTACGAGCATGACAGGCTGTTACTTAGGACACATCTACGTTATCAACACCCAAAAGTTCAATAGCGTAACCTCAAACATTCTATATAAGCCACTCAAACTCTATCATCTCCCAACTGTAGTCCTGGCCAGTAAAAAGCTAATTAAAACAAAAAGCAAATAGTTCACAGACCCGGCTATTGCGAAGTAAGGAGGCTAAACGAAAACAAATAGGACGACCCGAGGTGAAGGTCGGCGCGAACAAAAGACGCCTCATATAGTTACGGAGCGAAAACCGGTAGTGGACAGACCGACGGACAACATAACATCGCTACTCGGTTACGTCGATGTAGATAAAGGAAATAAAAAGACTTCCGAGGAGGAGGGATGTGCTTTGAGCTGATAATACTCTTGTTGGTTTGGTTAAAGGAAGAAAGGAATGTACATTTATTAGGTACATAAAATAGCTGGCCCGGCACGACTTTCGCGTAGTGTCCCACTCCTACCCATCAAGGGTTATATTATTACAATATTCGCAACTTTTTAACATTAAAATGTAGTCTATGTTACTCGCTGATAATGAAGTTTTCTATAAGCTTAAGAATTTTTAAAATCAGCTTAGCAGATTTTGAGTTTAAATTACAAACATACAATAAAATCTTTCCTCTTAAAAAAATTTGTATAGATAAAACACAACGCGAAAAGTAACGTACACCAGGCAACTTTGGCAAGGAGCTACCTGGAATTCTGCAGCCAAGGTATCCTATCGATGGTAAGGTGATACTCCAAATCCAGTTACATAAAATCTTCGCGATGGATCTAGAAAATTACCTACTAGCTTTTGACTCTAACATCGCGACTATTGAAGCAAATGATATCCAAAGCCTTGAACATTGGCGACGGTAGCTTGATGGCGATATTTTATAGGAAATATTTCGGTGAGATTTTTTTTTTTTTTTTTTTTTTTTTTATCCGGCAGACAAACAGGCATGCGGGCCACCTGATGGAAAGTGGTCACCGCCGCCTATGGACATCAGCATCACCAGGGGTGCTACCAATACGTTGCCCGCCTCTAAGGAGACCTCTAATATACCTCTTGAACGATCCCATGTCATAGACCAAAGGAAACACCGTTGCTGGGAGCTCATTCCACATCCGAATCGTACGAGCGAGAAACGTTCTTTCGAATCTTCGCGTGGACACCACTAGAGGGTCCACGTAATGGGGATGAGTACCCAGCCCACGACATATTTCATGAACCTCCTTTCTTACATCCTAACGGCACTAAAAGTACTTTTCATTGCACTCTTGGGTATTGCGAACACACCACTGTGATAATGTATCACACCCGGGACAGCTCACCATAACGCTGGGCGGGCAAGGCTTGGTGGTCCCATATTTCACGGGAACGTCTGTCGGTACCTCCACCAGCATTTTGCCTTGGCTCGTATAACTGTTGCACTTGTAGGAAGTTTCAAAGTCAATGTTGGAATTTTGTTGTGGGTACACCGCTACTTTATAGACCGGTAGCTGAATTTTAATGGATATTTGCTGCGACTTCTCCGCGTAAAATTTTGTTGTAATGTTCTGGACCCGTTTACGCGGGAAGCACTTGAATTTCGGGTTGAATTAGCGTAAATGCTATTCCGGGTTGTAAGCTATATTACTGCCAAATTTTATCAAAATCTGTTCAGTATTTAATGCGTGAAAGAGAAACAAACATCCCTACAAACTTTTTATGCATTCAGGGCTGTAAGCTATTTTACAGGCAATTTCATCAACATCCGTTCAGTAGTTAATCCATGAAAGAGTAACAAACGTCCTTACAATGTATCGCATTTATAATATTAGTAGGATAAATGCTTCATTTTAAAACATTAACTTTTATTTTATACGAAAGGCACGTCAAGAATGATATACGTACCAATAAGCTCACCGCCAAGGATGTCGAAGACCGAGCGAAGTGGGCCAAGAGGAGCAGGAAGGTGGACCCCGGGCCGTCGCGTGCCGCGCAAAGGCGCAACCCGTGAGGATGATTATGGTGAGTAGGATTTACTTTTATTAACAGACTTTAAAAACCAAAAGAAGGAAGAAAGATTATATGTTTGACTGTTACCTACAATTCAATGTAGGTATTTACGCGTTCCGGGTACTACTACAACTCGTTTACGGTAAGGGCAACTCGATTGTGGAATGATCTGCCAAGGGAAGTCCGACAGTCTGAGTCATTGCCTAGTTTTAAGTCAAAACTTCGTAAATCCCTTTTAGCGAAAGATTTGTGAAACTTTATTTTAGTATACCTGCATATGTACGATTATTTCATGTTTTTGGCTGTTTGTTGGTGTTTAGATAAATGCACAACGCATTCTCTTGTATCCTTTAGCTCAACACTACCTGCTGTAATATTCCTGTTTCAATTTCTGTAAAGGTTGCCTGGAAGAGATCGCTTGTAGCGATAAGGCCGCCTTTGCTCATATGTGTTCCTGTTACTGTAACTAATTGATGCTGTTATGTTTTGTGAGCAATAAAGTGTTTATCTATCTATCTATCTATCTATTCCATTTTCAATTGGTATTTCAATTTTTTATATTTTTATGTGTCGCCATCGATTTCGACATTTTGAAATTTATTTTTTTGTTTGAAAGGGATACTTTTGAAGTCTGTTTGATACGTTTGTCGCATATTATTTAACTTTAAGAAAAGTATTGGTAACTTTAAGGAAATAAAAATTAAACCGCCTTTAAATAACATAAAATGTGATTAACTTAGGTATAATTTATTTTTGGAGTCGTGCCAACAACCGTCCTTCCCCCACCCCTTTCCTTGACGAACATGACTATTCGACATGATTGACTTGCCTTGACTTGTCATTTGAAGGCGGTTTTATAGTTTTTATTGAAAATTTTTTGTTCTATAAACATTACAGTCTTAATTATCATCTTCAAAAGTTCACTGTTGAGCCTAGCCTCCTCCGCATTCGTAGCGGGTTCTACTATAATTTCTATGCTTAACAGCCGGCTTGAAAATCGCTATGTTGAAAGGGAGTAACAACACTGCTGCCCATTTTCTGGTTGTACGGAGGAACTAGCTAGTCTGCCTCTATGACATAGCTGCCTTGTTCGATACCCTAAAGTCAAGACAGTAAGACAGTTGGTCGTATATTCTACTCTGCCTGGGCACATCTCCTAACTCCGGGGACCTGGGATCTACAGTTGATAGTTTAAGTTAGTGTACTAAGTTAGGTCTTTTACATACATGCAATGATACTCACGCCCGTATCCCATTAATGGTAAGCAGAGACTATCGAATTTTTTTTTTAATATTTACACATTTAATGTAATAAAATACCACTTTGTGGCCCGGTTGCCTGTTTCCCGGCCGCATGAAATAAAAAAAAAAATGTTAATACTATTAAGAGAAAAGATTTGTTTGTTTGTTTATAATGGATAAACTCAAAAACTACTTAACCGATTTTATTTTACTACTATAACAAAAAACAAAATTACCTACTACAGAAATAATTTGGATTTTTATTTTTAGCAAGCAAAATTAAAGCAAGACAAAATTAAGCAATATTGTTGACATTTTAATTATTGCACAAACATTGTCACTAAGATCGGGTTTGTCACCCATGACCAAACCGTGGTGACAAACTTGACAATGTGAATAATCACAAAAGTTTAATTATTGTTTTCCACAAAACACATAAGCCTACATCAGCCAGTAGGCCGAAATACATGAACGAGAAACATCAAAGTCTTGCGTTTCGTTGTTCCAAGCCGTAACCTCATTAAATGCGAAATGCGTAATAAACCGGCACATTACTCTCTAGCAAGTACAATGTAGCTGTAAATTACTTACTGTCGCCAAATAGCGCATCAACGAATAGTTTGTCGTTCTCCAGTTGTGTCGACACGGATTATCGACAAGCGTTTTCATTGTTTTTGGGGTATCGAACCTCTGAAGGTAAAAGCTTCCTTAGAAACGGACCAAACCTTAGAAACGGAACAAAGTGACCCTTGTTGGTCCGTTTCTCTGTTTGTTGGGCAATCAAGACGCTACAACTCGGGGTCGTAAAGGCGTCAAGGAGGAATTCATTATAAAATGCTAAGGTCGGTAATCCCAGTGGAAAAAATTGAACTTCTCATCTCAACACATTATGATATGGCCATTTTGAGTTAACTAAAAATCAAATCCTTTAAATTTATGTGGTGCCGTAGGTGCCAGTCGGACAATGTCATCATCATCGTTATCATTAGTCATCTGTAAAGTGGTGGTGCCAGCAGCTCAGCAGACAGGGAGTTAAGATACTTCTAGAATCACTGCATAAATAAAGAAAAAGATCGAAATCCCAAATAAATAGGCTTTTAAGATTTGAGCACCTAAACTGATTTAATATAAATATTGTATTTGTTTGTTCGGAGCTCTCAAATAAAGCACAAGTCCTACACACACGTGTCCGAATTTATGAATCCCGCAATCTTGTATAACGTGCATGCTTTGCACCAGAGCACCGCAATCATAAGCTGGGCAATCTTGTCATCCACATCACTCTTTTACTCATATACCTAACTTTCAAGCTACTGAACCGATTTAAATGAAACTGAACTGATTAAAATGAAAATCTCAGCACCATCTCGACTGATGGTTTTAAAATGAAATTTACCTATATACATAAACCTCATCAAAAGTCGATCCATCCTTTCGAATGCTACGATGCCACAGCAAACAGACACACATACACACATTAAACTTACAACACCCCTATTCCGTCGGGGGTTGAAAAGCCAAAGAAACGACATCGACACCAATGGAGAACACGCGGCTAGTGTGCGAACCTCGCCCCATTGTGCGAACCCGAAACAATGATCTAGAACAGCGGTAATGAGTACGAGCCCGGACAACGGAGACAAGACTTAAGAGCTGCAGAGCTATCGTCTAACTAACTATCGTGATCGGGCAGTTTTCACTTCGTGATTGGTTCTTTTTCGTTAAAAAGTGGGTATATGTTACAAGCTATAGCTAGTATCCAGCAGAATAGGTAATAATTATTTTTACGCTTAGACAAATTCGCCCATCATCATCTAGTCCCAAACTAAGCAAAGCGTGTACTATGGCTGCGAGACTACTGATAATAAAACTAATTATAGACATTACATAATACCCAGTAACCCGAGACCCATAACAGAAATTTAAAAATTAATTATTACAATTTATCTCGGCCGGAGTTACTTACTCATCATATCATATTATTTTTGTACATTTATTCATTACTGCTCATTTATTTACTGTTGCTCGCTGTAATGCAAAAAGGATTATCCCATTAGACTTTGTCAAAGCAATTTAATAATAAACCTCCGATCAACTATAGTCAGGTATATCTTTACGTAACACTCTTGATATTGACGCTTCGCTAGTTATTCCAACACGTAGACAACGAGGGCCTTGCATAGCTACGGAAATCCGAGGAACTGCAAACAGCCCCAAATTGCTTAATTGTTCGGACCAGACGTCGTCGGAGCAAAAACTTGTACGGCCGGCCTTGCCAGCTATGCTTGCATTATGGCATTATAATATGGATGGATGGCTAATGTTGTGGTGTTGAGAAATTATATTATACTAATCAATAGTAGCCCATGTGATGTTGTTTTTGAATTTAATCACTCCTCCTGCTCGACAATGTACAATTATATGTCATGAAATGTCAACGTAAAGCATGGCCTTGTTACCAGCAGGGAAATAATGTTGTATGAAATTCCTAAGGGTTATTATGTGATTCAAATTTGGAACGATCAAATTCGTATGAAAACTCTGTAAAGAGAGTTTATTCAAAAATGCAACTTTTCTCTTTTTTTCTCACAATAAAAAAAGAAAAAAAGTCACTAATGCAAATACTGCGACTAGACTAGGCTGTATGTTTGCAGAACCATAGTAATGTAGAGTAAATAGTCCTCTAAATCGTCTGAATGGCGGCTGTTGGGCTTTAGGGTTTTTGTTTCTATGTACATACACATCAGACTTGGTCATTCTTGCAATCGAATATATCTACGCCAATTTTAAAGCAATACAACTAAGTAACTACACGTTTTGGGCATCAAATCCGCATTAAATCGGTACTGGTTTGTTCTCTACCATCACAATTAACATTAGATGTTCCTTATTCATGATTATGAGTCACAGGATGGTGACAAGGCCTCAATCAAAGCGGGTCTATGATGGGTCTACCATGGTGTCAGAGCTACTTTAGTATGTCGCCGTAAAAGCTATAATTGCGCACCGCCTCACAGCAATGCTGCTTCCATTGCAGTATATGGAGAAATGGAAGAGAATTTGATGCTTCCAGCAATGTGACTCGAGGCGAGGGTCATTATCTCATGGGCCTCAACCAACCTCGCCTGCTAGTTGTCCTGCCCAGACCTTGGCAGAAGCCGGGATTGATAGTTAGGCGCTGTCTTAATTGGTAATGGTCGTGCGACGGGGGGTTTTGAGGTCTCCTATTGGTCGGGCGATGTCCGTCGGACGCCTTAGGATGACAATAAATAAAATCAAATGATGATGAGTAATCTTTATAATCCTTATCTAAAAAAATATCTTCGAGATTCGATGGGTTTACTATAAACATACACATAACTTCACGCCATTTACCCGTAGGGGAAGACAGAGACCACATTGTTTACTTTATAGTACATCCATAACCGACCTGCGGATCTTATGGTAAATCGTCAGGAAACATGCACATTCAGGCGACTTAATGTGTAACCATGGTCTAATCAGGCCAGGTTCCTTTGTTAACAGGGTCACGGAGGTCAGATAGCAGTCGCTCTACTGTAATTACCTGATCAGCCAAATTCTATAGATCCTACGATCAAGGCGAACCCCGCGTTCTCGCGCGTCAGGGTACAACCGGGTTATTGACGCCATGATGTTAACTATGACCTTGGTTTGATCGGCGAGTGATATTAACTAGCGTATCGTACAGTGTAACTTCTCGTTACAGATTTATCTGCTTTCCTACCGCATACTGCGTCGCTCTGAGACATAACAATTAATTCGTAGTTAGCAATAGGCGCGACTGATAATTGTTCTAAACAGTATATCAGCGGGTGATTCATTCGCGTATTTTTATGTCATTTAACTACATTTCCTCGGATCATTTTTATTAACCGACGTCATTTGTAATAAGAGTGGAGCGAATGGTTATAAACTGCGTCATCAGAGGGTAGGGTTTTAATAACTGGTTGTTGCCTGCGTTTGTGTCTATCGGACCGCGACAATAGTAATTCCAAATTCAAATTGTGTAATATTCCCATCAATCAAAATGTATTATATTACATTTTGCCCTATTTAACCACCATTCATGATTGCTTAACTTTCCTTGTATGGTCATCTTTTTATCTATTCATTAATAAATCCGAAGAATTCGCCGAAAATATTAGAGCGGCGCTTTTTCAAACCGCGCCACATTCGTTCCGTAGTCAACGGAAGGGCATCAAAATAAAAACCCATACAGACAATCATCGTGATTGCCTTGTTAACCAAACAGGAAAGCGCTAATGAATCTAGCAAAACAATCGACGTAGTCCCGCACGCTGCAGTTCCAGACCTTACACTGCCCGACTATCCGTCCACTGACCCACCCCTTATAAATAATAGTGGTAAGGACCCCCACCCCCAACCACCCTTAGGGTTACCCTCTGGATCTCATTTCCAAATTGCATTCTGAAACCGAAAATCGACTTTAGGCGCCGCCGAATCCAACCGATTCTGCACCTTAGACGTAGCAAGGTAGGGATTGAAGAGTCTCCGGTCCTAAGATCGAGTTTAAAGGCATCGGAGGAAGGTCATAACCTAAGAAGGGGTCTGACCGGGCAGTACAAGCACTAACTTGTATAATGAGATATGATAATAAACGCTTCGGTTGAATATTGATGCTGGACTGGAACTTAGAGATGCACCCGCCATGGCTAAGATAGTGCCGCAACTCTGATTAATAGTCTTAAAATTTCAGCCGAGGTTCTATTGATCGGTTGCTTGATGGTGTTAGTGTAGGCTAGTGAGACTACCTCGCTTAAAAATGAAGCGGGTTCGAATCAAAATAATCACTAATGAAATAATTGTGATGTTAGTAGTGATTGGTACGCGATATTTAGAGATTATAGCGTAAATAAACATTGAAAAACAAATTTTAGAGTTCATACGTCTTTTACTTTAAAACTCTATCATACCATACACATAATAAATGTTCTATAGAATAAAGCATATGCAAAATCATATTTTTTTATACGCGTCAACTTTATTGACTTCGTTGAATTATTATTCCGTTTTTTACGAATCAATGGATTTAAAAAAAACATAATTATCTAACTCTACCAATTCACATGCATTTCAACAATGTAGAGCCACCGCGTTAAGGGAGTACCACGTGGTCTCATCTGCAACTAGGTCAAGGTACCTACATATTACAAACTGCAGTTCTGTAAGACTCCCAGACGAGTTTAAACTAAGACTCTACATAGAGTTATTCGTAGTTAGCTTAAATAGTACTTAAATAGTAAGTCTTATCTTCAACTATATCGTTCCTCAAAATAAGTATTCATGATCGTGTTAAGAAATACTTAATATAAATCATAACCACACTTACTCTCGTTGTAAAAGTGTTGAAGGTAAAATAATTACCTTAAGCAGTTGGTTTTTACCCAAATTACTAAAAACTCAGCTCATCAACATTAAAATACAGTAAATAATTTAAAAACACAAATTACCCACTATCAAAATAACGTTCTCCCATGCTCTAGAATACCAATTAATGCCTACTAATTAACAAAGTTAATGTCTCATTAAAAATGTTACCATTGCTTGGTACGATACGTCTTTGATCGAATATTTAATTATATTTCAGTTTTAGCTTCTACTACGTCAACATTTTAGTCAATTAATTACATAGGAACATTGCAACATGCGAGTGATACCTAATAACGGTAACTCAGAAACTGGCGTTTTGCCACCATTGGGATAGATAATAATAATAATGATTTCAAGCATTTAGTTTCAAAGTAATAACAAAGTTTAAAAAGCACATCACATTATTAGTACTTTTTTCTAACTTCTAGATATTTACGTTTTTTAGTGTATCTTAACTATCACGGTTAGTATCAGATATTTTGTCAGGTTGTCTGTCAGGATTGTAGTTTGTGGCACTCGATAGTCTCTGCATACCTTTGTGGAATACGGGCGTTAGTGTTTATGTATGTGTTTCCAGATTTTATATTTTTTTCCTTTTAGAGGTCTCATTATTATCCTGGTGGATGGTGACCATTGGAATACGAGGTGACGGCGTCGAGAGAACGCTGGTTTGGTGTTAATACTACGCCCTGTTAGACATAATAATATCCTTCATCGTATCCTCTCTGAAATTTAAAGCTCGAAGCAGAGTCGTCTTGACATAGTGTAACACCAATGACTATAAGTCCAAATGATTTCATTAAAAAATTTTTTTCATGAACAGCGAACGTCATACCTGTGTCACCGTGTGCCGGTGGACACGGGCCCACCGAAATTCCCAAGTAAATCAGTCGACCTCTTAGTTGCTACAACTACGGCATTTAAACACACATTTACATAAATATATTGCTCTTAATACTGTATTCGTTTTAGTAATAATGGTTTAACAGCTTTGTTACTGCGAAACGTTACATTTTTTTGTAAGTAATTAGATTTTTCTTCGTCGACGTTTTAATATCATGTTGTTGAATTTGTAAGTATCTTATTGTTTTAGTTTTGGGTTTTTTTTATGGATATATTGCAATTAATGAATTATTCGACTGAATAAATGGTAGCAGGGTCACGGAGGTCAGATGGCAGTCGCTCCACTGTAATAACCTGATCTGCTAAATCCTGGATCATGGTCACGGCGGACCCTAGACTCTCGTGCGCGAGAGCACAACCGGGACATTAACGCTAAAATTATTATTATATTGCAATAAATGTTAAGTTCTTTATTTCCTGTATTCGCTTTAAAATTGAAATATAAATATGATCGTCATCATTGACATCTTAACCAGAAGTTTTCCTTAGCAAGCGACTACCGTGTTACAGGCAGACCACCTCAGTTCTTTTTTATTTTTTATGTATGTCCCCGATTACTTGAAGACGCCTGAACCGATTTGGAAATTTGTTTGACAGGGTATGCTTCCCAGGAGGTCACGTGGTAACAAGGTCAGGATCTGACGATGAGATCCTGGAGAAATTGAAGGCAACCCTCGAAAATTTGAGGCACGTATGGGGTGTTTGTTACGTTATCATATCTTACTCAGGTGTTCGCTTCAGTGTCAACATCTGATGATGCTCTGCTTATGATGAAGCCACAGAACTCTTTAACGATTAGGCGTTAGAGAATAATATTGTATGATAAAAAGCTTATTTATAATGATAATTCAGCGCCCTCACATATTATTCACTTACCGCACTGACTATAATTTTTCGCTCCTCACTCCGGTATTTGAAAAAAAAGGACAAAAAAGCACAAGCGCCGTATTATGCAGAAGGCACCATGGACCTATACAGATGGTAATGACGTACGAGTATACAGGGTTGGTAGGTAGGTAAAGTAAGTTTTTATTGTCTACCTCCCAATGAATGGCTTTGAGGCCTCACGCAATATTTGCCCGACGCGCCGATCACTAAGAACTTGACATTAGTTCCGTCGGTCGATAGCTAATGCCGTCGGTGTTCCGGTGGGGGTTAATTAATAATAACGGCGTATGGGTGATTAATGAAACTATACCCTTCCTAATTTATAGTTGGACTTAAGCTCGCCCCCCGCCGCCCGCCGCCCGCCTGCCCAAAGCAAACTAAATATCCGATACCTCCATGTTCGGTGTGGTGTCCGACGTCTTGATGCTTGCGTGTTGATTTGGGGATGATTTAGGGTTTCTGATGGCACTACTTAGTTACTTAGTTGTTTGCTGTGATCTAAGATGAATATGACTTAGGGATTTTTTAATTTTTTTTGTCTATGTGTGTCTACAAATAATATCTTAGTTTAACAATTTATTTAACTGGAGAAGTTAATAAATAAATTGCGTATTATGATGAAGTTCAAAATCTCAGAGACGTTAGACACAATTTTCACACAATTTTCACGTAATTATAACAAGGAAACACAGGACTTACAGAATAAAATATTTAAAAATTTCGCAGTATTGGACATTGTCATTGTTACATGATTTTACTTGAAAGTTTATAATAAATGGTGTTTTTAAGTTTTGTTTCTCAAATTTAAATGTAACAAAGAAAAATATATTGAAAATCAGTGAAACTAGCTTTATTGGTAAGATAATGAATTGCCATTTATTACTACAACGTATATAAAAACACCATTTATTATAAACCTTCATGAAGAAATACTCTGATGGTGAAAATCGCTTCAAAATCCCTTGCGTGGTTTAGAAGGACTTAACGGAAATACATACAGGGTGCCCGTAAGTCGACGTCAAGCCGGAATCGGGTGATAGTCCAAATCATAATAGTTACTAGAAAAATAAAAAATAAAATCTAAGTTAGAGCATTTCTCAATGAAGAATATCCGGGCAGATCGATAGGTCGGTCTGGTACGATCTCGTGGCCAGCCCGTTCACCGGACTTAAATCCATTAGATATTTTTTACTGGGGAGCAGTGAAACAGAAAGTTTATTTTAAGCCAATCAAAAATGTAGCTGAGCTTCGGCAAAGAATTACGGAAGCAGCTGAATTTGTCAACAACGGAAGATTTGCCCGTGTGATAATCCGATCTTTTTTAAGAAGATGTCGAGCTTGTATTGCAGTTGAAGGAAGGCAGTTTGAACATCTTTTGTAAATAATAAATTTTTGCATCTAATTGGTGTTTAATTTTAAACTTAAGGAAAATTTGTCCTAAATTTAACAAAAAGTTAGCATCTCTGACTTGAAAGCATCACTACCTGTCTCACATTTCATGAATGACTTTCCGTCTCACTCGGTCTTAGGCAAGCTTTGAACGCACTAGAATAATTTTTAGTAGGTAAAGAAAAAAATTTCGAAACTGGGTTTCTTGAAGGAATTTCTTTTTCCCCGTAATCAAAGAAATAATGTAGCAAGTATTATACCATTTTAGAATCCTTATTAAATGCGTCAACTTTTAGTGCTACTTGCCAACCTGGCGTAGTTCTTATTTTTTAGTACGGTCCGTTAAAGTTGGACGAAATATTAATTGTCTATTCATTGTACGGCATAATGTGACACTTTCTTCCAAGCTGGAGCAGTTGACTTGGAATTCTAAGTAATAGATTAGATTAGCACTATTCGGGATTACATAAGAAAATAAAATTGAAAAAAAGTTAAGATTTGTAGCAACAGGAGCTAAAAAACTATCACAGGCTGTACATTTTCTCGAAAAAAAAAGAAATGCCTATAATTTAAAAAATTCAAGACTTAGATTTTATTTTTTATTTTTCTAGTAACTATTATGATTTGGACTATCACCCGATTCCGGCTTGACGTCGACTTACGGGACACCCTGTATATACAGCCAGACAGACAGACGCGGAGAGCAACTATAATCTCCGTTACTTTTTGGTCGTTTGCCTGTTTTCTTGCTGCTGCTTCTTGCTACTGCTAGACTTGAGCCTTCTCTACATCCATGGAAAGCTTTGCCATAATCTCCTCGCTTGGTAGGCTGGTTGGAGATCGCAGTGTTTACAATACACATCAGAAGCTGCCCATTTTGTATTCTTAAGCATTAGTCGCCTTTTACGACACTCAGGCGAATATTAAACAGATATTTATTTTATTTTTATTCATATAATGTCGCTGCCCGACGATTAGAACGCGCACGGTTATAGCTTGATATACCTACTTAAAATAAAAACCCACAATCAATGAACCCCCAACAAATCCTCACAAAACCAGTAAAACGACCAAAACTTCTCAATCCGATCACATTATTATGAAGACAAGTACGAGCAGTGTATTCGGACTTTGAAAATCTAATTACGTAGCCAGTACCCTTACCTCGATCGCTCCTTCGCGCCCCTCCCGCGCCTCTCCCGCGGCCGCCCCCTGGGCGCGTTCCGTTCCGTGGATTAAATAGCGGAAAGTCCCAGTTCTGTGGTCTGTAAAAAACACTTGTGGATTGGGGATGACGACTGGGTCAATATTTTTTGGTTGTAATTGGTTCGTCAGGTAGATAATTAAAAAATATTGGACCCGTGTTTTTTAATTGATCAAATCGATAAAAAATTACTAAGATGAAGAGCGTCAAAGTTCGGGAGTGGGAGCTTGTGACGTCACTTCTCTGTAAAATTTTACCCTAAGCGTGACGTCACGCAATATTTTAACGCACTGTATCGGCGTTAAAGAAGAAATATGTGTCCATATTTTTGGCAAAATTAAAAAAAATCAGTGATCATCCCTTTTGTGACGACGATGTCGATTATGATGATGATGATGATGATGAAAATCTAATTACGTAGCCCTTACCTTACCTCGATCGCTCCTTCGCGCCCCTCCCGCGACCGCCCACTGGGCGCGTTCCGTCCCCCGTGGATTAAATAGCGAAAAGTCCCAGTTCTGTGGTCTGTAAAAAACACTTGTATGTGGATTGGGGATGACGACTGGGTCAATATTTTTTAGTTGTTATTGGGTCGTCAGGTAGACAGTTAAAAAATATTAGATACATATTTTTTTATTTGTCAAATCGATAAAAAATTACAAAGATAAAGCGTATCAAAGTATGGGAGTGGGAGCTCGTGACTTCACTTCTTAGCGAAATTTTGCCTTAAGCGTAAGGTCACACAACATTTTGACGTACTGTATCGGTTTTAAAGAAGAATTACGTGTTAAATATATTTGGCAATCTACCTGAATGATTAAACAATGTGTCAGTCATCATCCCTTTTGTGATGATGATGCCGATTACTATGATGATGTATGTTTCTAGAGGGTGACATAAGAACCCTTACAGACGCATTAACTGCGCGCGTTGTATCCATTGGGATTATACTAATGACAGGAAGCTTATTTTATAAAACCGTGAACGTGAGGCGCCCGCGCATTCATAGCGTAGCGTCCTCGCTATTATGGTAAATTGTTATCTATAGCTTTTAAATCATAAGGGAGAGTGGATCTCCAGCCTCCAGCAATAATCTATTATTTTTAATATTGACACTTTTTGAATGGCACCACATTAACTAATATTCTTTGCCCATGCGCATGATTGCAATAGAAACTGAGGAGCTAAGTTCACACATGAAGTACCTACTTGGTTATTTTTTTGTTAAATGATTTTTATTTATTCTCGTTTCATTTAACCAGGCACCGTACTAAATCAAAATAATTTAACCTATAGCCCCAAAACCTGTCACCATTTTGTCAACAATCGATTAAACAATTAAACGAAATTAAAAACACTTAAAAATAATCCAACGGTTTCTCTTTGTCGCTTAAATAAAGTGATTAAATTGATTTAAGTAAAAATTTTGATGACTCCGAGTGCGTGTACGAGACAATGGTCAGCTGATCGGTCACACTGGCGCAGCGCCGTTACATAAACTGGTTTATTTTATGAGAAACCTCTTCGTTAGACACACCGTAGGGAGTTTGAGGTAAATAGCGTGAAATAGGGTGTCGTGTTATACATTTCGTCTAAAGAAATTAGCGGTACTGTTAGAAAGTTTTTCTTTTATTACCAGTCAGAGTTACTCAAACTTGCAGGGTTCTCTGGTGGCTAAACTGAAACTAACAAGTGATAGTTGGAAAAGATAATTTTTAGGAAGTATAGGTCCAATAGTTGTCTGTTACGGGATGCCCATGATGGTGATGGTGATGACGATGATGAAAATGTGTACCTACTTAGTTTATTAATTATATGAACATGAACATAAAGTTGACAAATGTACCTATTTGGAAACATAGATTCGCATTCCACTCGGAGCCTATGACCTTTATTAGAATTTTGTAGATTTATACGGAAATAATGCAAAGTAATCCATAATAATATAAAATAAAGGATCCATCTGAACTCACACGAATTCAGCGTTGTGGATTGAACTAGATAGGGCTGATGAAGAAGAAGAATCAGAGACACAAATCTTGTTGCGAACCCTTACGATCAACTGGCGAACGATAAAGGTTCGTGTGACACACTTTGACAACTCTTGGTCTACACGTACCTACCTAAACTTGTTTTTAGCGCAGAAGTAGACGACATATTGTATTCGCAAATTTTCCGTGAAGACCACCGTCTACGCCGCACACGTCGCCAATTATGATGTATCTGATGCGAAAATTGGCCGCGAAAGACGAAGGTTGAGTAATTTAGATGTTGCTTATGTCATTTTGAAGTCATCGTGGACCGGTTACCATACAACACAATGCGGTAAAGGCACGGGGTATTAAGTCAAAGTATATTATTGAATTTAGAAAAAGCGTGATATTATTATGTATTAATAATCTTGGCGTTAATGTCCTGGTTCTGCTCTCGCGCACAAGGGCCCGGGGACCATCTTGACCATGAACCAGGATTTGGAAGATCAGGTAATTACAGTAGAGCGATGGCCATTTGACTTCCGTGACCTTGCTACCAGGGGAACATGACCAGATTGGATCATAGTTACACATTCAGTCGTCTGAATGTGCAGATTTCATCACGTTGTTTTCCCTCATCGTAAGAATATTAGAGATATTATTTTGTATGGTTATGTATGGTATAATCGGAATTTAATGTTGCTCGATTAAATAAATAATTTATTCATGAAAACTTAAGCCTACAATAACATCTTAAGCAGTTACATTTGTACATAATATGACAAAGTTGTCCAAAACAAATCCAACAATAATTCTTATTTACGCAAAATATAGATAGGTACATACTTGCAAATTATCGTTACCCTAGATGCCTAAACGAAGTAAATAATTTACGTGTATCTTAAGCATCAAGGTTGGTACACTTTAAAAAATATAAACACGCAGCCCGAGCATTTCCCCCGAACGGAACGCGCCCGGTTTGTCCAAGCGCACGAATTATACATGGTGTATTAATACGGTGTTCAACTCTACTATTGCTAGTGAAGTTTTAATTCGATAACCCGCCTCGTGGAGTCCCCCCTCCCCCTCCCCCCGCGATAATGTATTTATGGGCTATACCGCGAACCTAATGAGCGAACACATGCCTCTTTATGATGCCCTGGTAAGGCTGGCGTGGTTTGACCGAATTTAAGATGTACCACGCTTGGCTGCCTACTTTAAATTATTTATCGAACTCCCCTGCCCGGTGAAGTATGCGATTAGAACGATCTACCTAATGCTTGGGTAATTATTTTGGAAACCATCGCTGGCTAGTTGAAGGGCGATATTGGTTTCAACTGCATTGGAAGTTCAATGTTGATTTTTTGTAATGTTTTTTTTTTATGATTTTTGGTGTAGATTGGTGTATGTACGACTTGTAAAGAAAATTTGTTCTTGGCTGGTTTCTGAACCTTTTCGTAGCACTTGTGTAAGAATGAAGTGTTTATCGTACCTTATGGGGAAATGCGTGACTTTAAGGTGCTCCCACGCTTGTGTTGAGAAACAGAAGTAAACATTAAAAAAATATCGGGTGTGGGTGCTCCCACACTGAAACGTTTATTAACATTCCTTATCTTTAATAAACAATAAACAAGCAAACACCTATATAAAAGTCGCCATCCAATATGAAGAAATACCTATCTACTTTTTCGAATTCGGACTGGGAATATGGAAAACACCATATTATTATTTGGGACACGACATTGTTTTCAATAGTTGTAAACAGTTTAGAACTGTTCAAAACAAAACAAAACAAACAGAAACTGTTTGCAACAGTTGCAAACATCGTAATGGAAGCACCTCTAAGCATTTATGCCTACGATAAGTACAGCTACTTACTACCTATTTAACGCTCTTTTCTGGTGGTCACAAGAGTAGCTAAGTACACTCTTTCCGACTCCAAACCTCAACTCCCAGCAATTTGTCAAGAACAAAAGGCCTGGAACACGCCAAGACAAAGGGGAGTTCAAATTTTAATAATAAGTAGATGGGTAATGAGTAAAGCCATCAGTACCGACGAGTGACCCACCCCTTGCACCCTTTGACTTTCCTTCGCGACGGTAAGGGTGGGTGTAAAGCGTGAACCGGGGTGGTTATTATTTTTATAACGTAAGTGATCTACTTCATTTGGGTCAATTGTAGTCTTTAATAAGTACTTTGACTTGGGAAAAAGGGCCGGGAATAGCGTTCTTTTAGAGAAATTATGTCGACTGATATATTACTCTATACTAATGTGTTTTATTGTCGGTTTGTTTGTTTGTAATGGATAAACTCAAGAACTTCTTAATCCATTTTGAAAACTCTTTCACTAATATAAAGCTAATACCCGAGTGCCATAGGCTACTTTTACCCCGGGAGAATAATAGGGTCCCGTGGGCAATTTGAATGCTTACATACAGTTTACAGAGTTCCGAACTGCACGCGGGTGAAAGCCGCTGGGAACGGTAAGTAAGTTACAAATGTTGTTACATGTAATATGCTTAACAACAAATAGGTAGAATATTTACATAATATACTGATAAATGTTCCTGATACTGGTAGATGGTACAATATGGCACTAGATTTTGCCCTTTAGATTCGATAAAAGGGAGCATAATTCGATCATTAAATTTTTATATCACACGTTAAAATGGAAAAGGACGTTAATACGATATAGGGACTAAAGAAATCCTAAGGGGAACCGTCAGTGGCGAAACGAGTCCTAAATGTTCGTAACTAAACCAAGCCATAAGTAGGTCAAAATGACCATCGTGAAGGTCAAAGTCATCGATGTCAGTATGCCAAGCCTATAGCCACACTTATGAATCAAGTCGTTTCGTCTAAAAGCGAGCAAGATTATACGCTAGCAAGATATGCAATGAGATGCCGTCCCCGCCTGGTTACTACTGGCCTCCCCCCACCCCGTCACCACTGCGTCTCGAACCAACTTCCTAATAATTAATTACACTCATTATCATTATTGTTCGGAAGGCAGTTCTGCCCGATAATGAATTGTTCGCTCCATCATTAATTAGTTTATTATAATAAGGCGCCGGAGTTGTTCCGCGGATACCGGAATTTACCGGATTAATCAAGTTTTATCTGATGCCGGGTGCTTTTGAATATTTTCGGTGGTTGGACTGGGGCGGGCCGGTGCACTGCGATTTCGGTCGCGATGTTCTTAAGGCTGGGGTCTGTTTCTTACGTTTTTGCGAAGGGTTAAGTGATATCGCTACGACTGCTTTGAGCTATGAAATAACAGTCACTGACTGTTCACCATCATTATGAGTTGCTGGATTCCTTACGGACCAGAATGAATAGGCTGTTACTAAAGGAGCGTGTCGTATCCTCGGTCACATCATCACTTACCATAAGGTGAGATGAAGGTCAAATTCGAACCTATTCTAGTTAGTAGAGCCAGAGAAAAAATGGAAGGTATTCAATATAAATTACCTACCTACATAAATTTTCCAAATTATTTGCTTCACAATTTTTATCTGTATATTCTATCCATCAGAGCGTCGGTGACCTAATGGATAAAGTGTCCGAGTTCGACTCGTAAGCGAGAAGAATGAGTTCCATCCCCAGTGTTGCCATGTACCAATGCCTTTTTCTGAGTTTATGTACATTAGTCAAATACTAACCGATGCTCTTATGGTAAGAGAAATATGTAACCATGATCTAATCTGGTCGGGTTTCTCTTGAATGTGGGTCACGGAGGTCATATAGCAGTAACTGCACTGTATTACCTAATCTGCCAAATCCTGGATCATGATCAAGGCGGACATAACGCCCTCGCGCGCGAGAGCACAACCGGGATATAACCACAAGTGGGTCAAGGTAGGTTAGGTATTCTTGTCTCTTGAACCGACCGCATGATCCTCCTGTATATCTCGCTTTAATGTAATATCTACTTACGATTTATAGGTTTCCTTCCTCTAGTGATAGGTATAATTTCCTGGATTGTAGCGAGTCCATGTTTTTATAGTTTTATATGACATATTTATATTTCCTGGAAAATTAGAGATTACTTCTTTAGTAAAACGTAGGAAGTATAGCGATTTGCGAATGATGTACTTTTCGTTACCTTTTGTTATGTTTTTTATTAATTTGGTGTCTTGATTTAGCCTGCAGCATTTTCTCGCGATAGAAATAATCTCTCGTTTCAGTATTTGCTGTAATAGAAATAGAATTTAATTAGTTTTAGGTGATGAAACTGGGGTGAAGTGGGTCATGTGTTTTGAGTATCTATCTTGTAACTTCCTGGTTTTTGTAGTGAACCGGCTCCTGCCCTTCAGAGTAGGAAGTTTTTCCGATTGATTAAAATAGAAATGATTAAAATAATTAAAAACCAAAATTTAAAAAATTATAGAAACCACGTCGGCTATAATCTATCTATACATAGTATAAAACAAAGTCGCTTCCCGTCGTCTGTCATTGTCTATCTACGAATGTACGCTTAGATCATTTAAAATATCTACACAACGCAACCACAATAATACATAGAGTGATTCAAGAGGACGGTTTATAAGCAAGAAAAAGGGGTAAGTAGGGGTAAAGTAGGTGTACGCGAACAAAGTCGCGTCGGGTCCACTAGTTTTTGTATCAAGGGAAAAGGTTTATATCTATTTTTAAACCCTCGACTAGCAGATTGCTCGAAAAGTCCGTTCCCTGAAAATCCAAATTTTTATTTAGTTCTAGGGCCATAGTAATTCCACAGGACTGGGAATGACAGTGCCCGAAAGATTATTATTTATTACCCTGCTGGGCACTACGGGAATTATTTACAAGTGACCGGTCTAAATAAATGGTTGCATAAAATCTAACCGAACCAAACTAACTTAACATGGCACACGGCTGCCCAAAGTAATTTCAACTGTTTTCAACACCAAGCCCAGAAGTACTCTGTCATTTTTGGCCTTTTTCTTTAGAAAGCCTCAATGAACAGTGATCCAGCTGATAGTTCAGCTGGAGGTTATGTGTATTAGACTTTAACGCTCTAGTTTATTTTCCTACAATTCTTTATATAGTTAATTTTGGCTGCCATCTCACCTGGACGATGCGGCCGATGATGGAGCAGGCCTGTCTAGGAACAGCTTAATTACATTAGCCTTGAACGCGTCTAGATTATAATGATCAGGGAACACACACGTAGGCAACGCGTTTCAATTCACAACAGAAGGATAAAGCGCTTGCCCGGATCGCGTCTCTCAATAGAGAAAGGAGCCATGCAACTGCTTTGCACACTCTCCGAAATGCAACCTGTAAAAGACCGACAGATGCGCAACTATAGTGTATTTTCCATCTTGCTGTACTTAATAATTTAGATTCACTGGACTGAAAGCAAAGAACCCACTCCCTGAATTTTCTTCTTACCTTTATCTAACTTCTTGCTAGCTGAGCTAACACTGTGCAAGAGACAATATTACGACACACCGTAACACTAAAATAATCATCTTGGGGCGTTAATGTCCCGGTTGTGCTCTCGAGAACGAGGGCCCGGGGTCCGCCTTGACCATGATCCAGGATTTGGCAAGTCAGGTAATTACAGTGGAGCGACTGCGATCTGACCTCCATGACCCTGCTACCAGGGGAACCTGCCCAAAATGGATCATGGTAACACATCCAGTCGCCTGAATGTGCAGGTTTCATCACGATGTTTTCCCTCACCGTAAGAGCATCGGTTAGTATTCAACAAATGTATATAACACAGAAAACAGTCATTGGTACATGGCCGGAGCGGGATTCGAACCCGGGACCTCTGGCTTACGAGTCAGATCGGTAACCGCTCGGCCACCGACGCTCCTCCACCGACACTCTGTAACAATGTAGCAAACAAGAAAGACTACACTACTTAGTAGGTAGCAAAGTGAACTAATCGATGGAGCATAACAAGTTTTTCAGCTACACGGAGCTGTACAAGTCTGAACAGGCGTCTACCTAGGTAACACCGCACCTAAATAGCTGGAGTGACGTCACAACTTTAAATCTGGCCAAGTTGAGCGGACTAAAGTTGCCGATTCGGTTAATAATTGATCAGGTCGACCTATTACGTGTCGGCCTGGGACGTGGGTGGTGGGAAAACCAAGATAGAGGACTGTGGTGTTTTTGGTTGTTGGAAAAATTTGCTTCTTACATTTAAAATGACAACAACACGGTGGGTGAACTGGATCGCCGGCCTAGGTTTTTCTAAGTACATTTAAACTACAAACTAGGTACTATCTACTTAGTTGTCCGGAATTGCCAAAACTCATGTTTCTTCTGTACGATATTCGACCTCGATGGTAAAATTAAACTTTTTAGACGCTAGATCTCTAACTAAACTAAAAGTATCGCCGAATAAGTTTTTTTCTAGAGTGTAGTTTTTTAATAACAAGCAAAAATCTATCAGCATTAGCACTTTTTGCAACGCTCCGTGTTCCCAAAGGTGTAATACAAAAATACTCATGCTATGAGTATCATATTCCAGTTTGGTCTGTCGGTGCAAAAAACAAAACAAACTTTAGACGGCCTCGCCTTAAGGTCGAAGGCAATAGCGTCACATTCGCTTTTGTTACACATAATGAAATCAGGCTTATTAGATTTGTGTCTGGCGTGTGTTTGAAGTCTGGGTCGAGCTAAAAATTACAAATGTAATGGATCTCTCGTATCCAATGCTGTTTCTGGATTGGTCTCCTTTTGTTCTACATTTATAACGCCTCCGATATAGCTTTCGGTACGTTTCGTGACCGGGAGAAAACGGAAGGTTATATTGGCGCTTCGTTTTATTTATAACTTTTCGTCCATTATTAAATAAGATGCACTATGCATGTGACTTTATTGATCAAGATTGTGAAAAGTTTTTAAGATATGCAAGTCCTAACTTCTCATCAGCTGATTTATATTTGGCCTTCGTTACGTGTATTTCCTAATGCCGTTGGTGAAGCGAGGTTAACCAAGGTCGTCCACTGGGGACCCTGAGACTGGTTGAACAGTCTCGGGAGCCTTGGCACCCCGTGATCGTATATTTTCTAAATGAAAGCAAAGAATTGCTTCTTTGCTTTGTCACCTGAGTGTCACCTGATGAAAAGTAAAGACAGCGGACTCCGTGTCTGAGTTTTAATGTTGTAGGGCAGACAAACATGCAAGCGGGCCACCTAAAGGAAAGCTATCGCCGTCGCCTACTGACCAGCAACATTAGGGGTATCACCAATGCGTCGCCTCTCTAAACAGACCTCTAAACGTCTCGAATGATTCCAAAGCATACATTGGGAGCTCATTCCACTGTCGAATAGTAAGAGCGAGTACTCTACCCACCCAGTCAATGTAGGCGCTAGCTCTTGCGTCCTAGCACAAAATCCGTTCTTTATACTGTGGTTCTGGCTTAGTCGGCGAGCGGTGGGCTGTATGCGCGGACGCTACGCGGTGACTAGGCGGACGCAGAGCGTTTGTTTTTCGGACGCTGCGCGATGACTACGTAGGCTCTACGCTTTCGCTGTTTGGAAGCTACATGGTGGCTACGTAGGCGCTACGCTGTCGCTCTTCGGAGGATACGTGGTGGCTACTCTTGTGCTGTTTGAACGCTACGTAGGCGCTACGCTTTCGCACTTCGGACTCTACGTGGTGGATACGCTTGCGCTGTTCGAACGCTTCGTAATGACTATGTAGTCGCTACGCTTTCGCTCTTCGAACGCTACGTGGTGGCTACGCTTGCGGTATTCGAACGCTACGATATGGCTACGTAGGCGCTACGCTTTCGCTTCTCGGACACTACGTGGTGGTTACGCAGACGCTACGCTTTCGCTGTTCGAACCCTACGTAATGGCTACGTAGGCGCTACGCTTTCGCTTCTCGGACACTACGTGGTGGTTACGCAGACGCTACGCTTTCGCTGTTCGAACCCTACGTGATGGCTACGTAGGCGCTACGCTTTCGCTCTTTGGACAATACGCGGTGACAGCATCCTCATGCGCGTTCACAATTCATTTTGTGGAGAAATAATAACATACACAGAACCAGAAATTGCAAAGTATTTGGGACAACGCTCGGACTTACCCACAATTGTCACTATACTAAAATTATCTCTCATGGATTCGAATATTTTACATTTCGTATATTAGAGCTCGATTTAAAAGACCTAAAATAACTTCATGAAATTAGGTTAGACACTAGCAAAACACTGCCTAATTACGCCGAACTACATTAATGAGCCACCTCTACCATCGCAGTATTTATAAAAGCTAAAAGTATCATAGTTTACGGGGTCTAAATTACCCAAACCGTAATTGATAAAATTAGCAACGTTCACAGGCGCCATAGAGTAGACGATCGTAACCCAATTATCTGCTATCATGCATAACATGTTTCAAATAGGTTACCGCCAGTTTATTTTGTACTGAACTGTGCTGAAGTTTATTAATTCCATTTAGGCGGCGAGTCTTCGACTGCCCTGCCCGGTAACGAGGTAATGTGAGGTAGATAATGTGTTATACGAGCTCAGTGGGTTCCATAACAACTGTATACAAACTAGGTAAAGGGTATTAACGAAATGCATGATAACTGAGATGTCTAATACGTTGCGTAGTTCAAAAGATCTAAGCGTACATAGACAAATAAGGACAGACGGCGGGAAACTATTTTGTTTTATACTTTGTATAGATACATCCGTTAAACGTACGTTCAACTCTTGATCAACGTATGATCAAATTTTATTAGTAAGACGAATGAATTGTTTTTGTTGTGTGGGAGAACTGTATCTCGATTTTTAATATGAAAACCACTGTAATGAGCATATTTGAGCTCCATCTGAGGCGGCTCGCACAATAATAGGTGCGAACGAATCGTACGTTCATTTTTTGATTCCCGTGTATTGTTCAATTCTTACGAATACGTATCGAAAGTGCGACTGGCCGTATTAGTCGTATATCTGGTTCCATACATTAGTTGTATGAATGGCAGACGGAAGCTATTCTGAGCATTTTCTGTTTACATGAATTAAATATCCCGTAATAGTGTTTATTTATAATATTTATATTATTAAACATGTGCAAAGTCGCTAGCATATAAATGTTGGAAAAGTATATAGACATTTATTATTATATTTATACTTATTATATTTTACATTTATATTTATTTTGACATCACAATACTCATAATACAAAACTCATATATTTATTTTTTTATTTATTTAAAAAACTTTATTGCACTAAAATTATTACAATTGGCGGACTTAAAGCCATCAGGCTTTATCTACCAGTCAACCAGTAGGCCATGCGTAAAGTGAGTGAGTAGGTGCCAAAAGCGGAACAGAGAGCAAGTATACTTATGAGGTACCGATAGCGGTCAAACTCTAGATTGCGCGTAAGATAACTTGCGTGTGTCTGAAAAAGGAACCTTTAACAGACAACCAACAAGAACAACTACCCAACAAAAGTAATGATAGGAGCGCCATACCTAAGTCCATATTTAGATATCTTATTGCAAAGAAATTTAGTAAACCGTTGCGTGCCGGTTCTTGTGTTTGATTTTTTTATGGTTGCAATCCGTCATTTTTCTTAGAAATGAAATGAAATATAATGATTTATTGGTAACACATAAGAAATTATAAAAATTCTTGTGAGATGAGGGATAATGTATTAGGTTACACCATATGTTATCAAACATTCACTGTAGAGATACCGACCGACCGGTATTTATTTATTTTTTTATACTTCATGCACAAACAGTACAATGGCAGACTTAAAGCTAAAATATCATTATCTATAAGTATGCGCGGTATGCGGTGTAAAAAGATTACAAGCAAAAATTTACACATTGTCCTAGGGTTGTTGCAGTAAAGTGATGGCTACCCTCTAGGGCCTTTAAGTTTTAATTTCGGAAATAGCAGTCTATCTGGGAGCATGAAAGTGCCAAGCCAAGCAAAAAATCTTAGTTGTCTAGTTCTTGTATTTTTGTATTTTGTCAGTGCTTACACGCTTAACGAGCGTTGTAGACCTCGGGTTGATTCCAGTGCAAGCGAGCTTCAGACCAGGTAAATCCTGCTGCAGATCCCAAAAGTGACGCAACATATCAAAGACAGTGTCGAATTGAAGGTAAACGCCGCTATTTACGTAGATTTGTCAGCAGCCTACGATACAGCGAATCTTAGGCGACTGTTGTGGAAAGAAGAGACTATGGCCGAAGATTATAAATTTGTCAAGATACTCAGAGAACTTCTCTATAGCCGTCATCTTCAGGTTCATCTTCTCCAAGACAAGAGCCGGTGGAGGGCACTAAAAGGCACAAAAAATGGCATGCCCCAGGGTAGCGTTTTGGCTCCATTGTTTTTCAACATATACTAACGACCAACCATCCATACCAAATACGTGCCATCTTTATACGCAGATGATCTAGGTTCCACTGCCCCAGCAAACAGTTTAGAGGTGGGTGAGTCGACACTTTCTGGGGCTTTAAAATATTGAGCATTCTTTATTTGTCCTTTGCCCAGTAGTGGGATGATTTAGGCTAATATAAATAAATAAATTATAAGAAGAACTTCCAAACCCGTGGCTCTTTCCCCGAGCTATCATTTCGTCTTTTTTGATAGATCGCTCGCTTACAGCAAGAACTGCCAAACTATAAAAAGAAGGTGCACTCACGCAACAACATATTGAAGCATCTACTACCACCAGGTGGAGAGCTTCTCCGCATGTCTTGCGGACAACTTGCCTGGCGCTTTCCTTCTCTGCAGGCGAATACGCAGGTCCTGTATGGACTCGTTCTGTCCGTTAGTTCCCTTCGTCCTGTTCTCTGGGAGCCTTCCTCCTGGACATGAATTACTTTGGCAGGTTTGGAAGTAATTAAATAGGCTTCGGACTTAAACCGGCAGGAGCCAGGAGAACAAGGTCAGATGGAAATGGGGATGATTGTGAGATGGAAGTCATGGTAATGATGGTGGGACTTGGATGGCTCCGACATCTATTGTGCCTGCGGTGCCGTCAAAACGATGGCCCATCTCTTGTCGTGTCCTAAGTACCTTCAAAGCCTAATTCTACAAATTCTACATTTTATCAGAAAATATAGCTTAACCGTTTCATAGAACCAAACGTAGCTCTATCAGAGTTGCTATAACTAATGCTATATAGCTACTCGCTATATCGGTCCATCACGCTGATCGAGCATTGAATCCAGTCCATGTCTCATGCAATAGTTCTATGAAACGGTTAAGCTATACTTTCTGATAAAATGTAGGGTTTGTAGAGTTTGGAGGAGCGTCGGTGGCCGAGCGGTTACAGTATCCGACTCGTAAGCCAGAGGTCCCGGGTTCGAATCCCGCTTCGGCCATGTACCAATCACTCTTTTCTGAGTTATGTACATAAGTTGAATACTAACGGATGCTCTTACGGTGAGGGAAAACATCGTGATGAAACCTGCACATTCAGCCGACTGGATGTGTAACCATGATCCAATTTGGTCAGGTTCCCCTGGTAGTGGGTCATGGAGGTCAGATGGCAGTCGCTCCACTGTAATTACCTGACCTGCCAAATCCTGGATCATGGTCAAGGCGGTACCCGGGCCCACGTGAGCGAGAACACAACCGGGATATTAACGCCAAGTTGATGATGTAGGGTTTGTAGAGTTAGGAGTTTGGCTCTTCATGAGATGTTAGAACTGTTCTCAAATCGTTAAGAGCTTACAAGACTGGGTCAAACAATTTTACATTAAATGTTTTTGGTGTGATTGTAACTATTATAAAACAAAGTCCCACGCCACGCAATAAAAGCTTGTTATGAAAAAATATTTTTATTTGATAACTGTTAATAAATGATGACTGAATGACGACCTGAACGGTTAGCACAAGTATACCCGCGATACAGCTCGCGCCGCGAGAGAGCGCTGGTTTTTTTCTTACTAAGATGACAGAGACAGCAGTATCTATGTCGCGCCTTTTCTCGCTTATCGCGCTTGAAAGCACACTTGTTGTTTGCACTAACGAAAAGCATAAGTTTTCGTAATGCTCTAATTACTTCAACGATAATTACTATCAAAATATTTCCATAAACAGATTTTACCATCTTTTTTTTATATTATTTATTAGCCAAATAATACAACAACAAACACAACATAACAGTGCAATAAATGGCAACAAATCTCTTAATTACTATGTGTGTATAAAATAATTCAGGTACATTCAATGTATTATTTATCCTGATAATGTTTTTTTACCTGAGTGGTTCAATGGTCAACGTGCCGGTCTGCCACGCAAGAGGTCCCGGGTTCGATTCCCGGCCGGGCAGAAAATGAAATGATGAATTTTAATTTCTGTTACGGGTCTGGGTGTTCTATGTATAACAAGTATGTATTTAAAAGTATTTAAGTAGTATATCAGTTATCTAGCACCCATAGTTCAAGCTTTGCTTAGTTTGGGGCTAGATGGCGCTGTGTGAATTTGTCCACGAATATTTATTTATTTATTATTTATTTATTTTAAAATGTATTGTTCAAATTACAGCAATTGGCGGGCTTAAAGCCATTGAGGCTTTGTCTAACAGTCAACCAGCAGACCATGCAGAGAGTGATTAAGTAGGTGCTACTTAACAGAAAAATATTGATAAAAGTGAAAGAAATACATTTGAGATTAAATTAAATTAAATTAAAGTACATACTAATACTATTTAATAAAAAATAAAAGATACAATAAACATATATCAATTATATATACTTTCACTACGCCAAACTCATCACTCAACCTACGACCTCTTACTCAAAATAAAATCTTATTATTCTTATATTAGCCACATATTGATTTCCTGCCTCCTAGACTAGGTTACCCTGTATTATAGGAGACAGTAATCTTTTGAGCATTTAAAAAGTATTATTTTTAGCCATGAACGGTGTCCGCCCCGTCTCTACCAGAGAATATGCATTTATAGAGAAAGGGCTGGTTTGGTAGAGTTCGGGAGATAGGGGACATAGAGAAAGGCTGACAATGTACGAACCATTTTATAACAGGTGCCTTACGTTTTGGACAATGTCGAATACTAGTAGTTGAGTAGGGTATTTAAAACTAAACTGCAAAGTATCATAACAAATGGTATTATATACATAACTCTATTGCCAACAATTATCTGATTTCGATGATTAAAATTGCTACCTTTGCGATTACGTAGATCAATTTAATAGTTTCAGTTTATGAAATCGATGATTGGAATCACAATATTAATAACTTCAATCGTTGAAATCGGAGAAGTGTTGGCAACAGCGTTACGTAATTAGCCTACTGTTGACAGTCTCTAGGGTCCATGGATAAAATAAATTAAATACAAAAAAATACCTATAGTAATTTGAAGTGTAAAATAACGTCACTCGCTTCTCATGTGTCATGTTATGAATGTCAATAATAAATATTAGATGTATTTGTTGCCGATTAAGTTACATTTTAAATACATCATTCACGTTTCATACATTTTTGGACCACATATCTAAAAGTGCCGGTAGAAAAAAATATAATTTTCCGATAAAGCAAAGAATTCTCAAAAAATGTTTACTAGTACAGTTCGGTTGTTATAAGCTATTAGAATAATGATATTTAGTTCGTAGGTACGTAGTGGTGGTGGACGTACATGTACTAAATTGTACTGTAGTAAAAAATGTTAGGAATTGTATACTCTACCTTAAAATTACAATACTTTTTCTAGCCGGCAATTTCAGCGTTTTGATTCCAAATAAATGATATCCTTTGTTAAAAAAAATAGTTATTTGATTTTTTGTTAAAATATAGAAATAACTATTTTACGACACTGCAGAGATTAAACAGGGTTTCATTATTAATTCATTATTCAGAGGTTAAGGTCACACTGTATAATATTTATTTTTCGTTGAATTACTATGAAGATGTCTTAGCCTAATGCTACACGCTATGATGTAAAAGTCTTCAGTGAAACGGTAATATGTAAGATGATCACTTTGCTTGTGCAAGTATACTGACTAATTAGTTAAAATTCATTTTAGTGAGCTAAAGCTGTTTAGACAATTGGCGATGAAGATACAGTGTTAAGACAAAATAAAGTGTTAGAATAACTTACGGAAACTCGCTTGTTTTTTCCGGAAAGTGGATGAAATTTATGGTGCTGTGAAAGGATTAGTTACCGTAAAGTTAAGGTATTTAATTTTTTTTAATTTTATTGGCTTTTATAAATTTATCTTTTTTTTTCTTTGGAAGTTTTTTCTTTAGTAAAAATATGTACCTAGTTTGTATGCAGTAGGTACTTACAATAACTTGCATTGGAATGATTCTGAGCGACACCATGGTATTGGTTGACGCAATCAATTTTGTTTTGGTAAAGTTGTACAAAGTTAATTTTTGATTAATTCAATGCAAACAACGTTGAAAAATGTGTAGCAGCAAATAAAATTTACCATTTTGGACAAAATATCGTTGCAAATACAATTATATTTATCACGTTTATGAGTGGCCCCAGCCATTGTATGTGACTCGGTGATCGCATAAAAGCGCAAAAATATTGTTTCGCTGGCGCTTGGCTGCATTTTCATTCAAATCGAATAGTTTTCGGGTTCAAATGGAGCACTAAGGTGATGCGTTTGAACCACGGGCGCCTGGTAATGCATTGTCCAGTTACGGCGCACCCCCGAAAATACAGCATGCGAAAAAAGCCGTCCACGCCACCTCCCGCGCGCATTAATGTCCCCCCTACCTCGCACTAAGCTTCTTTTTTTAATACATAACTTTTTTTCAAGATGCATTTTTACATGTTTCGGCCTAAAACTTTACACACCCAGCGGCGCGAGCCGACAGAACCGGCACCGCCTCTCGCCGCTCGGTACTCTCGCTCGCACGCGCGCCGTCTCTACGCCGGACGATAGTGGCGCGAGAGAGACCGCACTACCGGCGCCCAGTGCTCCGTCTTAAACCAAGATTAAGGCTCTATTCTGATTTTCCGAACGCAGATATTCGTCGCGAACTTGCCGATCGTCGACTTTCGGCGTCCTAACCTATATTCTACCCGAAAGTCTTAAAACTAAACTCGACAATTAAAAGTAGTTACTTATTGAAAAGTGGCGCCTGAAATAAGGCGACCGCTATACGTCTCACTCTAGCGTCCGGCGCGAAGGCACTCGCGCCACGACAATTGAGTTGAGTTGAATTGAATTGAGTCGGTTAAACCGTAAAAATGGTCGGGCGGGCATAGCGGCGCGAGAAAGAGACGAACGGAAGGCGTGTTGGTGGAGACCGCTGCCTTCTTCCTTGCCTTCTGACTTGGCGCGCCGCGGGCAGTGAGCGTCGGCGAGTGACTGGGACGCACGTGCCGCGTGCTGCGCGCCAAACTGTACAAAAAAAACGCGACTCGCGCGACTTTTGACAGCTCGCAACTTTTCGAGTGCGTGCGGGGAGTACCGCGTGCTTGGAGTGCCCTGTTCGGCCCGGGACGATCCTTGCAGTGCGTCAATTAGAACTGTGAGACTGTGACTGGCCGCCGAGACGTCGGGCTATAAAGTGATGAATCAGCGGGCGCTGGCTAATTAACACCGTCACTGCTACGAAAACAAATCTAGCCCCCTCGGCTGCCTAACTACCGGATATTGTGAGTGTCTCATTTTGTTTCTCGGTAACAATAGTCAGTTAAGTTTGAGAATTAATGAAACTACATTTTTTTGTAGCTTTTTGTGTAAGTAGTTTTGACCAGTTTTGAGCTTTCTATAAGTGTCATATGATTTTGATAACTTATTTATTATAGTCCAATATATCTAAATTAATACCGCAAAATACAGCAATGTATCTCTTTGTATTTAATTAGATTTAAATTAGAGTAACTATTTAGACGATACTGTAACTCTTTAGGTAAAACTAAAATTAATAAAGAATTCAATAAGAATCTAAAAGTTGCCAGATTAGATATTACCTACAAGTAAAGTGCTTTACTTATATTATAATAACGACTAAAAATAAAAATAAAACCTAAGAAAAAACTTAAGTCGCGTCTGTCAACAAAAGGGAACTAGTTGGAAAGTTCGGAGCACGTTTAAAAACTTTTCCGCGGTACTCGTCACGCGCGTCGCGTGGAAATGATGTGAAATGGCATATTACATTTTTGACGTGTCAAAACGGAAACGCCGCGGGGGGCGGGGCGTAGGCGCTGAAAACAGCTGATTGGCTCAGATACGTGTGTTGCATTTTTGTCGTAGGTATTTTTTTCTTAACCCATTTTCCGTGCGATTTTTTAATTTCGCCCAGCTTTCGTTCTTTTTATTGCGCTCAACGTACCATCGCATCTATTAGGTTGATTCTGATAAATTAGGTAGGTACATTTTTCCTATGTATTTAAAAAATATATTTTTCAATGCATTCGATTTCTACTCCTAATATAAAGCATTTATTTATTAAACATTTATGCACAAAAAAGTACAGTGGCGCAAGCATGTCCTAGTTTTAAACAGAAAAATGATACGTAATTAGTTCACAAGTCATTCCAAATAACTTAACAAATCACTTATTAAAAACCGATAATGCTAGAATGTTACTATAGTGGAAGTAAGCTATTTAAAATTAAAATTTAATATTTTCGTACATTAAATACTAATTATATATGTACCTTTACTCATTTGAATATCTAAACGTCACCTAGTCATTAACCTTTGATATTATGTGCATGTCAAATTAATAGTTTACCTACTATTCATTTATTTTGATTGTAAAAACACCTTCATAGTAGGTACCTATCTGGCCATAAAATAATCATAGAAGAAAAAAAAAGAAAACAGTAAAAATCCTAATGCCAGTTACACATAACGTTTCGAATCCATCCATTATTACATACATTCATTATACAATTCCATACACTTTGGCTTGAAACTATTTTTCACTTCAAAGACTTCTATTATTTGCCGACCCAAACATTACAGTTATCAAATCATCCCCGAAATTTCGCCCTACAATAACAAGGGTAGAAGCTTACCCTCCGAAAGAGGGAACTATACGATCGATCGGACGAGCTTTTACTCCAATCCGCAGTGTAGAGTTAATTTTAAATGACATAAGTTTTGACGCATTAACCCCAGTTCTGTGCATATCGTTTTATCCTGACCTTCCGATCGAATTGTCAGACATAAATTAAATATTTATTTACTTTTTTTTGTTTTGTAATTAGCAAAAGTCTGAACATCGCGTAAACGGAGTACAAAACAAACAAATACTAATGTAAACATTGAAATAGCTTCATAGTTATTTATTACTGTTAATTATATAACATTATTGAGTTACAAATAAGTTAAATGTTATCTTGGTGTGCACAGACCTAGCGAACACGCCGCGAATGCCCCGTTGTTCGTCGCGGCATGTGTGATATTCCGATCACTGGATAAAAATAATAAAAATGTGAAAAACTCAATTGGTCAATCAATAAGGAAGAGAAGCGCTTTTTTCGATTTTCCAAAGACATCAATAGCTCGAATAAAAATACTCTATTGATTTATTTATTAAAAAGTAATGCCTAATTGCACTAAACTTAGGCGATGCTTAAGTAGACGCTTTAACATTTTCCTATGAATTTAGGCGTAACAAAATCGGTGGCATAGAGTTAATAGTGACTTGTCGAGTTTAGTTTTCACATAAGGTTGGTGTTTGTGCAATGCATGTTCTTGTGATTATTGAGGAATATTTTAAATCAACCTAAGCGTCGCTTAAACTTTTGTGCAATCGGACATGAACTCAATAATTTCATATTATTTAAATAAAAAGTCTGTCAAGGAACCCCAGAATATACTTAAACTTCTTTAAATTTATTTTTCATAGGCGAAAGCATGAGCTGTCCTGAGCTTTATTTGAAATTTATCAAAGTTACTGTACTATTCAAATAATTATGAAACAAGACAAATACCTATTTTATCAAAACAAAATATACTTGTAAAAATAGGAA
Source organism: Blastobasis adustella (assembly GCA_907269095.1). Classification (NCBI taxonomy): domain Eukaryota; kingdom Metazoa; phylum Arthropoda; class Insecta; order Lepidoptera; family Blastobasidae; genus Blastobasis; species Blastobasis adustella. Next base: position 13,433,148 of record OU026125.1, read on the forward strand.
TGAATATTCGGTAGGATTAGTTTATAAACAGGCTTTATGTTGGCTATGGCTGTACCATTATCCCAACATGACAATTATCTTTATTGGCCAATCTTATACATTATCCTATACTTATGCTCTATGATTATATGATTTCAAACATAAACCAACCTAGTACCTTTATTCTTCAAAAATCAATATGAGCTTAATTTTACTTATTTTATGTTTCAATTAATATATTTACTAACATAAAAAATTATGAAACTAATCATTTACTTCAAAAGCAAATAGAGGGATTAAAGGGTTTTAGTGCACTGCTATAAAAAATCATTCATAATTTAATTTTGAAACGATAGTGCGTTTTAATCATTAATTTATTAATATAACAGGGGATTAGTTTCGGGAGAGAAGTAGCGTTCTAAATAAATAACCACAATAATGTATTTCTATACAGGGTCCTTAAGAATCATCATCATCAGTCATCACCGCGATATAGAATTCTGTATAGCGTCATCAAGTTGTCGCTTTCGAGAATTTGTTAAATAAAGTTATATTTAAGTATTTCCGTGATCGTTTTAGTATGACTATTTTCTTCATTTTATATGTGTAAAACAAATAACATACAAGCCAGACAGCTGTATAATTTCATAAAAATAAAATTAAATGTTTTGTAACTCCTAATTTAATAGAACTACCTATACTTAGAGAGAATTAGGCAGGCAACTTAATATTTATGTAATGTCTTTGTTTAATACGTAATTGGAATATTTGTTGAGCAGATCCGTATATTATAGATTATTAATATCTTGCCCTCTGTCACACACACACGCACGTATTTATATTTTTAAATAAATTTGAACATATATCTTGATTTTCTAATTTGTCGATTTAAAAATATTGTTACAAATATATGCCGACACACAATAGTCAAATCAAAAAACTAAAACCGGCAGTCCACTTTCAAACGCCACGCTAACTAAATTGAGATCCCCAAAAACAAAAGCTGACATTGAAAGGGTTAAGGGGTGCCTTGACAAAGTGACGGTAGGGTTGCGCCAAGCTACTTTACACAATGTGCATACGGGCTGTCAAAAATGAGCCACCGATATTATATTAGACCCTCACCCCTATAGTTCGGGAGTCGTCCAAAACATGGTGTGGGAGCGATTTCAAATTTTGGTTTTTGCATTTTTTTGTCAACTTAGTAATTGGCTAGCAATAAAATTAGTTGCAATTATTTTGAAATGCGTAATGAAGAAAATAACAAATACAGTTTTTATTTTCTACTACTGGACCCGGCGCGACTTCTTTCGTGTACACGTACTGTACCCCAACCTACCCTTTTTTTTCCACATATAAACTTTCCTCTTGAATCACTGTATCTATTGTTAAAAACCGCATAAAATCCGTCGCGTAGTTTAAAAGATCTAACCGATCATAGATACATAGGGTCATACATCGGGAAGCGACTTTGTTTTATACTAAGTATCGATTTTTAAGTGCGTAATGAAGAATTGAGCAAATATAGATGCTATTTTCCAAGAACGTTTCTCCTGAATTCACTTTGAACGGTGCTTGTAAACCTTGTTAAAGTTTTTAGGTAGGAATATTTAGTCTCCTCGGTTCTCGTCGCGGACCCTGGCAATGCCGGAATAGACGCTCAAATGATGATGATGTTGATTTTGTCATCTCGGTTTGGCGCTCCGATGACGCATTAATTCACGATGTTCATCAATTTATTCTTTGGTCGGCCCCTATTAAATCTTAGAAATCTAAATTTTAACTTTTACTGTAACTTGCACCGGTCAAACGTCTATTTCCAAGTAAGTGGTACCTAAGAACAAACAAGTTCTTCCACAAATCAAACTGGAAATAGTTCGTCCAACGCTTAATTTAATAAACTAGAAGGATCTAGGCTCCACACCCACGCAATTGCCATGGCAGACGTTGCCAGTCCCAAGATATTGTAGTTAATAGTTATTAGCAGTCTCTATTTCGGTGCTTGCATCATTTTGTTGGACTACCCGCATTGTGCTAATCAAGAGTAAATCACGTGACTCAGGCCGCGGCCACACTGCTGCGAATCAGTCATTTTAATTGTGCCACGGCGTCATTAAGAACGCGGCATAAGATTAACTACGCGATTGTACTTCGGTACAAGCGCCGACTAAAAATGTTTATGATTGCGATTACTTGATTAAGCACTTCACGCGTTGTACACAAATGGATCTCGGAGTGTTAACAGAGTTCCAATTTTTTTTTTTTTTTTTTAGACTCTGCATTGTATTTCATATCGTTTAGTTAGATTATTAAACTGTTTTGTTGAATTCGGGTTATATTCATAGATACCTATAGCAAAGTAATTCCCATTTCCAGTTCCACATTTACACAAGTTCGTTTAGAAGAAATGTTCTTGGAAAATAAAAACTATATTTGTTCTATTCATCATTACGTACTTAAAAATCTATACATAGTATAAAATAAAGTTGCTTCCCGCCGTATGTCCCTATGTATCTATATAAGGGTTTAATTTTATATTCTACTAAGGTAAATTTAAAAAAGTTGATGTCAGAGTAAATGTAATCTCTCTGACTGAATGCACTGACACTTGTAAATTACAACGTTGAACATTTTTAGACCAGAGTGGCACTTCTACCCCAACTTTTCTATTCCGCGGATGTACCTACTAAAAGTAACCAAACAGCTGTGTAAGTACAACATTTATTTTTTCCATCAAAACCCGCTCCAAATGGAAACATCTCGCCATTTTACGACAAACAGAACACCGACTCTGACATCAACTTTTATAACCGTTCGAACAATTACATCTAATCAGCCTATTCTCCCCATCACTCCCTCCTAATGTGTAACGGACGAGAAAGAAAGAGACCGACGCCACGATTCTGCTGCGCCCATCAATGGCTAATTGCTTTTATTATTTTAAGGCATCGTAATCATTATGGCGGCAATAAAAATTGTAATTACTTCTCATTAGTTCAATTAAGAATTTTCTAGACACGGTTTAGTTGATATGTTGATTGCAAAACGGCCCGGCCGCTGCATTGTGCTCGGATGTTGAGAAAGCGGCATTTTTATTACTATTATGTTATTAACAAGGGAATTGTGTGAGTGAAACCCGATGCCGATTATCAATAAACTTTATGTGCGTCAGACACGGCTCATGTCAATCAATGTTAATGATCATTCCGAGATTTGGAACTAATCGGTGCATTTTAATTTTAATGTCCATAAGTTACGAATGTGTACTAAAACGATTAGCGGCGAGGCTTTGGCTCTAGGCGCAGATGTTACTAAAAATTATTCGGCCATAAAATTAGTTGACCTCATACTAAAGTTGAGGTAAAATGATCATGTTCTTTAATTTAAAATTTAAAATGTTATTGTACATTGTCCAAAATTACAATGGTTATTTCGTTTTATTACAATACATTTTCATTTATTACTATTATGCAATTTATTTATGTACCCGACTGTACCTCTCTGAACTTTAGAATAGGCATATTTCTTCAGTTATTGTAATTGCTTACATAAAATTGTTGTATATATACCTAAGCATAGCACCTAAATGGTATACAATATCATGTCCATATCGTATTTCATTACAACATTTAGGTTTTCATAATGTAATAAGTACTGAACTACCACAAGAAATTCTCAAAACGTGCATAAACGAAACGTCCAACACTGTAAAATCAATAACTCATCTACGACTTGAATAACCGCAAAAAAGCGTATGAAGAACTACCTACGAACACTTTCCTCAAAAATAGTATTTGAGAACGAAATCACATCAAAAACGTAAGCCACCAACCCTCAAAGTTCCCCGCTAACAAGGAACCGAAGCCTTGCCGAACTTGCCTGGCAACAAAAACTTGTCGCAAACTTGCGGGACACGTGCTTAACACGTGGTTTTGCGAAAAATCGCGCCGCCCCCCGCCGCCCCTCGCCCCCTCCGCCCCTCGAGTCCTCGCCGTGTGAAGATGTGGAAAAGTTACCACCGTATTTAGGAATTCCCGGGTAGCGTGGCTTTGGCTTTGCGTCTCCCGATTGTCGTTCTAGGACGGCTCCTTACTTTGGTTTCGCTGGATTCCTTTTTTGATCGTTCGATGTTTTTGGACCTCTTTGTTATTTGCAAGGTTAAAATTGTCTTATCAAATTAGTCTTGATTAGACCAGTCAATTGGGAGTTTATTGAATTGTTAAGTAGTTTACTGCATGCGTTTTAATTAAAATAAACTAGGTAGTTAAGTACTCACATATGTACATGTTATTAATTTATGTAATGTAATAATAGAGGCTAATATTAATAAAAATATTTTTTTGAATTTAAATAAGTATTGCTTAGCTGCTGTAAGTAGTGCTAAGCTGGTTTGGGCATGTACTGATAATAAAAGAAAGTAGATTCACGAAAACGACAAACATGGCAGGAGTGAATGGAATAATCGGAAGAAGACTGACGTACGTTATCACAATCAAATCGATGATATCTTTAAAAAAAGGCCAAGAGTACCCTAAACCCTAAACGGCGTTCATGTATGAAAGGTTATTTAATGTGGAAGAAGTGAGAAGCAGCAAGTCGAACGATGTACCCTCTACCTTCCTCACGGGGAAAAGGCGTAACGATAAGTACCTATGTATATATGTGTAGGTACCTAAATAAGTACACTTTATAGAGTAAAACATAATTTTCGCCTTTATTCGTCCTCAAACTGATCGAGTAGAGGATCCTTTAATTTTGATTTCATAGGTAATCAAAGCCTTATTTCAGTATCTTACGCAATATGGTAGGTATTCTCTACATATTCATTAAGTAAGTACTTCGCTATAGCTAAAAGCCTTTCAGTACCTAAGTCCACCATCCATTAGATTCCTTTATTCAGTAGGCATGTAAAAATACCTTGTCTAATACGAACATAGAGCAATGCATTCTAAAATGTTTGAAACAATCTGTTTATACAAAGCTAGTGATAGGTACGCTTAGATCATTCGATCGCATGGTATATACCCAACGTCACGGTTAGTTTACACGAGAAAAAGTTAGAAGATGTAGCCACATTATCGCTCGAATTTGGTGTAAACGATGCGTTTGTAACGAGCGAGCTTTCTAAGCATGTTCGAGAACATACTCTCTGTACTCTATATCGAGAGAATACTCTACCTCTGTTTTACACCAAGCAAATGAGCTTTATTTGAGCATTAGTTTGCTTGGTGATCAGGGAAGATTCAATATAGATATTTTATTTTATCAATCTACTAGCTTAGCTAGCACAGTGCGCACAGTGTGCGCGCGAGAGCGACAAGCGAGAAAATGCGCGACTTAGATCCTGCTATTACTGTCATCTTAGTATGGAGAGAAATAAATGAAGACTTACTCTTTGTGCGACCTATGTCGGGGGCAAACTTGTGCTAGCCGTGCTGAATAACAGAATAAAACGTTGTTAGTGGTGGTAATACTGCCCGAGAAGCCATATCTATTTCTGTCTCCAACATCATCATCCGAGCGGTCAACAAAGGTCCACTTTTCTGTTCTATTTTTACAAGCTTTTATTTAACTTGCACTGTTCGTATGTAAGTTGTCCGTCATAATTTGCATACCATTTTTCGACCATCTGTATCCGATTGAGCTGATATTTGGTATACCTATGTAAATTGGATGACAATGCATTATAATGGCACCATGGAGCTGGTCTGATGATGAAGTCGAAAGGTGGTCATACGAACGAATGAACGCAAAAAGATAACCCCCTCATGTTTGGCCTCTTTGGAATGGTCTTACTATATCGAGAAATAAAAGCCTGTTATGATTTTTTTTTCATTTAAGTACTTATTCTGGCTATAATTTCTGTCGCCAACAATGCTTGTGTTGTTGTGTTTCGTTTCGTAGACGTAGTGTAGCCAATGAGGGAGCTCTGGGGTAGAGAGGCATGTCTACATAGTCCTCATTGTGTCAACCCACCTGTGTTTCTGCATTTTTATACCACAAAGGTGTGAAATAAGCTTACAACCTGCCTGATGATAAGCAACCTAAATGTATGAATCGTGGTCATTATTAGCAACCGTGACCGCCAGGTGGACTACCTGCTCGTCTGCTCAGGGTGGTATAAAAATATGTTCAATAAAGGATTACGGGGCAGATAAATAATAATGCTTAGTCAGTTTTATACTTAGCTCGACAGCTTGTAACTATGTCATCAAAGGAAACGGAAGGAAGTAAAGTTCGGATCCTAGACCACAGACTATAGATAGGAGGCTGTGTGACTGTTGCCACTAGTAGATTGGTTTTTGTAGTGGAGTTGTTTATATTTCAACAAATAAATTAACAAGGTCCTCTGTTTGTCATCCAGTTTCGTTGGCAGTCCCACGCACGGCAGCAAGCTGTTTTACCCTTACCTGAAGACGTCTTCCCTCCACAGGGATTTCCTGTTTGCCAGTGGCTCCGGTAAGTACTTTTGCTTGTTTTTACTTATTTATTTTTAAAATGCCTCTTAATAACCTCTTGTGATGTCTGGCAGAGTAGAGGATAGCACATCTTACGGAGAGTGAAAACATCTTGAGGAAACCTACAGATTCAGGCGACTGAATGCATAACCATGATCTAAACTGGCCAGGTTACCCTGGTTATTCAATATTATTCAATCATTGGCCTTGCTCTTTCTATGATGTACTATCATTTCCCCCTTCTGTGTAAGTTTAGTGAGAGAGGAGAACACTGAAAGTCACAGAAAACAGAAGCAAAAACAAAGAGAGAAGAAAGTTGCTTCGCCTTCTGGTTTGAGAACTTTGCCATAATCTCAAGAGTTGAAAGACGGACTGGGCTTTACACCCTTAAAAATACCCAACATAAAATATTGCTGTTTATTTATTCGAAATTAACAAAAAAATTCACTGTATCCGTCAATCATGTCCGTAAGCATAAATAGGTTGTCTGGCTGCTATTTTATTCTGGCAATTATATAAGCTTTTTTGTCATGTTAGTTTTTCTTTTATATGTATGGGTAATTCTCCAGTCTTTGAACCCACACACAACTACATTGCATCCTATTAGAATTATTGATTCTGTAAAAACTGCGGAACATTTTCTCATTAGGCATGCGTCGCCGCCTACCTGGATGAGCTCGCTGAACTTTCCCTTTGATTTTTAACTTTTGAAAAGAGATTAATTAACGTAATCCTAATTCAATAAATACTTTTTTCATTTTCATTTTCATTACCATTTTTTCTCATATTCTTCCTAAGATATTGTATCGTCAAATATATTCCTTTATATTTGACGATCTCTTTTCATAAAAATGTATTTAAAATGTATCTTAAATGTATTGTCTCGTGTAACAGTAATAAATAAAATCGAATCTAAATAATACACAGATACATAGGGACAGACGGCGGGAAGCGACTTTGTTTTATACCATATATAAATGCATACGATTTATATTGCACATACACTCTTTATAGACTTTTAATTCAGGCCATCATCATCATCCAGGCGATCAATCCCGGTTCTATCAGCATCCAATTCCTGCCCTTTTTCTACTTCGCCCTGTCTTTGACATCCTCACACCGTAGGGCATCTCACAGGACCTCTTTCCAGATAACTGCCAGTTTAACCAACTTTTTCTCACGTATTCAGGTAAATTTAAACCTACTACGGATTCATGTACGTACTCGTTGCGTAGGTACTATTTCAACATACCTATAACTTTAAATGGTATTTACTTGGATTTACTTTTATTTTAGTTACATATGAGTTCCCGTCATATCTGCATTTTAGGATAGAGTGTAAAACAAAGTTCTTACAAAGTCACGTACCTATCTACTTTAAACTCATGTAACTATTTACATGGGCGTTTAAACCATTTAATATAAATACAGAGATTTGAAGGATTTTTAAACATAATAGTAAAAAATTATTTATAGACTCAGACTTACAATCCAGCTGTCTTACAATGCAAAAACTACATGCGCTCAACCGAAAAAAGGGTTGACCTGAAAAGTTGCAAAATGCTAGTTACAACAGTTAGCAAGAAAGTCGACGATATGATAATAACAATATCGTATTGCATATAAGGCATATATTTCATTTTATAAAGTAACCTCTTATTAGAAGTACATGTGTTCGAACTTACCCAAACGACCTTGGTCAGCCCGGTGGTGAAAAGCCTCCATCATATTGGACGATCACATACATTTACCAGCTACTTACGTGCCGACGCCCAGTTCCAATAATCAACGAACTGATGTTAGTTCAGCAAAAGGAACCCACTGCCAGACCTAGGCCTCCATCAAAACCTTCCCGCGAACTTTACCATGTCATCCATCTAGGTATCTCGTGGGGGCCGTCCTACGCTTCCAGTCCTAGTACACTGGCACTTTAGTTTTGCTGCTCTAGTTTGTGCTATTACTGCTATACATCATTATCTTGGCGTTATGTTGGCGTATCATGTTGACGACGTCAAGTCATCGCTTCTAGGGCCGACCTCTCCTTTCCGCGCCTGGCGTATAAAAAATCCTACTAATATTATAAATGCGAAAGTGTGTAAGGATGTTTGTTACTATTTCACGCATTAACTACTGAACGGATTTTGATGAAATATATAATAACTAATATTATTATGAGAAAATAATTTTTGTTTGTTATGGATAAACTTAAAAACCGCTTAATCGATTTTAAAAATTATGTCACCTAGATCGCCATATTATCAGTGGTTCCCGCGGGTCCAAAACGTAGTAACAAATTTAACGCGGCCGAATTCGCGGACAAAGTGGAGAAGAAAAAGTAGAAAAGCGTACCCTGGCAGAAGCCGGAATTGACCGCTCTGATGATGATGAGGAAGTCGCGGGTCAAAAAAGCAATTTATTGATAAACTGCTATGCTATGCAGTGCTACGTGATAAACGAATGACGGCTCGTTATTTTTACCTATAACGATTCATTGAATGCTGAAACAGGGCGTATGCCGTCATATTTAATTCTTAATAGAGCCAGCCCATTTCACGCATCGCAGTGAATGAAGCATTCTCATTCTCACAATAAACTACACATTTATTAGGCTCAATTCACATTATAAACCACGTAAAGAGCATTAGTGAAAGCATAAATTCATCCACGTGTTCCCCAAAAACTACAGACGCTACGTATAATTATAAACCCAAATGAATAATTTACCCACAACTCATATAATAATGGCCCAAAGAACATCTGTGTGTTGTATTATCTTCACTCGATCTTCCCAATTGTATTTTTGAAACATAAAACTGCTTCGAAAAACATTATAGAACACACTATAATGGTACATTTATTTGTTTATACTGGGCTATATTTCAACTTTATAAAACAGTTTGTTTTAAAATTAATTTTAGATGTGAATTGGGTTGTTAAGGGTTGTTATGAAAACTAATTACCTATTTGGGGGATTAAGGAAATTGGTCATAGATTGAAGGAGGATTTATTTGGTCGATTTTTATGATGCAGCTATATTGAGCCCGAACGTATCCTACCAAATGCGATTACCATGAATTTTTAAGACTGTAACTAGATTCGTGATGGGTAAATATAATTGCCAATATATAAACGCCGTGCATACAAATCAAGTTCAAGTACCTACATTTATATTTTTAAGTAAGATTTAACATTGTATGTATGTGTAACATTCTTTTGAAAGCTCAAACTTTTGAAATAGAAATTAACATTAAGTATTTGCTACTTGATCAAAAATTCGTTTGAAAACTTTTGCAAAAAACAAACAATCTACGAAAATACAGGTCATGAGGGAGTGACTATTATCTTTTCTTCGTATCGTTATCCCTCCCAACTATTTTATCTTTTTCTCTTGAAATATGTTAATAGATAGTATTCTGTAACTAAAAGCTCAAATGTATAGGAATAGTAATGTAAAGCGTCAACCGGCGAAGTGCGCCGGCGCATGCCGCCCGGCGCCCGGCGCCCGCGCCGCGCCGATCCGATTGCCTCCGAGAAACACCCATAAATTCAACCCTAAAACAACCGCTCTGTTTAGTTTGGAAGCTCCCATCCCAGTAATTATACAATAATTCATACTTTAATAAATACTAATAAATCGTTCCCCCACATCGGCTCAGCCGCATTACCCACCATTATTACACGATGTAATTACGGCCAATAAATTACCAAATAATACATCAATCAGATGTGTTATAATTTTGTTATTATTATTTCTTATTTTCTTCGCTTGGAGAGCGGGCAATTTTATTAAAATTATAATGCGCCGCGCCGGCCAAATTGGGGTAGCTGCAGGCTAAGCCAGCTTTAATTATATAGGTAATGTTTAATGATATATTCTTATAATAAGCTACCTGATGTTCTCGGTGGGCATAAATCAAATATTTCATTAAAATTCGTGGCGGCCACAACCCTTCATTTGGCCGATCAGGCGTTATTAGGAGTTGTACCTATGTAGGTCCGCGAATCAGCGGCCTACTTACGGACGGACGGACTAGCAGTTTTATACCGACGTTGATGAATGGGATCAATTTGATGCATGCATTATACATGTATTTAGTGGTTGCGTGCTTCGTTAGGAATTTCATTAATCCGTAAACGTTTATCGGCTGGTAGGAGCCGTTTCTTGTCGCCGCTTTTGTAAAGTTAGTCGGCGGTTACCTATCTCTTAATTATGAAATATTAATAACGTGAACATAATATTTGATTTTGTTCATCATTATATTCTTATTCAGCAGCGTTATTTTCGGTGAATTGAATTTTATGTAACCCGCCCGTCTAGCGTAGATTAAAGCAATACTCTCCACCAATGTCAAGGATGCTCAACTCCAACCGTGGACAAATATTGGCATGAAATAATATCGCCATACATATTCATTGTCATTCAAAATGTATTTTCTTTTATTTCATTCATCAGAAAAAGACATCAAGCAACGCAGACATTCAATGGAATGCCGCTGTATTGTACAATTTAGCGGCTTTATAAGCTTTAAAATAACACGCGTATTTCCAAACCAGATTTTCAAGCTGATGAACTCGCTTAAAAGTTCAATACAGCCGGGTGCACGTTACACTTTTTGTGTGGACAAGGTGTTAAGTTGGCCTCAGGACAAAATGGAGATTAAGGTTTTAAACGATTTTGTAGAAAATCTTATTAAGCATTACGGTTTTTATTTACGAAACAAATATGCCATATAAATGCCATATTGAACCAGACTATCAACAGTTTAGATTATCAAACGAAACATACAGTTTTTTATGTGTCTTTGGAACAAAGGCAAATTACATCAATCTACTTATATTTACTTCTTCGGATGTCTTAAGAGCACAACAACAATAAGTATAACAACTACCAGCCAATTATGAGACATCATATGAAAATGATATAGAAAAAGAAACAAAAGCTCTAGTATTTTTGCGATTTGTGCCGATCGGCACTACGCGTCCGTCAAAATGAACGAAATTGATCAATCATAGAGCCGGATTGAACGCAGTGCGTAAACTTAGCAGATCTGCACTTTAGAACACATGATAACGCTACTTTACTTTGTCAAGTATTGTTTGTAAATACGGGTGTGAAACTACATTTTTATTATATTAGACAAGACGCCTGTCTTGACCGTCATCACCTGTTGGTAAGTGACGATGCGGCCGAAGATGGAGCATGTCCGTCTTGGAACAGCCTATTCACTCTAGCCTTGAACGCGTCCAGATTATATTGGTCAGGGAACACACTCGCAGGCAACATGTTCCATTCCTTAGCCCTACTTATATTAAAGAAAAGAGAACGACCTCCTCACGGACATTATTATGGTATATGGTATAAACCAAATGAAACACACTTTCACACTTTCTGGACACCTTCAAGCTAGTGTGAATAGGCTGTTCCTAGACAGGCATGCTCCATCTTCGGCCGCATCGTCACTTACCTCCAGATGAGATGGCGGTCAAATGCCTGCCTAGGACAGAAATAGTAGTGGACTAGTCCCTTACAAATAACTTTACAAACAGCCTGCACATAGCGTCTTTGTTTTAAATTTAGATTTCAGATAAACTTTGTCAAATATCGCTATTAATGTTACCTCTAACTGCACCTATTAAGGTCGAGGTACCTACACTTAATAAAATTAGCCAACCAACTCCAATTTAATACTCAATTACGGAAGACGATACTTGTTGATGCCATGGCTACCAATTTATTCTGAGCAGATATTAAACAATCAATGCAAGTAGCCATATCCTCTGAACAACATGTGGAGAGTTGCGGGCCTCTTTATTTATTTGGGTAATTCATTGGCTTAATAGTTTGTTTATCACAACGAGGGCCAATAATGTAGTTGAGTATCTAATGTAGAATTTGTAGATAGGTAGTAATTTAAAAATGTAAAGGATTCTGTATATATATTTCACTGTTTAGATATTGCTTCATTGTCCGTAATTGTTAATACAAAGCAATTATTTAAAATTTGTCTCTCTTTATCTATCCGTCAACATTCCTTGTCACATGTCTTTCATCCCTCTGCATTACCCCCAAAATAGTCTGGATACAAGTAAATACGAACTCTACATTTATAGGATGTACCTACTTAAACACTTAATTAATTATTACACGGCCAATTGCAAAGGAACTATTTCCTTTTCAAAAATTCTTGTAAAATATATATTTTTAAATTGATACGCAACATAATTAGGAAAAAAATATGCATCATTAGAACGCATAGGTAACGATTATTACATATGGAAATAGAAATCTCTCTCACATCAACTGTTGCCTATCAGCAAATTCCAAGACTAAGGTACTCTCTCTAAGGTATCTCTAACTTAGAAGATGACATTTAGGTACCTAAGTATTATCTTCACTACCTATTTCAGTGAGTAGTAGGAGTTCATTTAGAGTACCTACCGACGCCGACGCCTCTATTTTTGTCGCCAAACAACAATGCCGAACAATTGTAGTTAGTGTTCCAAGTTGTAAGATAATATTGCTAGTTCAATTAGTAGTTAACACAAGCGACCATGTTTAGGAGTCAGCATTTTCGTCACATGTTAACACATACTTCTCTAAAGGACATGATCCGGAACGAAGTTTTTTGACAGAGAAAAGTTATCGACATAGCTCAGAGAATTTGCAAGCTAAAGCGGCAGTCATTTGTCGTAGTACCGATAACTGTATGGTAAACGTATTCCACATTTGGGTAAACGCAGTGTCGGACGGTCTGTCGAGATGGAGTCACGATCTGCGCAGAATGGCTACCAGTGACTTAATGCGCACAACTGCAGATCAGTGTTATGCGTCGATTACAGCACCCTTAGCCGCTGTCCTCATTGGCAAAGGTCGTGCGATGAGCGGTTTTGAGGTCACCTATTGGTCGGGCGACGTCCATCGTACGACCGTCACCAATTAGGACAGCGCCTTAGTGTAGGATCCTATATAATTCAGAGAGCATTCGGTCAATTTTGTATCACGCCTTTTGGGAAGCTGAACCTTAGGGAAAATGAACCTTATTCTATGAGCAATACATTCCACTTTGATCTTGATCTCTCATTGAGTTAGGGTCTTACATAAAGAGTGGTGTGATCGACGCTTAAGGCCTATGTCCATGTCTAGCAGTGCACTGCTATGGGTTGAAGATGAAAACACAACTAAATGGTAGACGGTTCAAAAGCTGCGTCCACTCAAGTCCAACAAAAGGTCCCCTCTGTTAAAAACATTTTCATACTCTTTGCCCGGCTACTAATTAGGTGTTGTTTACGCTGAAAGTTAATTATATACTAATGAATGGCTCATTTGCGACCCTTGATAATGATATAAAATAAAACGAGATGTAAAAATATTATTATAATGAAGGAAGTTGGTATCCACTTATGCGATGCAGTTGTTTCGTTATATTTTAATACATTTGCGATGATTTTTACTGCATTGCGTTAACTTTTTATTACGGATAAATACAAACTCAGTTGAAAGGCATAAATAATAAAAATTTAATTATTATAAAAGTTGAAATCTTGTTTAAAAGTTGTCGGATATGATATAACTTGCACTAAATGTGTCTAGACTTGAGTGTTTGATATGAAGGAGACTTAAGTTGAACAGTGGACTGTTGTTGACTAAATCTATATACACAATAAAAGTAAAACTACTCAACATAATAAATAACCTCATTACCATACTTATAGCGTTTAGGGATATCATACCAGTAAACCTTTGTGAGAAGAGGAGCAACATGAATTTTGCCAACAACTGTTGTAAATTAATTAAAACTAGTAATTGAGAAGATATGCTACTAGAGATGTTTATTTTCAGAACATATGCTTACTCAACTGCCTACTTATAAATAAATATAGGTCAAAGGTTAGTACAGTAACAAAAATATGATTTAGTTTCGTCTGGACACACTTTTAATTGGGCACATTTTCAAACAGACACAATCCCACCTGGACACACCGACTTACGCTTGACCAGAATAAGTATGTTGTAGGCTAAATAACTACCACATGTGATGGAACCAGGACGTTTTGTTATGACGTTCCGTTCCATTTCAGTAGAACTTTCCCTGTCCCCCATATATTGTCCCTCGAATGTACCCATCTCTTTAACGATAAAGATAAAGATAGATTCGGGGGACAACGGGAATGATCGGAAATTATAGTGTACCCAGAATCATACATGCCGTCTATTTCTGTCGCTTCTCAGTTACTCACAAGTGTTTTACATGTAAACAGTCGCGTCTCATAACGTTATTACAGCTGGAACAATGCAAAAATTTCACATTACAATAGCTCGTAAAAGGAACACAGAAAAATAAATAGCTCCGTGCCAATCGTAAAATGGTAGCAGACTTATAATTTCAACGGACGAGAAAAAAATAGACTATTCCGAATTAAAATCGCTAATGACTAAGACCATTAAGTTAATCATTTTAATTAGAACTTGGCGTTGGCTTGCGTTTGTATTTTTGCTTTTTTTAGGGTTCCCCAGGGTTGCCGTGCCGCTTTGCGCGGTTCGTTTCATTGGCCTTGTAATTTGTATTATTGCCATGGATTCGGATAAATTATGTTGTACACTCAATTGGACACTAAGTATAAAGTTTACAGATATACCTGCATTTGATAATATATCGCTACATTAGGGGACAGATTTTTATGCCTACTTACAGGGAGCTTCCTTCCATGGCGAAGGGGGTGAAATAGCACTATTGCATAGTGTTTCAAGAGAGAAAGACGAAACCACTAATGCCGGGGCGTCAGTCGTCTTTTTACAAGCATTTATTAAACTTGCAATGTTTGTAACGGGCAAAACGTGTAGGGGCAAATCTTGCAAGCCTAATATGACCCACTAGTAATGCCTAATATGACCAACTTGTGTTCAGTTGAGCTGAAATTTGGTATACCTATGTTACTTGGATGACAATGCATTAATGTGGTATCATGGAGCTGGTCTGATTATGGAATCGGAAGATGGTTAAAGGAACTAATGAACGCAAGATAACCCCACCGTGTTTGGGCTCGTTGGAATGGTCTTAATGAGTACTATAACTCTAAGTTATATTTAAGGTCTGATGATGATGACGGAAGGTGGCCTTTGAAATGGTCTTGACCAATAAGACCGGGCGATAAAATTTTGTTATGAAAAAATATGTTTCATTTGAGAACTTATCTTCAGTATAGTTTCTCTATGAGCGACGTGCTAGTTACTTTTTACGCTGCTTCTTTATATTATATATTTATATATTTATCGTTGTCACGCACAATTTTGTGTTTGGTCATTCTCTATTGAAACGTACTCACACCTGATGATGTGACGTCATCGCACCATATCCTACCATTTTGGTACTGCAAGACCCTCGTTATTGCAAGACCTGTAGTATTATTTCCATACTCGATTTACACTTAAGTTTAACGAGGTCAGGTCAGTTTAAGTTATATTCTAGTTAGGACAGAACAAAACATCATTTTAGCAGGAATAAAATTATTTTCCATACGAATCTTATACAAAAAAGAAAACCTATCAGTGGCATACCTACCGCTGTTACAACCTGCATTGTTACAAGCTACAACATAATTAAAGTTTCCAACCTGCATTTATTGGTTAGAAGAAATAAAATGTAGTAGAATCATTTTGTCGAATTAAAGCTGATTATTCGGAGTCCCTTTCTCCCTCAGTCGGGAAAGATGGCTCCACGGATTCGCGAAATCCAAATTTGCGTGGATACGACAACCGCGATTTGCCAAGAAGTTTTTAAACTCTGAGAGTATTTAAATCAGTTTTGTTAAAATATACTTAAGTAAAATAAATTTCAAAAAAAAGACAAATGCAGAGCACGACAATGGTCAGCACGACAGTAGATGAATAATATCCACAGAAATGTTAATAAATTGACTTATCCACAGGATAGGTTCCACAAGATGATTCTATATTTATTTAAACTGTGGATATACTTATGGTTATCGGGCTCTACTTTAGTATTTTTTATTAAAACCTACTTTAGGTACCTCACATTGCTAGTATCGCTACTAAGGAAAACAATTTTTTTAACGTTTCGTTTTTGCCTTTGAATGGTATTAAGGCTGCCGAACTGCGTGCAATTGAAGAGTGGGGGACAGCTAGTCACAAACAAAAATTTATCTTTACCATATTACCTTGTTTACATTTTATTTTTTATTCGAACTACAAATATTACGTGTAGGTATTAAGAATGTCAAGCAAGTAAGTACCTAGGTACAGTCTGGCAAGAAAGTCGTGAAAATAAATTAATGCCACTACACCGCTCTTGCAACAATGAAATTGTGTCAAACTGAGTACTTCTGAAAAATGTAAAGTCGGACTTGGCGAGTTTGACGACATTTTTGCCAGACTGTAGGTAGATACAACTGATGCGTCAGCGTTGATTCGTACATCGTTGTCACAAAGAACTCCAGACGGACATCTGAATAGCGTCTCATTATCTCTAATTATATACTGATTCTTTGCCAGAAGGGTTTGCTTTACTTTATTTTATGCCTATTTATATCCATATCAATCTTATTTATACATCTGTCGATGTTAATCTTTGGAATATACTGACTTATACACCTATACAGTTGCGTAGGCGTGCCTTGATTAGGTACTTTCCTTGTTTTAGGAGTACTCAAGTAGGTACTCACGATAAGTGTTTTGATCCAGATGTATTAACCTCTTACATACTTTGATGCTAGGTAAACATTCTGAGATTTATAAACTTTGTAATTTATAGGTAACTAGTAGAACCGACGCGACTTCATTCGCGTGGCGACCTTCCCCTACCCTACTCTACTCCTACCCCTGCCCCACTCTACAACTACCGTACACCTACTCTACGCCTACCCTAGTCCTACCCTACACCAACCTACCCTTTTGTTTCTTGCCTATAAACCTTCCTCTGAATCACTCTATCTATTGTTGAAAACCGCATTAAAATCCGTTGCGTAGTTTAAAAAATCTAAGCCTACATAGATACATACATAAGGACAGACGGAGAGATGGGACAATCGACGCATGTATCGGGTTTGAAATAATAATGGTCATGATTATTTTTACCTCGATATTGAAGTTAATCAACCAATACATAGTAATCTTCTATCTTCTATCTATCTCTTGCTTTCTCTTTTTTATTTGCACCTAAAATAAGCTGATAATAAAATCGATTTGTGTAACTTTTCGTATGTATAGCCACACAGATATAGCTAACCATACGCAACAGACAGTCTTTCCATCAAAGCAGTGAGCGCGAAAGGGTCGGTCGGGGTAAAAACTGTAATTATGTTGATTATTTAGGTCGTAATGCGCCTACTATGCCCAGTCTCCCCGCTGTCATTAATCGCCCCCTCCCTGCCCCATCTGCCCCCTTTATTATTTCGTTTCAATTATTTTCGTGATTATCTTTTTATAGCTGGCCAGCATTAAAAACTCGAAAAAATAACTGTGGACATTAAACATAATTAGAAGGCGGAATTACGAGATGTCGCCACTGTTTCTTTTTTTTTTGACGTAAAATTTTAATGTGTCATTATTTCGTGACAGATGTCAGCGCGAGGCGATCTTTCCTTAATTGCCTGGCCTGTAATTAAGTGGGAATGTTTGTTTGTGGGTATTGTTGTCAATTTTATCGATCACTTCTTTATTAAGTGTGCCTTTAGTGAGTGTATTCGCTCCATTATAACCTTTAATTGTCGTAGACATTCATTTACCTATTGTCCTACTTCTACTACAACTTTTTCAAGCAAATACTTCGAGTAAATTACTTAATTCTACGTAACATTGTCATACCTAAATGGGATACCCACTACAGAACAAAGGTCACCTCTCAAGAATTCCGAAACGGAGGGTCCTGCATTTCTGTACATCTGCCATCGGCCATCATCATCTGGCGGTGCAGGACTGCCAAACGACTAGGTGGTCCATTTTATTAACCATGATTAGGTGTGTGATGAAGAATTACAATCCGACTATGTCACTGTTATCCTTGCAATGGCCAACCTGGGAAGATAGCCTTTAGGTACTGCCATGTCGACCATTGCTTTATGCGAAATGGTGGTAAATGTCGCGGGTCGTATGATGGCTGATAGTGGCAAGATGAAGAGATACGTAGGAAATAGGTGCCTGAACCTGCCGGTATCAGGTGGTGGGCGACCAAAGGAGCGATGGATTGACATCGCTGAGTCGGATGCGAGAGCCAACTGCCTACGACGCGAGGATGCCGAATAGCGGGCGAGGTGGCGAAGAATGAGTAGGAAAGCGGACCCTGACCCTGACGATGATGAGTGGCTAGACGAAGAGAAGATAATGTATTGCTTTTGTTGTAACGTTGTAGCTCACCAGGCCGTCTTCGGTCCACCTAAGGTTTTCTGTGTGCTGTTTTTGTCGTTTAAAGTGTTGCTGAAGGATATTTCCGACTCCAACGGTCTGTGGGTCATTTCTAAGAGCAATATTACCTTACCTAAATAGTCTTTATTTATATTTAAATAGAGAATAGATTCCCACTTATGCTCGCGATTTAATAAAAAAGTCTCTGCTAAGCTTAATGCCGAAGGATTAATGATAAAATCACATTCAGTATAATTAAACATTACCCATTCACATAATGAAAAGAATGAATTGACGGCTTAAGTCCCTTTCCGAAAGGAAATACAAAACACACACATAATTATATTTTATTATTAAATCTTCGATGCGTGATGTAGCACAATAGAACACGGATTTGCCAACCCTTTGATTCGGTCGCTAATGAAACGTGAACTGCTACACAAAAAAGAGCGCTAAAATAATAATGTTAAAGTTCAATATTGCGTACAAGGAGTTAATGGTTAATGCAAATATTAAACGTTTATGGATGAACAATTTTTATGATTGTACTCATATTATTATGCGTTACAGTTTAATGTCGTTGTGAAATCGATAATTAATTTTTAAAGTCGTCTTGATTGAACGCTGTTTGTTTTGATTTAAAGTTAAACCGACTTTGAGAAGTGTAGGCGTGTGTACTTACAGTAGTAAAGTTTACCGATTTCGGTACTATAAGTACCTATCCGAAAATCGTGGAGCCGTCTACTTCATCTACAAACTTAATATGAATAATAAAAAATAATAATAATATGCGCAATAAAAAGCGCTTTATACAACAGATTATCGCTGTACCTACGTGACTGTACTTTAAGTTCACACTCCAAAAAGAATACCTACAATTATTGTAATATGTGAAGTGAAATGGTTTACAATTTGATGAGTTTAGCAAAACTTGTCAAGTTGTTTGTACTTTGCAGTACCTATATACTTTAGACCGCCTTCGACTGTCATTTCGTTAACGTCGACCGTTCCATCCCTTTCTGATCGCGCGCGGATTTAAAATGTTTTTTTTTTGACGGTCTTTTCTGGAAACTTAAGTATAATAGAGAGTATAGTGGGTAGAGAATGTACCCAAATACTGTAAAATGAGAAATTAAACAAATCCAAATCCATAACACGTGTCGTGTGCATTCGCAATTACCGAAACCCGTTGAATTAAAAACCAACCACAGTATAACAGGAAATATCACAGTACAACAACACATATGTTAAAAAACCAAACTTTGGGTATGAAATAAATAATTGTTACAACAGAAAGTTGCGTTCGTCGCGGTTTCAATGGCAGGGGAGAACTGGGACGTTGCGTACCATACAGTTTATTATTTATGGCAGAGCCCTGTTGAGTTCCACGTGCGGGGACGGCCCGATTGCCTATGGTTACAGTTAAGCTCGGATTAGGGACAGGATCTCAGGTTAGGAGACGGATGTTTCGAACCGACTAGGTTTCTACCCTTTCGACCAATTACATTTGACTCTCTACTGCACTTACGTTATTGTAAGTGAAGTGACAGGAGTCCATTAGTCCAGATAGTATTGTACCATTCGTTAGAAAGGGCGCACCAAGCGGTTCGTGCAGATATACATATATAGTACGGACTACACACGCAGCGTAGTATGAGAAAGACGTAATGAACTGACGACCTTGTTATGATCGGTAGCCGATAGATATCAGAATTCTCAGAAGTTTGTCGCAGCAGTGTACAAAGTCCAGCGACTGACTGAATGACGATGATGACTATGATGATACACGTTAATTCTGGTCCTTTGTCTACCACACAACCACACGAAATACGAACAGCAAATTAACGTGGCGCGTCCAACAACGAGCGGCAATCGCTTTCACCTACACTAGATAAATATAATATATAATACATCAGCGCATATCAATGGGTGTCCAGTGCTCACTTTCAATTGTCGGTTCCGGCCGATCGCGCGTGTTTACGTGGGCATTTGTTGTCGGGGATTCCCGGTGTGACGTCACGAGGTTGCGTGGCTATGCTATCTCGAGGGGTGAAAAGGCTGGAGGGGTAGGAGGCGGAAAACTCTACGTCACGTCTTAGGTCCCTTAGGTCACAAATTCAAAGGCATCCTAGGTTCTTTTCAAGAGGAGTAGGCACAAGATTGCCATCACACATATTATCATACGTAATATACGTCAACAGTCAATAACAGTCCATAGAATGTCTTGGACTATTTCCACATTGGTGGAAGGCATTGCCATAATCTCCACACTTAACAGGCGGGTTCGAAAATACTCAGGTTTTAGCTGGTCAATCTCTAATATCATCCAACAATTGCCTTGAACGGTTGAACTAATATAAGGCTCCACAGAGGCTGTAGGACTAGGTATGCAGAACAACACGTTAACGCACGTTTGTAGTCTTGTTTGTTCGAATGTAAAATAATAATACTGTCAATATAGCGGCTGGGATCCCGCGCTTGAGAATCCGGGGTCCGCCTTGACTACGATCCAGGATTTGGCAGATCCTGATTGGATCATGATAACACATTCAGTGGCGTAGATGTGTCGGTTTTCTTACGATGTTTTCATCGTAGGAGCATTGGTTAGTGTTCAACTAATGTTAGCTAACTTAACCCAGAAAAAGTCAGTGGTGCTCTTGCACGAGTCGGACCGTTAGGCCACCGACGCGCTCGTTCGACTACGTTACTTTAAGTCACTCCAAGTCGAAGAGGTTGTTTGTCACCACACAGCCAAGCTAGCATTTGAAAGCACTTACCAGGAAAAGCATGCAACCACACGGACTAGAGCCCATACAGACGTACACAATTTCTGCACGAATTGTTATTTTTTGCAAATTTGATTCCTGTACTACTGACAGAAAACATTTATTATTTGGAAACAAACGCGCAGCGCCCACATCGTCGCCGTACAGTAATCACGTCGCCCCCGCACGGTCACAGCGTCGTGTGCGTGGCAATAGGGGAGACTTCACGTTTTCTATCCGGTTGCTACGCTGTGACTATGTAGGCACGGCGCGTACGCGTTTTCTGTCCGGATTGTAAGTGGTGACACATAAACGGACCCTTACGGAGGTGCTAGCTTGTCTGGTCTGCATCTGTGCCATTAGTCGCCTTATACGATACCCTTCAAAATTTAATGGTTCGGTGCCATATTCTATTCTGCTGGACATAACACGGCCACAGTCTCATACCTGTTCAATGGAATATATAAAACTGAAAAAGTAACCCGTAGTGTGTTCAACCCGTCAAATTCATCGTCTCAACGTAAATTAAGTACCAATAAGAATGCGTGGATCTCATCATCTCTGTCTCTCATCATCATGGACTATCCAGTCTATTTGAGACTAAATCGTTGTCGATATTTGGCGCTATCATTGCTTACCTACTATAAATGTATAGGCCACTGCTCTATTAGTCTAATATGAGCTATTTCTGACCCAACCCCCGTTTGCGAATCTCACTTCAAAACAACACAATAGCTTAACACAGCAGAACAGTAGTTTCCTGACAAAAAGTATCCCTTTCACGATAAATCGTACACAATTAAAGCTCAATACTGGCAATCATCGGATCATTATATCGCGGAGTAATTAATAACAAATGAACTGGCCGCATATGCATCAATGAGTTGTGAACACTTTCGTTTTCAGGCCTGCCAACCGACGCAAATCATAGCTACGTACAAAACATATACTACGTTTAATACTACCCGGAATGAGAGAGCCGTCACCACACCACCGGAATTATATTGCTGTTTTACGTTCGATTATTGAATGGCAGGTGTAGTGTCGAACCATTTGCTGTCAATTAGCAAGTGTGACGTCTGTTGATCTGTGATGAGAAGTAGGTAAAGGTCGATTGCTGAAAGAAGGCGGGCTCCGAACTAACGAAGTTTGATTATAATTTCCAAATTAACCAATCAAAGTCAAATGTTGTAATCGCGAATATCTCCGTGGTTTGTCAGATTTTCGTTAAAACATAACGTCCCAAAGTTAAAACATTGAATACTGTGCAACGTTGAAACGATATGGGTATTATTTTAACGAAAATCTAACAAACCACAGACATAGATATCGGATTCTATATCGCGTTTACAAAATTTCATTAACTTTGATTGATTAATTGGAATTTATGATCAAACTTTGTTTGTATGCAACCCGCCTTCTTTACGTAATCGATCTATACTATATATTAGAAACTTGACCCCTGATATTTATATCCTCAGCTCTAACTACTTTGATGTGTCTACGACGACAAAAACAACTTACTATATTTTGTATATATTGGGCCAGGTGTCCGCCCTAATCATGATGTCCGACCTAATCAAGACATGATGGCAAACTTGGGATAATAACAAAGAAAACTTTCAATGCCATTTATTGAGCCACTAGCTAAAGCAGCATCAAAATCAGTAGCCGCTATACAGACGGACAGAACGACGCGAGTTTGCAGATACGCTCGAAACAAAGGTGTCGGAACAATATAAATAATTTACAAAGCAACTTGGAACCGCCTCGCGGCCACTCCTAACAGCTTCGCGCATTGTCACATAGTAATGCTTCGCAAACAGTGTTTATGACCTAATCTTATTTGCATTCTACAAACGAACACCGTAAACCAAACGTACCTATGGTTGCTGGTGGTTTTATTTCAAATATGACATCCATAAATCTATACACACAATGCGCTATAAAGGGATTAATATCACTAGTAAAAAGCTGTTATAGCACTTGCAGTGAAATTGTATTTTAAAGTACTGTTTCGGACTCCTGAATTAGATAACGCAAATGTGGAGTAGGTACATAAACTTATGTGAAAGGTATATAGCGGCATGCCTTTTCTCTTAGACGTAGGCAGAGACCACGTTGTTCTACTTGCTACAGTACTAACAAACGTCTGTCGCTTCCATATATGCTGTATAAGGTACTCTTGACTTGACCTTTCTTTCATTTTGCTAGGTAGCTGCGTAGGTAGGAAGGAGCGAGCTCTTTCCCGTCCAACGCTTCCATTTCCTCCTGCGATGTATTATCTTTAGCCCACTAGTCTCGGGAAGAATGTAGCTTTCTATTTGTGAAATAATATTCGAAATCGGTTCAGTAGTTTTCGGAGTTGAGCAAGTTAAAACAAAAAAAGTCTTATTAAAAAAGTTGTAGCTTTACTTACTGTATTGTACAGCAACTGAGAATGCAATCTCAAGATCGCGCTCAGTTGAGGACAGTTTATTAAAATGGGCCTTAAAGGTGTGTCTAGATCTGGCAAACCGCATTGAGGGTATTAACTCTCGATATTTTAAACTGATTTAGTAACTTGTATTGCTATTTCTACTATTATTATTTCTAAAACTCAAATTTTAGGTTCATAACGCATATGTGTCCCTCTCAAAATTTGTTTTATAGGATCGCTTTGTAGTGCGTCTGTCTGTCTGTTAAACGCTTAAGATGCTTTTTACCAGAGACGGGTAAAGGTGTAATGTTGAAATTTGTATCAATCAAGGCAGGTTCTTAAAGTTCGTATCAGGCTTCTAAGTCAACGCATCCGCTTATGCCTACTGTGTCACGACGCACCAACTGAAACTGCGCACATATTTCAATATTGTAAAGGGTCCCAGTAGTTGATTTTTATACTGTGTCTTTTACGACACGTAATTTTTCACCTTTTTAATAAAGTGTCATTTTATAGAAATGATTTTTAGTATTTATCAATAATATGTAGTCTCTAGACTACTTCAAGCCTGTTACCAAAATACTTTATAAATCTAAATTGAAGATAGCCCATTACATACATACATGCATGAAGCTCACGCCTCTGTCCCGCAAATGGGTAGCCCATTTATGTCACATAGTTTATTCTCATAAACCCATTCGTCAAAACGTATAAAGCTCTTCCCTTTGACCTAGAACCTAGAAATTTGGCAAAAACGAGGTTGTTCTTGGAAAAAATACGAACTCCATGACTTCGTTCATAAATAACGTGAACAATTTTGATAAAATACAAAAACATATCGTCATGAGGCCCTAAACTGTTCAACCAGTATTCGGGTCCCCAGAAGAACTTGGCCAACCTCGGTTCGCCTACGGTGTTAGAAGGCACATCTTATTTGACTTCCCAAACAAAATCTCATCCAAAACCTAAGCCTAGGGCACTTCTCGTAAACCTACAATCATGTTAAGTAACAAGCAAGTAAAGGGAAAATCCATGAATTTGACAAATCTTGTAAACTCCACTTTTCATACACTGTTTTAAGAAAAATTGGTTTACTAACCGCAACTAAATTTCTCGACTTTCGTCAGGAAGGGTAAATATATCAAGTTGAAATTAATCTCAAATAGTGAGGGCGGTAACCTTATTAAGCTTTATAAAATAAGGCGTCTATTTAAGCCAACGCATTAAACAGATAGTTTCATTTACGTCTTCAAATTAAACTTGCAACGTCTTCCTACGTCGCACTCCGACCAGCCACTATTACATCCGTACAGCGACCAGCCGAACATTGCAAAGTATTATTTCAAGTATTTAATGTACGTATTACCTTTATGGAGTAGTGAGTACGTTAAGATTCGATTGCGGGCCATAAAACGCGCGCCGCAGCTCTGCGCAGTCACAGGCGCAGCCACGCTTGGAGCATTAAACTGCACATCACATCAAACAGGACCATTATAGTTAGTTATCAGCATAAGTAATATCATTTAAGAACAACAGCAAACACTAAGACAAGGAAGCAAGGCTGCAAACGACGAAATAAACCACGAGACAAACGTCCAGCCACTCGAATAAAACTAATGCGTTGACACGGGCCTTTGCAAATGCTTTATGTATAGTTATGAAAACAACACTCAGTGTTAATAGTCACGAGATCTAAAGGCGCGAATCTTTAATGCGTGTTTTATGCGTAAGGAAACATGGCATAATGCGTGATTTAATGACGATTCTCGGGGCAGGGATGTATTTAGATGGCCACTTATCCGTGGGGGCAGACGGTTGATACATTTTCGTACGTAGTGTAGTCGAGAGCTTTGGACACGTTTTTCGAAAGTTCATGATATGAACAAATGTATAACAAATTTTGTTATACATAGTAAGGTAGGTAGATAAATTAACAGGCATCAACTTTTCGCTGTTATTTTGTTGTTAATAAAATACATAATTTATTAAATTGACCTTCTCTCCATAGAATTTGCTTCCTCGTCGTGTTATAATTAATCAACTCTATAAATTGATTCGTACCTACATATTTTTTGCAATAAAAGCGCAAGCATACGAATGCCTCTAATTATAGAGGTACTTACATACGTCATTATTTTAATTACGACGATATTATTATCTGATATTTTGTTCATATGGACATATTCCTACCCTTGCTACATACGAAAGTAGATTTCTGAAAAGATATCCCTAACAATAATGAATCACAGTAAACATAAAACGAATAACTAAAACAGGAGCAAAGTTAACCGTCACCGTAACAGCGTCAATCATTCGCGAGTCATAGCGCGGCGGTATATTTCGTGCAGCATTACACTTGTCTCTCATAATAAGCGGGGAGTGTGTCCCAGGGGTCTCCTTGAGCCGCCCGAGGGCCGTCGAGTGTGCACTCCACCTAACAAAAGAACACCTTTGTGCTAAATTTAAAATTACGCGGGAAATCGCGCGGCTGATAAAAAATTTTGCGCGCGGGCGAAATGGATGGGAGTTTTGTGTTGGAGCTGGGTGTTGTTTTATGCAAGTGTTATGCAAAATATACCTATTATTTTTGTTATAGGTTGTATTACTAAAAATGTGGATAAGTAAGTCTACTTGTGTGATATTTTGTATTCCCGCAAGAACTTTTAAAATAGGTATATAAAGGTTTTTAGTTATTCTGTTATTAAATTCAGTTCCTACCTATTTAATCCATTATATAAATTTATGCAAAATCCTATGCGTGCTTTGTTGCCGAGTCATTAGACTGCTTGGAATTAGAAATCAACTGCTGGCCGAATAAAAAAAAACAATAATTATAAAGCGCGCGTAATTCTAATTTCGAATTCAAATTAAAGCCGCTTAATGCGCGGGAGCGACCCCGTTAAAAAAAGAGTTGACGAGTGCCCGCGGAGGGTGGTAATTTTTCATTAATTTAAGTTCACCATTCCCTGTTTTGTTTGCTTTTAATCGCATTTCTAATTAATCCCGTCGAGAATAACGTGACAACTGTCGACTATGGCGGCCATTTTTTTTCGCCAGCCGAGTATAGCAGATGTCGGCCGATTTCCATTTGTTTCTGAGATTAATGATTCGGTGCGATTGTGAATTTTTCCGGTCGGCTTTTGTTGTTTTAGAAGCAATTTGTCCGCTTACTTTTGTCGAGAGGCATTCGTTAAAGCTTCCGCGAATGATATTGGAGCTGGATAGGGAAAACGAACAAAAAGTGTTTGAACTCTTTCGTTTCGGGCGTTCGGCGCCAAAAGCCCGCTAAAATAATACAATTGAGTTTTTTGTCTTTGTCGCTCGGCGCAGAGGGCGCCCGGCGCGTCTATCCGAATTAGATTGGCTCGTAGGCCCGGGATTAATCCTGGCCCAGGCAGATACGAGCGGCACCAACTAATTGACCATATCACTCCTGCCGAATAAAAGTATTTACCTACGCCCAGCAATAAAGTCGGACACAAATAACGCTCATCTTATTAATTCTAACGAAATGGCTTGTACTTCTACATTATTTTTTCAAAATCGATATCTATCGAAATAATCAATTTTTAGTTCTATTCTTCCTAACGCCCCAGTGCAGTATCTATGCCGGTTATCACTATGAAACTTGACATAACTCTATCGGTTTTTCGTCAATTATATTATTCTAAGAAACAGATCGGTGTTACTCCGATTACCTATACAAATAGCTTTACTATGTTACTATGAAACGACACGCGCTATAAATTAGCTCCATTTTGTGGTGAGCGTGACAACTACGAACGTATACTACGTACGAAAACATCATACTTCTTTTTAATCACAGTAGGTACACACAATCTCCTGACACTACCCATTTTATGTCCCCATAAGATTGTCAGCATCAAAGTCAGAGCTAGCTGTTTGACAAAGATTTTAATCTATCTCGCGAAATTACAAACTATCAGAATATTGTGAAATGCGATAAAATTCACCAGTCCATTCACAATTTAACGCAATATTTTTTTCGGAGAAATACATGTACGAGTAGCTAGATGGCCTGGCGCTACTTCGGTCGCGTGTTGTCCTACCCCTACTCTTCCCTACCGTACCCCAGTCTACATTTATCCTTCTCTATCCTACTTTAATACCTTGGGTTATATTGCTGCAATTTTTCTAGAGATCTCTTATATTTTTTAATCCCTCAATATAGCCTTTGTTAGTGGCTGATAGTGTAGCTTTCTATAGGTGAAATAATTTTTTAAATCTTTAAGTTTCTCTATTACAACACGACGAACAATCAAATCTTTTCTCTGTAGATTAATAGTATAGACTACACATAAATTGAATTTATTTAGATTATTATAGTATTAAAACATGGACCAATTTCGAATTATCATGTAACAGTTTACAATTTTCCGACACCTTATAAACTAACGTCCGATTCCAAAGTTCAACGACCTGTCATCGGCAAAAGGAGGTCGTAATTAGTTTACAGACATCGAATAAACTGAATTTACAGCCAATCAGTTATGAATAGCTTCAGTTTCTAAAACTGTAAATCTGATTACCTCATATTTTCTACCGTTAACGGATCGTTGGAAAGAATCTTGCGTAATATAGAT
Organism: Blastobasis adustella; assembly: GCA_907269095.1. Taxonomy (NCBI): domain Eukaryota; kingdom Metazoa; phylum Arthropoda; class Insecta; order Lepidoptera; family Blastobasidae; genus Blastobasis; species Blastobasis adustella. Next base: position 13,461,731 of record OU026125.1, read on the forward strand.
TGTGAGGTGGCATTGTATACACACACCGCCTGAAGTACCTACCCATCGGCCGATACTCACCCAGTCGCAGCAAGATTTGGCAGACAAACCCTATTCTTAGTCTCGTCGTATCTGAGCTAAGTGTGCATCGACCCCCTTCACCTACGGGGGTCTATGCGTCGGGGGTGGTGCCCTAACGCATTACCCCCTCCCCGAGGGGGGCGCCGGGCGCAAGTTATCGGGTCAAATGCCGTTGCATTTCGATACTTAGATTTCGGAAGATGTAGCTGTAGCTACGGCTATGGCTACGCGTTGGCTTCCGCTCGCGTGAGCTTCGCAATGCTCTATGGCCAAAATGAAATAGCATTGTCTTCGGATGTACTTAAGTGGTGGCGTGGATTATTATTGTAGCAGTGGACCCGAGGCGACTGTGTTCGCGTGGCGTTGTACCTCTATCCCTACCCTACACCTACCTACCCTATTTCTTTCACACAAACCTTGCCCTGACAATTAAAAACACAACAAAAAAGAATTAGTTAAAATGGTGCACTGTTCTGAAACTATGCGTGGACATATACAATACATTATATATGGTTATATTATAGTAATTTTCTCAATAAACTCAAATTTTTTGAAGATAAATAGCCTATGTTGTTACTCGCTGATAATGTAAGCTTTCTACAAGTGAAAGAATTTTTCAAATCAGTTAAGTAGTTTTTGAGTTTAATAATAAACAATCAAATCTTTCCTCTTTACAATATTAGTATAGACTAGCTACTCGCCTCGGCTTCACACGTGTTTTTTCTTGGGGTTACTCTATCTTTATATGCATGTACCTACATATAAACCATAAATACCGCATTAAAATCCGTTACATAGTTTAAAAGAAACATTTATTCAGAGGGACAGACTTTGTTTTATAGCATGTATAGATTGCAATTATTTTTGTGGCGTATCTGACTTCTGGTTGGTAGTGACTAGTGTCGTTATTTTGTTAACGACACTACAGGTAAATTGGAAATTGTGAATTACGTTTATAGAATTTTTTACAAAATATAAATAATAATATAACAAATGCACTCAAGCGCCGTCTCAGGATCGATATAACAAAATTAAAAACGACACAACAGGCACTACGCAATTCTAAAAAGAAATCTCCACCAGCAAGTCTCTATCTCTTCTTGTACCTATAGTAACTACTCGTATAGTAGTTTTGTCGAATGACAATGCCACTCCACAACGCAAATACAGCAAACCAACAAATAACTAGAAAACATACAAAAAACTATCTCATAAACATGCCGCCACGCACAATCATGTGCGGCTGACATTGAAAGTTATCAAAATTATTTCGCACGCCAATTCTTTACTTCTGTTAAGTGACGAGCTGCATCCATCTGACGCAAGTCTGACATATCAACTAGTAGCTAAGCCAATCTTTTACCGCATTATCACACTGGGAGCACAAAATACGTGTATTAAATGCGGTGAATTTAGCGCGGCGCACTCCGCAGCGCTATAAGTGTCTGGGGCCTGTAAATTTTCGCAGCGGCGATCTGCGGTCGGTCTTTGTGCTATTAATTTGTAATGTCCCCCCTTACGGGCGGGATGCACCGCTGTACGGACTAAGGACGCGTCTTGAGATACTGTTTTAATGAGACGTTTCATAATTGGCTCATTATTGAATGGGAGTGACGTTTGTTTCACGGTTTTTGAGTGTCGGTAATGGTTTCGTCATCAGCCTCCCCTAATGAGCCTGTCCTTGTTATATCCAGCGACTACCTCCAGACTTTCGCAAATCGTCACTGGCCGATATTATAGAAGGAGGTAGTGGTGTCCTTTGGAGTCCTTTTCGTTCTTTTGATGCCTGTGTGTATCCACACACATATGATAGAATACATATACATACATAGTGATAGAAAGCAGCATGAGTAGACTCTATTAATATATTCTTTTACACATCTCCTGTTCGACAATGTTCAATTATGTATCATGAAATGTCAACGTAAAGCATGGCCTTGTTACCCGCAGGGAAATAATATTGTATGAAACCTTCCATACAATATTACAGTACTAAATTATATTTTTCATTTATACGAAAATCGTACGATAAATCAAACGTGAAAAGTAAAGTGTTCACGTCTGGAATAAAGCTGGGGTCTTGGGCTGCTTGAACCCTTCGCTTCGCTCAGGAGTTAACTCTAGTCCTTCGCATCGCTCAGGATCCATCATGCCGCCCATGAGGGAAGACACTGCTTTATTCCCTTGGTGTATAATCTACTATTAAATACTTCATGCGTGGACTTAGGGACCCTTCCTATCCGCCATCCCAGCCGTTCGTGGATGCGAACGAGATGATCCTTTAAATTTAGAGTTATATCTAGCGAACGTACGTATATTCACACACAAGGCCCAACAAACCGGCGTCAACATAGTGACACGAACAACGGATCATCCACCGAGCGCAGTGAAACTAAAATCTTCAGATGCATCGGCACAGGCCTCCCCTTATGCGGGCCCCGATCTTGAATGGGGGTCCGCGTTTCCGATAGGATTAAGCCAGACTTACTGTTCGGTCAGAAACACGGCGCGACGCAGCAACCTCGCCCCCCGCCCGCCCTGCCCCCTCCCCCTGGCCCTCTGCATTAGGAGCAATCATATTCGACAGCCTAGGTTTTGGCATCGGTTCCCTGGCCCGGGCTATTTGGGGAACAATGATCGCCGGTGTCTTACTTCAGACGGTCGTTAAGGCCCAGTTTCGCATGCCGGCAAGTTGATTTGAGTGGTGCCACTATGGGCACGTAGTGTTTATGTTTAGATAAGATTGTTTAATGCTCGGACTATGACGTTGCATTTAATTTATGTGCGCCGTTGCTTCCTTCGAGCTTGCGGCTTGCGCTCGCGCGGTGATTGGTCGGTGACGCGTTTTCAATAAACAATTAGCTAGTCTATCCCTTCTAGTCGTTATTGTCTTCTTCTAGCAGGTTTAGAGTTTAGACGGCCAGTTTTGTAGTTGAGATTACCTTTTGTTACTTTATGATTGAAATATGTAGGTAATTATTAGTTTTGAACGAATGCTGCTGAGGTTTGTTGCAGATTCACAAAACGTTGTGATTAGTTGTCTCGGTTTCCATTATTCCATATCGTCTTACTTAAGTACATTGGTAATACCAAAATCGAACGGTGTAACAGTAGGGTATATCAGCGGACATTTTTCAAGTCTTCATGACAAAATTTAAAATATTTGACCGTTCGTCTCGAAGCGAACGGTCCCAAGACTAACAATCAAAGTTATTAACCAAAATATCAGAACGCACTAGAACGACACAGAACAAGCTAAACACCTGCGATAAAACAAAAACACTTCCACAACAAAGAGCCGGCACTGTTTGGCTTCACAGTAGCGCCCGAAGTTGCGATTTTTCCGCGTCGCTAACCTTTCGAGAGACCACGTGCTAAGGTGAGGGTAGGGGGAAAAAGGCTGTATTTCTCGGGCGCCGGAGTCTTGACCTACTTACCCCCCGCCCATTGGGGTAGGTCCGTCGAACACGTTCACGCGTCCTTTTCTTTGCGTTCGCTACACGATATTGCAACGTTGTCAAACTTCCGGGGAAAATGTACCTATTTTGTTTTTTGAGGATTGATAAGACACGTTCATGCGTCCTTTTCTTTGCGTTCGCTTCACGATATTGCGACGTTGTCAAACTTCCGGGGAAGGTATTTTGTTTTTTGAAGACTGATAAGCGATGAGTTGTTTCCTTTTTATTAAGTTTGTTGTTACCTTTATTAATTGATTTGACAGTCGTTTCCTGCTCCAATTTCATTTCATTTTTTTTATGAAATGGCAACGGGTCGTTCAACAGCTTGACAACCATTATTGCCAATGTCAAAGTGCAAGGAAAACACACTGAAAAAGTTTCCTTTTCCTTCTTTTGAATTTGTGCGGATTCCAAGATACCTAGTCTTAACTTGTTCTCGGGCGTGCCTGAGTATCATCGACTTCAATGATAATGATATCTAACTTACTTGTACTGTATGATAAAAAGCTTTTATACCTTTTTATGTTTTGAAGTCGTTTCTTTTTATTAAAATTGTGATATTTCAAACATTTCAGTGGTAGTTATGCCCTTTCAAACATCATGTCACCCCTAGATACTACTGGGTATATGCGATATGATACGATACGTAACAGACACCTCAAACGTGCTTACATTTCCAAGGGTTGCCCTCGATTTGAAAGGGTTTCCATCATCAGATGACCTGATCAAAATAGGTATATATAAACAAAAAAACATGAATTCCAAATCCGTCTATAACTGACGGAGTTCTGAGGTAACAATATTGACGAGTTACTATGGCCTGTGGTCTTCATCATCAGCTCCATCTTACCAAATTATACTTATCTGAATGCAAATGCTTGACTTCTCTCTGGAAATACTGAAATCGCTATATGTAAGCCTATAATATTTGTGGAGTTCATCATCAAATCCTGATCTGATGACCATGGGACCACTTGGGAACAAACATAAAAAGAATTTTCCAAATACGTCCAGGCGTATTCGAGTAATCGGGGAACATAAATACATAAAAAAACATGAAAGGGCCTGACGAATTGAGGACCTCATCCTTCTTTTGTGTTTGAGGTCGGTTAAAATTAAACCGTATGTTGGAAGTAAATGGGTGTTTTTAGTGCCAATGTTAGTTTTATTTAAACTTGAAAGTAGTCGGAGCTACATTTTCATACCTATACCTAGGTGGAAAAGGATACTTTTATATAATACCTAGATATTCTATAGAATGCCCAAAATATCCAGGCAATGTACGAAACACTAATTTCAAAACTAAAGAATTTTACACTTTAACTAGTAAACATTTAAAATGGTAAATAAATATTATCTTAAGCTAATAAGATCACTGCGGCTTGCACAAATTTCTTAAAAACAATTTAAGCTGATACTTAAACAAAAAACTTAATACAAAAACGTTAAACGTCATTAAATGTGTTTATGAGTTTGGTGCGGGCCGGGCTACCTAAGTAGTTTCTACAATTTAAAAATAGTAGATATTTTTGCTATACTAGGCAGTGACAAACGAGCAGACAGCCCACTTAATGGTAAGTGGTAACTGTCGCCCGTAACATCTACCATTCATGCTTTTAGGTTGCAGGCAACAAAAATGCAGAACCACAGGTGCGTTGTCACTGTGTGGACTAAAAATAAATGCCTTATGCCTGTAATTGCGCTGGCTACCTTATCATTGTTGCTTGTCAGCAGAAATAGTTTATATTTTTATGCCACTCAGGTGGCAAACAAGCTTACGGCCTGCCTGATGGTAAGCAGTCACCGCAGCCTATGGACGTTTGCAATACCAGGGGTATCACCCACTCATTGCCGTAAAAACCTTATAACCCCTTTCTTGAAGAACTCCATGTTGTACTTTCCAGGGAAAACCTCTCCAGGTAGTTCATTCCACAACCTTAGTGTGCGTGGGAGAAAGTTCCTTTGGAACCGCACACCGATAAGGCGTTGGTACATAAGACATAAAACATTGTGATATTTTTTTTTCTGTTGTAACATTATTTTAAGAATAATGACTACTTAAGAATTTAATAACATTTGACGTGTAAATTTATGTTTATCAAATAAATGAATTCAATTCAATTGTACTCACCCAAACGGACCTCTCAGGCTTGATAGAGTTCTACCACGTAGTAAACCTTTATCTAAAATTATTTAACGGAATTAGTATTAGAAACGTAATTTTTGCTATTGAATAATTAATGAATACCATGATTTGTCTCCCCACAGACGAGTCGGGATGCGAGGCTGATATGTTGGAGGGCGCGGAGGGGGGCCGGCACACGCCGCCCCGGCCGCAGCACGAGCCCATCAATCTCAAGAATGAGGCAAGTATTATCACTATTTACCCGACTACTTTACACTATTGAATAGCAGTATTGGTTGCGCTTTTTGTGGGTGAATGTATTGAGTTTCACAATAGATCGCGACCGAAACGCCCACATTTGCGGTAGCCTTCACGTCCGTGACGTCGCAGATAAGCTGCAAGCGAGCCGTCGTCGATGGTATGGCCACGTCTCGTGCAGATCGGTAAATTACGTAGGGAATAAAATATGTCTGGCCATACCACCTCCACCAGGCACTAGAAAAAGAGGTCGGACCAAGAAACGATTTCTTCGCTGCTAAGGATGACATGCTGTTTGCCAACAAACTAACCAAGAAATATGTCGTAAGTCGAGCTTGAATAAGGAGAGCCTATAGGAAGGCGGACCCCGGACCCTAGCACCCGCGTGAGGCACACCCGGAATTGACGTCGACGTTGAGCTTTTTTATAGGTAGGTAGGTACTGGAGGGAGGTAAACGGACAAGCGGGTCACTTAATGGAAAGTGAATCACAATAAATTGTAGAATCGCAAAACTGAAGTGGCGGTGGCCAATGGGGCGGAAAGGTCCTCAAGTACCGAGCGACAAAACTAATGTCCGATCCATGATATATTATAAGGTATCGTTAAATATTTAGGTATATTGATAGAATTTATTGTGTAAGAAAATATTAAAAAGAAATTACCAACATTGAAAATTAAAAGAAAATGTATGAACATTATCATCATCCGAGCGGTCAATCCCAGCTACTACCAAGGTCCGCTTTCGTGCTTTCAAAGCACAAGAAAATATATAAACAAACTGCGAAAATTACACTGCGAAAAACATTTGAGACCGCACAGTTGGATTTTGTGGAAATGGCTATCAGCTATAATATTAACAATTTCAAATAGCGATAATAGGTTCATTTCGTTGTTCGGGCACTCGCAGGCACCACATTCCTCAGCCGTACGCATTAGTGAGATCTAACCAAAGCTATTCGTTCGGGTAGATCGTATGTCCATGAGGGTGGCGGCCCGCGTCTTGTACCCGAAGGCGGGAAGGGGCCGACGGAATTAGGTCGTGCAATCCTTTCGCACAATCACCGAAATGCAACCTGTAAAGAGACAGGGGCAGGCGTTCTTACGCCACTGCGGAATGTCTAAGCTGGTTGTAGTTAAAAATAAGTTATACAGATAGTCGGTACATTTTGCTGATTTCATGTTTAATCTATTAAGAATATCGAATATCGATACATTTCTCAGGATCTCAAACACGTTTCGATACGATGTCTTTAAAAACAACAAAACGCCAACCCGACGACGAACATCTGAGTGATATGCCAAAGACCACCGTCACGCCTTCCCGCCACGCCGCGAGCCCGCGGCACAATAGCCGCACACCATTCAGCCCAACAGAACACGTGCCCAGGAACGTACAAAGCAAAACGAGAACAAAGTTAAGTGCGAATAAGCGCTCTTAATTCTCAAGTGTTGACCGGCTCGCCGGGCAGCGTGTGCCCGCAAAAAGAAAACGCCGCCCGCCCCAAAAGGACTCGCATCGCACCCGAAGACTAAACATTCCCCGCTTCGTTAGGCCTCCGGAAAAATGCGAGAGCGATCCCGTGCCGTCCAATCGGCGCAACCTACTTGCCTCAGAATCTATAGTATCGATTAGTGAGCGCTTTTTTACCCACACGCACTCACACACCGCCGCGCCGGGGGCAGCCTTTTTAACAATCTTTTTTTCGACCACCCCGCTCGCCCCCAAAACCGCCATGTCCATTGCGCGGATGCAAAGACCACCCCGCACCCCCCTCCCCTCATATAGAGCATTGAAAATGGAATTTCCATGAGTGATGGAGTGTCAAACGGGAAGTGTAAAAAGGAGAAAAAGTACATTATGTTAATTATTGAGCGCGTGGTCCGGCGGCCGACTTTAAATTGAATGTCATGTCGCGTTCTGTCCGGTGTCGTCCACTTTTTTCTGTTCCGCACGATTCGAACACATTCCCAATTTTTTTCTGGTCGCTTTCCGACCGAATTAATCAGTCGACATGTTTGCGGTTAAACAAGCTGCTTATTAAAGTCAAGGCTACTTTGAAACTTAAATTAACTTAGCGCTGTCCCGCTCTCGGTCTTAGCGAAGCCTTATTTGCGGGACGTTTTCGAATTAAAGTGCTTTTCAACACCTTTTAAACTTCTATATAAAACTTGTCCTTGTTGCGGCGATCGTGTTGTAATTCTTGACACATACTAAAAAGAAACTAATTATTATTGCTAAGTCAGTCTTAAGTTAAGTTTAATTCCAGATCTTTGTTGTATGAAGTTTATCTAAACCTCAGAAGAAGGGCTAAAGTATCCTTGTTTTGAGACCTAAACAAACAAGTAACATTCAAAATAAATAGTCAGAGAGATCGTAAACAGCCAGTTAAGATCTCGCACGCGGGCGCCACAAAGTTGCGCTTAACTTTTAATAAAATCTCGTATCATCCGTAGACAAGCGGCGGGCGACAAAAAGTGCGTGCACAAAGCACTCCGCCCACAACACAACTATCCCACTCGCTGCATTGCTAATGGAAATCCCGAAAAAATATCACGAAAAAAATAGTTTTAAAAAAGCAAGCACATTTGAATGAAAATTGGGTGGGGGCGGGCGGCCGGAGCGCGCCGATCGCCTATTATTATTATTATTACTTGCATTATATCTGCATTTTTTCAACGCACACACGGCTGCGGCGCCCGTGCGCGCCATTTTTATTTTCTTCGTTTTCTTTTTTCGGGAAATTGGCGGGCTGCCCCCCGCCCGCCCCGCGCCACACGTGAGCCGAGGCCGCCCAAAGAGCGCCGATGTCTACAAGTGGACGAACATTTAAATTGGCTCTCATCAAATATTGACTGCGTGTAGTTTTTTCATTAACCAGCCAGTTTTTTGTGTTCATCGGATACAGTTGCTGTACAATTTGTATAGGAATCTCTTTGAGACTAGCTCGTGAATTTTCAGATTGAGGATCGTACAGCATTGGATATGTACTGGAGAGCATAACGAGAGCCTTTTCTAGTTCAGATCGATATAGCATGTTTTTTAGAATCCAATAGCTCAATGTAAAATCAGCTATCAACTTGTAAATAACTCGGTATATTACCTACGTACAGGAATGCATAAGTAAGGACCTGCCCTTCCAGCCACTCACACATTTTTCCCGGTTCCGGCAAACATTTCGGTAACCGGACGAGCCCTATCTTCATACATATTTGTCAAGGCGGTAATGACAGCGGCGCGCCCGCGTAACAACGTTACCGGGAGCGAATAATAAGTGTTATGAACGCAGCGGCGGCGCGAATTTATTATCATTAAAAAAAATGCAAAAAAAAATCATAATTAAAGGGGTGGCGATGCACCCCCGCCGCCCATTTTTTACTTTAATTGGCTTGTAAATTTAAAAAAGTTACAGCCGGGATGGTGTGTGAAAGTTTTCTGCGGTGCTGATGCGGATTTCCCGCGTTCAGCGCTGCAGGAACAGGTTAACTTTAAATGCCCTTCAGCTGAGTTCCCTATTTAAGTCTTCATCCGGATGTTAACCTCGTCTTTATCTTGTCTACTGTTGAGATTGTTTGTTGTGAATTTTTGTAATACTTAATGCCGGTCAAAGTCCAATTAATATTATCAAACTAAACAATTATGTATACACTATATGTCTCGTATCTAGTAGTCGTCGTTTAGCACTGTCAGAGTACAATAGGTATATACCTCAGTAATGTAGGATAAATTACAAAAGAAATGTAAAACTAAAATAAAAAGTATTGGTAACTAAAATATAAGTAATTTTTCTATTATGCAACAAAGTTCAAATAAAGAATTGTATTGAACTAAAACTTACTTACGTTCCAAGTTTCCAAATCAGGAACTACACAAGAATTCAACTCAACAATTTCCTACAAAGGAATTAACAAAACAGATATCGAACATGAAGCAGATATCGAAAAGCGATAGGGGGAGATTGGGGCCACATAGATTATTACATTTTTCCAATCATTTACCCGCAATTTCTTTTCAAACGAGCGAGCTCTGGCACATTCGATTCGAATGTATGAGAATTTTTACACTCTTTTTTGAGTTCATTATTACCTTCGCATCTCTGAAACGTATCGCATTAAGTGTTTTATTTATTTGATTGTGAATAAACTTTCGGTGCAAATTTGACAAGTAAATGACGACAATAGGTAACAAATAATGCTATACTTCTGACGTTTATTTTGACACTTGTTCATTTGATTTAAGTAATACATTTTTTTTTGACATTATTACTAACAGACAAGACGTACGGCACTTCCGTCTAACCATATGTATGGCTAGTGACTACGAAACTTAACCCTAAAATACTAAGCCCAACAGGTTCTACAATTACATTCGGCGCCACTTTCGCACCATTACAATGAACCAGATCATGGTCCTGATTCCCCCAACAACCCTAAAATATCACCGCACAAAATTGTAAAGAACACAATTTAAAATATTCCCCGGGATTACATGCCGTAAAGCTATAGCCCTAATCCCATATCAACACATCGCCTAGCCGGGCAAAAACACCAGGGCTCATCCTTGGAAAACATTATGACAGCTGTTTCTTGGAAGCTAAAGCTGAAAATCGCGCGTCGGCTATTATTGACATTCGCAAAACCGGGTGGCGCCTCAGAAGGTAGGGTTGCCAGATGCGTAGACATCATAAGATTTGCCAAATTGTACTGTTAAAATACTGCTCTTATAAGGATAAACGAGCATTTTTAAAGTCATATTTCTAAGCCATCGCGGGCTGGAGGAGCTTGTTGACAATTTTTTTTTATATTAGTCAAGACAGGCATTGCATTGACAGGCAGGCAATGTTTTAATTTAAAGTATGATAAATCACTACATGCACTATCATTGTTTACGATTATCAGTGACCGCAATTATGATATGAACGACCGGAAAAAAATTACAGGTTCAGATTTGGAATTAATCATAACGCTCAAAACAGGACGTCCCACTATTTTAGCACTAACATCTAAAAATCCCGTCTCTCCTTCAACAATTATAAAGGGTCACATCAACGATTTCCCGTTATCCCATTGTCTTGCGTCTCCGTGGTCGCCGGCAGCAAATATAAATGTCGCAGGCTCGCAGCGGCGCGTCCAGGGCCGCCTATGGACCGTGATTGATCAAAGTCGTTTGTCAGGCTCGCGTCGCACGCCCGGTGGCAGCCCTGGGCGCCATTAGCACATGATTCTGGCCGTCTAATGCGCGCGAATTTAGTTTTAATCGGCGGACGCCGTTGCCATGGCGACGCCATGACAGTTTTTAAAGTGTGGTCTAAGTAGTGGGTTATTTTTCTGTAGTTTTTCTGTTTCTCAAATCCAAGGGACAGTCATTCGCCGCTCATTCTAAAGGTTTTACGGCAAGGATCTTTAACTGCTTTTTTTTAAGTTTAATCTTTCTGAGTTAGCACATGATAGGTACTGGCCGTCTAATGCACACGATATAGTAAAGTCAGTGTGTAAGTAGCTGTACGTTCTATCTTTCCCTCATGTTTTTTGAAATTAAAACCGCACTTTATTGAACTTACGATCAAGTAATAAGCTTCACTGAATATGTATGTATGTATGTATGTAATCTCTTTATTGCATCAATTAATAACATTACAGGAAATAAAAATACAGTTGGCTTCGACCAATTGGATATTTCTACTGGTATTGAAAATATTTGAGATATTTAGCACCATAGTAGAGAATAGTAATTAATTAACTGCAAGTGGGTATGTATCCCAACATAAATATCATCATAGACATTAGATGTAATCTTTTTATTAAAGACAATCGTCTACTTATCGATTTAATTAACGATACGGACAAGTGATACCTAGTTATAATGTCAAAATATTTATCAATATTAATTTGGTATTTACTTAAACACCGTTAACAAAGTGAAGATGTTATCTCAAAATAGTCACGAACGCGTGGAAGCTATACCGTTAAAATTAATTGAATGTTATAAAAAAGCGCGATCCGTATCAACTGACGTGTCATCAGTATTGTGACATGTTCACTTCGGTGCGAATTCTAAATAATGTCGTATCTCCTAAATTGAAAATGAAACACGTATTCATACAGGACTACCTCCAACAGAAGGAGGCAGACTTACTTTTTTTTAAATACTTTATTCGGTTGGATTTGTGACATATCAGAATATAAAGACGTATCCATCTTACCCTCACCTCCCCTCTGAAGCAGACCGCGGTTTCCTTTTTACCTGACTGCGGCGACGCACAAAACTTGACGCACATCTTCTTCTTATTCTTCTTATGTGATTCTTTTACTTTTTTAAATTAATGCCTTCATCAAAGGACTGCACGCTCAAACTGCCAGTGTTATACGTATTCAGGAATTTGTGTAACATCGAATCGAATCGAATAATCACATTAATAAACGCAACGGCCAATTATAATGGCGTTATCGATCACGCCGAGTCAGATATTAGGATGCAAAGTGCAAAAGAGTATGCATACTGGCGACTTCGAGGCCTGTGCCTGGTCATGCGCCGAAAGAAAAAAACAGCCAGCACTAAACATTTAAAGAGGGAGATAGACATTACGGACGAATTAAAATGCGCAATCACGTACATTATGGCATGTCCGATTCTTTTTTTGTCGCCGATACACACTTATAAATTCGGTTTGCGGCATCCGTGGAGAGGGCTTTTCGTTTTTTTTTTGGAAACTTTTTCTTATTTTTTTGTAAAAAAAATACTTTTCTAAATTGCATTGTCCGTATTAAAAATATGTAGGTACTATTTCAATAATTTCTAAATAACACTTTTTTAAATTCCACACCATCACTCAGAAAGCATAACCTAGCTACTCACCACACGCGTAATTATACATGGCAGAAATTTGTTTAGTTCCAGGGATATTCAATTACAAAATACAGCACACATTTTTCAGCGAAAACTCCATTTCGTTTGGAACATTTTAGCGCTTACACTCTCCGTGATCTCCCTGTCCTCAATTGTTGGTTTGCTACATTAAAATTAATGGAAATCGTGTTTAATGGCCGATTCTAATTCAATGTTTATTGAATTTAAAAACGAACGCCACACTGATTTTGAAAGGTTTCTTTTAAAAAAATACAACCGCCATGCGTGTCGTATGTATAAATGTAAATATACCTATAGATGTGGGTATTTCGTTCTTGGATTTGAAATAACATCAAAGACGCAACTAAAAATATATTTGGCCGAATAATGCAATGTCTTCCAAAAATTAAATTGAATAAGTTATTACTTCTTGAGCAAAAAAATATTTTACTTCAAACGAATCAAAACATAACTTAGCAACATAATAAAATGGATAATAATTATCGACAGCATATAAGACTCCACAGTTGAACTAAAAATGCATAAAGTTCTAAAGGTACCCATAGGTTTTCTCAAAACGCTTTACCTGATTCTGGAGACCATAACCAAGAACAAGACAACGCCATGAGATAATGATTTGAGACGTACTCTACTCAGCGCGTACTCTACCTAGAGGCAAGATTTGCCTAACTCATAAATATAAGCAAATGCTTGTCTTAAATTAAGAGTAAGACTCAAATAATACTAGATAGACAGACCCCAATTTGTCTATGATTAAACAACATTTGAAAGAGAATCTGCAATCCTAAGTCTTGAAGAATTGAGGTTCTTCAAAATCTACACAGGTACCTCAAAGGCCGGCACTGCACTCCCCTTAGGTTGCTGATGTCCTGGATGACGGTGGCCACTTTCCATCAGGTGGACCGTCTGACCGTCAGCCTCCTTAGGCATATAAAAATAAAAATACGTGGGGCACTCGGGGACTGCCGCGATAAAGCTATTATAATAAGCACCTTCATTCAAAAAATTTGAACAAAAAGAACGATATTAAGAGTTTGATCATCGAATTTCGCGCGATGTACATTTATATAGATATAATGTTGTTTTAATACTAACTATTTTTGGATTACCTTATCGAACTCACTCGTGGACGCGGCCAAAAAGCACGCTGTCTCACCTAGCATTGTGTCTAAAAGAGATAGAATCAGTTAAGAGCAGTTAGCAGCTAATCTACACGCATACGTCTAGTCGCACGCACACAAACACCGTGCCGAAGTCTGCCGAACTGAAACGACGTTAGACGATGCACGGCTTTCAACGCCGCACCGCTGTGCCGGTCGGAGTGGGGGGTGTTAGGTTTTTTTCGTTACGGAATTTCTTGATTCGGTCGCCGCGCTCAAAAACCGCGATAAAAGCTATGCAATACTCGTAGCTTAAAAAACACGTAAATGTTTAACGTTAACATAGAGACTCTACATACATAAAGCTTACTCCTTTGTCCCACAGGTGGGGTATGCAGAGACTATGGTCCACCACTTTGCTCTACTCTCTTAGAGTCTCTACAAATAGTACCGAATAATAAACCGAACCTACTTTTCAACAGGTATAAATGTTACATTTTTACATAACTGAAGGGTCGAAAAAGAACATCGTATAAACTTAGGTATATCCCGTACCTATAGAAAACGCAGTCATAACAATTCGGGCCTTACTACATATTGATAAAGCTCAATATGCATCGCTTGAGTTCATTTTGAAAGATACAGATGACTGAAGAAGCTAATAGAAAGTCTATCACGCGAGTGCTTGGACAATAGCATGGCACCTATCTAGGCACCCTGGACACACCTATTACTGTTTAAGCAACCAACTTGTAGATTGCCCGTCTGTGTGTTGCAAACGGGCGTTTAGGGCGAAACGGATGACAGGCGAAATTCAAGACGAGTAAAAGTTATAATTTTATGGGTGATTTGAGGTTTGAATATGGCAATTGCATATTAGTAGTTTATTTAGATGTTTACAAGGATTAGTCAGATCTAATTAATATTTAGATTAGTTTTAATATTAATAGTAAAAATAATACAATGACAATTATTGCAATAAATGTTTTTCTAAAAATAAAATAAATATCGAAAAATTAATCGTATTCAAAATACAATTACAAATTTTGATCAAAAATTTGCATGACCGTTTTTAAAATAGTGACGTCTTCACGCTTCTTATAAAAAGTGTGTATCTTTACTTAATTACCTATCTAAAAACAATTCCCTTTAAAATACTATTAAATTTTTAAACTAAAGTTGCATGATTTTTAAACAATGACGTATTCGCGCTTCTTATGAAATTGGGTAGGTAGGTAGGTATGTCTATACTGTGACACGTTCTTTCGCACGAAAATTTTGTCAAAAAAACTAATTCAACGACGCAAAAACTAAAAGTCGCACCAAAGCGCGACCGGGCCGCCAGTCTGCAACATCCACTCCGCCCATCCTCTGAAAATGGAGCGACCGATAAAAAAAGGTAACGAATTATAAAAAAGCGGAGGCACACAATCGCGAGCGCGGACGTGTGGGCGGTGGGTGAAATGAAATGAAATAATGAAAAAAATGGGCAAAAAGCAGTACAAACATGCATTGTCCTGCCCGCCTGCCCCCCTTAATGAGTGGGAGGGGGCTACCCCACCGGGACGTGTGTAACCCGAGCGGCTGATTATCACCTGATTCCATCTGTGATGCTTACGTAAAGTGGGCATTGTTAGCGCGATCCTGCGCGCTCAAAGGCCGGACACAGCTACTAATACTAAACAAACGAGCTTACGTTTTATTTCAACTTGTATCATAGAGAATAGTGGGCCACCTTTCGTACTTTGTGCTTGTATCGAAAGTAAACCGTACATATAGATACTCTACATAGTTTTCGAACTTCAGCGGAGAAAGTGCGAAGCACGTGGCTTCGCGAAAAGGACTCGGGCGGAAGCGAGCAAAAGAAAAAGGAAGTCTTTGCGTTCCGTCCGCGGCTGCGTCGTATTTTTCCAATGTTTCGCGGACTTTAGGCTACTCATAGTCGCGATTAGGCTGTGTAGGGCTGCGTAATCAGCCGCCACTACGCATGTAGCCGGACGCATTACCCGTCCGGCGAGAGGCGAAATTAATTTGTTTATGCGAAACAAAGGTGGGCGCGGGCCGCATGCACCCGCACCTACCCGCCCCCCGAAAAAAAGAAAAAAGTCGGAAAAAGTCGGGAGGGGAGGCCGCCCCCTCCCGCGGCGCGATCGGCATCAGACTTCTTTTTTTAATCGCGTCGCGCTCAGAGTTCTCGTTTTTGGTAAGCACACAGTGCGCGTTGCCTATTTTCCAATTTAGATTGCTTTGTATTACCGGTTGAGCGATGCGCAATAGTTTTTGAGGCCCGTGACACGTCGGTGCAGGAAATTAAATTCTGTGTAAAAAATAAAAAGAACAAAACATTTTTGAATTCGTCGGGATTGCCATCGCGTCGCAGTGGGGAGGAATCGCGGATCTGGACTTTGGCGGATTATTATGTAGTTTCCTATCCACTTCGTGTTTCGTGCAAATCTTCATACAAAGACCTTCGTGGTTTCATATCTTAACATACAACGACCCTGATGCTGAGCTATACCATAACCTATGAAGTTACACATAATGGTCTTATGATATAATAATATACCCAGCCATCGGTGTCGTTTCACCCAGCCCATACAAACAATAAAAAAGCAACAGCAGTTGTAATTACACACAGTGCGTACGTCACAAACCTTTGACATATCGAGGCATCAATTCCACTAATATATAATTACCAACTATTATATGAGCGTCCCGTAATTTCTATTAAAATAAACACAGCGAAGTCCCGAGGCTGGTGAGCAGTCCAATAACTCAAGTATCAAAATTCCCTAATAATTAGCGAGTGGAGGCAATAAATATTGCCTGGCAATGATTATTAAGGCGGCGACGGCGACGGCTAATCACAAGGAGTAGCCGCAGAAGCTGCCGACTTGGACAATGTTTATCGACAAAGATTAGGTATCGTGTAATAAGACCAATTGGTGTACTCACAATGGGATGGCATATGATTTACGTAAGCTCTGCTGTAGGTGTGGAAATGCTCAGCTTGATTTAGAATAGATATCTGTATATAGTATAAAATAAAGTCGCTATCTGCATGTATTTCTGTCTGTATGTATTTTCGCTAACTTCTCCTAAATCACGCAACGCACATTTTGTAAAGAAAAGCCGAGAAAACCCATGTGAAGCCGGGGTGGGTCGCTAGTACCCAAAAGAAAAAAACTTATCAAAGAAAACAGATTCTCCGAACTACAATCAACGCATTTAAATAGATACTTAAAAATAACCCATAGCACCAAGAACGGAAATTTTAGAGATGAGAAAAAAAAATAGTTTATCCTGGGACAAGTCTTATGTGTCGTCCTACTTGTGTGGCTGCCATAACATAACGGTGCCACCGTAATAATATGCTAGCCATATTTCAACTATTTAAAAATAAAATGTCACTTCATTGTAAAGTAACAGCCTTACCAGTCTAACAGCCGCTGGCGACATTCAACTTTCTGCACCCTTTGTAATTAAACCGTATTTTTATTATAAATGTAGGTCATAAGTAATTTGATATCGCACTGTCTTTTTTCACGTTCTGTATGAGATCGTAATTATACGTAGGTATCTGATAAAATAGACAAGTAGGCAGCATAAAACTTGTTTCGATATCGACTAAAGAAGCTTTTTTATTTTCTCAATTTAAGATATCACTAGTGTTTCTTATTATAAAAAATAAAAAAGATGAATTGTATGTAGGTATATACATACTTACAACTTTTTTTGTAGAATATTTTTGTCAGCTACTGATAAGATGGAAAGCAAAATGAGGTCGAAGATGTAGCATTCCTAGCAAACACCTATCCCAAGGGTTTTCAGTTCCAGTTTTCCCTTAAAATACACTTTAAATTACTAAACTATCACCCACAGATTAATAAAATCGTAAGAGATGCGACACATTAGGTGTTATCGACAGTAAGTTACCCTTTACCATCATGTAAGCTGTTTGCTCGTATGTCACGGAGTAGAATAAAAAAAAGCTGTAAAAGAAAACCGACAGAAGGCGTCTGTGAAAAACACTTTCCTCAACAGTGTCCAAATAGAATGCCCAGGCGATAGTTCGCCCCGCAGCCACCCGATCGCTGTAATGATCTTATTACTGTGATTAATGAGACACATTTATATCGCTCGTGGGTACGCCCACCCTCGGAGGGGACATCTGATACTGACTGTCGCTTCTGCGGCATCGATTTTAGTCTATGGACAGTTTAAATTTCAATCGGTGTTTATATGTGTTAACGATTACACGTGCTGCCCGTGAATAAACAAATATTAAACCAACAAAAAAATTAAATTAATACATGCTAAGCAAGTAAGTAGTAAGTTTGTTATGCTTAAGTTAATTTTCTCACACTATAGAGACGGAATAATGATTTTAAACCCATACTCCTATTAATTATACTTTCCCCATATGAATCGATAACAAAATATGAAAATAGTTGTAACATGGTGTCAAAAATTTAAAACGAAATTTTAAATAGAAAACGTAGGAGTTACCGTTTCCTCCCCTTATCGGATTTGTCGTCACAGTTTTAATAATTTTTCATTTAAATGGTTTTAAACTAGTTTTAGTCTGGCTTGCACCAAATTCTTAAACAAATTTAAATGTAACGTTTTACGTCATTTTGTATGATGTTTTGTGTTTATCTTAAGCTTAAATGCGATTAAGAATTCGGTTCAAGTCGCCCTTAGTATGTGACCATAGCAGGTATGTGAATACCAAAAGAAGAATTTTATTCACAAAGTTAAAAGTTATAACTGAGTCCTAAAATCTTAATTCAGATTTCGGCACTCATTACTGTTATTGTAAGTCATAACCTTAAAATGCAGTTCTTTATGGTGACACATCAAAACTTTAAAAACTCTACTATCCAGACCATGTACGTTACCTTAAAATATCGTTTGCCTTGCTAAAATACTAGCCTACATTCTCCTTCAGCACAGTACTTAATCAAGTAAACTATAATTAGTTTGTGTATATATTTTTCCGCGTTCCAAGGCGACTGTGGCCAACCGATCTTGATCCGCGATTAATTGCACAACAATGATTTATTATTGCACTAATTTTATTATAATCAGCACCCAGAGCCATAATGATCTTGATTGGCGTTGCGGAGTAGTATATAGCTAAGTGAATCAATACATAGTATGAAACAAAGTCGCTTCCCGTCGTCTGTCGCTTAGATATTTTATTTTAAACTACGCCACGGATTTTAATGCGGTTGTCAACAATAGAGAGAGTGATTCAAGAGGAAGGTTTATTAAGTAAATGGGTAGGTAGGTACCTTAGGCACCTTAGTGGTTTAAAAAAAGAATGTCCTCCGCTGCTCCGTTAGTGTGAAGTCAAATATAACAGAATTGGACTAAAATTGGTCGTATTATCAAAAACTTAGTACGCTGGGAGGCCGTACACTTCGTAGCTGACTGTATCTTTGTCGTAGTTACTGAGTAAGCCAGGGAAATTGCGATTCAACATTTATGTTTCACATGATGAAACCTAAATGTTGGTATAAGCCGTGACGTTTATCGGCGAGGTCACCGCTTTCCATCAGGTGATGTACGAGATCTGCTCTTTTGTCACTGCGGTTCTACAAAAAAATGTTAATTACGAGTGTGAGGTAAATTGTTTGTGGAATAGTTGAATTTGGTAATAATAAGACTCTTAACACTAACACAATATGGACAAAGTGGTCTGAAGTCTGGCTCAGGGTCCCCAGCGGAAGATCTTGGTAAACCTGACTTCGCCAGCGGTATCAGGAGACACTTTTTCATCGACTCGGTTACCGAAAACAAATTTAGATCTGGCTCTGGCTGGACTTTCAACTCATTTATCGCAATAGATTACTTTCTCGTATAGACGTTTCTGCAAAGAAGACGAACCCCTTGTTTGCTGGGTCCGTTTGCTATGCTGCTGAATGTACTACTGCAAGTATTTCAAAAAGAAGTAAACGCTTTTGGCCGCTGTTAATAAGATTCAAGATTGTTTATTTTGGGAAACACAGGTATACTTAGGTGTTAAGGATACATGAAAAGTACTCTATGCTCTGCCATATTATGGCGTATAAAATATAGAAAATATAGAAGTCAATTTATATATTAATTACTAAAAAAGTAAGAGATAATTAAATTAAATTAAAATGTTGTCACTATAATAATTTGTAGGAGTCTTAGTATTTAATTGAACTATTTATATTAAACGACTTGTTTCTGACAAGTATTTACCGATTTTAAGTAAGTTACGAATTTTCATTCTGAAGGAAACGATAGAGAGGAATCTTTGCATATCTTAGAACAAAATATTAGAATTTAATTCGAGAATAGAGAAGAGTGTGGCTGCCGCATTTTCTGTTATAGCTGTAACTTATGATATAACCGCCTGCAAAGCATGGAATTTTCCAGTTATTATTGTTAGATATAATTGATGATAAAAGTCATCTTAACAATACTTTTCGATACACTACTCACTCTCAAGTGCACAAACTTAACCCGCACAAGCAAGACCTCGATGTACACGCAAAGGTACGAAAGTAAAACGAACGCGGTCGCCCGCGGGCAGTGTATCGAACGGGAGCAGATTGTAATAAGTCGCCGTAATTTATGTTAGCCGCAATTAAAGTAAGATTGTTGCACGCCCGCCAACTCACCGCCGGTAGGCCGGGAGCTGGATGCGCTTTTTTGTGGATCCAGTTTTGTTTTACACTTTCCCGGTCGGCTGTCGCTGTTGCGTCTTCGGCAGACTTGTTTTGAAGTTGATCGAGCTTGGGGTGAGGTTTGAGGAGCGTTTATAAATGAGTTTTAATAAAGGTATTTGTTAGGGGTTTCTAAGTGGAACGACGGTGTTATGGAAAGATAAGAGCGGCGCCAAAATGTGGACATATACTATTAATTAGTAAGTAATTCATTTTGATATCAATATTAAAAATAATTTTCCGACGTGTATTTACGTAGATACGTCATTTCGAACAAGAAAACTATGATTAAAATAAAAAAACTGGCAAGGACAACGATAATAAAACGTAAAATAATAAAATTTCAAAACACATTCGTTCAGAATTCAAACACAAACGTTAGGCTAAGCTACAGCCGGCTCCCGGAGCACAATCGTGCTTCTATTACCAGGTTTCCTGTCGCTAAATGAGATTAAATGTAGCGCAGTTTCTCAATAACATAAGAGCGTTTAATGCGCCCTAATGAACCAGCCACCAAGTTTTATTATCGCAAATTTGCGTTAAAACCGAGTTGAGTGCGTTCGGAGCGCAATATCTACCCATACACACATATACACAATCGGTCGCCCGTTCTAAAGTTCAGATAACGACTGGTTATGAGTATTCAGCTTTCTAAGTTAAGCAGTAACACACAAGATTAAAGTACAATGTAATAAGGAAAATCACGTGTTTTCCGTTGTTATGTTTGGTTAACGTTTTTAATGGGTACCTATCTTAATGGTGTTATTTGTTACAATTTAATGGTAATGTGGGTTTAATTATAAAACGCTAATATTGTCATATCACATCCCTTATAATGAGAATAACATGCATTATTTGTACGGAAAAACATACTTGCCTATATCCTAACATTGTTAATTATGCGCTATAAAACTAAATTGAGGAAAACGATACACAGTTAATGAGGTGTTTAATAGATATCGCTCGATACTACATCCGCGAGGCATTCGACAAGCAGGAGCCTGTTTCTGAGATCGTCGGTCCGACTTCAGGCTCGGAGCTCTATTCTCACGCTGCGACATAACTCGAATGCGACATGCTGGTGCTATGGCGCTGGTTTTCAGTGCGCCCTTCAGCGAAGCACGGACGAAAGTGAGTCTTCACAACATACTATACGACAAGTACCTTTGCTTGTGATCGTATTAGTTGGACAAAATGGAATAACAGAGGCAGACCAGTTACATCCGAGGAGGTTATCCATAAAACATGGACAGTAGCGTTTTCTGTTGAGTAGTTCATGCGAACTCCACCACGTTCGCCAAGTGTAAAGACTACCACATAATCTGGACGAGGCTCAAGTCTAGCAGATGTTGCCTCTACCTCTGAAATGAGCTCAAGGCCGGCCAATACGGATACATATCTCGCGATAAATCTCGTTATCTATACAGCGGGAAGGCTGGGGAAGGCTGGGGAAGGCTGGGGAAGGCATACAGGCTCCCTGTGGCCCGATATCCGATCAGATCTGATTTGGATTCTAATCAATATGCAGAGCGTCGCCCGCGCCCGTGCGTGCTGCGCCGATTTTTGCGTTTCATTTAATTAACTCGCCACCGATTAATGTTTCATTACATCGAACGTTTAATTGGTGCCCAGAATTCCGAGCCGAGATAAATATGCGATTTTAAATTGCGTTTGAACCCGTTAGCGATGGGTGTTGCTATTTTTTTTTGTTTTGTTTTGGTAGGTTGCCTCGCGGCGTGAGGGTTTCCGCGGTAGGAGGAAAGGATACCTACAAATGCAACGCATTTTATACGCTTTAGGATTTCTATACATTCATCGTATAAAACAAAGTCGCTTCCCGCCGTCTGTCCGTGTTGTCCGTGCTGTCTGTGTCTATGTACCTATCCATGGATGTATATATGTAAGCTTAGATCTTTTAAACTACGCAACGGATTCGTGCGGATACGCGAACGAAGCGCCGGGTCCACTAGTGACTAATAAACTCTTTGAACTTTATGTAAGTGCTTCTCTACAAACTACCTGCAACTAAACCGGGGTGCCGTTTACGATGAGAACACTCCAAAACGAATGTCCAGTAGTTTCTGTTAATGAATCCTTTCGGTTACAACGTGGCTCTCGTTTTCGTTAATAATTTAAATTATTCTCCACTAGTGGACCCAGCGCGACTTCGTTCGCGTACACCTACTTTACCTCTCTTTTTCTTGCTTAAAAACCTTCCTCTTTAATCACTCTATCTATTGTTGAAAACTGCATTAAAATCCGTTGAGTATTTCTAAGCGTACATAACGTACGTAAGATACATAGGGACAGACGGCGGGAAGTGACTTTGTTTTATACTATGTATAGATAGATTTCTTGTTATAACTGTTTCCCAAATGCGATATGATTTTCCCACAATCAAATAAGTTTTACAACATCATTTTATACCACAACATTACATCATCTAAAATCTTAAAAAATTCACACACGCTTATAATAACGTGTCATACATAATGTCGAGCGTGTAAAATTTTAACATCATTTTGCTTTATTAAGGTCTGGACATAAAAACTTGAAATTTGCATTTTTACTGCCAATTTGAACATGAAGTAGAATGAAAGGGAATTATTGATGGAAATTACAGACGAAAAAGTCTCGCTTCATTATATAAAAGATTGATGTAATAACAATAAGTAAACACATTCAAAACAATGATTGAGGCTCGCCCAATCGAATGAGGTCTTGTTGTAATTTCTTTGGGGGTTTGGTACAGGCAGATGTTACGATGGTTTGGAATTTCGTTTTATAAAATTTTAACGTACGCAATATTTAAGACTAACATGAAATAATTTAAACAAATAAATAAAATAAAAAGGAAAATATAGAATTGGGCGATAATGACTACCTACCGCTTTCCAAAAATATTTCCGACCTACTCACTTCTCGTAGTAGATTTTTCTAGAAACGTAAAGTAACAAATTGTAATTTTGAATTTTTCATTCTTGCAGCAATAACAGGTTAGGTGGTCCTATTTTAGTCCACAACACTTAGGTGTAATTACAAAAATTCTAACGAAAAACGTTAACTTTAAACAAGGCCATAATTAAGTATCTCACTCTGAAATTAAAAACAATTTATAGCAGGCCGTCGACTTAGCTATAAACGTATTCCCGTATAGATTTATATGTGTAATTATTTACAACACTCCTCATGATTATGAATGCAATTTTATTAATTAATTTTGAGATGCATTTATCTTGGTTGCATGATGGTAGCCTTTAATAAGGCCCGGCCATTATTCGGATTGGTCGTGAGGCCGGGGGGAAGGCGGGTGGAGTGGATACGGAGCCTCAGGATGAAATTTATTGCACGTAAGTGCATTGGAGATCATTATCTCCAATATTAGGCAGCTACTTCGCAAAGCCTATTGATGATCAAATTAATTTAGGTAGATTTTTATGAGATGAGATTTTTTAGTACCTTCTACCTACTTTTTATGTAGGGCTAACATAAACGCGCAAAAGAGGAGCTTCTCCATAAATTGTACAATTTCAATTTTCATCATGAACCTTTACATTTTTAGCATAATTGAGCGAACTTACTTTACACAATGGCCGCGCAAGTTTTGTCGAAAAATAACAATTTAACTAATTTCTTATTCTCCGCTAGAAATTAAACTTGATTTTAAATAAACGTCTGGTTCACAAAAAAAATACACCGAATGACGCACAGAAAGGGTTGAAACAAAAAGTCGAAAGATAAACTTGGACAATAGAAGCAATCAGAAAAATCTCTCACAAAAAATATTAATTAATATTAACGAGTTAAGGTTAGTGTACATACTTTTGCGTTTGTTAGCTCATGATTGAAAACTTTAATTGGACTCATTATTAAAATCTTTAATTATGTTTCTTAAAAAGATTTGCGATGCTAATTTGGATCTATGTTTAGAATTATTTCGACACGAACGTAGAATAATCATACCAATACCTATAATTCTAGTAATTTTTTGTCACGGAGCGTATTTTGCCAAATTCGTTACAATTATAAGTGGTACGACAACCAGCTAATGAAGCGATAAAACTCGAGACGCAGCCATTGTCAGACTAGCCACGTACAAAACGCAACGCCGATAAATCTAATCACGCATTTGTTATGAGCTGACCCCACCGCGTATCCCCACGCATGCATACCCTTAATTCTTTCTCAGCATTAACATACTTATTAATTGCAGCCTCCGGGCTTGGCTGGTAGCCTTATAATATTCTCGGATGCCTCCACTGGTAGCTTCATAATATTTCTCAGATGGTTTACGATTGTGGGCCCCGCCCAGAGCGCGTAGTGTTGCAGAGCGTTAATGCGTTGCGTGGCCCCACAGACAAATGACCAGCGCGTCCATACCGTAATGGCACCGCGCCTTATTTGTTTTAGTTCAGAAGATGACTAGTTTTTAGTTCGGCTTTGTGAAGTTTCTTACATTTTATCGATATAAGAAATTGATAGGGTATAAAGGGGAAAGACGGTTCTTGTTCACACTTCGCAGTCACTTGTATTATTTTCTGGAAATAAATCAAACAAATCGTATGTTCTATTCGTATGTGTAAAATGTCTGAACAGTAAAAAAAATTAAGATACTAATAATAATAATAATAGAAATATGATTTTTCTATTATTAAAATAAATCCCATAGACCTTAAACCGGTCTCTATTATTAGCTTTCATCATTATCATTACAGCCCATAACAGTCCACAGCTGGACTTAGGGCCTTTACCACGAAAGGGGAGGTTATTGCCATATTATATCTGTGCTTGACAGGCGAGATAGAAGATCGCAGTGTTACAGCTTAGTTATATTAACAATATAGTTTAGTTGGTATATTAGGTAGATATAACAATTGAAAACGCTGTGATCGAAATGATTTTCTAGCCTACGGAGACTCTAGATCTTTTGCCTCGAAAACATTAGTCGCCTTGTACGATACCCACGACTGTAACCGGTTGGTGCTATTCTACTATGCCGGACACCACACGGCTAATTATTGGGTTTATTTATTACGAAATGTATTTGAATTTGTGTGAACTGTGTTTGTAATACGACAATTTTTGCTTGCAGGTAACGTACCCCGTCTCGAGTAAGTCAACCGACTCCGCGCGAAACGAAATAATACATTCCGAACATTAACAGTTTATCAACCAGTTTTGAATACTAAATTATGCCAACAAACACAAACAAACTATCGGGAACATTACCACTCACACAGCGGCGGCTTCAATCAAGCCAAGTCGCATTTCGAAGGCGAATTATCAAGTCGAGGGGTTGAGGGGTAGGCGGGGGATAATTAAAATCCGTTGATTAATATGTAAATGTAATAAGATTACTCTCCCCTGAATAATTTAGCTGGGAGCCCCGAGATGAGTTATATACGCGTTGGACTCTCATTATGGGGTCGTATCGGCCTGGTAATGTATGTTGGCGCGTTGCAAATGATATATTCTAGTCATGGCAAGACCGCGCGACTTTGGCGCGGACGGTGCTGCCGATTGGCCGGTCTGGTTACTTATCGAGGGCATTTTTTTCAAATTTTATTGCTCTGTGGTTAGATGTCATCATCGCTTAATTTCAAGGAAAACATTGATTGACGTTATTATCTGATTTAGTTTGTTCTTTAAGCAGCCTAACATGTGGAACAATCTTCGTATAAATTTAGCTCCATTAGACTCGACGATTAAAAATTATGTTTAAGAAAATCAGAAAACTTAAAATAAATATGAAATTTTATAAATACGTCTTTTAGCTTCATGTTATAATTTGATTTTTTGCATAATCTGCATAATAATAATAATATAACTAACGATAAATATTTCTAAAGAACGAAAACCAAGCCCTTAATAGCTTAGGTCTAGCTTCTATCAAGACGTAGGTATACATACAGTGGATGCATTCTCATTACGGGGGTAGAGTGGGGCTAACGCATGTTGGCACGTCGCATTTGATAAATGCTGTCGCTGCAACACAGACGCGCCACCACGGCTGACTCGGCGGCGATTATTCAATTTGAAGATCCGATTCAGATTAGTTCAGCCTAATATAGTTAGATGGTGTTCGCTGCAAAGGCTTAACAGGAAACATACTTTTAATTATATTTGCTTGCTACTCGTTCAGATTTTAGGTAAAATGTGGGTACTAAAAAAAACTAAATGTCTAGATGGTCTGTTTCCACGTGAAGGGACGACACACAAAGCAGACTTTTATCATTTAAAGTATAACGTATCCTAATCACGGTCTGATAATATGCGAAAAGAGTTCAAGGCAACAGTTTGATCAGCTTTACAATAGCCAAATATTATTTTATTTACCAACTATCGTTAAATTCAACTATTAATGGCCAAGCGCTGCTAACTAATGTAGCGGCACTAGGGCGTTACATTATTTTGCCACCGAAATTTCCCGCCAGAACGGCCGTGCTGTTGCCGCCATCTTTATTAAGAACGCATGGCCTCCCTGCCTCCTGGCGTTGGTCAACGGCCAGCAAGGCGTTAAAGGCATCAGCTATACCACCCACCAGTGTGTATTGACCTCCCCATCTGCCCGCATAATGCGACGCTTTGGACGAACCAAGGGACGGGCCGAAGCAACTCGAAAGCTCACCGTCCACTGGTTTTGGCTGTTTGGCTCACTTGTCTAATGGCTTTGATTAAACTGCCAGTTTATTTGACGGTACGGTGCGTGCGTGCGGTCACGTATAAATTTATGCTTAGACGTCGACCTAGTATGGAATTATAATCGAAGATTTAATGTCATAATTGTTCGCTGCAGTTGTTCGATTCGGTTAGTGGCAGCGAACGATTTTTTGCAGAGCAAGTTGTACGACAAAAAAGTATCGACTGGCTTCAATTAAAGATACTTATTATTTATGATTATCAACTGTTAAGGTGGAAAAGTTTAAACATACATTATGTATAAATTGAATTTAGTCCCAATAAAACCACAGATCCCAATAAAACATAGTACACTAAATAAAACATAGTACAAAAAACGTGTTCATGTACATAATTTAACAGTAACAGAGGAATTGGCAAACCGAGGAGGCATTTGCCCAGGCGCCCGCTAGAGAATTTAGCAGTATTCCTATTCAGATTAAGCTAAAACTGGACTAAGAATATCGCGCATACAGGAGAATCTACGCTACGGTAGCTAGCAATAACGTTACCTTATCCAACAATAGAATCCGACTGAGCCTTGTTTCGAGCTCGGGCCTCTCAATAATTAGGACACTGCATCTCCGTTTACTGAATGAGAATAAAGCCTATCCGTGGCGCTGTGTGAGATTACGAGCCGGTGTGTGCGCCGTGTGTGCATCTTGATTCGGCGGGCCTGTGTGCGGCGAGGGGCCGTCCTCCACACGCCACTCTCCGATACTAACATCGTATATTTCACTCCGTGCGTGCACTACTGTCTTATTATTAACCCGGCTGATACACCCGCTTGCCCCGCCATCCCCAACCCCAGACGTCACACCCGAATTTTCCGAGAAACCGTTTAATTTTTCCCGTCCGACGTTTTGTAATCAGAAATCCTTTGGAGACTTCAATTTTTTTTCCTTCTCCTCATTGAAATTGGCGTCTCGTTAATTAAAACCAAATCGAATTAATTACTGGGCCAAAATTATTCGGCGCCCTTTCCTTTGCCCTTTAAAAATTGATTAAGAATTTGACCGTAGGGTAAACATAAATACGGGTGCGTTGCGGCGTAGGTAGGCGCGTGTGGGGAGGCTGGCACGGCGTGCCATAAACTAATATTCGCTCGGACACTACTTGGAGTTATTGGACAATGTAAATGAACGCTATCTCCTATAATGCTCGCCTTATTCCCCCCGACGGGCGCGGGGCGGCGCCCGGGGCGGGGGCGCCGACCGATGTCTCATCAGTAAGGATTGAACCCTTTAATGTATTCACCGTAACTTTGGGATGAGTCTTGTATTAGTGTTATAATGAGACGCGGCCCTGAGGAATTATGGCTATACTTGCGGCTCTGCCGGGCGGGATTAACCCCAACCTAGTTCCAATTTCTATATGTGCGGCTTCGTTAGGTCAGATCGTATCTCGCCGCAGCGTTTTCTTAGACCGGTTCATTACCATTGTTATCTCGCACGAATTATATTACACTATTAGAATGGATTACCCGGTTGATGGCTGCGCCTTTGTGGCCGCTACCCGGCCGTAATGGCACCAAACAAACGGCCCACGAAAATAATTATGTAAGAAATTAAACTCGTCGAAGAGCACTCTGGTCCGCGAACTCGGTACGATACCCCTAATAGAGTTACGCGCTAAACGCAGGAGTCGGCTTTGATCGCCCGACTCGAGTCGCCGATAAAAACGATATTTACCCGCTCCTCGAGTCGCCAACAAATCGATAATGCTGCCAATTAGTCGGTACCAATTTTCCAATAAAACTTCAAACTGTTTTCCATTCCATTATCTCTCACCACCCTTTTATTACTGGCGAAGTTAAGCCCGGGCTCCGCTCTCCCGCTCCGAAATTATTACAATAATACTATTATTATATTAATAATTGTATTGATAAGGAGACTCTCGTAATAAGGGTAAACCGTCCCCTTTCTGCCAGCCATCCTCAATAGGAGAATTTATGTAACTAATGAAATAAGCGAAGTGGCGCGCCCGCCGCCCAACCCGCTCCCACCACCCTTCATTATCGGAAAGTTTGAAATATAATTTGAAATTATGCTCAATGTTATATTGAAGATAAGAGAAACACAAATTCCTTTAATTGGACTTGTTAAAGTGACTCAAATTAAGTTAACACCGAGTTGATGGTATTACTTTTGAAGTTGGGAGTTATGACGGACTGTCCGCGGGCGCTGGTATCGGATTCATGGGGTGATTAGCGGCGAAAGAACACTTATCGGTTCCGTGAGGAAGCGTGTTTTATTTTACGAGCGACGGTTATGGGGGCGGCCCTTCGCGTACATTATTACGTTGTTACCGACCCGCCAACAATGGGCTACTGACTCCACTCGTCGCTCGCTTATCAAAAATAACACTTAACATGTATAGGGAAACTACACTCGACATTATGGGGAAATATTCCGGGTGAATGTTAGGTAAATGTGCCTAAAAGTATCCAGCAGTTTCAATGAAACAATTCGAATGTTTGGTCTACAATTAATGAAATCTATTGAGGGTCAACGACGCGATCGTAGGTCCGGTATTGATTTTACTATCGCCATTCGTAGAGGCGACCTGAGACCATCACAATTAGTAGGGCCGCAATCTAATTATATTTCTGATTGGGACTTCTCTCGGAGCTCTCGATAAGTTAACCGATTTGTTTGTTGTGATTTTAACTACATTTACAAGGCTATATATTTATTTAAGGCGACTAACTTTCTCGTTGATGCTGCTTGGTCAATGGTTATGACCATACCTACTACACAAGTGATTATCTAGCCAACATATTACTTATTCCAAAATTAGACTATGAATTTACCGATTAATTCCACAGTACCAGTGTTGGTTCGTTTATACATTAAATCATAGGCGACCTAAACTAATAGCTACCTAGCGCCATAAATTAACGTTCTATTCTATTGCCAGTCCGGCGCCCTCGTCTCTAGGAGGCCTCGGCTTGAAACAAATTACAGTCCCAATTAGATGCAGATCGAGATCTAATTATTCGGATTCGGTCGGGTCTGGCGCAGCACTATTCTGATTGTCGACAAGCGATTTCGGAAATTACTAAGGCGTCGACGCCGCCCGCTCGCCGCTCCTTGCAGCTAGACGGTCAATCACTGGTACGGTTACCCTATAAATTTTAATGCGCCAGGCTAATGCTCTGTGCTAATGTGCCGACTTTAATTAGGCAGTTCGATCGTTTAAAGGTGATGCCTTCCGCAGCCGTCGAGTCTTACTGCCTCTATCTACCTATAGCTTGCTTCCTGCGAATGGTTGTTAGTGCGAGGCTAGGAGCTTTAGTTACTATTAGAAGCTAAGTATTATTCGCTTCTGTCCGAGACTTTGTTCGTGTTGGTAAGGAGTACTATGACCAATTCCCGGGTTATCTAATACGCGCAGTACTTTTAGACGTCGATAAACACCGAAGTAAAATTATTTTAGCACGTTAATTTTTTTTTTCGTTAGCTGACGTCGACAAAAACTAGGCCCTTTTTTATAGTTCAACGTTCAACCTTACTCTAAACCAACTTTAATCGCCACCAGTTCTTTGAAAACGTAACGCAAATATTTCAATTTTGGACAACAATCCAAAACTTTGTATGTCCCTTGAGAATTAAGGTTACATTATACAGTGTAAGCATAGCTTTTTTGTAAAAATACGCTTAAAACGCCACTCAAACACGTACAAGCTCGTTCAAAGAGACCACGGGAAAGACACAAAAGCGTCGTCTAGGTAGTCTGTACGTAAACACGGAATTATTAGACTTAACCGGATTCTAATTAAACCCTGTCCTGATAGTGCACCGTGGAGCCGTAGTCTGCGTAATTTACATTAATCCAATAATTGCATGGAGGTTTCCTAGTTAGAAATTCAAATGGGATGATGTAGTAAGGGGTCTTGGGGGAGGCTAGAGAGGCGCGGGCGAGTGTGGTCGGCTGTCTTCGCGCCCCTGTCTGTGCGCTTGCCCTTTAGCTGGCGACTGTACCGTGCCGTTCCAATTATAAACGTATAGGTCTACCAACAAGAAACAAAAGAAACGTGAACGATTATAAGGACTCCTTGGTCGATCTCGCGCTTCTGTTTCGGTTTTCGAATTTGGAAGTAGAGAAAAGGAAGTTCGAATTTTTTGCTCGATCTCGGATACGCTTGTTTTAGATTGTGAATTTGGAATGTTATTATGATGTAGGTACTTATACAGAGTGTCACTGTATATTATTTGCGGAACGCAGAGTTCGGTTCGGATTTTTTTTAATCATAAGCCATTATCCGGCTGAAGTAGTTATGGGACCTTTAGCTTTAAAAACTTCAAACTTAGGTGGGTGGGTATAGGTAATTGTATTCGGCAGAGTATCACCTGATTAGATGCGAATCACACAGATGGACTTTGCACGTTAGTTCCTGATCTTATTGCCTGAGAAAACAAGATCATAATTTGCGTCTAGGACTAAGTATAGGGGAAAGAGTGGGAATTGCGGACACGTAACGTCTAATAGTAATAAAAACCATAAAATTAGCAATAATCAGTCTCTGTTTTATTAAACTTAAAGTTTGGTTATTTGGGTATCAAATTAACATATACCTACGTACTAGGTTTAAAAAAATATGAAGTTTAAAAAAATAACAAAAACAAAATGCTTCGTATCCGTAATTACCCGGTGCTCGTGGGGTAAATCCAGGCACCACTTCGGGTAATTACGGACACTGTTGGGTCAACATACTAACTTACAAACTTTTATAGGTAAAACCGAAAGATAGATATAGGTAAAACCGAAAGAACATGTACTTCTGATTATTAACATTATTTTTAACAAAGGTACATATTTTGGGTAATCGCAGACGTCCAGACATCGCCACTTCACTAGTCCGTAATTACCCCGTCGTCATATTGTGCTGCTAATTTTTATTTGAGGCTATGGTAGTTATTGTGAATTAATTTTTACTACAGTCTTATCGCTGTATCCAATAAGGGTTTGGACTAAAAATAACTATTCGGTAATAGGTACATCTATCACTGCATACACACGATATTTAAAATTTCCCTAAATTAAAACAAAAGACATAACAAATTTGTTGCTACAGTACTATACGAGCACTAAAGTAAAGAGAGAATCATATAAATTACAATCCTACACAACCATGTCCGGATTTACCCCACCCTCCCCTAATTGTGCCCCAAAACTAATAAAGAGTATAGGTATTATGTTAGGAATTTTATGGTTTAGATAGAGGTTTGGGAATCATAGTGCAAATTCGTTATGATGTTATTTACAATAGCGACTAAACCTCAACTAACAGCTTATGACTTTGTTTTCCTAGTAAACAATATTATACTTATAAACAATATCTACGATTCAATATAGGAACTTTGTACATATGCCGACTTAATATCGAAATGAGCCTGAGTTGTATTAATAACCGCATAATTAACTAAAAACATCTAAACCGATTTGTAAGTACTAATAGTATGTTATCACTGAGTAACTTAAGCTACTTTTTATCCCGCGCAAATAATAGATGCCGCGGGAAAGTTGATTCTTTATTTAGATCCTAACAGCTTGCGGGTGAAAAATAAATTTAGCAATTTTCAGTAAAATCTATTATGCGCACGTGAGAATGTGAAAGAAAATAACCGTTCAATAATCGTAAAGTTAAAAACACACTTGAGATTTCATATAGGGCCCTGACCTAAGCTGCCTGCTTTTATAAATACATGGCTCAAGCATTACATAAATGTGTATGTGTGTGTCTGTGTAGAAATTTTAGTTATTGTTCATATCAGATTTCGCCCGAGTTGATTAATTAACTCTCTATGCTAATGTAGGCGTAGATTTTTAGTTGATTACCATTACACGGGCGTTAGTAACTAACCCTTTTGATTCTGTACTCTTTGTAGCGACCTGTAGATATGTATTATTATACCTACCTATAAAAAAAAGTACATAAAGTCACTAGTGGACCCGGCGCGATTACGTTCGCGTACACCTACCTACTTTACCCCTTCCTACCCTTTCTTTCTTGATTATTTAAAATGCCTCTTGATTCACTGTATTTATTGTTGAAAACCGCATTAATACTATATCGACACATATACTATTTACTGTTAGGCGTTTTCTCTATAAAGAATTTCTTTACTAGCTTTTTAAAGGTAAAGCGATTTTGTGATTTCCGAACATCTTCGGGAATTTCATTCCAAAGACGCGCTGCCTGAACTGTGAATGCATGACTTAGAAATTAGTGCGATGAGGTGGAATATCCAGACGCAAATTACCTACTGGAGGAACGTAGATCACGGTCATGTGCTGTATGTAAATAGTTGAATTGATCTCTTAAATAACCCGGCGAGGAAGGATTGTCAAAAATGGAAAAAAGTGTTGAGAGGATACGAGACTTCCTTCTCTCGCGGATGGTTAGTCAACCCAGCTTTTCCCTGTATTCGGAAATGTAGGTATAGATATAAAAACTGTTACCACATGTTGCTCTCTTGAAGTGATTTCAGATTTGTATGATTGGCGGTGAGGGCAAGTTCAAAGATAAACCGGCGTGTCGTGCCACATGCAGTGTAGGGTTCCGTATTTGCCTGTCATAATAAGCGTGCAAATGAAGCTTTTCTGATCGTAGAAACATATTACAAAGTTACAAATGTACCTAGCTCAAATTTCTATAGGTACTACTATTAAACTCTAAAAAAGCCGTGTCTGTACATAATAAGATATTTTAGAAAAAATAGTCGAGATAGGATTCTAGAACGTAACTAGTGCCAAAGATTAATTTATCGTATTTGTCTCTTTGTCTGTTTATTCGCGCATCACGCAGAAACTACTGAACGGATTTTGATTCGGTTTTGATAGTTTGGTAGCTTGAAGTCCAGGGTACAATCTACCCAATTCGGGTAGGTAGAACCAGAGATACAGCTTGACCTGCCCGGAGTACTAACATTAGTAGTAACAGGAGTAGTAGCATTCATACTATACGGAAGATATTTAAAATGGTAACGCGGGCAAATCTGTCATAAAAACTATTTCCTCACGGACAAAGTCGCGTGCAAAGCCTTTTTCATACAATATGTATGAAGTGATTGCAAATCCAACTAAGATATTTCATAAGTATAATTGTGTCATATTTGTGTACAATAAAGAATAAAGAATAAAGAAAGAAAGTTGGTCGACTACTACTCGTTAACTTTGCAGAGTCCACTAGGCTGTGGTCCAAAGGTACTGTTTTACCCTTAATGATTCCAAAAGACCTATCTAATCAACGACTTTGCAACAACCTATACCTACGTAAAAAAATATCATTCTGTATGATCCTGTATAATAAATATAGTATTTATTTTATTTTACAACTTTTTCGGCGTTATTAATATACATATATATCTATGCCAAACTTCAGCTTTCTAGTAGGTAGGTACTAATAGTTCTTGAGATAAGCCGCGGTCAGCCAGACAGACCGACATGGCGAAACTATAAGGGTTCCTTAGTCTACCACGGAACCCTAAAAACAGCGGTTAATCAACACGTTAGAAAGAAAGAAAGAAAAGGAAGAAAACATTTATTACGCAGTACGCTACGACACGATAATTTTGCAATACAATAACATAAACTTAGCTAGCTATATTAGTTTAACTACAGTTGGAAATAAATTATCCTTGCAGTTATAAATCGGTTCATTTTAATTACCTACACGTTGCCGATAAATATGTCGCACAGCATATCCAATTGCATACTATAAGTTTAATACGTCCACATTGTATAAAAACCTGCCTAAACATATCCAAGTAAACTTCAAACAGGTATAAAGTAAACATAGCCATTATATTATCGCACGGCGACCGCAAAAGTAACTGTAACAGGATATCAGCGACTTAACCTCGCATTTAATAACTAATTATAATATTAACCAGCTATTAAAATGTACTTTTTAGTCACGTTCTCTATATTATGTTGGTACCGTGTAATTGCGTAGCTTACATTAGCATGCAAAAATGTCGGTATTAAATTATCAGAATTAAAAGATTAGCTGATTTTGTTATTTAATAAGCATCCGTCTTTGGTTGCGGCATCTTGCAGTTTCTCTTCGTAGCTCGAGGTACCTACAAGTATATCTTAATTATTGCGTAATTATAACTATATTTATGCACGGCAATTTTGTAATTTGTTGATTCTTGATGGATTAGATGGATTTTTAAGAGGTCGTAATTAAGTGGCTACTTAAGTTAAATTTAATGTCTGAAACTAAGATAAGTAAGTACTTAGGTAGTTTAAAGGTTTCACGTGATAAAAAAACATGCTGTTTACGTACAGGTTCAATATCGCTAAAAACATGTCGGCTAAATGTCATTTGGAGCGTTTTTGCATCGCTAGCCTACCTATACAAGTAACCAGGCTACAAAACCCCTTCACTAGATAATACAAATACTAATATATCAAACCTGAACCAGTAACCCACCGAAGCACTGGGTCAAAAGGCCGCCGAGCGTTCGCCAATAAAACTCAACACGTGCACTCTGAAAACACAAGAGCGGCAAAAGGCGCGCCCGATCCCGCCACCCAAAGGCTAAAGTCTCCCAAACGCTCGCCGCTCGCTACAGAAAAGAAGCAAACCTGAGAGCCGGGAGCCCGCCAAAACAACGATAAACAAAACCTCGAATTCCCGCCGACGCGCCCCGACGTGACCTCGAAAATGCACGTAGGTGAAAGCCCTCGGGAATTCCACGTAGGGGAACAAAAAAACCCCTCTAACCCCCGCGTAAGGAGCGGGGGGAGCCCGCCCATGAATGAGCGAAGGAGGCACGCGTCCTTGGAACAAAAAAGTCACGTGACCCGCTCAACAGGTGGCGCCGTAAACGTGTCCTTGCCGCCAGATTAGAAAAAAGAGCGCACGGATTTCGAGCGACTTTTTTTCTTTTTTTTTTGTTGTCGCTGTTTTGTGTTTCTGTGAAGACGTTTACACGATTGGGGTGCAAGTTGCGCGTTTTTTTTGGTAACGTTGTCTTTATCTATCCGATTCTGCATTAAAACACGTTTTAAATGACCTATATCAATATCAGAAAGTATTGCTAATACTTAGACGTCATTGTTCCTATGATATTTAGACAATGAAACTTATTGACGAAAACGCTGACTAGAACCGATTGTTTACATCGGACTCAGTCCCAAAAATGACAGGCAGCCGTTTCCCTATCAAAGTGGCATGAAATCAACACACCGCCAAGTTTACTTTCGACCGCATCCTTCATGAATGGCCCGACGCGGCGGCCTAACACAAATGTCACGACGACGTCCCGGCCCGGAAAACTCTCTTTTCTTCCTGGATTACCCCACCCGCGCCCCACTCGACTCCCCACCCTAACACGCCACATATAAAGTGCAAATTCCAGCGCAACAGTTGGGAAAATTTAAGGAATTTTCTGCGTCGCGTGATACTTGATTGTGGACTGTGGCGTGCGGTGTTACGGTTTATTTTGGCTTGTCGGCCCGCGCTGTGGCAAGCATGAAATCTTCCAGTCTCCGACGGCAAATTGTTTCCTCGCGCGGCGTGTTTGTATTTTATTATACATTTTTATTCCTCGATAACATTAGCTTAACCGACTTTTCATTGCCCGCGCTAGGGTTGTCGCTTGTTAATTCTTGACGCTCGGTTTATGAGTGCGATTGTTAGCATTCAGTTTACTGTTCGCCGGCTTCGTGTGAAGTTAATCTTTATTTGCTCTTGTTACAGCTAATTGTTGTACGAATTAGTGTTAAGCGCTTTGTTGTAAGCTATCTGCGTAGTTCTTTAGTTCTTCGTTGAATAAGAAGTTGATTAGTTTTACCTAGCTATATTATTATTGGACTTATAAATAGAACTAACCACATGGCATAATTATTATACAATAACAGGGTTAGTGATCGGCAAATCATTTATTCTTAGACACAGGTCTTACTCATAAAAGTTATTTTATGTTTATTAAACCTACTTATTTTAGGTAAAATTGGTTCAATAAACGTCAAATAATTTTTATTAATGAGATGGTAAGTGTTTATTCATGACTGATTGAACAGTTTAAGGCCCTGTAACGGTTTTTTATACTTATATAGCGACCCGCCCCGGCTTCGCACGGGTGTTTGGGGCTATTGCATTATAATATACCTACTGTATTATGCATATAAACCTTCCGAAAGAAATTCTCTAAATGATAGCAAAAATCGCATAATCCGTTGCATACCTAGTTTAAAAGATCTAAGCGTAGGTATCTACATACAGAGGGACAGACGGCGGGAAACGACTTTGTTTTATACGAGGTATGTAGTGATTCATAAGAGTGGTATAGGTCTTGTTTTTCACGTACCATATCGCGCTCGGTAAACGCGTACTTTTAATAATTTTATTTATAAGTACCAACGCAACATAATTTCCAACATGATTCCTACTAAATTAAAATTCTAAATATGCGACCGCCCTAGTCTATCCTCCCATAACTTTGTCCCGTACCGCGTGTAGCAACCCTAAGAAATCTGCGGCCGTGAGGAACGTCAAAAACGTCGGGCGCGAACAAATATGTGCTTAGCCGCGCGGGGCCGGTAACACCAGGGGTTGAACTCTGGTTAGCGCCGGTTAAGTGTCTGAGTAAACCGGATCGCGAATCCCACTTTAAATCAATTTTAGATGTATTTGTTCAACTGCTTGCCTGTTTAAAGATAATAATAATTAATTCCATGAATATTATCTAATTAGAAACCACACAGACTGAGAAAATTTCAAAATCTTAAGTATTTGTACCTAATAATTATTATAAGTAGATGCCAACTACTTTTTATTGTGAATGACACACGAGTTGCGGTTACAAAATATAATGAGTGAGTTCAGTCAAAGTTAAATTAGAATATGTTTACTGGAAAGCCGATTAATAGCTGCTTATTATTGTGCATATTTTGAAAATGTTAGGTACCTATTAGGTAAAACAAAGTAGGCCGATCTGTGGTTTAAAGCAAAACAATGTAACAGAACTCGTAATTTATTGTTAGTTAGCGTAGGTAATCGTTGGTACAAAAATATACATTATAATTACCTGTTTTCAGCTGCATTATAATGTTATTTACTATAAGTTGACGGTCTAGTTATCAAATAACGTTAAGCAATTAAATTGTTGACTTCGCTTGATTTAATTTGTAGCTGCATATGTTTCTTGTATGTTGTATTAATGCCATACGAATAAATAAATAAGTAGTGATATTCTATCCAAACATAATATGTTTAAATTCAATTGTATGTAAATGAATTTGCAGCCTATGTCAGTCCAATCCTGGACTTGAGGCTTCTCTACAATAGTGGAGGGATCTTCACATTTAGAAGGCAATCGTAGTCTACAGTTAATGCTGCTGCTCATTAACCGGTTTATCGAGATAGTAGATGGCCTTTAGCCTTTTACGACACTTGTGAGGGTGAGGGTGGTGCGACATTCTGCTGAATACCATCATATTTATTTATTTATTGGAGTACCAACAGCTATTTAAAACATAATAAATATTATCTTAGAACCAACAAGTCGATTACAGGTCCTCGCTAGTAACTAGTGAATATATACCATAACATAGCCTCATTGATTCATTAAATTTATTGACACTGTAAATTGGATAAGATCAACTGGAGAGTCCTTTTACAAGCTACCTTTTTTGTTAGTCAAATTAATTCTGTCGACTGCGAAAATACGTAGGTTTAACTATTTATGTTCTTTTAACACAATGTTTTATAGATTTAGCAAATTTACAGATCTCTTCGTACCGCATGACGTAGATGAGAAAGAAAATTTTACCAGATTCAATGGTATCACGTTTGTGTACATACTAAAACACAGGCATTGTAAATATTTATATCATGATGCCAACCGGCGCTTAACTCTAACCTGATCGTCGTTGCAACCGGCCCTTCCGTCGGGCCCCTCAACAGAATCCTTTGCATTTCCCTCACCACTTTTCAGCTTGATTTTTTTTTATTTTACGTTTGGCGCCAACGTTAGACGCCTCGGGTGCTACTTGCACCGCTCTCGTTCATTTTGTATGAATCGAATAGAGACAACAACACTGTTTTTCACTCTCTTTTTTATTTACACCTTGTTGTTAGGGGAGTCGAGTGTTTCACGGATTTCGGTGATAACGAGGTTATTGTTGGGCTCTTTATGTCTTTAAGCTCTTAGTAATGACTTGTTTTGCAATCAGCCGGTCTTGTTAGTTGTTGTGTGAAGTTTTTTAGTTAAAGCATAAATCATGCAGTTTTTATACAAATTGTTTTCGTTTTAGGTAATCGCCATGTCCAATTAAAAAAGGCTACAATATTATCCACTTAACTGTGGAGATTCGTAAATTTACTGGTTTAAGAAAATAAAAAAATGCGAAATATAATCGAATTCGAATTTCGAACCTATTCTGACAGAAGACGCTCGATGGAACCACAGTATAATAAGCTATTGCTAGTAGGTAAAGTACATTTCAAGAGAAAAAGACAAAGTAAAGCACGATAACGTTAACAATTATCCACGGAAATCTAAATAAGTTGACATACATACATATTATAATATAAAGACGCCTGCCCCGTCTGTCTGTCTGTATTTCCGCTAACTCTTTCTAAAACAATTGATTTTAATGCGGCTTTCACTGTAATTTCGAGAATTTCTTCTGAAAGATGTAAAATACAATATGAAAAATGTATAATATAATTGAGAAAACCCGAGAACATCCGTGCTAAGCCGGGGCTACCCTCTAGTATTTAATAAATGAATAGGTATTCTTCTTAATATTTATTGGTCATGTTCTACATTTGTTTTGCTCTATTGAAACATCGGTAATTCGTCACAGAAGAGTTATTCTGCGTACTTAACGATTCGCCGAATCGCGGTGCAACAACAAACTCTGAAGGTAGGTTATCTCGTTTTGATATTAAGCCTCGCATGTCTCTAGTCCAGTTCCTCATCCAAAATCGATAGTGGCCCCTGAGGGGGGCACCCCCCTGTTGTTATAGTGGAGACGGCGGCCGGTCCTAATTCGTTGGCCCGTACGTATGCACGATCTTTGCCTTGCACGTGTTAATTTTGGATGTGACAGTCCATATTTGATGAGCTGTTTAGTTGGAGGTTGTGGGAGGATTTTTCGTCCCACAAGCATCTCTATGGTTATATGGTAATATTGTGTAAAGAAACTAGTTACCGCAAAAATATGTCGTTAATTACTGATTTAACTAGGAACAATTCCTACTGTTGTCTCCTATCTTCTTGGTCTAGCCCGAAGGTGCTTATTGCAGGTGTTAATTTTGGATGTGACAGTACATATTTGATGAGTTGTTTAGTTGAAGGTGTTTTCAGTTTTTCGTCCTACAAGCTTCTCTCTATAGTTAGTAATGGACCTAATATTGTGTAAAGAAACCAGTAATCGCATAAATATGTCTAGGTACATAGCTATTTATGCGGTTTTAACATTCCATGTTTTGGTTAGCATTCCAGTT
Organism: Blastobasis adustella; assembly: GCA_907269095.1. NCBI lineage: Eukaryota > Metazoa > Arthropoda > Insecta > Lepidoptera > Blastobasidae > Blastobasis > Blastobasis adustella. The sequence goes on from OU026125.1 coordinate 13,502,448, forward strand.
AGGTACAGTAATTACTAGGAATAATTCCTACTGTTGTCTCCAATCCTCTTGGGTCAGCCGAAAATTTAGGCCGGTTTTATAGCATTTTTCAAATCTTAATAAATTGGCAATGCTTCTTTAGAGACTCACAATTTTTTGCCAAAATGGCGTTAACATCTTATTATACGATTAAATATGTACGTACCTAATATTTGCTATGACGCCAAGTTCTGTCTAAAACCAGGAACTTTTTTCTTTGTTTACACTCTTTTTTTTTGTTCTAATAACGATGGTAGAGTCTGATCATTCATTTCAAATTTATCGATCTGAATTAGATCATGTGCTTTTACCGTGCTTTTATCTACCCCATAGATTGTATAACGTACCTACTGTTTGTTGATTTTAAAAGGAATAGTAGTTGGTTACATGACAGAGATACCCACCGGCCCATAAAATCCTAAAATGAAAACTCAGAAAACCTAAATATTTTCAGATTCTTTTTTCCCGGAATGACCGAATTCCTAAAAGACTAACCTACAATATAAATGTTTGTACGTACAGATAACATAAATACCCTAATAATACTGATGATTATTTGGATTTGTTGAAATAAATATATAACATTAATAAAATTATTTAATAACGAAGAAAATATTAATTATTGTTACTAAAAACCTAAATCTTTAACAAATAGTCACAGAATAAAGAATCGTCGTCCGGAAAACTCGTAAGCGCTCGCACTCAGACACACTTTCCTTGCCTGCTCTACATTAGTGACGATAATGCAGTACTCTCCAAGAGCGCCGGCGGCCTAATGGTTAGGGGTCCGACTCGTACCCCAGAGCATCGGGTTCGAACCCTAGTGCCGCCATGTACCAATTACTCTTTTTTGAGTTATGTAGGTACATTAGTTTACCTCATTAGATGCTCTTACGGTGAGAGAAAACATCGTGAATGTGCAGGTTCCATACCTGCACATTCAGACGCGTCAACTTAAACCTTAATTACAATCTGGTCAGGTCTCGCTGTTAACAGGGTTTGGGCAGGGCAGTCGCTAAACTGTAATTACCTGATCTACCAAGAAGATGACCATTGCAATAGTCTCCACGCTTAGCAGCCGGGTAGCAGATCCCAATGTTGAAAGTACTAAAACCGGCTGATGAATATGGAAGAAGCGAGAGAGATTTGTCAGGACCGTAGCAAGTGGAACAATGTGTGTGGACCACACGGCATACCGTGAACAAGTACAGAATAATCGTGTTGATTGCTATCATTTCACTAAATTCCGCGTTGGTTAGTTACTCGTTTGGAACTCAATTAGCTTCTGCATAACACCTGCAAGTTTAATTAGGTAAGCCGTTGAGATAATTGAACTGCAAATTAAAATTATGCTCTAATTAGGTACTGATTAGTTTGATTCGTGTTTATTGAATTTTTAGTAGCAATACACAGGTTTAAGACCTTCAACGAACATGAATCATCGTCATAAATTGGTGCGTATCTGCCTAATTTTAAGCAAAGGTTTGATCTGATTTATAATTTATTTATTACTTTAAAAATATTAGTTGCCTATTACCAAGCGATGTGGACAAAAAAAAACTCCTTTCTAGGTTTACAAGTATGTACAAAACATGCATATTACAGTAAAGAAAAGCCGAAAACGCAAACTCCCAACAAGTCATAAGCTCCCAACGACTTCGAATCCACCTCACTCGGGCCCAACTCCGAGTCGGCCCGCTACCCATGCGTGACTAAAGACCAAACGTAATCATACCCATTTAGTCAAATAGCATTAGAAACTACATCGACCTCAAAAACTTATTACAATCTGCCCTACCCAGCTCATTATCTCTGGCCCATAGTTCAATCGATAACACACATACAGACAAACTATTAACACACACAGTCGTCCGGAACGAAAGTCTACCGTGTCTACGCTTACTCGTAACCAGCGCGTCAACTTAAAACTTAATTATAATTAATTAATTCCAATTGGACGCTGTCCCGTTCGCTCCAATGGCGTCTTGGGGTTCGCTCTCTTTCCGCAAAGGAGGGTAGACGCGTATTGTGTTTTGGGAGGTCTTTTATCACGGGCATTTCACGGAGCGGAGCAGTCGTCAGTTGGACTCCTTTCGTGTTTTATTAGCACTTGGATTTTAATTGGCGTTCTATCGATTTTTTTCCGGATAGGGTTCAAGATGTGCTAAGGCCGGCTCTATTAGTGCGGTAATGATGTGGAGTTGTTAAGGTTTTGGGCGGCGGCTTCAAGTTCGGTGACCATTTCTGGAGACGTTGGATAGGGAGGCTTGCTTTAGCTGCGTTTTTAATGTGACGATTTTTGTTCATTCATTCTTACAAAATTACGTAAATAATTTTAGTTCAGATTATACTCATACCTAACCTAAAAATAATTTGAACGAAATACACAAAAATCGAAGTTGCATAATCTTAACCCTCGCTTAACTTATCAACCTAATCATCAGATGTCGGGAAAGTCCTGACAAACTCTATTTATGTATTTCATTAAACTGACTTTTTAACAAAACACCGCATCGAAATCGGTCCATCCGCTGATTAGTTACTATGTCATAGATAGATAGACTTGTACACACTTGAAACTTATGAAACAGGCCAGTTATAATATACCCACACATTTCAAACTTATTTGTTTCGACTGTACAAAATTTTACATATATTCCTAAACTTCTCTAACCTTCCAACTAAGACACAACTCAGACCGGTCTCAACCTCTCCCATTGTAGTTTAACAAATGCGCCGCCATCCGCCAAAAAGACGCTTGTCTAAACAACAATGCAAAATCAAAACAAAATGGCCGTTCTGAATAGCGGATAATTTAATTGTAATCATCACTACAACGGGTGACGAGTATCAACGAGATACGACTAGAAGGGGGCCCACCCCCGACCCCAGAGAAGGGGTTAGCGCCCCCCCCTCATTACCATATTTCATTTACTCAACGAAATTATGCTAATTACTTATATTGCTTTGTGTAAAAAGGAAATTTATAAGGATTAAACTTACACCCCCTCACCTCTCGGGGTGGATCCAGTAACTAGTTTCTGCGGATCCTCGGATGAATTATTTAGGGGATGATTTCTTTTTGTTTCTCAACAGCACGCTTGGCTGTGTGACTTGTTAATTATGAAATCTCGGTTTTAAGTACGAAATAGGAGAGTTGGGAAGAGCAAAATGCATACCTAACGTGTCTCTCTAAATAGTAATTATTAGATTGTAGTTTGTACAAGTTAGGAAGGGCGAGTTAGGAAGTAGACAAGCTGGGAATATGGACGAGTAGGAAGTGGACAAGTAAGGAATTGTAGGTTGACGTGTTAAGAAAATGGACCAGTTAGGAATTGGACGAGTTGAGAAAGTGGACGAATTCGGCCGAATGCATTTATACATGTGGTGTGGGTACCCTGTTATTGTATTGTCTATCTCATTGTCTAAATCCGATAATGTGGACAATTACAAAATGATGGAACCTTGTCCATTAATTGAAATGACAGCTTCAGCGCTCAGATTGGGATAAAACCTTGTCGAATTTAATCAACCTTCATCTTCTACGAGGTTCGCGCGTGGCTTATATCATTAATGAATAGAATGGCCCATGATGAAGGTAGAGAGTTCGTACATGTGCGAAGTATGAGAGGGTCTCTAGTACATCACATAATATACTGTCACAGATGTAAAAAAACATGAATTAATTATTATATTAAGTTCACTCATAAAGATGTGTCAACCACACGTCCTAAGTTGGAATTGGTAACGTTAGATTAATTGTGCGAAAGTAGGTTGAGTATCCGCTAAGAGGGCGCCGGATTATTCCCCTTTCGGCCGGCGGGCCCTGCGCGATCGTCTCGTCTCTCGATTATAAGCGTGCGCAATTAAAATTCAAATTGGGAATTTTTAATTTTGTTATTGATGACCCTCCCGCGACGGAGCGGCCCGAGCGTTGTTAAAAAGTTGGCGCCTCAAAACTTTCGGCGCGAACCCAATCGGGATTTTCTTGTTAAAGCAAATCCGTTTTACTGATATTTTTCTCTGGACCATCTTAATTTTCGTGCAATTGGCTCGGTTAGGGTGTCGGTGGTGAGGTCGTCGGTATTTTTTTGGGGCGAGAATTTAGATTTTACTTGAAAATCTTACTAGCATTGCAGATTAAAATTATCGAAAAAAAAGTACATGAAAACTTTAAATAACTCTAGTAGCTATTTGTTTATACTGTATTTGTATAGGTTATCGTGTGGTCGCAACATTTTCTTTGCATAGACAGTTTTAATTTTTACATATTTGCTCGACCTTTCAAACGTGGTCCATAAATAAGCAAGGCTCGCACAAAACGAAACGCAACTGTAAACAGCGTCGAATTGAATTATAGTCATGGAAACACCCCATTGCTTTGGGCAGGAGAAGTGCCTCAGGCCACTAGTTTCGCAACTTATCCCAGCTAAGGCGAGTCCTTATTTAAATGTAAATTAGGTTCATTTCACGAAATTAATGTCGTGGAGGCCCTCCCCCTTGGTACTGCGACCATCCCGCCCGCCCAAAAAAGGACAGTCGCGATCGAGTGCGCGTATTACATTTTATTATTGTGTCAAACATAATATCTCTTTACGAGCCTCTCGATTAAATTTTTTTTCCTCGTATGTTTATTTTGACGGTGGCATTTAAAATTAATGTGAAAATCGATGGGTTTGTCGGTTGATGCTTATTTAAATTTCCAATGATGTAGGGTCAGTGTAGCATGTATTTCTAAATGCTTATTGGGTATGTGGATTTTGTGCTCTATATTATTGCATTAAAATTATCATGTAATCAAGATATTTATACACAGTGAAATATTCTATACTATTATTTAAAATCGGTTTGGATTTTTTAACACGTGTAGTCCCAAAAATTTAAATCAAAACATTTATAATGTCCTAAAAGAAAACCAAGCATGGCTACTGCACACAAGGGAGTAATGGCTGCTCTATGATTATATGGACAGACGAGTCATTACTCTCGTGTAAGTGTTGTAGCGAATTGCTAATGTCGCGTTCACAAGTTTGGTATTATTTCTGTAATAAAGAGTTATTTAAGCGTCTTCAGTAGGGTTTTCAGGGAGTACCCAACTTTACAATAGTTAAATAACCTATAACAGACATAATAAGAAGCATTTCCATGTGTTTTACGTGGTCTATTCAGTTGTGGATGTTACGTGGTCACTCTTATTGAAGGGACTTATCCAGCTCAATCAGGAAGTTATGGTCACTCTCTGTTAAGGGTAGGAGCAGCTCTATAATTATATGGACAGACGAGTCGTTACTCCCTCGTAAGTGTTGTGCAAGGCTAATGTTGCCATCACAGTTTTGCACTGGTAAATTAATTGTTAGCACCAACCATTACTGGACACTTAGCATTTCGGTCTAGACTCCAAATTACTGATTTGCTATACTTTGGGAACTGTGAAAGCTAACAGATTACTAGTAGACCATGTAGCCTGAAGTTCGTTGTACTAATGTTACAGGGAAAATTCTAAGAATTGTCTCAGTTTTAGACAAAGCAACAAGTAAACGGTTTAATATTACGGTTTATTGGTTGTTTAGTCTACCTGTCTGACCGGGATAGTTTCAATATCTTCTGTACGGATGGATTTTCATTTGATTTTGACCAATGTATCAATAATGATCCTACATCAATAGCGTAAAATACAATCCAATTATGAAAAATTTAATGACTAACATAGGTACAAGGATTTGATTATGATCCGAGAAATAAAGATTATCTATCTATCAATACATCGTATAAAACAAAAGTGCTTGCCGCCGTCAGTCTGTGTATGTATTAATGTACGCTTAAATCTTTTAAACTACGCAACGGATTTTAATGCGGTTTTTAACAATAGATAGAGTTATTCATGAGAAAGATTTATAAACAAGAAAAAAGGGTAGGTAGTGGAATAGGTACACTAGTATTATTACAAAAAAACATTACAACTATCCGTCCGTTCATTAGCAAAATAAGTGCACAGACAGATTTAGTTCGCCGCAATCGGTTCACATCGCGGCGGCGCGCATTAGCGAGACAATACAACAACAACTAATCAAGCCGGGACATTAACCGCGAAAAATCGATACACAGCAAACAGAAACACAAAACGAATAATCATTAATCGAAAAATTACTGGCGCGATCGCCTCCGTGGACGAGGAAGGGTTGCCCCTACACTGCTCATAATTACACCCCAACGCACACACACTAACACCAGCACACACACTAACACTCACACCGTTGAAACAAGGCAACTACTTAGCATTTTCAAATTAAATACACTAATCACTTGTATAAACGCTCAGCGTACGGACACTCCGATCGATAGGGTGTATCTGTGTGGGTGTGATTATAATGAAGGGGTAGAAGGGTGAAATTAAGTGGCTCTATTCGTGTACCCTCGCCACTACTTGCTGTAGACTGCCTGTGCCTTTGCCACTTCATAGGTTATTACCGATAACTCTGCCGATCGGCCTTCTAGTTTCGGGTGGTCGCGGCGTGCGGAATCGGGCGGGTTGTGGAACAGAACTGTCAGTCCTGTCTTCTTTATGGTTCGCTTTGTTTGTAGATGAGTATATTGTGTCTGAATGTTTTCCTTTAAGAACTGGCAGAGCCCTGAGCTAAGTCTCCATATACTTAGACGATTTAACGATGGACTGGGAGTGTGATTAGGTTGTGTAGTTGCTATGTCAAATGGTTAGGAACTTCGTCTTTTTGAAAGAAAAAACATTTATTAATACAAACAACAACACCACAACATTGAAAAAAATACAAGAAAACATAAAGACATAAAGAGAATACAATTATGAGCATTACACAGTGCCGATGTAAATACCTATCTGGTTATTTATTTATTGTGTAGTGTAATAGATAATGTGTTGTGGTGGTGTTTGTGTAAAAAGGACCTTAGGTACTCAGCATAATGCCCCGGCGTGAACCGGAGCGCTGGTTTTCATTGAGACCTGCTGAGCGAGGCACGGACAATTTCTTTTTGTCAATTATCTTGTTTTGGCAATTATCTATTTGGGTGAACTAATTTTTTGGTTAGATGGCTCCTCTATGTACCTATTACAAGTCAGGCTCAATTCACACCGGAACGGCAGCGGTCGGTGGTGACCATTTCGGCAGGAAAACAGGTACTTAGCTCGACGTATTATAGTCTACATTCGTGTGTGCACCGCCATCGGCACGGTGTTCTGGGCGGCCGCAGCCGGCCTAATCTTGCAAGCAAAACTATGCATTTCCTATTAGAGATACAGCTTAAAATTGTATCGAAATCGAAAAGTTTATCACTTGCTCTACCCTCCTTCAAAAAATGAGATCTAAACTTTGAAATAGCTACAACCTTACCACTTAAAAATAAAAAATACGCGCACTAAATTAGCCATTATAGGTATAAAACGCATATCTCGACCACTCTCGTCCATTCCATCGAGCACCGAAGGCGGCGGATCAGCCGACACGAGCACATAATTACAGCGTCGTATTAAAATTTATACGGGCGCGCCTAAAAAGCCCATCGGAAAAAACTCCCGAGAACGCCCGATCGATTAATTAGCGTTATTACATACTGTACGCCGATCCATCTGTCGTAATTAGCCTCCAATCCCTTCCCGGCAAAAAATAATGACGCACCCTAAAACACTTTCCACTTTTTTTTTCTCCATTTTTAATCCAATTTGGCGAGGATTATGTTGGTAATTATATTTTTCCGATTGCCAACGCGACCGTGGAAATTCTGGCTGATTGCGAGTTGCGACGCGAAAACCGCTCGCCGTTGATTAGGCTTTTTAAGCGTTTTTGTGTGTGTGCGCCTAATGTTCCATATGCGGCAGGTAACATATGTGTGGATAGGGGACTCCGGCGTTGGAATGGTACGTAGCATTGGCGTATAACAGCGTACCAACAATGTAAAAGGAACAGAAGCACAGGCTAAATCCTACTAGTAAAGTTTACTAAGTGGTTCTGAACATTATTTACTGTGGGACCAGCTTGGTTCGCTGAAAATAGTCACTATTTTACGTTCATCAAGCGAAAATAATGTCGTAAGCTCTCTGTAGTGCCGAACAGAAAGTAGGCTTATAGAGTAGTAGTGACGAAGTTTGAATAAGGGGTTGCGAGTTGTAATAAGAAACAAATAAGGTACAGAGGACGCCAAATAGAGTTATATACTAGTACTAACTATGATACAGTTTTGTAGAGCGTCGATGGAATGGCTAGCAGATCCGAGTTCGATCCCCAGAGTACCAATGACCTTTTTCTCAGTCATATATGTGTAGTTGAACACTTACCGATGCTCTTACGATGAGGGAAAACATCGTGATGAAACCTGCATATTCAGGCGACTGGATGTGTAACCATAATCCAATCTGGCCGGGTTACCCTGTTAAAAGGATCACGGAGGTTAGGTGGCAGTCGCTCTACTGTAACTACCTGATTTGCCAAATCCTGGATTATGGTCATTAGAGCACAACCGGGACATTGACGCAAATATGATTATTACCTACTAACTATAGTACAGTTTACACTCTTAAGACACCTGAAACTGTACCGTGCTGCGTAGACTACATTTCACATGTAATGTGATATAGAGACAGAAATATAGAAACTACATTTCAAAATACGGTACTGTTGCAGGTTCTCTGCTCCATCACTTTAATAATATTCCGTATAGTTTGATCTCTGCATTTCAGGTTCTCAACTTACTGTCTGAAGTTGTTAAAGATGTGAGTCCACTGCTTCGATCGACGACTACGGAGCGACCAGAGTGTCAATGTCAGTGAAATAGGCAGGATGAATGTTTTTTTTTAGTTTACTCCATTAGACTCTAATTCGATAGAGCGGACGATACTAAACCATTACGTTACGATCGTATTAACCGATTTTAATTTTGTTTTTAATACTTGTTATACCTACTGCTATTTTCATGTTTCTTTGATAAATATGACATATTCAGTAGGCATCAGTCGTCATCTCCACAGCGGCCTTACACGTAAAGATCGGACTGCTCATCGGGACTGCGTTCCGAACCGAGGATAAATCCGCCCGGTCCGTCCGTCGGTTTCAACCGCGAATCAATGCCTATGCGCGTACGCTTCGGAACGAGGTTAGGAATGGCGTGTGGCGTTTCCCGTGGTCCGATCTTTAATCAGTGAACGCGGTTCCATGTAATGCAACAAAGCAAGAAATCCGAACGCCCCTTACGACTCTATGGGTCAATTAAATCTAGCGCAGAAGAGTCGTAGCGCATTTTTAAAAGTTAATATAGAAAATTCATCCTTATCTCCACAAATTCTGAGTAAAGAAAGACGTGCGCATTCTTTATTTGCGCTTCGTCTTTGCGCTAGCTTTAAATGATCGTCAATCGTAGCAGTGGACACGCAGCTTTAAGATTCGAATCGCTATTACATGAGATATCTCCGCCTTTTCAGTCCTTATATAGAAATGTAAAGATATCAGTATTAATGGCGTGATATGCCACACTATGTCAGTAAAGAGCCTCAGGCAAGCATAATGAAGCAGGCACTAGTTGTATTTTGTTTGTTAGTTGTATTTGACCTTTATTTGAAACAGATTAGTACCCCAAATGTCAATTGACTTGTGCACCGATTATAAGTTATAAAGGTCAGACTTAATAACACAAGTAATTAATGAGAATGGAGGAAAATAGTAGGCAATACGTAAATAATCAAACCCCCTAAGAATGACGCTGTTATATCATCTACCTACAATAGATGATGATGATGATTTCAATACTGCTAGACTATTTATTTAGATTTCTGTGGTGTGAACAATAAGCAAAAAATAAAACAATTGAACGCGTTACTGAATGTGAAAGGGAACTAACATGGCTAAACTACGTCATAGCTACTGACGAAATGACAACTGACTTTAAGGGCCCGTTTATACGTAGCCACTTACACACCGCACAGTAAACGCGTATGCGTCGTGCCCGCATAGTCACCGCGACAGAAACCGTGCAGTCCACACTCTAATACCCTGTTGGCGTGCACACGACGCGGTGACTACGCGGGTGCGACACGATTACTGTACGGTGACAATGCGGGCGCTGCGCGTTCTACAAATAATAAAATTAGCTTTCTGCCATTAGTGTTGAAACAACAACCAAGCTTAGTGTTGAAAAATAAGCTTTTTTGTCAGATATCATTATTTTATTACCCTTTTAAGTTGAGTTCTTCCTGTCGACAAATCACAGTAATATCCTCTAATTCCTAATCATTATCAGATGATGACACTCCGCTTCTTGGATGTCCTTTCAGACTGTTTAAGGTTGGCTGGAAGAAATCCCATTGTGGGATAAGCCCGCCTTTGCTTTGTAAAATAATTTTGTAACTCCTGTATTTATTAAGCAGTAAAGAGTTTACATACACTCGGAAGCGGACACCTGAGTAAGATATGTTATCGTAACAAACACCCCATACGTGCCTACAGGTCCCTAGTGGAAGACATTGGTCAACCTCTCTTCATCAACGCTATTAGGAAGCACAACTATCGAGTAGCGAGCTCATTGGGTGAAGTTCGATCAAAGTATGAAACGGTCAATTACCGGCATCGACGTGTACTTAACTTTTGTTATCTGCCTTGCAAGCACGCTGCCACTAGGCCGTTTAATAGTTTAAAATCCATTAAAACACTGCAGTTTATTATTTACACGTTATAAATGCCAACATTACGACTCAAGTAGTCGCCTACTAGTACTCCGCCGTTTACTCGACCAAGTGTAAAAGGTGCAATCTCCAATAATGATGTGACGACAGCGGGGTATACCGAAAATGGTCGTGCTGCCTTGTTAATAGCAAGTTATTGTCATTAACGCGGTCGAACAGGCCGATCGCTGCCACCTCCGTATTACGGTCTGTTTCCACGGTTTCAACGAAGTTTTAACTTGTTTGTATAATTAAATTATAACACACTAGTGGACAGGGCGCGAATTCGATCACGTGACGTCCTACGCCTACCCTACCCTACCCTAGCCGAACCCGTACCTCTAGCCCTACGATGTAATATGTAGGTACTCTACACCTACCATACACCTCTTTTATCTCTTAATTAACCTTCCTCTTAAATTACTCTATCTATTGTTGAAAACCGCATTAAAATTTGTTGCGTGGCTCAAAAGATCTAAGCTTACATAGATACAAACAGATGGCTGAAAGCCAGTTTCTTTTATACTATATAAGAGTATCAGAAATTGGCATTTTAGTGGGTTTCTTTCTTAAGATAATGATGAAGTAAGTAGTGAAAGTAAAGATCTTTGAGACGATCTAAGCAATTACCCACCTAAGTATCTAAGCAACTATTTTTTCAAATTTTATTTGAATTTATTTGTCTCCCTTACCATGAAATCTATCCAAAAGAATATGACGAAACTGGTTTTCCGCTTCCCAACAAGTTTTTTCCACTAACTAAAGCAATCACATACTTCACGAACCCTCTAAATCCGTCGCATCTCATGCCGTGCCGCACCATTCAATGGAGAGCGGCAAACAATCGCACGCAGCATGATCTCGCCCGCATGCTTAGGACCATTAAGCATTCGCCTAATGAGACTTCATGACGTGATATAGACGGTAGAACACCACGTTACACAATTTTAGTTCTTATGTCGACAGCGGTAAAGGTTAAAACTGCGTATGAATATTAGTGTGTGTACACGTGCGCGCGTGCGCACACATGCGAGGGAATCTATTAAACAGGTAGTTATTTACGAAAGCAATTGTTTTTATTAAGATCGCTTGCGAGCGTTAGGTTAAGGAGTTGGTTGGTGACTCTTGGATTCATTAATGGCCTATCCATTACCTATCGTATTTAGGAAGGTCAAGTAAAAACAAAGACAATTATCAATGTTCTTCATATTGCATTATCACAACAAATGTATACCTATAAGCTAAGCATTGTTCATAATTATTTAGAAAGCTACATAATGGTACCTTAATTCAAACTAGAGTCATCAGTAAGTTCATTTTGCCTCATTTTAATAAGTTAGTAGGTATGATTTACCTTCACATTCAACCAAAAAAAAATATGTTGTTGACCAAAACAAATTGCTTTGTTTGTACTACATTATACATACAAAAATCATCGCTACAAAACCGTTAAACATGACAAAATTCTTGTCTATAAAAAATCAAAACAATATCATTAAAAATCCGACCGACAATCGCCTTCGACACCGCACGCAAAAACCGACGCTATCACCCAACCGATTGGGTGCAAACTCCTTCGCCAGCGCGCCTAAACAATCCACCCATTTAGTAAGTATAACATTTCCCTCCTTAATAGGTACATTAAGGCCGCAAACACACTAGACATTTCTATAAATGCATTTACGAAATAAGCTCACGGCCGTCGCACACCGACGCGGGCGCGTCTGTGTGCGTGCACCCTAATTGCTTTTGTCATTAATAGTCGCGGATACTTCTTAGCCGTACAATTAGTAATAATGATGCATAATTAGACTCGTGTGTAATGTCGGGGTAATGTATTGGTGTGCTTTGTCATTGTGGGGTTTTTATGGCGCGCTCGAAAGGTGTTTTAGAGCGCTCGGGGAACGAATCGGGGTTTTTTCTTCAAATTTAGACTGTGCGTCATACCATTAGTGCTTACGTCGTAGTCGTACTAATATGGAGTCAATTGATTTTTTTCTGAGATTTCGTCTGAATTGATGCAATGAAAAACTTGAGCTTCTTGGAGTGGACTTTGGTTCGGCGCAGCACAGTCATGTAGTCCTACAGTACAGTAGTAAAATTATAATGTTTACTTGTACTTTACCTAAGATTTTTAAATAACACTTACAACAGATGAGTTATTGATCGTAAGGAACGGTAAAATCAGGGCAATCGCACTACTAAATGGAGATGATTTATCTGTATGTTACCTTTGCAAGCTACTTATTATGACTATTTATTTAAATACGACATTCTTTATCAGATCTGTGCACATCTCGAAGTAACTCTCGAAAAACTCATACGTCACTCTCCAGCTCTACCTATATCTACTTACACATAAAAACCTAACCGACAGAAAATGTCGGATTACCCCAACCAAGTTTACTTCAACTCAAATATTTTCGAAACTACAAAAAATCATCTCGATTAAACTGGCTTTCGAATAGAGAAAACCGCATCCAAATCGGTCCATCCGTTCGCGCGCTATGTTGAAACAGACAGATACACAAAGCCACAGATACACACGTCAAACTTATAACATCCCTCTTTTTTCGTTCGGGCTTAAAAATAAGCAATAAACAAACATACTTCATGCAGTTATCATTACTAAATACTACACTAAAACCATAATTAAAAACATTCACTCACAACACAACCTACAAACGTCTCACAATATAATTCACCACGTCTATCCAGACCCAAACACACAGCAAAGTGCATTTACCTAAATCTAAGGAGTTAAGGTCCCACATAGACACAGCGGCCGACTTCCGTCGCGTGCATTACCGACTAATTACGCTTCGATTATGATCGCGTCGCAGCGATGCATATTTTATCGCACGCCGGTCGCAAGCGGAGCGCATTGTTTGCCAGTGTGCGCGCGCCTTTATACCGCCTTGCGTTCAATTATTGGTAGGTACTTATTACCCTACACCTAACATGCAGGGATTGGAAATTGCTTAAGGGTGGGTTTTCTAACTTATTATTTTCGAACATTGACTGTGATTTTGTGGGGTACCTTCGATTGTAATTTTTTAGGGTACCTACGCAGTGGGGGGTAGAAAGGCTAATGTAGATTAGTAGTTGCTGATTTATTTTAGTACGAGTATTTGCATGGCACGGTGATTTTTATCTTTCAAGTTGAGTTCAAAACGATAGTTGGAATCTGTGTACCTAATCTATATAAACATATAATAAAACAGTAAAAAAGTGTGTCTGTATATAGTACATATTTACAAAAAATAATTTAAGGCGATGAAAATATAGTAATAGAATTAGAACATATAAAAAGATATTAGAAAATAAATAATAAGATTTGGCAGATCAGGTAATTACAGTGGAGCGACTGCCATCTGACCTCCATGACCCTGCTACCAGGGGAACCTGACCAGTATGGATCATAATTACACGTTTTCCTAAAAAAAACATTGTAGGCTTGTAGGTTATTTTGGTTTGAAAGGTATGATCAGTGTCAGTACTGACAACGTACCTGCTCTACATTTTATTACTTGCAACTAGATTGAATGGGCAACAGACGTAAATAAAAAATAAAGGTTTTACGTAAACAAATAGTACTGCATAATGAGTTGCGGTCTATTTTACCCCCAATTAAACATATTATAAATTATACTTTAAATCTCGCAAATTACATAGATGTTGAACAGGTACGTAACGAATTAGGTAATGCAGCGAGGTTATTTATCGGGCTTAATTATGAGCGATTTTTATACTAATTATACTGTAGTACACACACACAGACACACAGAAGTAATTGCACATAAATACACCTAATTAGTACTCATGTGCTATGTATAAGTAATTACAATGTTATTTCAAAGCGTGTAGAAAAAAACATAATTCGCAAATTAGTGTTTGCTATAATAGGCTGTATAGTTTTGTGCTGGGGATTTGCTCGCTAATATGTTAGGGTGAGAACATACAACCTGCGCTCTCGAGATATAATTAACACTTATTTTTAAGCGTTGAAATAATTATATTGCACACTTTTGTATTCATTCCCTTATATAATTTACTATACCTACAACTTAAAATAGTACTTAGTATTTTATGACAACACCATAGGCGGACACTGGGCCCTCGCCCATAACGCCAAGATGATAATGATAATTCTGTGACAACACCAAAACAGCACATTCATAAACGCAGAACTTAATTTACATAGAGTAACAAAAGTTTACATACTCGATGTAGAGAAGACATACAGATAGAAAGTGTAAAGTGAATAAAGATTTGTAGCTCTACTATTTCTATAGAGTCACAGACCAATAATCTTACTTAGAGTTACTACGAATGTAGAGTCTAAAAAATATGTGCCAATTTCAAATCACTAC
This sequence comes from Blastobasis adustella, assembly GCA_907269095.1. Classification (NCBI taxonomy): domain Eukaryota; kingdom Metazoa; phylum Arthropoda; class Insecta; order Lepidoptera; family Blastobasidae; genus Blastobasis; species Blastobasis adustella. The sequence continues at coordinate 13,517,520 of OU026125.1, forward strand.
ACTTGAAATACTTAATAAACTACTTACTATAGGTACCTACCAACATACAACAACAACTATTTAAACCATAAACGCAGACACATTATCTCAATGAATATGATAGGTATACCTACTGGATTATGCCAAGGTCGTGTGTGTGTGAAATAAATTACTTATTATTGATTCTTATGGTCGGACGTTGATTATTATTTATCGCAGTAAACTGCTTACGCAAAACAGATTTTATAATCATGATTATGGCTTATAATGGCAGCTTAATTAAGGCACATAAGGAATTGAGCACAATTAAACGACTATAGCCTGTTTGAACGATTGTTTTTACGTATTTAGATTTTTCAAGGTAAATACAATGTTTTAGTTGTTTTATAAGTGGTTAGACTTTTAAGAGTTTCTTATTGAAATTTACCTAAATATTGTTCTTAGCACAAGTAGCATTAATTTATAAACAAAATTAGCACTTGTTTTTTTTTAAATGTTTTTTAATGATTTTTAATTTTTTTAAATGTTTTTTTTTTAATTTTTTTAATTTTTAATGCCACTATTTAAAAAAAAACATTCTTGTCCAAAGTATTGGTTATATGCGTTCTCACAGTGCTCGTCGGCTGAGTGAACGCACTGCGTTCAATACGACTCTATGATTGGTCAATTTCGTACATTTTGCCGAACGCATAGTGGCGATCGCCACTCAAGTATTGTCAGTTGAGACCCTGTGCGTTCGCGCGCACTGTTAGACTTCATAGCAATGTTTCTGAATACGGGTGGTAATGTCAAATTGGCAAATTATCGATTACCTTAGTCAAAAACTGCGATCTCTAACCCGCCTGCCAAGGCTGCAACACAGGTGCTATGTTATGCTATAAGCATGACCAAGTTAACCCTATGCATTGGACCAGAAAACCAGTTACGATAGCTGCAACCAGGGGATCGAGAGAAACCAAGAAATGGGAATTTATAGACTAATACAATTAAATTTTGTGAATTACAGTTCTACTATGCTAACTACTGTCTTAGCTACTGGTCTAACCTAGCAAATAGCAGTCCTAGTCGATGTTTGTACTATGGCCTGCACTAAATTCATGAGATGAAAATCGATCTTATACCTATTTGACTCCCATCTCAGACTATTCATTTTAGGTCACGTAATAACTACATAGGTAAATCACGTAGCGCAAGCGTTCCATGATTTCCAAGAGTAAGTGCAGGCAGCTTCCGCGATCTCAGCCGCGCCGAATATGGAAATATGTAACTTTTACAAATGCCGGCCGTAAATAATGAACATCAGCTAGTTCGGTTTCGTAGAGCGTCGTCTCTGTCGCACGCGTGTGCAACTAAAACAATGAACAGACGTTTAAATTTGACTGGAGCCGACCAACCGTCAGTTGCAGGTGATACTAATCCTTACGCAATATAAAATAAAGGCGCTTTCGGGGCAGGGGACGTGGTCGGACGTTCGACCAAGGTCGGCTCGCCTGCGCATCCGCACTAATTCGAAAGCGACTTTATTTTGTACTCCGCAAGGATTAGTATCAATTGGAACTGACGGTGGTGACGATGGTCGGTTCCAGCCAAATCGGAACGTCTGTTAATAGTCTTAGTACTCAACGAATACTGCCAAAGTCGTAACAGGACTATTGTCTACTTATCACAGTTACAATCGCCACGTCTTAACGCGTGCAATGTTTAACGCGCGTTTTAATTATGCTTATTAACAATTAAAGGCAATCCTCGAATCTGGGTCAAGTCGGTTAAAAGGTATAAATCAACTGGCCAAGCCATGATCTCATGAGTGTTAAGGTGCAGTGGAAATGTTAGCGTTAGTAGAATGTTGTAAAAGTTAATAGACTGTGGTGGTAGGTTGGTGAAATCGTAATCTCAGGATTTAAGTTTATTTATTTATTTAACAGTTACATAATAAAAAAAAAAATTATACAGAAATAACAAAATTTAAGACGCCACAACAGGCTTACTTACTTATTTATTTCTTAGAAGAAATCTTTTCCTGCTGGAAGAGATTTCTTCTAAGTCTAAGAAATCTCTTTCTTCAGGCAGAGGTTTAGTTTCCAGAACACAGACAGATGACATGTAGATACATTAGATACAGCAATAATTGGAAATAATTTCGCTTTCTGTAAAGGGTATATATTTTGAAATCTGATAGTTGCATAAGTTAACAATATTTTCCTCAAACAGCAATAAAGATTTTTTAGATTATAAGTAGATACCTATAGAAACAAGTTATCTAGTCGGATACTGGCTTATTATACGGATATTACCTTCACGTAACGTTGGAATTAAATGAGCAATAATGTATTAATTATGCTCATTAACGATTAAATGTTACAAATTCAGGGCAAAGCGATTAAATTGTGTTGAAATAATTAAATAAATCAAGTATGTAGGCAATGTTAAGGTGAAGCGGCTCCTTTAGAAAGAGTAATTATAATACGTTTTGCATTAATTTGAACCATCGATCTCGATTAAAGAAGGGTCAGATCAAGAGCACCCTTAACCGATGAGTGTGTATGAAAAGATTTATGTATGTGGAAGAAGAGAGGTTTGACACGACTGTAGCAAGTGGAATGATGTGGTCTTTGCTGCCCCTACGGGGAAAAGGCGTAATGTTATGTAAATATTTATTAGGTCAATGATTTGAAGTTTTGAACTATTCTACAGTACCTTCTATTTATACAGCACAATTCTACAGTACCTTCTATTAGGTACTATTTTTAGTTTTAGTTTATTTCAATTGAAATATTTTTATTTAAACCTAAACATAATTGTGATTTGTAGTGTATAAAGTTCGATTATTGTGATTGTAATGTGGTTGAGGAATATCCAATTTGTGGTTTTTAGGGAAGGTTCCAAAAGTTAAAACAACACTTCGTTAAATCGTTTCTTTTGACTTCTTTAATAATATAAGCATCTACTAGTTAAGTCCATCCTAACTAGTATACAACTTCCCCTTAAGTCCGGTTATTTTCGTCTATGCAGTTGTCAAAACACTTAACACATGGTAATAGGGTGCATAATTGATCGCTCCTCGTGTCAATCAAAGTGAGACCACATAATACATTTTATTTTAAGAACATTAATTGTTACACAAACAGCACTAGAAATTACTACTGTATATTTTCCATGGACTAGTTGGAGCTATTATTGAAGCTAAGTGTGAGCTGTACCTACAGAATGAACTAAGTAGTTTTTAGTATTTTGTACTCCAAAAATCACTTTTAAATTATAGTCAAGAGCGGAAACTATTGGATGTAGAAATTTTAAATTTCGAAATTGTTACAAACTATTTTTTCAAAATTTCCTTTATCAATAAACGCCAGGAAAACGGCATGAAAAAAGTTTCAGAAAATGGTAGGATAGGGGTAGGGTAGGTGTAGGGTAGGTGCAGGGTAGGTGCAGGGTAGTGTAGGGTTGGTGTAAGGTAGGGTAGGTGTAGGGGTAGGGTAAGATAATGGTAGGATAGGTGTAGGACGCCACGCGAATGAAATCGCGCCGGGCCCGCTGGTAATATATGTAAAGCAGGCGATAACCGATAAATATTGGACAATCGGCGCTGTCTAACAACGCCCCATGAAATATTCAAGACTGGACGGATAAGCTGAGCCGTTACGTATTAATGAGGTATGAATTGCATATTATAACCTCCTTCGCGCATTATCGATTCACGTACCTCACAATTAATGGCCATTATTAATAATTATCGTGGAATTCCTCGTGTGAAGTGTTTTGTATAGAGTGACGTTAAAGTTTAAAGTGGTTGGTGGTTACGGCACGGTTGGGCAGAATAGTGGTGCGGTGTTACAGCGGTGATCGACGTCACTCATCATCATCATCATCTTAGCGCCTGTCCCTTCCTACTTTTTTTCGTTTCGGCCGGCCTTGATCGACGACACATTACGGCGCACGCAGCGTCTTTTGACGGCGCTTTCCAAGAAACTATGCCTTTGGTGTTGTATTCTTAGACAGACTTCGTTGTATTCTTCTTGTATTGCAAAAACAAAGTCGCTTCCCGCCGTCTGTATCTATGTACGCTTATATCTTTTGAACTACGCAACCGATTGTAATGCGGGTTTCAACAAGAGATAGAGTGATTCAAGAGGATAGGTGGGGGTAATGCGAACGAAGTCGCGCCGAGTCCACTAGTAACAAAATAAATGACTACATCTGAAGTGCGAATTTATGTAAAATGACCACCTGCTGATAAAGATCTCCAGACGTTATTTGATAAGTATCAGATTTTGCTTTCGCGACTCTGATATCTACCATTATATCTACACCGTATCTGGTAGATAAATTGTCTGATAAGTTAACAGCCAGTACAACATTTTATCTGCCAGATACCTACAGATATTAGAGAGTCGTGAAACAAGTCTATTATTTATAAAACAACTTCTAAATAAGCGATCTGTTTATCAACAGGTAGCGAAGCAGGGCCTAAACTTTATATAAGTTAAGACTTGGATAAACTTGAGAAGATCGATGGGTATGTCGCCTATCTGTCTCTGCTATCAAGCAATGATGCTGGTGATCAAGTTTGCAGGACGATTTCAGTATAATTATAGAGTATGAAGTTGATCCAAGCAGATACGCCTGCGAATGTCCTCGTCATATATGATTAAGCCTAAACGATTGAATCGTCAGTGTTATAAGCTATAGTTAGTAGGGTCAGTCCATTAAGCGGGATGTCAGGTCATTTATAACTTGTAATAAAGAAATTGTCAGAAAACTTGCGTATGTCTTGCAATAAAGTCAAGTACCTACTCTACCTTTACCTATATTGTGCGCTAAATTTTCTGAGCCCACAGTAGGCCAGGAGTGCAATTATCAACAAGGCATCAGATCGGGATAGAATCGGCATCGGATAGTTTTCATTCTTACGATGGTCGTGAATGAAAACTAAGTCCGTGGAATTGTTAGATGTAAGTTCATGTGCAATGTCCAAATTATAAACAAAATGGCTCACACATTTTCAAAATATTAAAAGTGTTCTACTGTAAAGTTGCTGATTTGCAGAACCGTCGTTTTTCTGCTTTTCTAGCGATCTGAGACGGGGGCCTGGCCCTCAATACTAAGTTCATAAATATAAATCGTAAAAAAAAATGAAGATTTAAGTTAAACCAAAGTAAAAACAATGTAGGGTAGGTACAAAGACGTAAAGAATCAGTAATTGGTGAAATCAATTGAAATAACATGCTAACATGCTAACAATCAATTCCGAGTAACTATTAAATAGAAAACTAATCGGGCAGCCATAAAGGGGCCGATAAAAATTACAAAAGAAATCTATAAAATAATTAAAATTTTCTAATCGTACCAATTAGTTGAATTTATAGTTTCGCTTATTAAAAGAGTTTTAAAGACTTCGGAGTGCGTATAGTACGTACCTTACTATACAGCTTTAAGGGGAATGGAGTGAGGAAATAGTTTTTTTGTTCTCATTTTTACAATGTCGGCGCAATTAAGTTATTATTCTTGCGGCGAGTGATAAAGAAAAACTTAAATGGCGCTGACAAGAAATGTGTAGTTCGCTCACAATGGGGTTATAATAAGCTGGGCGCTTGCGTTTAAACAATAACGAACGGTAATAACGCCTTTGATACCACACTATGTGACATAAATGCGTTCAATCGTGCTCTATTTTCCCGCGTAATGGCTCATTGGCAACTATTGTCTCTTTTAGTCTCTTTTTAGTTGAGTTGCTGTTATTTTATCACCCTGTAAACGAATAATTTATAAAAGAGACATTAATCTAGGACGCAAAGACACCTTAATACCATTTAGGTAGTTCATAATAACTCCCAGTCTTGTTTCGTCATCGTGATGATGATTATTATGTAGTAGGTAATTGATGATGATGATTGTGGTAGATAATTTTTTTTATACCATTAAGATGGCAAACAAGCTTACGGCCTGCCTGATGGTAAGCAGTCGCCGCAGCCTTTGGACGTTTGAAATACCAGGAGCATTACCCACACGTTGCCGACCCCGTAAAAGATATTTACCCCTTTCTTGAAGAACTCCATGTTGTACTCTCCAGGGGAAACTTCTCCAGGTAGTTCATTCCACAACCTTAGTGTGCGTGGGAGTAAGTTCATTTGGAACCGCACAATTAGGAATTATTCTCATACCTACCTAATTACCTACCACGCCTACTACTAATTTTCTCTTTGATATTACACTGCTGGTAGGCACCTTAAACGAGGCTTACGAGAAGAAGAAAAATTAAAAGGAGCGCAGTTCATCGCACAATTTCAAAATTAGAATCGCAATGTTCCATGGAACAATTCCAAATTCAAACACCCCGCGAACTCGCTCTCCACGAGTGCCCCATACACGTTCCCACAAAGCGCTTGCACACCCCACCGCTCGTAATTTGCTGACAAGAAAAGCGAAAAAAAAAAACGCGGCGCGGCTCTAATTAGGTCGTCGAGTGAGAACAGGCGTTCGTCAGCACAATAATAATTAACAGAGGCTGTAATGAAGCGTACCATAAAAACTAATTGGGGACCCTACAATTGTCGCGGGCGCGGGGGCGCAGTTCGATTCAAGCGCTCCAAATCTCATCTATTTTTAAAAATTCAAGCTCGTAAGGCAGTGATGTCGAGGCCGTTTAAGCTTACTGTTATAAACTGTCTTTCTATTAATGAAAGTTGGGAATTGAAAGGGATTGTCATGTAATAGGTAGGTACACACTTAATATAAGCCTTAGGTACACATGTGTGTAACTTGACATACCCGTATAATGATAAACTATCTGACCCGGTGGCCAATCCTGAAACTAAGTGTCGCCATTTTTAAATGTCATGCCAATTCCAGCGACATTGTCACCGTATCAGATTAGTTTTTGACATAAGCTTTGTATAGTTGACATGAGCGTTCAACGTATAAACAATTTTTATTAGTAAGACGGTTAGATAAAGTTAAATATTTGCGATATTTTACAATACGTTTATGTTTGCGCGTACCAATTGATTGAACTAAACGGTGTAATTTGTTCAATAAATGATTTTTATGACTACACGGACGATGCTTAGGTCCATTTCTATTGTTTTATCTGCCATTAATATAATTAAATGTGCATGAACCCAATTCCCGACAACAGTAATGTCGTCTCTAATCCAACATCAATTTGTTAATAACCCAAATTGGCTATTCCTTCCTAGCAAAGTACTAATGGGTATATAATTGGGCTTTCCACTTATATTTTATCGCGGTACGTGTGGTGCTACCCGGTACAGCTGATGTGCTGATTACAGAGCGATAAGCTAATTTTGTATGAAAAAAAATTACGAAGAATTTGTTCAATTAGCCCACACCCTATACGAGTTTTCTGCGGAGGGTTAGGCATCGCTATTTCTGATGATATAGAAATAGGTAGTTTCCTGAATAAAAAAATTACGATGAATTTATCCAATTAGGCGCCACACTCTCTACGACTTTTCTATGGAAGGCATCGCTATTTCTGATGATATAGAAATAGGTAGTTTCCTGAATTAAAAAATTACGATGAATTTATCCAATTAGGCGCCACACTCTCTACGACTTTTCTATGGCAGGCATCGCTATTTCTGATGATATAGAAATAGGTAGTTTCCTGAATAAAAAAATTACGATGAATTTATCCAATTAGGCGCCACACTCTCTACGACTTTTCTTTGGAAGGCATCGCTATTTATGGTCATATAGGTAGAAATAGGCACATAATGTTTCGTACATATTGTAATCCCTATTCCTACGCATTTAGGCGTCACAAAATCGGTATCATACAGTTAATAGTAACCTAGCTTACATTTGAGATTGGTGTATGTGGAACGCTTTTTCTCGTTAGGAATATTTAAATCAATTTAAGTTTAGTACAATCGTGCAATAGTCCCTTATTACTTCTTTTTTACATAGTATAAAACAAAGTCGCTTCCCGTCGTCTGTCCCTATCTATTTATGTATGTATCTTACATCTTTTAAACTACGCAACGGATTTTAATGCGGTTTTCAGCAATAGATAAAGTGATTCAAGAGGAAGGTTAAAAGCAATAAAAAGGGATAGATAGTGGTAAAGTAGGTGTAGGGTAGGGGAAGGACGCCACGCGAACGAAGTCGCGCCGGGTCCACTAGTACACTATAAAATACTATATAATAATATTTGTTACTAGCGAGGACCTGTAATTGGCTTGTTGGTTCTAAAATAATATTTATTATGTTTTAAATGGCTGTTGGTACTCCAATAAATAAATAAATACCCTGTACAATAATCGTAGTTCGGTGTAACGGCAGGCACAAGCTAGCTAGCACTAGCGCTAGTGTCGTAACGACGGAGGCCGGGCGGCCCATTAAGGGCGGGAAATTAGTGCATTATTGACTGATTTCCTTCGCTAGTTGCTAGCCGCCGGGGGCGACCGTTCGCCAATTTAAAACACGCCGCGCTTGGAAGCAATCGCATTTGGTGGTGAGTCGGTGAGAGCTCTTTTTGATTGTGGCCGCGAATTCGAAGGTGGTGTTGTAGAGGGCTGTAGGTATGTTTTGTTATTTGAAAGCAAGGAAGCGAGGAGTTCGCCAATCGTTAGAAGTGCCTCCTAACGTCGTTGACGAAGCGAGGCTGACCAAGGTTTTAAGCTGGGGACCCTGAGACTGGTTGAATAGATGATATATTTTTAAGTTTTCTTCAGTCATTTTGTTTCTTGTAGAAAGGATTATCTATTTAATTAAGTACAGCAATGGCATGGCTAGGATGAAGATGCTTTCACTAGATGTTATTTTTTTTTAAATATTTTGATTATTGAGACGCTAACCTTAAGAGGGGAGTAACCATATTGTCTGTTACCCCGGTAGATCCATCCAGATTCACACACATACCTACACATTGTTTCTCACCCAACTACCGCATACTATTGTTCTAATAGAAAAATAATGTGATGTCGCGGATAGATTTCCCCACATTACCCACATACAAACATTACAAATTCTATTGTCATAAACACGCCAATTGACCAGAATCTATGCCAATAACAATAAAAATTAAAAACGTCATATGATATGATACGTTTTTTCGTCTAACTATGTAGTTGTTTATTAGTTAACAGTACCTAATGGAAGGCGTGTACCAATGTCGTTACGTTAGCAGTTGAGCCATTACAACCGGGAAACTAGTGCATTATTAACTGATTTCCTCCGCTGGCTGCCAGTTCGCTTTTCGATTTAAAATACTGGCCGGCTAAGCGTAGCCTTGGCCCTTCGCAGTCTGTTTTGCTTTTGCGTTCTCTTTTTAAAAACTAAATATGGCGAATCCCAATGACTAAGTTTGAGTATATTCAATTTACTAGTAAAATGCGTATTTTTTTAGAATTACACTTACATAAAAATTGGGTTTGGAATTGTAAATTTGAAAAAAAAATTAGGTAGATCTAATTAGTGATTCCATTGTAAATGCCTGACTTAGGTATATTTCTGAACTGACACATTAGCCTCCCTAACAATTAATTCATGGAGATAAAGACGAAATGAAAACATTTTTAGTCGTCGTAATAAAGCTCTTACAATTTTAAGCTTTGTCGCAGTTATGGTAATGTCCAACTGTTCAATAGAAATTAACAAAAGTAAAGCACGAAAACGGTAAGTACCTATTAGCCACAGAAATCCAAAGAACAATATACATTTATTAAAATAAGTCAATTTATTTAAATATAACTGACCGTTATCGTGCTCAAAATTGTTAATTTCTATCGAAAGGTATTGTAAGTAAGTTATCAAACCAATAACTTGTAATATAATTTTATGCAACTATTTGTAATACCTACCAGTACGCCTTGTTTATTTACAGTTGGGTCCAAGAAACCAATTCCTGTCTAACTAGCGTGAAGTAAGGTTCCGTCTATACAAATAAAAACGGTCGGTGTGAACAAATATAAAGGCGTTATATCCTCGACGACGGTGGCCGTTTTCCATCAGGTGCACCATCCGTCTATGTGCATCCATAGAAAAAAAAAACAATATTAAAGCTAACCTATACCTACCTAAAGAACCATTAAACACTTGAAAACCGAAATTTTCTGGCAAAGATATACCTCTTTTTGGCAGAGATATAGCCAGCGTTGGCGCTAATTCCGCCCAGATGTTAAGTACAAAACATATGACCCCATAGTCGACCTAATCCTAATCCTCAGCCGAAAAAGTAATCAAACTTTCATCCGCAACAGAACACAAATTACCATAAATTTAATATACTTAAGGAGCCGTTACGTCGCGTAAACAAACGTAATGGCCGAACCCACCGCCTGGGGACAATTCAGAATAAAAACTGGTAATTAGCTTTCATTATCATTCGTAGAGGGAGACGCGTTGAACTAGCCTCGGCTATTACACACTATTACCAGGAATTAAGTTTTTTGATTAGCCCTAATTAAGCGGTAGTGGACCGCCACCAAAACATGGAATTTTATTTTCCAACCAGCTAATTGTCTCATAGGTGTGACAGCCATTATTTTAATTGTCAATGGCGGCTTTAATAGTTGGTTTACGTTTCTTTTCTATGTGCTTTTAATGACGGCCGCCATAATGTATCAAGCTCGCAGGTCGCAGTATGCGGTAGGGATGTGCGGAGGCGGTTTCACCGGGGCCGATGTCCGAGTCGGTTCCAAATTCTTAGGGATGCCAGATTAGAGTTATCTATGCTCTAGCAATTGTCACAGTATGAGTATAAAGATCTTAATTTTTTTTAAAGGAACAACCCGTTATTATTATAACTGAAAGGTGATCGCAACGTCAAATATTGATTACCTACTTAAAAATGGATCAAGTTTTCAATATTTTATACAATGAACGAGAACTCTACTACGAACTCTATAACAAAACGTTTCAACAAAATGTATGTAATGTATTACACATTCAGCCGCCTGAATGTGCAGGTTACATCACGATGTTTTCCTCACCGTAAGAACATCGGTAAGTATTCAACTAATGTACATTACTAAGTACATAACTCAGAAAAGAGTCATTGGTACATGGCCGTAGCGGGATTCGAACCCGGTACCTCGCGCTTACGAGTCGGATGCTCAGCCGCCCGGCCACCAAGGCTCATATCTTTTGCGTACATTCATCATCATCATATCAGCCAGAAGACGCCTACTGCTGGGCACAGGCCTACCCCAGAGATCTCCACAAAGACCAGTCCTGTGCTTTTCGCATCCAGCTGGTACCTGCGATCTTTACCAGGTCGTCGGTCCACCTTGTGGGAGGCCTACCCACGCTGCGTCTTCCAACACGTGGTGCCACTCGAGAACTTTTGCGTACATTAAGAAGTAAAAATAAGAATAACACATCTTCTGAATCTTCTTAAAATTATCAAAGCTGAAGTACGAGGTTTAAAATCCATCCTATCTTTAGTAGCCGGAGACCAGAGTTCCATCCCAGCCTTATTACGCGGTGTGGCCTGTTTCCTCACAACTGCGGGGTTCGGAAGGAATCGCCCCGTTCATTATAAGGCGGCTAATGCATGGCTGTTCTCGCTTGACCTATTCATTTGCGTGATAGGTGCGCTGGCGGCTATTAGGTGCGCGACTTTCTTTTTATTTCCATTGCGCCTTCCGTTTGGGCTCTCCCAACCAGTGCAGTGGATGTATTAGCATTTTATTGCTGGCGGGGCAGTATTGTAAAAAGTCTATAGGTACTAAAATTATAAAGAGGAAAAGATTGTATGTTTGTGAGTTTGTATGTTGGGGGTAAACCCCGAAACCACTTACCTGATTTTCAAAATTATTTTACTCATAGAATTCACTTACCAACAGTATCCTTTTGATTCTGGAAAAATAATAGGAGCTCGCTTGATAATTGAATATTTACACAGATCCGAATGATATGAAATATGTTCGCGCATAACTTTAGAACGGCTGCACGCATTTGACTAATTATTTTTTGTTGGGTTTGTAATTGTCAGGACAAGGTTTATTCTGGTTTATATAAGTACCATAAGGATAATAATTGTAGGTAGGGGTATAGTAGGGTAAGTTAAGATAGGAGACATTTAATATCTTCGATCGTCAAAAGTGTAGGGTAGTAAAAGGTGCGCCGTAGGTGAACTATCTTTTGGGTACACTGAGCATAACTAATATGGTATGTCATCGTCATCATAATAAATAGTGCGACTAGGTATTTATTATGAATCCAAACACAGGTATTCTAAACATCATTATAAATTCTTTCACCGGTTGATCCGTTGGCAATGGAATATTTTGTAAGTTTGATAATTTTGTGCGACAAAGTTCATGCAAAAATCTGTCAAACAAAATAATATCAATGCTAGATCCTCCCTACGTTGGATAAGTTAAAATAAAAATATTTTTTCATAGCAAACTTTTATCGCGCGTTCTCTATGATTAGTCAGAGTATTTGTCAAGACAAATCAAACGAGCCCATACTCGATGTGTTTACTGTGCATAGTTTAGGATTTCCTTTGGCCACCTTCCGTCTCCATTGTAATTTGCGCCTTGTACTGTACAAATTGACAGTGTGGTGTCTAACAGAGTAGAATAGCACCAACCCCTTACACTTGTGGGTGTCGTACAAGGCGACTTATGTTTTCTAGGCAAAAGTTCTAGTGCCCGTAGGCTGGAAAATGGAAAATTATAACACTGCGATCTCCAACCTGCCGGCTAAGCACGGAGATTATAGCAATAACCTCCCCTTTCGTGGGTGAGGCCCTTAGTCCTGCAGTCGACTGTTATGGTGACTGCACAAAAACTGGTTTCATTGCAAATTAGCTAAGGCCGCAGACAAGTCAATTTGTTGCTCTGAAAATAATCCACATTCCAAACTTAAAAGAGTTTAATTCCCGCCAACCGACGTAGGGACAGTGGGGCATAGAGCCGAGCAATTACGGTTAATGATAATAGTCTTTATTACTTATGTCCATTAGGTTGTGTCCGCGGACATTACGAAGTGTGCCTCCATATTGCCGGCTTGTTTACTGGATGGTCGTAGATTAGGTGGGGGTAGTTAGTATACCGTCAAAAGCAGAATGGAGAATCCAAGTGGGGTTTTTGGAGGAAGAAGTCAAGAGAATACTTCTTTGGATCGAAATCAGAATCAAGATCAAAATCAAAACGGGCTGAATTCCCAAATTTTTATCAAACCAATACTTGTCGCAGTGAGATCGCTAAGCACGCCGACGAATAGTGATACAGTTCACGTAAATAGAAATAAGTGCTCGGAAATTCATAAAACATACATATTTTAAAGAGAACGCGACTAGAACGTCGACACAAATTAGCAGAGCCACCCGCTGTCCCCCCCTTTCGATGCTGTTTACCATACGCAGGCCTACTATTTTCCATACTTTTTTTCGTTTCGTTCTACGGCCGTTGCCATGGCCGGCCGGGTGAACCCCCCTAACCTTTTTTAAAAAAATCAGTAAATTGCGTATTTGAAAAACTACTGCAGTTTGTACTGCGACGTCGATTTCGCCGGCACATTTTGTGGTAACATTAAAAATGTAGTTGCTTTGTTCTAATGGAATGAACGTTGACGTGACTATTTTTGGCAAACGCTGTTTTGTGCGCCTGGTTTGATTACGTCGTGTCGTTGATAAATAAATCTAGCAATGATTATTATTGAGATTTAGACTTTGCACCTCAAGTACATGAATTTTTATTTTTAGTATTTAGTCAAATGATTTCAATGATGCTTTTTCGTGTTCATGAGAAAACACATCGCATCATTATTATTATTGAGCGTGTTCGATAATTACATCCAATCACAGTACACAATGGGGTTTGACAAAAGAAAAAATTCAAAAATTCGAATTGGAGCGATTATGATGGAACAATCGAATGAACCGTTGAGAGCGCACGCGCTACACTGCGGGGGTCCTTAGTTCCCTATGACGTCACCTCTTACTACCCTCGCTTATTAGAGTAAAAATTAGTAGGATTCTTCATAACTCGTTCCAACAGTCGCACAGAAAAGCCAGTTAATGAGTTTCTATTGAATGTGGAGCGTAAGAGCATTTAGAGATGATTTCGGATTGTTTAAAAGCTTTTAATGACATTGTATTTACAGAGTGCTTTTTATACAATCTGTTGTGAATTTTATGCAGTGTTTCTCCAGCTCTCAGTCATTAAATACAACAAGTACAATATTTTGTATTGGTTTGATATTTACCAACTGTCGTTTTTGCGAATTACATCGGGACAGACCTTCTGTTGTCCCTGATCAGTCTCCCCGCATGAACTACTGGTCGATTTATTGAGACAACGATGCGATTTGACAGATCGTGGCGAAGAAGTTGCTATTGAAATAGTAATTCATATTCCACAGCATATCCTACTGCATCATTGCGATCAAGGATGTTTCTTAGAGAATCGAACTGCTGATCGATATGTCACAAAACTAATATGAAATTCCTGCCTGGTGCAATCGTTTAACAGTATATTATTTTAGAGAGACAGCAACCCATACGCCCTACAATTTAAAAGTTCCTTATTCGTTTTTTATTTTTTGATAAACCGATTATCATGTAAACAAACCAATCCACAATAGACAACCATTATGCGTTAGACCGAAACAGCATCCGCACTCGATCGCATCGTAATCCACTTACTGAGCGTTAAATGAAACGCAATTGGGAGGAAATTACGCAATAAATGGGAGGTTATTATTGAATTTAATGCCGTATTAATCGGGGGCCCCCCTCTAGCCATCTGTCGTGTAGGGGTCCTGAGCCCACCGTCGTGTGTTGCACTTGGAACGGTTACGTCCTTGTTTGGTTAGAAGTGTACCTATTCGAATCAAAATAATGCTTCTGTGGTTTCTGTACGTTCCTACTGTTCTTTGATATTTTCTTTTAAGTACTAGATTAAATGGAAAAAATATATATTTCTTAGGTAATAGATAACAGACGAAGATTAGATACTCTTTTGTCACGCAGGAGAGTAGACCTGTATGTTCAATCGAAAAATAATTTATGGCGTTGAAGAAACGGTTATAGAATAAGAATTTTAACTAATATTGTCTATCTGTTTGTCTGTTTGCACAAGCTAATCTCCGGAACTACTAGACGGATTTGAATGAAACTTTTATTGTTGTGTAGCTATTAAGCCTGGGCAACATATGCATATTTTTATTTTTTTGATTGCATATCAATTGTATAATTGATTTTGGAAACTGGAACACCTGATGTAGAACCATAACAGACCACAATGCTAGATATTCTCAAAAAAATTCCTATGACACCGACCTGGTTTATGTTTTTCCATTCCGAAGACGTATAATTAAATAATTTATGTATTAGTTGTTTTTGTTATTGTGTTTTTACGTAGTAATTATACGGCGAAGTAATTATTTAATTACACATCCATATAACTTAGTGCTTAAAAAGATTTAGATAGCTGGATTTATGTAATAAGTTATTTACATCGAAATGGAAATTCATACAACAAATAGGTACAGTCAGCTGTAGAGTGAACGGACCCCCTAGCATGCATTAAATGCATCTTTACCAGACAGTTTACTGTACATGCCTGGGGCTACCTCACCACCGTCTCACCCAAGCCAACCTCTTCTACTCACAGTCCTCCTAACCCCTTCTTATTTTTTACCAATATATGGTGGAAACCTGATGGAAAGCGACGATGTGGTAGATACCTATTCACTCTTAATTTGAAGATCCCAAGGACAGACGGACGAGGCTCAGACGAAACAGCTGTGCGGGTCAGCTGTTAGTCACCTCTCGTAAGAAGGCAAAAGACCTCAAAGTTATAATTAAAGGTTCTGGTAGGAAACCGCTTTCAGATCTGAGAGTGCTTTCCAAATAGATTGTAGAAGAACGGCTGTCGGATTTACCCCTGCCGCTGAGCCGGGATTTCCCGCCAGAATGAGGAGGGTATCAAATAAGCAAAGTGATAATTCATAGGTAATTGCAGCCATCAACTGTCCTACATATTACGTAAAACGCAACATTTTCACTAAAGCTAAAATTTATGATAGAGCACCCACTAGATACTATTATAAAACAAACATATTATAAAACAAAGTCCCACGCCGCATCTGTCGGTCTGTGTTCGCGATAAACTCAAAAACTACTAAACGGATTTTCATGCGGTTCATACGGATGAGCAAGGTTTAGGTGTATATTGCTATGGTTTCTATCCGTGCGAAGTCGGGGCGGGTTTATAATAAATAAATTATTTGTTGTTATTATTGTGTCTCGTTACGACACGACCCTTTCTCCCTCGATCCTCCTCAATAAGGGATTTGTAGCGAATATAATCCAAACTAAAATTACACTATAAAGAATACATGTAACCGATCTTTACGTGGACGAAGTTGCGGAAAAAACATTTTGATATTCATAAATATACTTAAAAACAGTAACGGTAAAATTTTCACGTATTTACGTGTACATCGAAACAAATTCACGCAACCAAAACAATAACGTTAATCGAACGAATTGTGTTAGATACTGAATACGCGGAAGATGATTTATCACCGTCGCACAAATTCACAGATACCCACACATAGGTATACAAAGCGTGTATGTAGCCACGTGACCGCATAAGCGAGTTTGTATCTGTTCAATTAATTTTTCCCATCCGTTTCCCAGTAGGAAGCAGGGTAGAGTCGGCAAAAGCGGGCAGGCTTTTAAGCGCGGCGATTAGCTTTTTAAAATGTATGGTCGGTAAAATAAAAATAAACGTTTTCGTAATTTTTTTGTTTCGTTGTGTTATAATAATAAAATCGTACCTAAGTGTTATTGTATTGATATTTTAATTTAGAAAAATAATGAATTAAGCATTAATTGAATACGTTGAATGCCAGGTGGGCTGTCTGCTCGTTTTTCACTGAGTAGCATAAAAAAATACCTAAATCGATATGAGTCTTAGCTTTGTATTTAATATGTTATATGTTTGTGATGTGTTGTTGTGTGTGAATAAAAACGTATTCTATTCTATTCTATTCTATTCTTTGTTTCATTAAAATAGATTTAGTAAATATTTCAGTAATAGTCTTTGTCGGGGCTAGTAGGTTATTGCTAGAGCTATTGCACTATACTAATCCATCGTCATAAATTGTTTCCAATTCTATCTAATTTCGTATTTGTATTAAGGTTTATGTGACCGGCTCTCATCGCTCAACATTTCGTATCAACTGACTAGAAGTATGAGAGAAAGTCTGACAGGTAGCGAGCTGGACAGTAACTAGCTCCGATTAATTGCTCGATTTACATTAATAGGTACAAGCTTTCCCTCATCAATGAGGAAATGCGTAGGTACCTACAGAGCTCGGTCAAACACAAGTCGGATTTGGACAATGGTACGCAACCACAGATTGACAGGTGGAATTAAAAATTAAACGTATCAGAGTTCGCAACAAATCCCGCGAGCCACCGGCGGCCGTCCCGCGGACACTTATTCCGGCCATTGTACGGCAGCGCGCGCCGCGACACCCGAGCGGCACTGTGCATAATACATCGTTGTTCGCTGTTGCTGTACGTCCGACTTTAATTATATATCTGCTACAATTTCGCCTTTTTTTCGAGTATTTTTCACATTTCCTCCCCCCTCGCCCCCCGGCCGCCCGCCCCCACGCGGAATGCCCGCAAAAAACGACCGCGTGTGTTTATCGAGGATTCGGAAGGTTGACCGGTGACCGGCGACGCAGTGTCCGGTAGCCACGCCGCTGCCAAGAAGCCGGCGAGACGCTTCGCGCCGCCGAAAGGACGCCCATTAATTATTTGATAAGCACCAAAAAATGGAGACAAAAAAATTAACGCAATTAAACTCGTAGAACGCGCCGAGAAAAGCCCGATAAGCCGCGCTCAACTTTTCCTGTAACAGGCTGTTATTTCACGATTTAAAATCGGTTCTCAACCCGTTAATGACGCGAGCACAAGTGCAGATCGGCTCCGTTCGGCCGCGGCCCAATCTATTTAATAACCCCCGCCGGTGACACCCCGCGCTCGACGGCCATCGCCAATTTCACCCCCTCGGACGGGCCCCCTAGCACCCGCCCTGAAAAAAATCCGGAGCGTTTTAAAATTAATGAGTAAAAATGTACACACACATCGGCGCGGACAATGCGCCGCGTGTGTGCGCGTCGCCAATAATGACCACACATTACGCGCGGCCGCGAGCGCCGGGCGCCGAGCCGCCGCCGGCTCCTCGGCCGCCGCCAACTATCCGCCGAAAAAATTGTGTTCAAATTGAAATTTCTCCGCGGCGGGTGCTAACGCGCGCGGACGCAGTTAGATAACATTTGCAGAGCGGGGCGGGGGTCGCCCCTACGCAACGCCGTTTTTATTTTGGCCGGCCCTTGCCCCCTTACCCCCTTCGTTCGTCCAACTTCATCTGAATAATTACTGATTTTTTCGTGTACCGCTGATTATTCCGAATGTTACTCGTTGATGAATAATTTTTCTACTTTGTTCATTAGCAGGCGCCGCGCCGCTGCGAGAGTCGCGTATATTTTTATTCGTTAGCCCTCCGGTACCTATACAATGTCGTGCTTTGTCATACATAAGAAATTGTTCAATAATAAATATTCAGTCGATTAAAGTTATTAGCAGCGAGGCGTGCAATCAATAAGTTCATAGGTTAATGGGAATATAAGATCGAAGGTACGACTATTAATTTTAGTCATTAACATGATGACAAGAAATACCTATTGTAAGCGTTTATATCGATACTATTTCTTATTGATTCTTATGAATAAAAATAAAAATAACTTGTTAATCTATCTGCTTAGTATTTTACTTAAAAACTTAAAATTTATGAAGAAAATAGGAAAACATATATTCAACAACTAAAACAAAACTTACACAAGCTTACGTATTAACATAACGAAGTACAACAGAGAGATGAAATTAAAAGAGGGGTTAAAAAACTAAACAAAAAACTTTAATTATAATATGCTTATTCGACAAGTGACAAGTCGGCCCGATGGCGATCGCTTTGGCAAGGATTTCGGGACCACCCACCTCCCCTCGGGGGGCGAATTTTTTCCCGCCACCACCGAAGGGGTTGATTTTTTAAACTGATGACGCGCTTTCATTCCGCGCTCTGCAACTTCGCCGCGCGGCTGTATGTGTGTGCCGGTCGTTGATAAATAAAAAAAAATTTAAAAAAAAAACAAAGAGTACAAAAAATATGCGGACGCTTTGTCGATAGTGCCGGTGTTCCTCTGCGCTATCTGTAGTTCCCGCCGCGTTCCATTTCTGTTTAAAAAACGAACTTTGACGAACAATACAAGTTTTGACGTGCGCGATAGGCCGGCTAACTGCCTTTTTCTGTGTGTAAAGGACGTTTTCAAAGGTCGGCGGAAACTTTGTGCAAGTCGTGCGAAGTTGGCACGGGAAGTTTGGCCGGGTTCGCGCCACGGTACATTCCGGGACTCTTTCGGATTCCGCCGCGATGGATATTGCCTGACGAACTTTAAAGGGTTATGTGAACATTTTAGAGACTGAGAAAAGAATGACATTGTCTTTCGTAAGTACTGGAGTGTTGTAATTTTTACTTTGTGTGTCAGTTATTGATTTCGACTTTTTTGTTTCCACAATTTTTATTGCTCATTTTTTGTTTCATCCTTAAGGTCGGTTTACTGATTACAATTCGTAATTCACATGTGGTATTTAAATAAAATAAAATAAATAAATGTGAGTGGTTTGATTTGTCACGTTTTCTCGATTTGTCGTTATTATACCTTTTGATTTTTTTTAAATCTGCGTTTCCATCTAATTCCTACTACTTCAATTTAAGAACTAATTTAGGTACCTATAGGAACCAACAGCAAATTCACTCTTCTTACGGAAACAATTGCTATTTCCCTCTGTCGTCATCTATTTTAATTGATACCTGTGTCAAGTGAGAATATGAAAAAATTAAAAAAAAACGTTACTCGAGATCCTGAAAATAATTTTATTTTTACAATTAAGTATCTAATATTTTTTTTCCATAAAAGAATATAATTTAAATACAATAATACTTATAATATATTTAAAAGTAAGTTATACTTACGTTCCTATTGAATAATATAGGTACCTACGTGGAAAATATTTTATTATTCGCAAATTTCTTACGAAATAAACTTAAATGTAACTTCTAACTTTTTATAAAGATAAAGTGTTGCTTGCAATCCAGTAGGTGTATTTGTTGTATGATGCTTTGAAACACTGCCTACTGCCCTCTAGTGAACTCTTTCCGTAATTTTCGGTGCATATAAATAAATATACTTTTGTTTTTAATTCTTTCCCACTGTCTACGTAATTACGTATTTTTCGAAATCCTCGTAACTATATGTAGTTTACTATAGTGAAATGACAACCTAGGTGGGTGTTTGTCCGTTCTGCATAACCGAAATAGTATCTTAGGCCCTTAAAAGGCTATTGAGTAAGACCAGTCGAAGTCGGACTGTCAGAACGACAAACTAAATGTGAATCTTGTGAATAAGGTACAGCTTGTATTAAAACCCCGATTAAGAATACATGTTTTCGTTGCCGTCCAGCATTTTGAGAACACACCCGCAAGGCAATTTGGATTAATTGTTCTATATGTAATAGTGTTTTTAATTGTATGATTTTATATTTATGTTGACTATTTTAAATTAACTTGAAATTCTTAAAAAGCCATACGATAAATAAATATAATAATTAACGCAAAAACCATTCTTGCTTTAATAAGGGAAACAAAAAAACCTTTACTTTGCAATATAACCCCCGACCAAGTATACCTACGTATACTTCAATATTTTAAAATTACCGAACCCCGAAATGAAACATTAACACCTAAGTAATATCTCGATTAAACTGACTTTCAAACAAAGAAAACCGCACCGCCTATTGGTTGGGGAGCTACGACGCCACAGACAGACACACATGTCCACCTATACACAGAGCTACATATATACAAATCAAACTTACAACACCCCTTCTTTTTTCATCAGGTGTTCAAAAAGCCTAACAAAAAGCTAACAAAAATGTTTATGTAGGTACACACTAGTAGTTAAGTTGAACATGGTCCCAAGACAGATCCCTGAGGAACACCTGCTAGCGTCAATAAAACATGTAGGTAGATACATATCTCCTCGTAGCTAAGTTTACCAAGGCCCCAAAACTGACCCTTGCGGCACACCAGCAGGCGGAGTCGGACCGAGAGAGCGGCGCGAGCTCGCCCGAGGGCGCGGGCGCGGGCGCGACCGGCGCGCGCTCCCACACGCCGTCGCCGCGCACCCGCAGCCCGCCGCACCACCAGCACCAGCAGCATCAGAACCAACACCTGAATGGCTCCAGTGAGTTCGTACTGATGTTCTTTCTTCACTAATATTAGAGTACTTTCTTTTATTGTATAAGGAGGCACGAGAGTGGAGAGACCTAGCAACAAATAGGTCTAAGTCGAAAAATGGGAAAGAGGCTTTTGCCCTGCAGTGGGAAACCGAAGGCTCATAAAAAAGGGAGGCACACGGACTGACTGTACACCTGATGGAAAGCGGCTACCGTCGTCCAGATTATCTGCAATCTAAGGTTCGGACCACAATGATCCGGGACGAGCCGGAACGGAAAAAGACGCCTCCGGATTCAATCCGTAACTCAAGCCAATGTATGAAATATTACTGCACCGACTACATGTGATCCATAGCGGAACGGAAGGGAATTCCCTCCGGAAGCAACCGGATCGTGCGTCATTTTTCTCCGTGTCCCCCGTACGGTTTTTTCGGCACGGGGGCGTGGCCTACCAATATCGTATGAAGTCGTATGTAACTCACGACTGAAAACGTTCCGTTCCGAACGAATCGCGCGCCAGTTCGATGACAACCGTTGAACTAGTAGGTACCTTTTTTGCTATACCTAGGTCGCGTGCGTTATTATCATCACGTAGGGTCGCCCATAAAAAGTTAATAGGTACCTAGATAGATTTTATGGAATCATAATATGTGAATGATAATGATAATGTAACAAACTTTTCCACTAGGAGGAATAAAATACCGGGAACTTTTTTTTTTATTAACAGCTACAGCTAAACATAAAACTTTAAATAAAGTTAAACCTTCCATTTTCGACTTCAAACCGGAGCGCGTATAGTCGATAGCACGTTTTTTTTTCATTCCGTCCCGTGCCGGATGCCTGTAGTCCGAGCCTAAGGGGAGCGGATGCGGTGCCTTTGAGTTACCTGTAGACATGCCTTTTGAAGAACCTTATGTTAAAGCACTACTGACGACATCATTATTATTGTAGACGCGCTCAATTGTTTTCTATAGCAACTCTTAACGCGTAGCTCGTTTTTTTAATAAGGGGGCGAGCCAGGCGAGAAAGCAGGTCACTAGGGGAGCGATTTTCGTACTGTGACATCTCAAATTCAACATTTACTTTAGCCACAAATCTGTATTAAAACATCACTGAAGTTGATCTTCGTCAATAAACGGCTGTCGAAAATAGTTGAGAAAATATTTTTAGACTGCAATAGATATTTCAATGACAATAAAGGAGATTTGTGGCTAGAAAAGATGTCGAATTTGAGATATCACCGCGCGAGAATTAGGCCCCTGATGGTAAGTGATCACCGCCGCCCGTGGACATTCCCAACACCAGAAAGGGCCAATGTCGTACAGGCTCAGAAACATCGCTACATAGTTGTTACATAATATGCTACGATTTACTTTATCTATTTCTGCCGCTAAGCAACAATACTTGCGTCGTTGTGTACCGGCTTAAACGATAAGGTAGCCAGCGCAATTACAGGCATATAACACATCATTTTAGTCCTCGCAGTGGCTACGATTTTTTCTCCTACCCCTAAAATCCACAGTTAAGTAATAATAATTAATTTGATTTAACTATACATTACTGGTTTGCCTATAAACATTAGTTATCTATATTAAATATCTCATTGATGACCACAAACGAATTACGTAGCTACGTAATTTAATTTGAAATAACATTATCTTTTACCTCAATATCTAGAGTGAACTTATAATGATTCATAAGATACATGAGTCACTGAAATTACCCGCATTAACTTAAGGTAACAGCATTAGAAACCTACTTCTCTTAGACGGATAATGACAACTGGCTACAAGAGACGTATTAGGTTTAATCGACTATTGCATAACCATTTATAAAAAAAAAAAAAAAAACTCATTTACAACATCCTCTGTATCAAGAGTTTAATGACTGAATGACAAGACCGGTAAGAATGACCTCATTCGTCAGGCAACGGAAAAGAAACAAAACTAACCAAACTCATATTTTGCAGTGGCGTCGATGTTCCAAAACCTGCAAAATCTGGCGAGTATGCAGCAGAACATGCCGCCGATGTCCCAGCAGCTGCAGCAGCAGATGTCCCAACAGATGTCTCAGCTGGCAGCCAACCTGCAAGGGCTCACGTCTATGCCGTCCAATCCAGTCATCAACTCGCCCTTGAACCTTAGTGTTAGCGCTCCGGGTAAGTGAATCCATATACCTATTACGTTATTTGTCAAAGGAAAACAATACAATACAGCTCACCAAAATACTAATTTACACACTAGGTTATATTAAGTTGTTTTTTTCCCTATTTTTGTGAGCATTTAACTGTTTTTGGTTAGCAGTTACCGAAACCTTTGTCAAAATACATCAGCGATATTTTGATAAAACCGGTCAATCAGAATTATTGGGCATTTTTTCCTTATCGTATTCACTTGATCATATGGTCATGTTATTTTCTTTTAAACAGGTAACTATTTTAGTCGCATCTTTAATCTGGGTAGGTATACAAAATTACATAAAAACTTGTATGTGAAAATTTATACAGGATATACAAAAGTTACCGACTAAAATTACGCATACCTACACAATTCTCTCAAATTTTCACACGGCCACCGCTGATTTGAAACATTCCATTGCAAATTCTAATTTATTTTTTTACGTCTTTTACCAATTTATTGCAACGAAAGCTAATTCTAATGCTCGCACACATAATTATGTAGTAAAACCCACTACACGGTCATCTATAATACCGTAATATTCCAGATTTTATGCGTCACAAATTAGTAAACGAAAATCCGAAACTCCCATGATCGTTACAAAATAGTTGATTTTAAATTTGGAATTTATAACGTCACGGATCATTCGTAAGAAAACCAATTCGCTCGGACTTCTTATGATAGGTAAATTGGAGAAACATTTGCTGTGTCCAATCTTTAATATTCAAGGAGTTCAATGACACAACTAGCATCGACACTAAATTGTATGTATAAATGATTGAAGATGTCATGCTTTCAAATTGCTTTGCTTTCCTTTAAAATAATGCTGGTTGCAGAGTCCAATAGACGTATGCCACCGTAAATATTTACATTATAAACTGTCTCTATACGTTATATTATAAACTGACGGTTTTAATAATCTTACGGTAACGTATACAAGAGAATACAACTTTGTTATAAAGGTGTTCCAAGAGATATCTACCCGGCTAATTGAGTCTGCCGGAAAACCACGTGCTAGCGTTTACCTCGTATAATTCTGACAATTCAGAGAGGTAACGCCACCAGCCTTAGGGGACACTTCCGTATGGCAACGAATTAGCTTCTGTATTTTTATTTGGTAATTTATTTTATATTTGTGTACTTCATTTATTAATATCCATATGAACACCACACATGTTTCAACCAATACCTAATAATAAGACTGATTGAACTTTACCCCAACTAAAAATCTAAGCTCGTAGCTTCACGCTTTCTTTTAGATTTTTGATAGTTATGCTTCTTATTACATTTTGCTATAACCGCCTAGTTTCCCTAGCCAACCCTGTCCAGTAAGGTATACCTAAGTAGCTACGATTTGTATAAAGCGTAAATTTAAAACTATTACAAAATAATCGATCAATCACTAAAGGTTACTTGTGTGGAACCATTAAAATTGCAACAATTTACTGCACTTGTCTCGCAGGGTACCCACAAAACCGCAGCGATTGCGGTGATTAGCAACTTTAAAAAATCGATCGGCGTAATCAGGCGAATCCGTTTCCAGGATACCTGCCTACCCACATTACCATTTTAAAACTTGCGACGCGCTCTACAGCAAGAGAATAGACCGCTAATTAGAACGAATTAGATAGATTGGGATAATCAGAAAGACACGGTTTGCGCATTAAAAGTCTTAACTTGGGAATCACGTGATAGGTAATTAGGTGATTACCGAATCCAATCGATTTAATGAATTCAAGATAGCGGCTCCACTCGCCCGCCCATTAAACCTATGCCGTAATGGACGAAAAAACCTATTTAAATAATGAGTATAATTACATATTTTTTCACCAACGCACGGGTATTACGGCTGTTGCGGTATCATTAAGAGTTTTATTGTCTTAATAGAGCTAATTATACATTTTTTTCGGCTCTTAATTGATGCGCCGTAGGAAAGAGCATTTATTACAAAATGTGAAATGTCATGGTATAAATGAATACGTTATGTTAATGCCCAGTTTAACGGGCTTGTAAGGCATGCAGATAATGTTTTAGATTTTCGTTGGGAGACGTTTTGTTCGCGGTAAATTAGTCGTGCTCGGTTGCCGATGGGTTTTGAGTAATTCTCTATCGTTACTCTATTACGTTCTTACCCGTTGTTGCGCGTCGGCATTTCTTTTACTTGTAATTATAATATAATTTTATTGTTTAATTACCTAAGTAGAAAGTTGGGTTCGGGCATGTGTTTCTCAATTGTTTCGTCGATTTGTTAACTAACACCATGACCGATGGGCCCGTGGCCGCTGAATAAATAATAGACGCGACTAACTCGCAAAGTCATTACGGACAATATGTTTTATTTACCATGTTTATTAGTTGGCAATAAATGCGCTTGATATATTTCAAAATCCGGCTGCGAATATGGTAGATTGTACAGTCACGCGTCATAACGTCATTTATACATATTGAATACCGGCTTGGGCATTACTTCGTGTTTATGATAAAGTCTATTGTCTACCAAAATGACTATTAACACACATTTGCGTAATTGAGAATCTCTTCAATTGTCCCCATTAAACTGTAGCCTATTAATATTTCTTACGTGCTGCTGGCTCTGTTTTATAAGCAATAGCTTTGATTAATGGCGTTCATGCGTGATGTAGATATTAAAATTGTCCTCACACCCGAATAAGATACATCACTATCAGACCACCCCATTGCTAGTTAGGTCTATCTATGCTGCATACGCCACTGGACAATTACTTTATCTACAGAAATTTAAGCTAAACATCGTACTTGATTATTTATTATAAGTACCTTGTCAATCCAATCATACTGACAATAAATAGGACAATACATAACTTACTGCTTTCCTTGTCCCCTAGAAAGGAACGCATTCTCTCAAAATTCTCCATCCTTTCGCCTGGTAAAAGAAAAGGACAACACCCCAACTCATTGGTTTCCTTGTCTCCCAGGAATGGGTTCCCCGAACCCGGTGGGGAACAACATGTTACCACCGGCGATGCCTTCGCCGATGCCTCAATTGATCCTGGCTTCGGGTCAGCTGGTGCAGGGCATTCAAGGGGCGCAGCTGCTTATACCTACGTCGCAAGGTGAGTCTAGGATATTGATGATGGAAGACTATGTACCTTTGTATGTTGAAGGTTAAGAGGTGTATGAAATTACAAGATTATGAGGTGATAGGCTAAAAGAGTAATGTAGGATATTTGAGAAATATATTCTGAGAAAAGAGTCCCGATTTTCAATTAAGTTAAAGAGTAAATAACTGCGTCTCATATCCAATATCCAATAAAAATAATGCGACAACCTTGAAAATGTTATAGAGTATACCTAATTACCTATACATTTTATTTTGAAATTTATTCAAAAATTCTTTTCTTTAGTGCTCCAGATGGATAGTAAAGCGCTGAGCAATTCCTGGAAACAGCATAAACAAACAGAGCGTTCGTCCACAGGCATAGCGACCCAAACCATCCTGACGATACCGGTGAACCACGTCAACTCGAACGACCAGATGGTGAACCTGGCCCTCAACAACGGCCAAGTGGTATCCACCTCGCTGGCGAACCTGCAAGCGATGGCGCAGCCGCACCAACTCCTCAATTCGAATCCCCAGCAAACGCCCAGCATTCGACCCAACATGTTGAACCCGAGTTTATCGAATGCGCTGCTGAACCCTGGGCTACCGAACTTCTTGTCCAACGGGGCGGCGAATGCGCAGGAGTTGTTGCAGGCATTACAGCAGCAGCAGCCGCAGAACCACAACCTGCTGCAGACGGTGCAACAGAACAACATGTCCCAGCAGATGCAAGGCAGAAGGTCCTCGTCCCCGAGACCTGAAAGGCTTTACAAACAGGAGAGAGAAAACTTCGAGAGATTCGCCGGCGGGCCGAGGGAAAGAAACGATAGAGAAAATTGTGGAGCCTCCGCGATGAACAGTATTAACAGGTAAGATTTAGTTTGGTAAGATGTACTTACATACATGCTTCACATAGGTATCCAATCAGAATGGTGTAAAAATGACAATGTATACTCCAACATTAGCAAAAAAATCCGAGGAAATAAAATCCCGAAAACAGGCAAAAAACATTTACAAGTTTTGACAATTGCCACTTTCAAAACCGCCGAGTATGTCACCTAATTATGTTTTATTGTGTAAAGTTTATTTTACTTAGATAAAGACTATTGTGTATAAAAAAGTAGCGAGACAGATTTGTCAGGACTGTAGCAAGTGGAACAATGTGGTCTTCGCCTACCCTTACGGAAAAAAGGTCATGACGGTATGTATCTATTAGAACTAGCGTGTATTTATTTACCTAATGAAAGTATTCCGTCAGACAGTTGTTAAGTAAAAGTAAATAACGACACCTGTATCGGGTAAATTTATCAAACCGCGCTGGTACGTATTTAATGAGCTACGAAACGTCTCGGAACAAACCCCGAAAGTAATCACATTAAAGCTAATAAACGGCTTTTAATTAAATTAAACTTGTTTACTGAAAGGTGACTCCGTAGGTGTTGGCTACAAATTTAACTTTACCGGCGAATACTTCCATATGTCACTACAATAATTTCTCATTCCGACGATCTACTTTGGCGTGTGCGTTCGATTTTGAGCTCTATTCCTGAGGGGTCGAGTCGGTTTTGGCTCTCTGGGTGTAGCTGTTGAGCCGTGGGTGCAATGACAAGTGTTGTTAGTAATTATGTGACAATGAGTGTAATTATCGGACCGATGTCGGCTACACGGGTCTTGTGTGCGTGTCTGTGTGTCTAATCAACGTTCGTTGAATTTACTAGTTTAGCAGCGCGCATTACTGGCTTTAATGGAAATGTTGTTACGTCCTTTTCTTGGTTTTCGATATTTTATTTGCAACGTTGCACAGTATGGACTAGTTGTAAAGCGAAATTATAAGATTTTGATAGACTATGTACCTACTTGAATTTGGACTATAAAGTACTAGACAGCTTGGTTACGTTTACACGGGAAGGGCGAACTTAATGCTACTATACTACTTTGTTAATATGTTACTTCCTGCTTTGTTATGTAAAAGTTTGTGGTTTATTTTTGGATTATTTTGTAATTGTTAATGAAATCTGCAGTATGTGTAACTCAACATTGCACATTATTAAATATTAGTAAACATAATGTATGACACAAAAACATATACACATTCGATGCTCAGACAGGAAACTTTTAAAAACATTGATAGTAATGTTTCTACATTGAATTCCCCATTAGACACCTTCCTCATATTCAAATCACATTATGAATCGTTATCCTCCAACGTACATTTTCAAGTTTTTAATATTACTTATTATCGAATTTACCATAAGAAGTCAAAGATAAGAGTCTTGGAGAAATTCACATTGCGCCATCTAGCCCCAAACTATGCCAACACATAATTGGCATAGTTTGGGGCTGTAGGTGTAGAGTACTTTTATTATCATTTTTCTCTCTCGCATCTCGAGCTTAACTTAATTTTTCGTCATCTCAAAGTTTTATTCACCACGTTTTTTTGGCTAGAATTCTTTACCTAGAATCTGGATAAGCTAACCTCTCTACTTTAAAAAAAAATAAAAATACCTTTTTAAAACTCATAGTTGCCATACATATCTCTCGCTATCAACAACTGTACGCATTTTCCTCGCAACACTACCAAGTGTATCGCAGCCAACTCGAATGTTTGTGCCAAGTAATTACACAAACATCATAAGGAAAACTCAAGCTGGTTTGACTATTATCTACCTTAATGAGGTATTTAATGCTAATTACAGACAGGACGTAGCTTGACGCGGTGCCCGTTGATATAATTGCATAAATAATGTCGCGGCACCATTAGGGTTATGCTGGCCTGGTGTTTGTATTGAGGTTTGGTTTTTATTGCGTAACTAGTGGACCCGGCGCGACTTCGTTCGCGTACACCTACTTTACCCCTTACCTACCATTTTTTTCTTGCTTATAAACCTTCCACTTGGATCACTCTATCTATTAATGAAAACCGCATTAAAATCCGTTGCGTCGTTTAAAAGATCTAAGCGTACATAGGGACAGATGGCGGGAAGCGACTTTGTTTTTTACTCTGTATAGATGTTCAATCTGGTACTTATTAGTTAATCGAAGTGTTCTATAGTTTTACCTACATATACTTAACGTCACGCCTTTTTAACCCCCGACGAAAAAAGAGGGGTGTTATAAGTTTACGTACGTGTTTATCTGTGGCTTTGTGTATCTGTCTGTGGTATCATAAACGGATGAACCAATTTAGATGCGGTTTTCTGTATTTAAAAGCCAGTTTAATCGAGATGGTCCTTAGCTTTGTTTCAATAACGGTAAAAATCTGTAGTTTAGAAAATATTTGAGTTTAAGTAAAATTGGTCGGTGGTCCGACTTTTTCTGTCGGTAAGGTTATTCCTGTAGAGGTAGGTAGAGACCACATTGTTCCTCTTGCTACGGTCCTGACAAATCTCTCTTGCTTCTTCCACATTCAAATATTTCTACAGTTTTATTAAAATTTGTTTCCTCAGAGTGGAAGGAAGTTGATTGATGCTATTGCTGTCAATTGCTTTACTCGTTAGTCCTGTCCTATTCATGCTATCCGATTTCAAGACATCTTATTGAAGACAAGACATTTTATTGAATTTAGTTTATTTATTTTCAAAGATTATGGTAAAAATACATTAAGGTGTTACATATAAAATAACGTAATTCTTACATATTCAGGCAATATACTGAGGCATACAAAATAGGTAACACAGTATTTCCCATTAATCAATTTATAAATCTGAGAACTGTTTTACGAAATAAAAACATTTGTCAATTAACCAATTAAACAAATATTCTTAAATTTATTAATGGGTTGCACTATACTATAGCTACAATCTCACGCATCTTTGCATATTCTCAACAATTATCGAAATGGAAGACTAATAAAATTCATAATAATTTGCTAAAATTATTTATTTGTAAAACCCTACGGCGACAGTTTGTGGCTATTTCACAGTGTTGCCGTGTGGAAAATGTGATAAAAAATATAATTGACACTATTATTATTATGTTTTACTTCGAGATAATGCTTTGTAATTATGATCGTTGTAAAGACAAGTATGTTCATGGAGCGTTATGTAAAAATGAAGAAAAACGCTAAGTATTCTACAACAATAAGAGCCTAGGTACCTTTATCAGGTATCTAATAAGCAGTGTGCACGATAAAAAAAAAGTCGTTAGCGTTGCGTAGGTGAAGGGTAAGTATAGGGCAGTTGTAGGGTAGGTGTAGGGTAGGGTAATGTAGAGTAGGGTAGGGTAGTGTAGAGTAGATGTAGAGTAGGGCAGGGGTAGGGGTAGGATATGGTAGGGGTAGGCCGCCACGCAAACTAAGTCCACCACTTGCATATAAATTTGAAATGAAACGTGCTCAAATCGTGAATACTGCACGTCTATAAGGCACCACCGATGTTTGCGACCTTATTGGAATAAAAATCTACAAAAGAAACTACATAATCGAAAGTTTATGAATAAAGTAACAAAATGCAATCCGAATACTATACTAAAATACTATACTATAGTACATAATACTGATTTAAAACATTCACAAGCCCCGCCGCTAAGACATTCCGTTAATTCAACCATATAATTAGGTGCGCATTAAATATTCCACCGGCTGTAATTACCTTAGCGGCGTGACGAGTCTAATCTGCTTCGTAATGGTGATAAATAGATCCTATACGGGGATATCGCCTGCCGGAGTCCTACCGCAGAATATAGATGGGGTGACTTGATTCCGACTAGGTATGGATCGGTGGGCGGCTTTCGGTGCTATAATCTGGCTGCAATTAAAACGGGGTGGAAGTGGGAATAATATAAGTAAACGGCTACAAAACATTTGGATATAACCTTGTCTAAGTAATTAGAATGACAGCTCTAGAGCGTAATAGCGCTCAGAGTAATTAAACAAGCGAGCCTAAAAAAAACTCATCAAAGGAGTAACGATCTTCATTTCGATCTATTTCGACAAGGTTTCTATATTGCCGAGTGACATAGCACGTAGGATTTTTCTAACAATGGGAATGAAATGTGTAATATTCCAAAAGGAAAAATTTAAGTTTATGAAGTCCTTTTCCGGATTTCTAAATGCGTACGGAACTCCACCACTAGTTATTGTATAAAGGTTTTAAGTGATACAGATATTTCCAATTCTGCATCACTGATTTATTGTATAATTTCTCCTAGAACTCTGGCATATGACATATACAAAACACGGGGCAAACATACATACAAATATTTTTTATTCTAGCCTTTGCAATGGCAGTTGTAAGTTATGGATTTAGTCAAAGCTTCAACTTCAACAATACAAAATTAGCTTTATAGATATATTTGAAACTGGGTTCAACGACTGATACTGCGTGGGAGTATTTTAAAACAAGCTTATTTTATTAATTGCTTCATTATTGTATCAAACAAAACGTTTCTCGTAATTCCTCTAATGAAAAGACAATTTTGAAATAGGTCTAAAGTACCTCCTTAGCGTTTAAAGTAGTTATTAGTAGTCTGTAAGGTACAATACAGAACCGATACAGAGAGTCGTTATTCAAAGCGCACCGACATCAATACTATTATGAAACTGTAAAAAAGCCGTCTGTACATTGAAGATATTTAAAAAAATTGTCGTGGTAGGATTTTGGTACGTACGTAACTATGCAAAAATATATATATTTTTGTCTTTTTGTCTGTTTGCGCATCACGCAAAAACTATTGAGCGGATTTAGATTCGAGGCGAAAGCTAAACTGTCATAGAAACTATTTCCATGCGTACGAAGTCGCTGGCAAAAGCTAGAATTATATGAAATGGTAGGTAAATTCATAACACTTAAGTACCTCCTTCTATGTGGATAGCATATAGAATCAAGTTAAAAGACCTTGATCAAACATTAACGACGCTCATTGTCTGTGAACCATTAATTTTAATGCTGTGCCTGGACACCTAATAATTAGCCAGCCACAGTAGACACGTACAAACCGCAGTACGTACAGACGCATCGCGGATAATTACGCTGTAAATGTACAATTACTTAGGCGTTGCATTTCCGACAGCGCGATTTATGCTGGCTGAGATTGTATTCGCGTGATGTTATCGAGAAAATCGGCGATGTGAAATATTTCTATTTGCAATCGACTCTTGGCCTTGATTTCTGTTCTACATATTTAGTTTGAAAAATGTACGTAAAGCTAATGTGTTGGAGCTTATTACCCTTTGAGCGTTGACTGATGAGTGGTGGAGTAGGATGATACTGTAGTTTCAAAAATCTATGTGTAATGACCACAATCGCAATCAGAAAATCCAGAATTTTATATATTTATTTATTAAAACTTTATGCATAAAAAAGTACAGTGGCGGACTTTAAGCTAAAATAGCGTTATCTACCAGTCAATCGGGATAATCTAAGCCTGATAAAGGTAGGTAGTGCAGGAAAAACAAATTTTGTTGATGGATTCTAAGGTTTCTGGTGTGGTTCAGATTGTTATAGCACAGTTCGGTAATTTCTGTATTTTGAACTCTTAGTACATTTCTTTTAAGATTTCAGCGGAAATCCACAATACAAACTGAAGAAACGACGCTCGTGCTGGTTAAGCAGACGGTCCCATGTCCGATTTTAGTAATATAAATGATGAAGAAATCGAAATAATTTGTTCTTGGCACTCACAAGCTACCTACCTAGCAACAACACCTACCTAGCTAGTTACCAATCGTAAAGATAATTAAATGGGAAACAAGTGCATTCTCTATATTAAAGTTAACTTTCACGAATCAACCATCGGACTCGATTCCGCTCGTAAAAGTCGCATAAAAATCACCAGTCGCGGTTTATCCTTGAGTAATCATATGAAGTCTAGATCAACGATCACTATAGCCAAGTATAACAAGTGGATCAATTATACTTGAATGTGTGCGTCTGTATATCACCCACACGTAAGATAGAGACTTTACGAGACCACGTAATTACTGAGTCACGGTATTAATTCTCGGATCCATAATTTAGTTCGAAACCTCATTTCTGCGCAACAATCTAGATAAACATTGTGCGTGTCATTTGACATAATTAAAGTTACATTAATACAGTGATGTAATGGGCCGCGGTATGTTGTAATGGGAGCTAATTACTGTAGGTAATGCGACTCAGGAAAGCGTGGGCGGTTCCAGGGTTTTTCTATAGATAAACCGGTAATGATGGAAAATAAGGGTGTCATTTATGTCTATTTGCGTGTGTATATAGTTTCCATTGTCTCTATCTCTTTCCATCACACAATATCATCCACACACAGCCCATGACAGTCCACTGCTAGACAGTAGATGTACCAGGAAATAGGAACGCGCGGATGTGCGAGTGTGTTCCCTGATCATTTTAATTTGGACGCCTTCAAGGCTTGAGTGAATAGGCTGTTCCCAGACAGCCACGCTCTATCTTCGGCCGCATCGTCACTTAACACCAGATGGGATGACAGTCAAAAGCCTGGCTAGTCTAATATAAAAAAAATAATGTAATGTAGAGGCAGGTCGAGACTTAGCCAATAAGGCAGCTGCAGCTTGATTTTACTAATTGTTATCTCTCCATTACTTCTCTCTTCTGCTCAGATGCATCATCAGCAAAATCAAGCAGACGAATAGGGCGACCGGACGTAAACATGACGTATACCAGCCCTTTGGCATGTTTCACAACACCAGCATTTTTGCTTGGCGACAGGAATAGATACCTAGGCTCGATAGCTACATAACAACGGTATTAGGCATTCTCCAGATATAGAATTCACCCTCATACATATGTGATTAAACGGGACTCCCAAACACATGGCGCTAATTCTGAACTGATTAGTCGCGTTAGCCAATGTAACGGCCACTCAATGATGCAAACTAATTGTCTTGGTTAATAATTCACACCCGTTGCATTGGCTGGCTGAGATGGATGCTCCTTTGACTGGACTTGGAATTGACTTTTTGGCAACTTTTAATCTTTAGTGCTAATATTAGAAAGCAGGAGTACTTGTCTTGGCGGCTTGTTAAAGCGTGACTTATGGATTATTTTAGCCTATTTTTATACTTAGTTAAGTACAAATTCATATACAGCTCTAAACCTCGATGAAGGGCATAGGAAACTACATAACATATAATAATTATATAGATACCTACCCGTATTTTCAAGTTATGTATGAAGTGAGAGACAGACAGAGTGATGCTCTCGAAGAGACGCCTCTTGTATTGAATAACATTTAAAGAAAAGTTTAAAACCAAAATGTTAACTTTTGTTACAGTAGGTATATTTTACTGACTGCCACTTCAATATAATGTGCCCCGTCTATATACCATGGTATTAACCACATTACAACATAATTATTTTAACCAGCCAATAAGTCCCCACCGACATTTAGTCCGAGTCATATAATAATGGTTATAATATTTAATTTAGACTATGTTGTGAAGTAAACGACCTTCCAATCACCTTTAAACGATCGCCATCAAATTATTTGCACTTTAAAAAGGCTTAAAATCCTGCAAAAAAAATTACCCACTTTCCCAACCTTTGGCTGTCAAAATCTTTTGAGAAACAATTCGTTATTATCATCGGTTAAGTTGATTAAAAAGCAATTACAGGGCCCGGTAAAGATGATGCGTCCCATAATCGTGCCTCGAGGTGAAATTGGCCCAGCCTCACTCGCAAACACTACTAAAGGTCACCGAATAAGGACCAGTGACAAGAAAATGAGCCCACAATTAAATTTGCAACCGAATCGTTCATTATTATCTTTTGAAAAAATGTAATTATATTGTAAACCCGCGTAAAGTCTCGCTTGCCCCTTACTTACTGATAAATTGTATGGGTAATGAATGATCTTGTTTGTGTGTATGTGTGGGAGCAATCGGTAATGCCAGCGCCGTATACAAGATTGAGTCGTGGATGTGTGTCTCGCTTTGTTAAGTATAGTGCCTATTCAAGTGTTCGGCACGCGGCCGATACAATAAATTTATGTGAATTTATTGCCACCAATACTCCACCTATTTGCATATTAACATAGAGCAAAGTGGTTACATAAAATCAATTAACATTATTAAAACTAAAGGTCAGTCTCAATTAGGCCAATTTTCTTATGTAAATGTCTTAATTTTTATCAATTATGCAGGGCAACTAATTATAGTAACCTTTGGTGTAACTACTTTGACACTTAGGTGCTCTTATTGCACTTGTTTGTTACTATTTTTGTTCCAAAAGAACATTAGGTATACATCATTACACTTTATACCCAACAAAAAGTACTGTGTCAGCTTGGTTCCTAGCTCTCCACTTCACTTTTTACAAGCTTTTATATACTTTCACATGTCCCCCATGTACGTAATAAAATCTTGCAACTTAAATTTGACCTATTTCCCGGATTCTGAAAAATATTTTTTATTTGAGAGCTTCTTTAAATGTAGTCTCTCTCTCGTGGCAAGTCGGCAAATAACCTAGTGCTTGACTTCTACAATCGCATACCGTCGCAAAGTGTATGACGTAGAGTTTGTAACTCTTGTAATCCCATACATTTATCGCACAGTGGTGCAGCGTGTGCATGATAATAAAACTGCGTATGTCTGCGTACGTTGCAACGGATGGGCCCTAATTAGCTAGCAATTACGCTAATGCAGCCAAGCACTTAATGAAGCGCGTTCCTCATTTTGAGCGAACCGACTTTAAAGAGTTCTTGTGTCTACGCCGGTTGACTCCGCTGGTGTTGAGCGAAACTATTCACGTGGGTTTTTCAGATGTTTTTACGAATTTACAGTGGTAATTCCACTTTTTTGCGAATCGTCTGTTTTGCGTTTGTGATATTATGCGACTAATTGACAGACCAAGTGTAAGTTTGCAAGTACAAATTCCTTTTGCATTATTATAAAAAATTCAAACATATTCGTTTCTTGTAAGGGAATGAAGAGCTAGGGAATGGGTAGAGCTACGGAAATATTAAATAACTTCAAAATGCGATACAATTGTTCGATATTGACCTTATTTTCGATAGCAATTAGTGATACAGATTTGGGTGAAGCTCTAATCTTGCCTCAACAAAAAATCGAAGTCTGTCACACCTGGCTTTTCGCCCCTTGATTACGCATTCGCAAGTACAGGCTGACTGCGTCTGATGCTGAGATAACTACGTCGCCGTACGTACCGGTCAAATGTCATCCGGCTTAAATCCGTATGCGATTTTGGCATTAACGTTACCTACTGCCGATAGCCCACCAGATTTAATCGAACAGCATTACTTACTACCTTGTATACCACGTAATATAGGTATGCTATCTTCGTCAAATAGCGAGATCACGATAATGACGTTACCGTACGCGCCGGTCAAATATAAATTCGATATTAATCTCATATCGCTCAGGTATCGATTGAGCATTTATTGGATAGTTGGAGCTGTGTGAATTTATCGAATCTTAATAATCATCATCATTAGCCTATACTAGTCCACCGCTTGACAAAAGCCAATGAGCGCCAATGCATCCTGTCCGGCTTCGTGGCTTGCCGCATCCAGCTTCCATTAGCCTTTCACGGGTTCCTGTATTTTTATTCTTCTTCAAGCCAGTAGATGTGCCATTATCTGAGAAGAGACCCCACGCAGGCAAGCCATATCCGAGCTGTAGCCCCACCGGCACAACTTTCTTCAGTCGACTTGGTTCCGGAGTCTGTTCAGAGACTTTCAAGTCCGCTAAGGCAGATGACGTCCAGGCGGTAGGGACTACTCAGACAGCGGCATCACGCCGTCACTCATCGTTGACGATGTAGGGTACTTCTGTTCTATTACTCATCATCACAGCCCGTAACAATCCACTGCCGGACTTAAGGCATCTTCTACGAAAGGGGAGGTTTTCCCCTTCTATTTTTAATAATGATTAATTACTAAACACTTACGTCTCTGAAGGCTTGCTGCGTCGAATGGCGAGATCACGATAACGACGTCGCACAGCGGCGGCGGCGGGCCGGCCAGCGGCGCTGGATCCGCGGGTTCGGCGCCGGCGCCGTCGCCCCACGCGCCGGTGAAAATGTCGCCCGGCTCGATCAAGTCGCCGCCCAACGACGACGGGGACCTGCTCGCCGATTCGCCAAGTAAGTACACCGTTTCATATAAATCTATCATGTCTTAGCGAGGCATTAAAGTGAAATAAAGCTAGGCTAAAAAGAGTTTGCTGAAAATGGGGCCGCTACTATCATACATCCATGTCAATGCACTGTCAAGTCACCAAGCATTGACAATATAAAAACGTTTGTTCCATCTATCACCAAGGCAAACTGTTTTTTGCCAAGCTGTAAATAGTCATTTTTTAAAGCTGCTGTCAATGGTACGACCACTCTGTCAAGAGTGTAGCGACATAGAAGAAGAGAAATAGACAATTTTACTTTTAATTTTTAATACTACCTAAATAATGCAAAATCAACTTCTCGAACGTTGAACTCGCTAAAACTTAACGGGTACACACGTCTCAGTGTTAACTCAAACAGTTCGTTAATTAACAAAATGAAGCTCATTTACCATTTCGGACACAAACTGAACTGCAAGTGCTCTGGCGATACTATTTTCGAGTTCCGTAACTAGATTCGAGCTGTACTTATCCATAAAAGTTGTGCGACGTAGCGACGCTAAGCATAGAGGCGTTCCATTAGCTTCGGGCGAAGTCTAACATTGTCCTGGGAGTTATTCCACCTAATGCTATAAAGAGTTGCGGAGAGGCCCGTTGCACTGTTTGGAAGTTGCGACTCGGCGAGCGGCCGTAAGTGGATCGTGCAAGTTGATTAGCGCAAAGCAGGCTTGCGGCGTTCGCCATGGTTCGCCGTAGGTGACCCGCCACTTACGCGCCTTGCGAATTCCGCTGGACCTTAATAGAGTTTGACGGTCTTTGTCTACTGGGGCTTCGTTTTCAATGTTTTGGGATCTGGTTTGAATACGTAAAGAAAAACAGGACTTCCTATAAATGCTGGCACCACAGTAACAGGCTTACGTGTCCAGGCGGCCTCATTCTGCTGAGTATCGAAGCAAGTCAACTACGCATGTAGGAACAGCATTCATGTTGTCGTTTGATGACTGAGGTGTTGAAACTAATAACTATTCAGTAGACACACTCGTAGTCTGCATATATTCGTATAGAGATTATTGTTCAATTTAGATATATTTTGTTAGTTCCATTTCATCATACCTACTGACCTACGAAGCCCTATTAGCCAATACCCAATTTAAAATGTATCTGAATTAGAGCCGGACCGATAAAACCGAAATCATTTTGCGGTTGTCAATAGGCTTGGCCCATTTGTGCCAGATTTAGACCGATTTTTGCACCAGTTACATTTAGGTCCTCCATGCTGTGACCTACTGTAGTAAGTCTAGACTTCAATTCTAAAAGTAAATCTCGTTTCGACATGGAACTAGAAAGAAATGTTCCGTTCCGTTGAGTGCAGTTCTTAGTTGCACTCCACTTGTTTTGCGAATATTTTTAGACTCACGACTTAACAAGTGTTAGGTAAAAGTTGTTCGGATTGATGAGCAGGAAGGCTTACAGTTTGGACGTGAACACCTAATTAATGTGTTAATTGACTGACTGATACATACCTACTAGTTCTGATTTCGTTGCAAATGCTCTTGCTTGTAATATCGTGTGCGCATATCGTGTACTATGAAGACGGCTTATTGGTCAAGATGGCAGGAAATCGCGAAAAGAGTGACATCCGCCTACAAAACATAGCGACAACGACCGCTCTGTCAAAAGTGTATCGACCAAGAAGAAGAAAGTTTGAATTGAATTCATACTTAATTTGAGTATGGGTCTACGGAAAAAAACTACACATTGAGGACGTTCATTGTGGTGTTCAGAATGTTGCCCTTTCAGCTTTTAATTAAGTTTGAATGTTGTAATGTGTTTGTTTGTTTGTATCGTCTACGACTTTTCTTTACTATAATATGCATGTATATAAATATAGATATAAATCATCCAGATGAAATTCTCTAATGGTGAAATCTCAAGCGGTGAAACCAAACTCCATCAAACTCTGTTACGTAGTTTAGGAGAAGTTATCGATTGAACAGACAGACGTGGAAAGCGACTTTATTTTGTACTACTTATAATGTGCTATATCCGGACGCGAGCCAAATTAACTGCACCGAAACTGAAAGTGATCACCGTATAAACCGATCGCGTTCGATTCTCATGTGGAGTTTTGTCCCTGACTGAAATTCTGTCGGTAAAAAGCTAAAATAAAACATCTTGAAAAAACCCGCGACTTTCGTATTCGCGAATTCATCGTAGTTGCAAGCTTTAAAAGCAAAATACCGTATTGAAATCAGTTTAGTAGTTACTGAGAACTCCACAAATACCGATTTATGAGGCTGCTGCAGCGCCCCCTGATTGTCTACTGTCATACAATATATCTGAGAATCTGTACTGAAATGATACGTTTTTAATCCAAAAAACCGCAATGAAACTGGCCTAGCAGTTTTTGAGAAAAATGGTAACAGACATACGAGTACATACGACAACACAAACGCAGCAAAAGCTAAACTGTCATAAAAACAATTTCCACGCGGACGAAGTCGCGGGCAAAAGCTTAAAATTGTACAATTTACATAAGTTATTCGTACATAGGCATGAGTCAAAGCCTTAATAAGAGAAATTTCAATAATAGCAACAACACCTTAACACCTCATTTAATCCACGTAATGGGCAGTTAATGAGTGCATTTATACATCAGTGTTTGCGAGCTCGCTCCGGGTGATTAACCCTTTCGCTGCTGAAATCGAAAGTGATCGGGCTGGACACCAAAATGTTTACGAATACAGCGGTGTGCACAATGCTGTCGGCTTATTTGGCATTGTTCAGCTAACTTTCACTGCCCGCGTGGTGATTAAAATCGGTGGATATAAGTAGCGTCATGATGTGGTGTTTGTTATTGATGTGGTTGCGAAGGGGTAGAACAGGTCCGATTGTAGGGTGAAGATTGTTTAAAGTGCTTAAAGATCGTCTTCAGTTATAGTTGTGGTAAATTATGCACATCGACGGCTTCGTATTTACTCACACGCGAGCGACAAAGACGATGCTCTAGAAGCCAAACTAGCCGATGTAATATTTACCTTAAGTTACAAAGGTATACTAAAATTCAGCTCAATCGTACACCGGGAAGTGGATGAAATTCAGCTTGCAATATTTTCCCCGAACGTACATAGTTGCAAACATAGCAAGTTAAATGAAAGCTTGTAAAAAGCTACACATGAGATCAAAGAAAAATAACGCGTTCTGTGTAGCCTTTTATTTGTTAGACATTACTAGACTACGTAGTTAATTTTAACGTAATGAAAAATAGTAGTTTATGCAACTGTCATATAAAAGGGGGTATTAAAACATTAGTGTCTGTTTATCATACGAGGCGTAGCCGAGTATGATAATAATTTGACACGAGTTTTTTAATACCTAATTATATGCAGTTTCATACACTACTTTATCTACACTCATATTTTCATGTTAAAGTTTCGTACCTAT
The DNA here is from genome assembly GCA_907269095.1 of Blastobasis adustella. Taxonomy (NCBI): domain Eukaryota; kingdom Metazoa; phylum Arthropoda; class Insecta; order Lepidoptera; family Blastobasidae; genus Blastobasis; species Blastobasis adustella. Next base: position 13,558,514 of record OU026125.1, read on the forward strand.
AATTTTCTCAACTTTGCTGGAAGAAAACTGCGAATCAATTCTGTTGTACATACGCGACGATGATATCAAGCGGCGGGAAATTCACTACACTACTTTCACAATTATGTATTCATTTGCTTCAAACAAGAAAAACATTCACAAATACAAATAACAACATTTAGAAAAATATATTCCATTTAGCGGGAAAATAATTCACAATAAATCACAAATATAATCAGGAACACAGACTAAGAACAAATCAGGAAAGTTTGAATTCTGTATTTGATAATGACATATTTAAGTATTCAGCCTACTTAGCCTCACCCGGGCGCTCGACAAAAAATTAAAAAGTAAAAGTGTTGCATAATGATTAAAAAGTTATTTTACGTTACAGCTGTAATGAAAATAGTATGGGAAATGCTGTATCATAAAGTTTTTTTTATTTATTTTATAGACGTTAAAAAAGTGCATCCTTCAACGACTGTTTTCGAATATGTAATTGGAACATTACTCTATGAGTGTAGATAAATATATTTACTTGTGCGAGCGATTACATGTCGTATGGTGTCCATCGGAGAAAACATTATAGGCTTTATTTGGCAGTTACTGCGGTATAAACAAACAAATACAATAACAAGAACAATACCTATAGCACTATCCCATGCCATGTTTTAGACGCAGACCACCTATGACCTCCGGAGACCAGGAAATGCTACAGTCCTTTTTCTGTAAATTTTTTAAACGCCAACCAATCCCTCTGCGGATGTGGAGGACCTTCAGGTCCAGGTAACGGACTGTTTTTTGGTCAGGAATACTTTAAGGAATTGACAGGGCAAAGATATTACGAAGCCAATAAGCACTGCGACAATTTCCTTAATCCACGTTCTAAGACAATATACAGACAGCCACTGTTTTGTAACGACTGAAACACGTCGTAGCGAGTGACCTACTCCACTAATTGATAGATAAATAAACGCATCAATGCTCGCTGCGACCGCTCGCGCGTAATTACCGTCCGTTCAACTGAAAATGAAAGTGATATTCTTACTCTGTTGTTCTGGAATTGACATTTTCAGACTCTGTGATGCGTTTGTCCTGCTATTATAAATGCGAAAGTTTGTAAGTGACGATCTTTTTGATATCCTTGAATGGATCTTTGGATATGTTTGTTACTTTTTCACGCGATATGTATTTTCCAGAATAGCACAAATTCTTAAGTACAATTGATCAGATGCAAATAACGCCGCTGCTAATTTGTTTTACGGTGGTTCTAAGCTTGTCTGCCCTTAACGCAGTTTCTTTAACAGCCAGTCATGATATAATGATATAATCCATAATTGAGACTCGTAGTATTGGCCAACCATAGGAACTACGTACTTTGTCATCATCTTCAGAGCCGAAAGACGCCCACTGCTGGGCATATCATCCTCCCACGCATTCTATTCCTTAGCGTCCGACTTTGAACCTACACACAGAAGCGGTCGCTTCCTTTCTGTCCCTGCCTACCTATATAATGATACTAGTTAGGTAGGTACTACAGTTCTCAAACTTCTCCATTGGCTATAAATTAGTGAAGCAAAAATTTCAAATTTTGTATCAAATTATGGCGGGCGCCTTCTTACTGCACTTTTGTGATACACTACCATTCTACATCAGCACAACGCTTAAAAAGTATGGGGTTTAATTATCAAACTCAGTCTTGTTTATATCGTTGTGGCTGCCTCCGTGACATTTGAAAAATAGCTATTTGGAAAGAAAAGAAAATCGAGAATTCGTAGTCCACATTTTCTTACGTCAAATATCAACCGATTTTTGTTATTTTTTCAACAGGTATATAAGAATAACATTATCTATGTCTGTACTTTTTACTTTTTTATCTACACTCATAGCGTAATGTTCCAATTACATATTCGAAAACAGTTGTTTAAGGATACACTTTTTTCACGCCAGTCTATAAAATATTAAAAAATTACTTTTCGATACAGCATTTCCCATACTATTTTCATTACAGCTGTATCGAAAAATAACTTTTTAATCATTATGCAACACTTTTCTTTTTTTAATTTTTGTCGGGCGCCGGAACACGGCTAAATGTAGGCTGAATACCTAAATGTCTTCAACAAATTCATAATTCAAATTTTCCTGTTTATATTTGTGATCAGTTCATAGTCTGTGGTTGTCATTATGTACATTTGGAATTATTTTCCCGTTAAACAGAATATTTTTTCGAATTGTTGTGATTTGTGTTTGTGAATGTTTTTTCTTGTTTGAAGCAAATAAATAGATAAGATTGAAAGTAGTGAAGTGAATTTCCCGCCGCTTTATATCCTCGACGCGTAGATACAACAGAACTGACTCGCACTTACTTCCAGCAAAATTGAAAAAATTATAGGTATGAAATTTTAACATGAAAATATGAGTGTAGATAAAGTAGTGTATGCAACTGCATATAATTAGGTATTAAAACACTCGTGTCAAACTATTATCATACTCGTATGATAAACAGACACTCATGTTTTTATACCCCCTTTTATATGACAGTTGCATAAACTACTATTTCAACAATGTTGTAAATTTGTATAATTGAGGTGTCAAAAACTCGTAGGTTAAGGACGACTGTCACCACTTTCGATCAGGTAATTTTCACCAAATTGCATAAAAAATTACGAAAACGACCGTAGTAGATAATAGCCGCAAAGCAAAGAAGGTGCGACCTACTCCGCTAATTGTCAGTTAATGAGTGCATCGATACCGCGCCACGATTATACGCAACGGGTAATTGATTGCCACCGAGCCATAATGAGCATGGTGTTGTGCCACATTAACTTTGAACGAATAACGTTACGTACGTATAGACGGACTGGCGAATATTTTCCTTGTTCATTGACCAACATCAACAATACCTCGATATCACGAACATACTTAGTGCGAAGACTAAAAAGTACAAAACCTTCTGTCTGAGTTCGAATATAAGTGACACGTAGGAGCAAGGAATGCTTCCTACAAGAACTTCCACATCAGTGTGTCTTCGCCTTAATAGAGACAATGAGAAAACACATTCAGTGTTATTCTAACAGGAAATTATGTTAAATTCAAATTACTTAGCTGTCTTTAGGTTAGATCGTAATTATAATGTTCTACTTACTAGGTAGATAAGTCATTTCGAAAAAAAACCGGTAATACCTGTCATAAAAATTAACTTGTGGACTTGAGCCTCATCTACATTAGTAGTCGGTTTGCAGATCGCAGTCAAAATGCACAACAGAAACCGATGCTGCACATTTTCTGGTCTGGTCACCGAATACATTAGTCGCCTTCTACAAGTCTTTTAGTGGAAGAGTGTCGAATGATACCAACCCCTTCAAATCACGATTGTCGTCTAAATCGACTGTCTTAGGCCTTAGGCAACCCGTATCTAGATACGGATATCTATATACCTAGATACCTACTCGAGGCGCACTAAATAGTAGCTAGCTTTAGTAGGGTGGAATCGATGGCCTAATCACAGATTAATTTTGTCTATAATTTTTTTTAAACTTAAAGTTTAAAAAAAAATTATAGACAAGTATTATCCATATTCTCACCCGATGGACGATACCGACGATAGCGATACGGTATTTCACCTACCCGTCCCTTTTGAAACAGCGACAAATCTCCATAAATACACTTAATACGACACGTTTTCCCAAGCCCAACCTTGAACTAGTTGGGAATTGAAGGCGCTGCGAAGACAAACATAAATGCTAAAACACGTTAAATTAGTGCCTCAGAAGTCAGAACTACCCCTGACGTTTAAAACAATACTGCTGCTAAACTGCCGAGGGAGTTTTAATGGGCACGATTTATTAAGTGGATAATAATCATGAGAATAACGTCATGATGTGACGATTAAAGAATCTTATTTATAATGAAAAAAATTTCATTATAAAAACTATAAATAGAGAGCGGCCCTTACCAAACCAAATAACCAAATTTAAGTAACGCACGCACAGACCGGGAACTGGATGGGTCACCAGTTCGTACTTATACAGAGATGAGCTCGATGCGCTTTTTTGGTATTACGTTTATCATATTCACCCCAGCTGTTCTGAGCCAAAATTCTAAAAATGTAGAGTACGCTTTTACAATAAAAGTTTAATTGATTTTTGATTCTTCTATTATACCTAATTACATTTAAGGGGCATCCACCACGAATTCCAGTAGGTTCACTCGCGTATGTGGGTTTGCAAATAAAAGTGTAAGAGCGGTTTTTTTGTTTTATTTATCCGCACTAGAGAAAAGATTAGAAAGACCCTGCACTTCAACATTGGGTTCTTCAAAGGCATGTCTACAGGTACCTCAAAGCACCGCATCCGCTCCTCTTAGTTGCAGACGACGGTAGCCACTTTACATCAGGTGGACTACCTGACCATGTGCCTCCCTAGACAGTAATAAATATTTAGGTAACATTAAATTACCTGCAAGACTAGAGTATTTGAAGTTGAATAACATCTGCTGCAGTTGCGAGGTTGCAGTTTGTTGCTCTCTTCCAAGCGGCGCAACCTCCTATAAAACAACACAATAAAATAAAATCATCCTAGCTATATCCCCATTGGTGAAAACCTTAATAAAACCTGCAGAGTTTAGAATAAGTAAACGTCCAAAGAGACAGACGCGAATAGTGACATTGTCTATTTAAGGTAGAGTGCGGGCAAAATAACTTTGCTCGCGGCTGAAAATGGAAGTAAATTTTACATATATACAATAGCCAAGAACAAGCCAACAAGAACAACTCCCAACAAAAACAATGACGTTGACGCCATAACCTAACTGCAGACTTATAATGCGCGCACTCTACTCGACTTATTTTCGTAAAACAAACCTACTAATCAAACGAAATACAAGTATACAATAAACAAATAAACGAATTCCCCTCATTTCGGTTAGCAGCTAATTCGCGACGACCAAATGACCGATCGTATCGTGATCGTATCGGCGTCGTGCCGCCCGCTGTAATGGCCCCCGGCCTCGGGCTCGGTCTATTGATTACTATTTAATTCCCCGCTAGTGGATACAATTACCAAATTACTCAGTTCCTCTTCAGTTTGCCGAACGCCAATTTGTCTAAATAATTTCGTTCGATCCGGGCGGATATTTTTAGGGGCGCTGCCGCTGCGATTAGCTTTGGGGGGAAGTGTTAGCTGGTTCTTGGGACAATGGACCTTCGTTTTTAATTCAAGTTAACACGAAAAAAGAATTCAACAAAAATAGTAACCTAACTACCCTTTACAGTTTTTGTCTATGTTCAGTTTGCAACGAAAACAAATTATCTTTTTAAAAAGCTTTAAAGTTCGTTACTCTTTTGAAATTTTAATACATGAAACAACACACAAAAACAAAATTTTACACATAACATGTCCCAGAACAACACGATCGAAAATAAAACGTCTGTGTATACCTACATACTTACTTATTATATAAGACACCTTTTAACGGTGTTTGCTCTAGACTACGGCGAGTAAATTAGTCCACAAGAAGTACATTGCTGGCTAATTATCCTTGTTCAAACCATGAACATTTGAATCCTTCAGTACAGTCAGAGCAATGTACCTTTAGCCGTGCCGCGAACAAGGCATTACCGCCCGCCCCACAAAGCCTTCCATCAAAATTGTTCACTCATCAATATCTAATCAAGATAACTTATCAATTTAAAATCAAATTTAATTTCCATCGAAATAAGCCTAATGACACGAAATTGCGTTCTACAAAGGCGATTTCCCAAAGCAAGGAACGGTACGGCATCAAAGGTACCGAATGGCGGTACGGCGAACGTTTGTACTGAACTAAATTAATTAATTAACTAATTAAAATCCATTACAAATAATTAACGGGGCCGATAAAATTGAAGCGATCGATAAGAAAAACAAAGAGTTGCGCCGACGAGACGTCAGAACTGGGTTTATTGGTGTATCAACGGCCGCCTGACTGGATACAAACGGTTAGTTTTTATAGAGTCGAGTAGGTTTTCTATCGGCTTTCCGTTTCAATATTTTTATGACTTTTCAAGTTAAGTAAGCATAGGTATACTTGTGAATAGTGAAGAGAAAATCATTATTGCGACAGTTACGTGTAAACGAGCATGTATAGGTACATATGTCCTGCTAAAATTATAAATGCAAATATTCGTGACTCTTTCATGTAACTCTCTGAACGTCTCGTAACGTCTACTGAACGCTTTGTAATAAAAAAATTATCCAGGACAACACATAAACTTTAATTAATTCCAAACTTTAATTAATTGAATTTCTCGAGCAAAAGCTAGAAAAAATATTGAAGATAAAATATGCATTTCCCGAATCTCTACACCCCACACACATTGACTCTCCTCCACTGAATTAGATTGTACTTAATTTCTATTTTCTTTGTGAGTGTGACGTCTTAATCCTTTCCGGAAAAGAATCTCCAAACACGCCCCGTCACACGACACGATCCTGGGCATTATCTCCTAATCGATGGCATTCGTTTGTAGCAACAGTTAATTGCAATAAAGTCCTAACGACATAATGCGTAATTGGTATCGGCGCGGGCGACCATTTGTTACCCACTTTCCAGTTACACAAGTTAAGCACACGAATTGTGGGTACACGGGCCCTAATATCGAACTAACGCACTACCTTTTACGAGCACGCGTTATCTTTTCAATGGATATCTTTAGTGCGTTTGTAGATTGGGCTTAGATAGTGATTAGCTCTTACAGCCTATGTCGGTCTTTGTTTGCTACGTAATTAACTTTCGGAGGCTCTGCACTACTGTATTTGACTGGCTTTAAAGTAAATCGTGAAATTAGCTAAATTAGCGAAAGCTTAAACTAAAGTAAATTATGTTCGTACAGAGGTAGACCCAGATGTGCCCAAACGCAGGATTAACTAGCTAGTTTAACTCTTCGATAATTTCTTTCGGAAAAATCTTCAGAATGACAGGTAGTAATGATACTTGTGTGATGTAAACTTTATTCTTCTTATGGTCGTTTGTCAATTCATACTAATATCATAAAGAGGAAATTTGATTCTTTGTTTATTTGTAACTAGTGGACTCAGCGCGACTTTGTTCTCGTGGCGTCCTACCCCTACCCTACCCCTACCCTTTTGAGGGTTTTTCCGCCAATTATTCGAATTTTTCTCAACTTTTAAACTTTCCCTAGACCTCCACGAACATTTCAAAACCAAGATAAGATAAATCCGTTCAGCCGTTCTCGAGTTTTAGCGAGACTAACGAACAGCAATTCATTTTTATATATATAGATGGATAAACTCAAAAGCTACTTAACCGATTTTTTAATTCTTTCATCAAGTAAATAAACATAGGCTCGATCTTATCTTCAAAAAAATTTGAAGTCCTTAGAAAAATGCGATAACCCAAGGTATCAAAATGTTGCATATTCGCGCATGATTTCAGATCGACTGTAGCTAACTAATTCTTTTTTTGTTGGGTTTGTAATTTTCAGGATAAGATTTGTTTGTTTGAAAGAAAAAAAGAATTAGGTATTAGGTACGTGTAGCTTTAGGGTAGTTACAGGGTAGGTGTAGAGTAGGTGTATGGTAGGGTAGAGGTAGAGTAGGGTTGGGTTGGGTTGGGATATGATTGGGTTGGGTAGGGATAGGGTAAACAAAGTAGGGTAGTCGCGCCGCGTCATCTAGCAATGAATAAACTCAAAACCTACTGTACTGATTTAAAAAATTCTTTCACTAATACGAAGCTACATCATTCCAGAAAGACGTAGGTTACTTTTTATCCCGGGAAAATAATAGCGATTCGCGGGAACGATGAATGTTTAAAGAGATCCGAATTGCGCGAATCCGGGTGATCGCTGCTGAGTCGACTAGTATTTTAATAATTTGAATAGAAAGAGTAAATGGTAATAAGATTACGGTAAATCGATTTCAAATACATAAAAAATTAAACAATACCACAGTCTGCATGATACTTTTTTACTTTGAGGCCCAACTAATACAGGGCTGTAAGCTATTATAATTATAACTAATCCATACCTATCTAGTCTAGACAATTACTTAGCTATATTTTAAACTATAACCTATTTCTGCTAAGCTCTCAATATTACTTAAACTCAATATTACTTAAACTCGATATTGATTGAAATCACAATAGCTCTTTAATTATAACCGATCACAGAATGAAAAGCCCTCGATTATATTACAGAAATTGTCCAACTTTTACTGAACAACCACTTCATTTGTCAAGAAACTCGTTCAAAAGTGCTTATAACAGTTACAATAATACGCGTTAATTATAATCGATATCGTTTTCGATTCTTGAACGCAATCGATAACACGATTCGAGACGATTCGGTCCGCGTAATTTCACCCATTACCTGTTCACAAATTTACGATTTGCTATCGGCACGAATGGGGGTTCAATCAAATTTATTCCTTAAGACTGTAGCAGGAAGCGATGTTATAACACGATACTGTTCTTAATTAAGTGTGTCTGAGTTTTGTAAAGCATCGATGATTCACCTAATCACTCAAAAAAGTTTTTAATTAAAGATAATCTAGCGTTGAATATGAAATGCCGAAAGCGGCCCGCTTTGATTGTTGTTGTCCAATTTTTTGGCTCTAAATTATGCATCGGGCTGGCATGCCAGTGCGATATTAAGTTTTCGAAACGCAAATCTGGTATTAAGGGATAATTTTGTTTGGGGTTACCATTACACATTTGTGAATTCGTTTACTTTAGGGGTGCATACGATTAGGTACCTCACTCATTCTTTCTTATTGAGAACATGAGTTCACGTAGGCAGTACATATTCGATCCCCATGTGGTTGTGCCGGCGAATCTTGGTCCTTACGTCACTTGTCCAACATCGGGAAAACTTACTTTGAAGTCGGATATTCGACTCCCCGATATTATGGATCTCGCAAACGATACGAAGCGACCGCTCAGCAACAAAGAAAGTGTGCGTCGAGCTGAGCATCCAAAATACATAATAGCCTTTACGAATTAATAGGAGCAATTTCAAAAAACTGTTCTCGGGCACGTAGGTTCGCTACGCAACTGGCTGGGGGTCAATAAACGTGTTACTCGATCACGCAAACTTTAATTGTATCTAATTAATTTATTACATGTATTAAACAATTAACAGTGCGGTATCTTGATGCATTATTGTTATTGGATTTGGCCGGTACTGTTAGCTATTGCTCTTTATATACAATTGGCTTATCTATGGTAGTTAATTAATGGATGAAGTCTCCACACGCGATCCGAGAAGCGAACGAGGTTCTGAGGTGAGCTATGGATTGTTATGCTGGGTTGGAGATTCTACGGTAGTTACGCGAAGGTAGACTTGAAGCCTAGTTTTAAATCAGTTTGGTCATCAATGTGCGTGTGATGTCAATCCTTTCCTTTAACGGGTGTCGTAGAAGTCAGAAAATGGGCATTTTCTGTTGAATAGGTACTTATTATCAACACTGGCCGTGTGGTGTCCGGCAGAGTAGAATAGCACCAACCCCTTACATTCATGGGTGTCGTACAAGGCGACTAATGTTGTCGAGGCAAAAGATCAAGAGTCTTCGTAGTCTGGAAAATGAGCAGCAGCATTTTCCATTATTATATTTAAACACTGCGATCTCCAACCCGCCTGCCAACCGTGGAGATTATGGCAATAACCTCCCCTTTCGTGGGAGAGGCCCTAAGTCCTGCAGTGGACTGTTACGGGCTGTGATGATGATGATGATGTTCAACACTGCGCTCATTGATCAGTTTGCTAAGCGTGGAGGCTATTCCAATACCCTCCACTAATTTGGAGTCCAGCAGTGGACTCTTATGGGCTGATGATGATGATGATCATTTGGTGGTCGAGAAGAAAATAATTATTTTATATTTGGTACCTATACTACGTTGAGGAAAGATAAATTGTTTTCGTAGTATTAAAATAGCTGTACTCTAGTTGAATCATCAGATTTAGTTTAGTACCCGGCGTAAATGACTCTACATAGGCATTTAATTAGTTTCGTCGTCATACGCAGCACCTCGCACAATCCTGACACCGCTCTGCCTAGTGGGGCTAACCATACATTCCGATAGTCTTACGCGCTTAAGCCTTAAGCCACCATTTAAACACGAGGCGAAATTATAGCCAAGTTTAGTGGGCAATTTATGTAATTAGTAGATGGTGGCATCTCCTAATTATGGAGGATGTCATTAGTGGGGACGTGCTACCGTCTCGCAGGCAGGCTCGCGACTGCCGAGGGGGGCTGGGCTCCCCCCCCCCCTAACCGATGACAAATTACTTTCCCTATCTACCCCCTCCCCGGTAGTTTAAGTAGTGTCTGCATCAATTAAGACGGTTTAGGGCTGGTAAATTGGCAATCGTTTTCCCCGTTTACCGGTGCACAAACGATTCCTAATTTCATTTTGTTGGTTGCGATTTCGTTTGTCTCCCAGTGTGTGAGGGTTGCTAATGAAGCGAGTACTTGATTTCCGTAATCGATTTCGTGTAGGTACTTGATGTTTGATCCAATCTGGTCAGGTTCCCCTGGTAGCACGGTCACGGAGGTCAGATGGCAGTCGCTTCACTGGCCTAAAGCCTCTTAACAGATACCTACTCGTACATCAGTACACGAAGATTAATACCTAAGTATTGCAGTAGAAAGTGCTTACGCTTCGACGTTGGCTATATAGGTACTGCTAAGATTGAATGGAAGTCATTACCCGTACTGTCTGTTACTTAAACCATGCCATTCATTCCAAAATTGTGTCTAGTAGGTACACTTATTTGAAAATATAAGCAGCGTAAATTTTTAGTGCATAAAATATTCAAGAAATTAAAAACACGAATTTAAACGAACGCACGATTAGCAAAAAATGAATTACTACAAAAACACAATTATTAATCTATAATAACTGGAGAATCATTTATGTTTTAGTAAAAAAATTAATTTTCAATATGTGTTTCCAACTTTAATCATCTTTAATCTTTGACCCTGCTAGAAGCTAGACAGCCAGTCAGCCATTGTGCTATTCTGGGCTATAGCTACCTAAAATACTGCAATATTTTTTCAAAATCCGTTTATAGTTAGGTAAGTAGTTAGGCAACAAATCTCCATCCATAAAAAAATACTGTCACGGGGCCCTAAACTGTTCAACCAGTCTCCGAGTCGCTAGCGGAAAACCTTGGTCAACGTCGCTTCGCCATCGGTATTAGGTGGCACACTAAACGTGACATCCGTCCATACATCCAGCCTTACAAACTTCCGCATTTAGGTATAATATTAGTGGAAGACATACCATCTGGATGGTGCTAAGCGAGTAATTCTCTTCTAGTGGTGGGCCTCGGTCACCACTCTGCAGACTAAGTCTAGGGAAGTCATTTCGTGAGGTATGAGTAAAATAAATGAATCATCTTGGCGTCAATTTCCGGTTGCGCCCTCACGCGCAAGTGTCCGGGGTCTGTCTTAACCATAATCCAAGATTTGGCAGATCAGGTAATTGCAGTAGAGCGACGCCATCTAACCTCCGTTGCCCAGTTAGCAAGAGAACCAGACTATCAACCTGTCGCGAAGGCAACGCCTTTGGCCACAACGGCGGTGATCAATAGCTCGTTTGCTTTCCTCTATTATAAAAAAATCTCATAAACATGGTATTTACTCTAAACTGCATTCCAACAGATCAGCCCACCATCAGCCAGTCATCCAGTAACGTAGTGGACGGGATCAACCTAGATGACATCAAGGAGTTCGCAAAGGCGTTCAAGTTAAGGCGGCTTGGGCTAGGGCTCACGCAAACCCAGGTCGGTCAGGCCTTGTCCGTCACCGAAGGCCCAGCGTACAGTCAAAGCGCCATCTGCAGGTGAGAACCCTTAATTCCAGAACTCTCCCATTCTAATTTTAGTATGAGAATTGAAGTATGAGAGTGATTTGTATTTTGAATTGTTGTGTTCGTAATTTAAAGTTTTTTTTTTAAGAAATTGGATTTGGGCAGGTGTTGTAGAGTTTACTACGCACGATAAACGACAGATTTTAATATTACACTTGTGTGACATAATCACACAATCCTTTATTACCTACTCGCTACCTAACCAGCGAAACAGTAGATAAGCAATCAAGCAAATGTCTAAAAGAAACAATTGTATAATTGATTTGTTTAATTAAGATCAAGGATATAAAGTCGCATGCTTCAAAATTACACCGTCACCCCAACTGGCTGGCGGAATAAAAAAAATAATTTCACAACATTTAGTACACAATTCAACGGCTTCTGGAACATTTTTCGTGACGTCGTCACGGCGGCGTGAACCCGGTTATCATTCTAACTTTTTAATATCGTTAATTGAAGTGATTTGTAAAACAGCATGAGTTCTTTCATTGCTTACAATTCGGTTAATTAATTACAGTTCGGACCGCTTCCGTTCCGTGGCTTACACCATTTTTTACTGGCCTAGGCGTAGGCGCGTGCGTTCTCGTTTTAATTATGTTTCTTTCTTTTTTTACTTTTTTATTTTCGCCTCGGGATTTCGGGTCGATTGAGTGTCTTTTACTGATTGCCAGTGTCAAACACTAGACAGACATTAGACAGGTTGTTTTAATAGTAACACTGCCGATATCTTATTCAGATCTTTTGGGACATTTTTCCCCTTTGTTTGCAGACGATCTCGTAAAATATTAGAATTGTCATTACCAGCCCTGAAATGATTTACGGGAAATATGTGCAACACGACCAAAGACTGGTATGCGCGGTTGGGGCGGTGCAGGCCTGGCGTAACCACCGCTACCTACTCCTTTATGTTTAATTGAAGCAAAGTAAATCGGCCGTAACGTTACGCGACAAATCGAATTTCGATGCAAAGCGGAATGCGACCGGTGCCGAAGGAAATTTCAATTCGCCCACCCCCAACAAACCTTCTCCGTATAATAAAATCATTAATCGTTACTTCTGTTCCAGTTAATTAATTATCTTGGCCGTAATTACTTTTTTCGTGTAATTAAAAGAGTAGAGCTGCCCTGTCTTTGTCCCGTCGTGATTTCATTTTCCATTAATTTTTCTTTCGTCGTCCCCACCAATTTGGTGTCGTGACGACGCTACATGGTAGTTACCCCTTTGATTATGCTGGACTTAATTAATTTGCATTTTAATTAAAACATATTATTTGAGAAAGAACGAATTTAAATGGCTGCCCTTTTGACGAACACTCGCTCGCTTGTCACAGCGACGGCGAGCCGCTTTAAAAAGCCCTTGATTTATTCCTTTGGAAGTGTATTTGCAAATTAGAAATTTAAAAGTTTTTAACAGTTGAACTAATATAAAATTTTCAATATCAACTCTTTGATTAATTTATTGGGGGATTTCTCGTTAAGCGATCAAATCCTAATATTTCTTCGACTGATTTTGAAGAGCTCTTTCAAGAATTTTCCAAATAATTTGGTTTCTTATTACTTTACTAAGTAATCCTTTGTTAAAAAATACTATCTATGGACTTTGGTATCTATTTAGTCACTATATGGCGCATTTACTGAATTATGTTAAAATTTACATATTTAAAATTAAACAGCGCAAAACAAGAGGACGGAGAGAAACAAATCATTTACCTTATGGATAAGGACCAGAATAAATTATAAATTAAGTCTCATACATAAACTGAAGCGTTGTTTTTCAAAAGCCAATAACTGCGTATCACCAAACGCGGTAGTTGGCAGGGTCATTGTCACCTACATTGGGGATGCTCATACGCAGCTCGGCGCGACAAACACTGAATTAACCATAAAGAAGCAAGATGCACCAAATTACAATTGCACATAAGACGAAATGCGTCAGGGCATCACATGATAATGGTATTCAGATTTTGATCTTGACGAGTTACCGTTTGTGGTACTTCAGCCGCATACGTTATTGTAATCTTAGATGGAATTGTAAGTAATAGATTATGCGGATACGAAAATAGGCTGATGGAAGTTCAAATAAAGTTACCATTCGATTGTTTGAACTGTTGATATTAATTATAGGTTATTACAAAAAGTAAAAATATCATTCAAACTATTCAATAAGAAATCCGTCTCCTTCTTGCAAAATGGCAGGGTCTTACCTACATTTTTTAAATATCATACCAAATTTAATTCTATTTTCCCCGTCTGTTCTTCAAGAACAAATGCTTCAATATAGTATTTCATAGATAAAAATATTATAGCAATCATTCTTGATTATTAATTATGAACGCCTGGATTGTCAACGCATGCGACTTTGTACCTTTATGTGTGTTTTATGAATAAGATTGTGTTTGTGACATTCCTGCAGGGTATGTCAGTCCCCACTGGATAAGACAACTCTAACAAACTATTTGTTACCGTCCCCAGTGCCCTGGCTTCGCAGATGCTAGCAGCTCAGCTGTCTTCACAACAACAAAACATGTATGTGTTTTGTTCTATATTCCATACAATACACTCGTATCTCCTAAATTATAACCATCAGTTGCCAACAACGTTATCTCTCAAGACCGTATTACGGAGATGTTCCGGCTAATAAGTAAAGTAGCGTTGGGAAAGTTAAAAATCTACAAATGTAATTGTGAAATTACAATGAAGCCAACAATGGAGATAATTTAGGAGATGCACTTAAATACATTAAGCACACGCTTCGACTCACTTTCAACAGCCCAGTCCACACGTAGATTGTCTTTGAATCAAAATGTTTCAACGCTATTTAATTTAATCTTATCTACATCGGCGATCGCATACGGTTTCGAATGTATGCCGCATAATTACGTGTAATTACCGGTTTTGACGTTCTTTTCTTTTCCTTTTTACACGTATACGGTATTTGCATATGAAATAATCACCGTAAGGCGCCATGCATCATAGCAACGCATTTTGATGTTAAGACAAATGCTGTACATTAATGTGCCGGCTACCAAACCATGTCCATTCGACATTATGAGTAATAGTTGTGAGAAACTTTTGTGTATCATTGTAGCTCTACGAATATTCTAACTTTCCATCTAATGTAGCATGATGTACTGTTTCATTACTCTTATTTTTATTAATATTCATTTTGCGCAATTCAAAAGCCAGGGCATTGGCATACGTTACCTTTCGTTTCTAATTGAATGCGATGTTTTATTGTTGCCGTGTTCGGTATTAATCAAACTGATTACCCGCGCAGCCTAAATTGCCTATTGTTTTTTGTTTCGCTCTACAATCATTAACGCAATGTCAATGTCCTGTGATGCCTGTGTTGATTCGGAAAGGAGTACCCTCTCACCGCGAACCGCGAGCTTAGCCCTTAGCGGTGCGTCCGCCCGAGCGTAGCAACACTCTAACATCACATTTATGTTCGATACAGATTTGAGAAATTGGATATAACACCAAAAAGTGCGCAGAAAATCAAACCGGTGCTCGAACGTTGGATGATGGAAGCCGAAGAGAGGTAAATATGTTTGTTTGAGTGGATTTTGTTCGTTTGTACCCAACGTGACCGTGAACTATTTGGCCTAGCTTTGCATCGTATGGAACGACATTTCTCAAATCTGGACTAACTGACGCTTCCGCAACCTTTGCCCGTCTGCAATTCGTCTTGGTTAACTTAGTGCACCTAAACACTACCTTGCCCTACACGAACGAATAACTAAGTACGAATATCTTAGATTTCAAATTAAGTTTATTTAGGTAGGTAGGTACCTACTTACAATGAATATCACCCTTACTTTACGTAGAGAAAATATTTATTTATAAAAATTTATCACCGGTGTGGTAAAGCAATACTGTTGGTTTGTGATGCTTTTTATGGTGATTGTCTTGTGCTGTGCAGTGGTTTTGCCGAATGGAAACTTGAATCAACATTAGGTACCGGGCGGACTCGGAAAATAAGCTATCAACACGTATTTCGTTTTCATATTTTTGTAGGCACTTACTGTAGCGAACCAATACATTTATTTTAATACTTAAGTTATTATGTGAAGTCCTTATTGTTGTAAAGTAGATATTTACCTACTACTCCTGATTCTAAGTATTGTAACAGCTAGGTAGGTACCTAGGTATAATTTCGCGCAACTAAGAAAACGCGGTGTCGTCCAAGCTCACTCGAAGAAAATTTTGCCGCGTCTAATACGAACGGGAAAGCGTTAGGTAGGTATTTAAATAAATCTATTTATTTAATTTATTGTCTTACATAAATAGGTTCTGATATTATTTTATTTAACAGTTTATTGTATACCTGCATTACCTAATCATAAATGAAATTACAAAGTTAGAGACCTAACACAACATAGGTACCCTAGACACAATACCTACCTATACCCTACACCTTATTTAAATTTCTATTGGTAGATATCCATCTCCACAAAATTATAAGTACCTATGTACCTAGCATGGAGCAACATGGTCGCTTTAATGTGATCAAGCTCCTTATAAAAAATACTCTAGATCAACTACTTATACCAGAACAATACTTTAAATAAGTAAATTTAATAAGATTTCTATGGATTATACAAGAATATTACTTACTTTAGGTATTCTACTCCGAAATTGTAGGTATTGAATTAAACTTTCTTGCCTCCAAAAGTGTCACCATCGTGGACCTGACACTCACAAACTATGAACTATATACAACAATTCTTGCAAATTGTAGTAGCGGCGTAGGGGGAGCACCCCGCTAGATGTATCGATTTTAGCATTTCGAGTCATTAAAATGCATTATCTCGATGCAACGGGTCGTTCTTAACATTGCAAATGGCGCAATTTGCAATAGCTCGGCACTCGGTGGTAATTTTTAACGAGGGGTCTCTGTTAACGATAGTCCTTGAATTAATGTTTGGACTATTTCTTCGGGCTAAGTGGTTTGAAGCGGGACATCTAATTTATTGAAATCGATTCCGTTTTCGACAATTGTTGGAATAATTGTTGAGACAGGAAAATGAGAGATAATCATCTTTACATAGTATAAAACAAAGTCGCTTCCCGCCGTCTGTCTCTTCGTATTTATTTGTGTATCTTTCTTTGTATTTATTTATGTATATATGTATTTATCTATATACGCTTAGATCTTTTAAACTACGTAACGGATTTAAATGCGGTTTTCAACAATAGATAAAGTGTTTCAAGAGAAAGGTTGATAAGAAAAAAGGGTAGATAGGGGTAAAGTGGGAATGTATGCGAACAAAGTTGCGCCGGGTCCACTAGTGGTGCATTGAGTGTAGGTAAGAATAGCGACAAATATTTCGCGACTGCGCTACCCCAAGCGCTACGATTTAAAAAGAAATATTTTGGGATATGATTTAAATAGAACTGAAATATGATTTTTTTCCGTCTACATGATTGTGTTCTTAGTCGATTAATAAGAGATAGTCACGACAGAAAAATTACATTATTGAGAATAATAACAATTATTTATTCCTAAAATATAGATCCGGATGCTCCTAAATATCTATTGCTACTTGAAGTGGGTATCTAAAAAGGTTAACTAAATCAAATCATAGTGAGTGATACTTTCGTACCTTAAGTAATTTTCGACGCATCCCCATTCAAGTGATTCATTTATGTAAGGGCATGCAAATCTAACCGACATTATGAAACCAGAGCAAGGTATAAGATTTACATTTGTCGCGCAAAGTTCATGATAAGTTTATTCTTTATACTGAGGTAGGTAGGTATTGGTATTCTCCTCTCATATGTTTATAAGCACGAGTATATAGTTACATAAATACTGTTTTATATTTATAGTCAATACATAAAGCATTTTACGTACCTAGTTAGAATTACCTACGAAAATTTGTATGAGTAATTAGATAGGTAGGTAGAGCTCGTCTAAGCTGAAATGACGCGCCCCACTATCGCATTAACGCACACAAGCAAATTTAAAACATGGACGCAATACATATACAAATGCCGTTGTAATTGGTCATTCAGTTGCCGGTGAGACTCAAACTTAGGAGCACTCGTAGTTCGATTGAGCAGTCGACGCTCCCACACAGACGAAGTGTCGTTATTAATATTTGCACTCACACATCGAAATCAACTATTTAAGTAGTGGGGCGCGTCATTTCAGCTTAGACAAGCTCTAGGTAGTTCGATCGAATGTAGCACCTAGCTAGGGCTACAATTGCAGTTGTCCCTAGCGGAACAATTGTTGTTGAAAAACATATTCTCCTATTCAATCTCACTTTTACGCTAAAAATAATTGCTATTGCATATAGGTACAATGTAACCTGGGCGACAAAAGCCTAATAGCTAATGTCTTGTAACTAGTTAAAAATTACATAGATATTTCACGCCTATCCACTCTTTACTTGACTTGTCTCCCATCCGGCCCGATAGCTTTGCGCCGTCAACGGGGCAGATGGGCATTTTATCGACCCCAGTAGCCGGCGTGGCACTGTAAGGATAACAATGGCACAGATCAAGTTCAATTTACTCCAGTTAGAAACAAAATAATGAAGTACCGGAGTAAATGGAACTTAATCTGTACCAGCCGCCGCGTTAAACGCCGGGGTTGATAAAACTATTTTTCCCACCTGACGTTTTAACGGGGCAAATGGGATCGACTCTCTTTACCGTAGCAATCGACCGTGGAGTTCACATTGCTCATTGATGTTAACAACAATGTATAAAATAAAAAGTGATGTACGAAAAATTGCATTCTAATTAAGACTTTAGGAACTATCTAAAATATGGTTTCGGATACCTCACTACTACATAGTTCAATTTTAATTGCAAAAGTGTAACTTGATGTTCTCTATAAGCGCATGGCTTTTTATTATAACAACGAAACAAGTGACTAACATTGGTTTGCATGTTATTACCTTAGATATTAGTGAAATAAAAATACATTTATTTGTAGATATGTATGTGAAGGTAGAGGTAAAGATATATTTTAAGAGGAGTGTGGAGGAACGTGTCATTGAACAGTGATAATAACAATGTTCTTAGGCGCTGTCCGAATTGGCTACGGTCGTGCAACCATGGTCGTACGACGGACGTCGGCTGACCAATAGGAAACCGCAAAACCACCCGTCGCACGACCGTTGCCAATTAGGACAGCGCCTTAGGGTAGGGTCGGGTATATACACATTGACCTTTGATACTATCTCAATCTGAAAA
The DNA here is from genome assembly GCA_907269095.1 of Blastobasis adustella. NCBI lineage: Eukaryota > Metazoa > Arthropoda > Insecta > Lepidoptera > Blastobasidae > Blastobasis > Blastobasis adustella. Next base: position 13,577,572 of record OU026125.1, read on the forward strand.
TCAGATCGCAATACATTCTGAAAAGAACCATGAGAAATCTACCTCCAAAACGAATATTAAACAAAATTAAGGTACCTACTGGATATTTAAATTCAAACAAACTGCTTACCTTCTTCATGCTTCCATATAACTTCTAATTTACTTAAGTTCCTTTTTATAACACATTTTTATGATACAAGTGTGCCATGAGGATTATTTCGCACGAGATGCAATTGCAGATTGCAGCCCGAGCCGAAGGCGTAGTTGCAGCTTACCATCAGGTGGACTGTCTGCTTGTTTGTTGCTGCACTGAATTTAAATAAATAAAAACGCGAGGCATGTTCCTCAATCTAGTCAAGGCAAGTTAGTCCGTGGCAAAGAAATTGGAGTAAATTAGTCCAATTTGTTTGGTCCGTGGTTCTGTCTACGGTACTCATACGGCAAAGAGAGTTTGAAATAATAATATACTAATTACGATACAGCTATACGATTGATGAAAATGCCTCAGACTCTTTCACCGATTGAGATTCATCACTCGCGTTTGATATTTACCAAAATCAAGCTACTGACGTTATAGTAGCGATAGCTAGAGAATATCGATCGTAGATTAGTATAGACTCACAAACACACATCATCCAACATCCATATTACAATGTAAAAAATACCTGTAACCGGGCTTAATATGGCTATTTCTGTTTGATTTCCAGGTACGCCTCCGGGCAAAACCATTTGACAGACTTCATCGGAATGGAGCCGAGCAAGAAACGCAAGCGGCGGACTTCGTTCACACCGCAGGCTTTGGAGCTGCTGAATGCGCATTTCGAAAGGAACACTCATCCTTCGGGTTTGTATATTTATATGTTTGCTGGAAAAAAAACTTATACCACCAAAGCGGCAAGCAACTGTACGGCTGTCTTGATGCCTGTAGCCTTTAGGCGGTTACAATACCATGTGCGTGTTGCCTATTACGTCAAAACATTTTGACATCCTTTCTGAAGAACTCTGTGGATCTAGAGTTCTTCTTGCACTCAAAGTTTTTACAGTGAAAGGCGGTAGATGTTACCAACTGTGTTATAGGATGGGTTGGATAGGAATTTCATCTAATTTAAGTCATCATCATACCTACACTTAGGAGCTCTTAGGTTGACTATCTGTATGATACATACACAATGTGCACTTCATGATGGCGTGCACCATTTAATGGTCACACATACCTATAGTATAGAAAACCACCAAACAGCAAGGCACTTAGTCCTTTACTAATTTAATAAATTTTCTACTTTCAGGCACTGAAATAACTGGCCTAGCTCACCAATTGGGCTACGAACGTGAAGTCATCAGAATATGGTTCTGTAACAAGCGGCAGGCTCTCAAAAACACAGTACGAATGATGTCCAAGGGCATGGTCTAAAACAGAACAGCGAGCAAAAATATGCTGGAGATAAATAATTACAGATGTCAATGATTTCCGTATAAACGTCTACACTTGTATTCGTGACATACATTTTGAATGTCGCAATAATTTGCACCAGTAGAAGTTTACCAGACTTATTTTACTCAAAATCTCATTTTCATACCTTTATTTGGAATATCGTTAAATACAACACAATTTCCAGATCTCTAGTAAGTAGCTGAACGTCGATGGTATACATGTGGTACCTTTAACATAAATTTTGACTGAATTTATTGTCTTGACGTAGTTTACTGTGAAGTCAATGTATAATCGTTTAAGGTAGTTGTTTAGTACAAAAACAAGCACGTTCACTGTCCAAAATTATACTAAAAAAAGGAATCGATTGTAAGATTGCGTAGGTATGAAAATCTGAGGTAATGTGGGTGAAAACAGCATTAAATATTAGTTTTTGTCGGCTTAGAAACTGATTGAATGGATGCTCTATCTTGGTACTGTACCTAGGCCTGTTATAAAGGATAATGGGCATAGATACTCGTGGAATGGAAATGTGGGTATTTCTAGTTTTAGCCCTTTTTGTAAAAATATTGCATTTTTGTAAATAAGTACAATATTATCCTCGGCGATAAACTTGTAATGTAGATGGTACATTAATTTATTGAAATACTCTGAGTTGTTTTGTTCTAATTAGCGAATGTTGCACTTCATTATAGATTTAGGATACTATCGATAATACGGAAGTAGTTACAATGTGTCGTCATCCTAGTTAGTGGCCTACTGAATTTTTTAATGATAAATATTCGTAGGTTTTTGTTGATAGATAGGTATTAAAATGATAATGTATAGCGTAATTAATTCTTCGCAAATTGTAAATATTGTTTCGTCGAGTTTATTTCAGTAAAATGTATTATTAGTTCATAAATAAATATGATTTGATAGCTTAACGGAAAATTTTATATTTGTAAGATTTTCAAGTTGGATTTTGTGGCGACATTAACAAGCATTTCGTTCATAAATTACGCAATTGTTATTTTCATGAAATACTGCAGTTCTTTAATAATATTTTAAATACATGTAACAGCGGGTCTGTAAATGAAAAATATTAGATTTCTATTGGTGCATATTTTTCGGATACTTAGTTATACCTTTATATTTAGAAAAATACTAAAAAATTACCTCGCATTTGGAAAAGTAGATTTCGAAATATTATATACTTAGGAATTTCAAAAAACAAAAATGTCGTTATTGATAATAATTATGTTAAACATAGTAACCGAGAATTATGCACAACTAAAAAGTATTATCTATCTATTAATTACGTGTCTCTTTATCAAAAGCTTGTTTTAGTGAGTTAGTACTCCATATTTACTTTTGAGGGTTTTTGTGGGGATGTAATTTTTCTGTGGCCTTTGTTGTTAATGATAACGTTAAGACAGGGATAGATTCCATTGACTGAGAACTTGTTTTTTATTAATTACCAAAGTGCAAGCAGAATTTCACGACTTCCTTCCTATGTACATTAAGTTGTAACATTTTCAGCATATGACCTACTGTTAACTGTATTACCGATAGAAATAAGGCTGTAATTTAACGTAATGTTAATGACCAATGAAAACCAACTTGTGATCATTAATATTTGTACTGTTACCTACTACTTAACAAGAGTCGTTAAAAATAATATTATAAAAAATTGAACATATTTTTCGGCTGTTGAAAAATTGTAAATACAATATTAAGGATAATAAAACTATTTGGATTAATATTTAGGAACAAAGTGAAAAATATTATCAAAATTTATATTTTCAAAAATTATTACAAGTGCAAATTGTGTATTAAAAGGAATGTTTGGCCATAATCAAAATTTTTACACAAAACGGTATTTTATCGACTTAAGCATACAACACACACACAAGACAAGCAGTAAGGTATACAGTGAATTCAAAATTGTGCGACGTGGTTTTACTCGTAATTTGTAATACGGAATCAGATTTTTTACATACGCTGTAGATGTCTAATTTTATTCTTTATCTAGCATATTAGATGTTCTTTTATAATAATGTAAGACAAAGAAAATGTAGATCTTTTTAAATATTTGAATGTGCTGTAGGTACTTATACAAAATAAATGAAAAATCTGATTCCTAACAAACTTTAGTGTAATAGAAAGGAGCATAGAATGCTAAGTACAAAATAATAATTTATCGACAAACTGCTAGTCCCGTAACTTAAAAGTAATTTAATATTGATATTACATAGTGAAATCGCGTTGCACCCTGGTTTTCATGATCCGTATTTATACAATAATAAATATAAAATAGTCTAATAAAATTAAAACTACACATAACTCAGCTATACACATAACATACATATTCAAACCAAACTGTAACAGTATGTAATAGCGTATTAATTTTTTCCTTCCTATTATGGTACCGAACGAATGACTATGGCTGCTGGATTGTGAAGAGATGCAGAATAAAGACAGATAACTGTTTGATATGCTTGTTTTATTGTATACCTAATGTTCAAACAGTTGTGCGACGTTGGTAAAGGCAAGGGCGTTATTATATTACCAATTTACACGAGACGAGTGTTTTTAAACCTTTTTCACTACTTCGAATAAATAAATTTTAAAATTAGCAGCGTTGACTTAACTAACACTGTGGCCTGTGTCCAATAAGCCGCGATCCTGAGGAATCGTTTTCAATAAGCCTAAGGCTGCTAACTGATTGTTAGCAGATCCATCCGAAAGATGGCGGGTATGCATATTCCATAAAATTGGTTCGTGTGTGGCATACACAAGCGGATCTGAGCCTAATAAAGTTGGAGAATCTGCTTCCGCTTCAAGTACCGCTTAACCTTCGAAAGGATACGAAGATTTTTGACTGCAGTTATCTACAGATAGGCACAACTGAGTTGAAATATCGCGTAATTTGAACGATAGGTCCACGTGTTTACTGGGCGGGTATTTAGTTATAAATATTTCAACTCAGTTGTGCGCGCGGCCCAGACAGACAGGCGACAGAGAGGGCCGCGCGAACAACTGTTGTAACATTTGTTCGTATCGATCACAAAAGTAAGAAAATTATGCGAATATAACTAACCTAACCTAACCTAACCTGGCCGACTTTGAAGTCCCTCTCGCAACATATTCTGCGTCACTATTGTGTCTTTTGCGTCAAAATTTTGGACTTTATCTGCATATGCCTATGAAATGCTTCTTTTTTTATACATACTAAAAGGATTGGTACAGTTCTCCTCTGCCGGTCACCAAATTATACAAAGTAAGTTTAAAAATTTGAAAGCTCATAGCGGCGTTGTTTATAAGTATAATTATGCGACTCAAATTACTATGCAAACTCTCATTTACTCTCATAATCACTACTTGACAACTTCGCATTTTGGAAATATGGCGGTGGCTCAATGCATCTGCCTGGCTCAATGTGAGACATCCGACCCTACCTATAGTAGCCATATATATCCAAACACGGATAAAAGAAATCAATAGCTTTAACTAATTAAGTGTAGACAAAATCATGAATAAGCAATTTTGCTCTAATATTGCAACAGGCACTATCGATTATCAAATTAACTTTGATCGATATCTTAAATCCGACTAGCCCCCTTTCTTTGATAGATCTGACTAGATTGGCAATCAAACTGTGTCATGCATGTGGACGCACCTAAGACGGACAATAAGATTGTAAACATAAAGGGCGCCACACACGCCTAAGATGCTGTATTAATTTGAGAATGCTTCCGCACTACTATTTATATTTTCAATTAGGTACTTTAACTTACCAGTAATAGACTATATACAATCAGTTTACAATAATTATAATTATATTATGCCGACATTGTCCGGCAGACAAGTGTCCGGCAGAGTATAGCATACCACCAAACCCATACACTCGTGGGTGTCGTACAAGGCGACTAATGTATGAGGCAAAAAGTTTTAAGAGTCTCCGTAGGCTGTAAAATGGGCAGCAGCGTTTTCCATTGTTATATTTATAACACTACGATCTCCAATCCACCTGACAAGTGTGAAGATTATGGCATATAACCTCCTCTTTCGTAAGAGAGGCCCTAAGTCCTGCAGTGGAATGTAATGGGCTGAATGTAATTATCTGCTATGTTATGAAATCTGAAATTAGGGAATTCGAATTGCATATAATATAATTAAATGCTAATGACATTTATTATTAATTTTGGACTGTGACATAGTCTCAATCTAATTTCCAATGATAATTAAAATAAACTAAACTTACTACATTTCGTAGGTATCAATATGATACGAAAAATAATTACCTTAACTGTAAATGATAGATATCATCGGTCGCTATATCATTGACAAAAATTATTGAATTTTAGATGTGTGTGACGCCCTTTACAATATCGTTCGAAACACGAGCATCGAGTGTGGACGGCCATCATTCGAAATGTTCGAATCAATTGATTGTGATTCGAGTTCGTTCGAGTCTCCCCATCTCTAATAAAAAAACATGGCGGATTTTCTAATCAGTAGGTAGAGTTTGCGGAGTTTGCAGCCAGCGTTGTGTTCATTTGTCTGTAATACCGGACCGCATAATATCAGTACAGCATATACAGTATATATATAAAATCGCCGATTTATTGTTTAAAACCTTTATACATAAGTAAAGTGAGAAGTGTCCTAAATCTGGTGAAAACAAGAGTGCAGTGCAGTCCCACCACTATTATGTAGCCGAAACCAAGCAGCCGAACCGAACAAACATCTGATCTGCCAATAATAAATACAAAGAAAAAAATGTTTTTTTCATCTTCATACCTTTGGGATCCTGAAATTTGGTTGTAGAGATACAGCATTATCAGTTTGGTGTGAATAAATTACGTAATTATGTCGTGAATCTCTCGTATTTTGAAATTCAGAATAATGTAAAATTGAGGGAAATTTGTCAAGTCTTGTATTTAACAAGCAACAGAATGATGAGACTAATATAAGGTCAATCAATAGTGAGTGCTGTGCTGTGCGTGCTCAGGCGTGCTGTCATCTGAGACTGTCGTGAAATCTAATAACGCGAATAAAACGGAGTGACTATTTTTTGCGATAAAGACACGGCTTCATGTGCTGTTGACTTATCTCATAAGAATCCGGAAAAGTGAGTAATCGTTATGATTGAGAGCGTATCACGGCGCGCCTTCAGTAGTTCCAGTGGAACTTACAACGTGAGAGCCTCAGAGCTCGCGCGTGAGAGAAAATTGAACATCTTCAATGTCACCGTGCAATTCTTGGACGACACCCACCACACTTTTCAAATTGAGGTAAGTGCTATGTAAACAATACAGTACTATCAGCAAGAAGGAATAATACTAAGTGACTTTTAAAAAAAGTTATGTACCAGCTGATGAGTATTGGATCATGTAATGTGTTCGTAGTGTTTCTTCTCATCTGCAGTTGTCTAGTAACCATAATAGACGTATTTATATCAAATGGCATGATTGTATGTATGAAACAATTGAAAATAATTAAATTGTAAAATTTTCAAAGGTCTCTGAACTAACTACGTAAGTGTACAAAGTTCTATACAGACAGTAATACTAAAATGTGGAATGTAACATGTGATTATTTTAATATGATGCATTAAAAACCTCATGACTACTTTTGATATGATAATGTAAATGATCTACTGTTAGTTAAATTTAGTTGTACTGTTCAATCAATTGGTCCCTATGTGACTACCTTCCAATAACACTTCATGGATGTTGCCTTCAACTAGGACGAGATCACCCTCTCTGTATAATTAGGATTTTCAGACGTTAAATCATTATTGTTTTTAAAATTAGGTGGCCTGCATGCCTATTTGTCTGCCGTATTACATAAAAAAAACTTTAGAAATTTTCTGTGCTATGATATTTGTTAGGTATAAATTCTTAAATTAAAGCAATAATAAATATCAAATCACCTACATATTGTGTATAAGTATAGTACTTAAACTAATGTAATTAAAATATAGTATAAAATAAAGAACGCTTAGATCTTTTAAACTCTGCAACAGATTTTGTTGTCAATAATAGATAGTGATTAAAGAGGAAGGTTTAAAGGCAAGAAAAAAAGGGTAGGTAGGGGTACAGTAGGTCCGAAGTAAAGTAGAAGTCGTGCCTGGTCCACTAGTGTCTCAATAAACTCATGTCATCCAGTAATCAGACCATTGACCTATAGGTCAAGTAGTTTAGCAAGTAGGTACTAGTGCAATGCCTAATCATATTATTAGTGGAAGTATAACAATTGACCTAATGAACTATGTGAAAATGTAGTTCAAGGTCTTATGTATCTTGAAATCTCAATTAGTGAAACTACATAGCATTGTAACAATTTTGGAAATGATCCTGTTTTAAAGAATAACTATATTAAGTTCAAACTGAATGAATTCTAAAAATAAACAAAGATTAACTGTTCAAACTTACAAAACAAAAACATAGAATCTCTTTAGTTTTGTAATATTGGTATCAGCTGCAAAACACTGCAGATTGTAGTAACGGTAGTAATGAAAATAAAATATTTTCACTCTCAATCGTCTAAAGAATTTGGCCACAACCCAATAGTACTGCCCATTAACCCGTTTTGATCTATTTTGATAGAGCTACCAATACAAATGGAAATAAACATCGCCAGAAATAGCTGTGGTCCACATTATTTAAATTAATGTATTTCATTTCCATTGGTTATTATTATATAGATTTACCAATATTTTGTATAACATTCTTAAGAAATACTTTAACCTCTTCAACTATGTACTACAATACTCCACACCATATAATTTATTTATCTCATTTCAGAAAAAAGCTAAAGGCAGTCAGCTGCTAGAACAAGTATATCAGCATATAGAGCTCATAGAGAAGGACTATTTTGGACTACAGTTCACTGAAAATGCCACTCCACCATGTGCCACAAATACTGAGATAACGGTAAAAAATTCATGCATGCAAAATACTAAATGACTAAGCATTCTAGCATTTTTATAAATCTTCCTTGAGGATAATACTTGGGAATATAATGGAGGCCAACATATCATGTTGTATTACCTCATTGGGGGCAATTTATTAGTTTTCTTGCATAATTTATTTTATTATTAATTAAGTAATTTAATTTAACACCTTTCATGATCACAACACAACCACATCACACAGCACACAAGATTATAGTTATAATGTAAGAGTTCACAAAATGATAAGATATTTTTAATCTCAACATGAAGAACATGACAATATAAACATGGCTGCATAGCTTTATCATAGATAGATTACCTATAACAAATTATTTAATGTGTTCAATGATAATTATATGATTCATAACTTGCAGCCACTAAGTGTTTCATGTTATTGCAGCAACAGGAGTGATTCATCCTTATAGCAGTTTTTATATATTTAATCGATTGTTAGTGTATATTCAAAAGTGGTCAGTGATACAGGTGTGCCACCATAGTTCCAATTTTATTTTCGGTTATTGGTATGTGACTTTAATAGATTTATAATATATGCAACTTAGATAGATTTTGCTGGTGTGAAATAATGTTCTGTGAAACAGTGTGTGGCCTAGAACCGGGGTTAATATTGAAAATAGGGACTCTCTAGTGTATTTTTTTTTTTTTTTTTTTTTTTTGAAAGATAGGCTCTTCAAGGCTTTCCAGACCCAGTATCACTGCGACCATTACTGATCTATTGTGATCGCCTCTTTCTACAATTCAGTACTAATTCCTATAGCTTCTATGAACTGTAATAGTTTCTTAGTACTGATTTCGTGCACCTCATCGGGTAGTAGTTGGTGTTTACCCAGATGGATGCTGCGTTTGCGCACCAGGGCCTCACATTTGCAGATCAGGTGGAGAGGCGTTTCGTCCTCCTCCTTGCAGAATCTACAGTCCTTTGTTCTGCTGATCTTCAAATTATACATGTGTTTGTTCAGCCCACAGTGGCCGTGGCAGTGGCAAGTTATTCCTACTAAGTAGTAACAGTTCTTTGGCATGCCGCCTATTATAGGGTTTGACTAATGCCTTAGAATGTGTTAGGCCTGGCTGATTTTTCCAGTGCTCTAATGATTGTTCTTTGAAATTTATATAAAGGGTCAATTTTGCAAGGCTATTTGGTATGCCACAGAATGGTTCTGGACCATATGTCGCAATTGTGCTACCAGCCTTCGCGAGTTCGTCCGCAATTTCATTGCCTTCGATCCCTTCATGCCCTGGGACCCAGCGCAAGATCACTTGGTTTTTCTCACCCAAGGAATTGAGGACCTTCACGCAGTCTAGCACCAATCTTGAACTCACAGAGTCTGATGAGAGGGCCAATAGAGCTGCTTGACTGTCTGAGTGTATATAAATACAATGGTTCATGTATCTCTTTTTGAGGTTTATGTCCGCACATTCTAAAATAGCGTACACCTCGGCCTGAAATATGGAGGTGTATTTGCCCAAGTTTAGGAATTTCTTGACCTTGGGCCGCTCTCCGTATATTCCACACCCTACATGAGCACCTGATTTGGACCCATCGGTGTACCATATCAGGCTTCCATTTTTCCAGTATACTTGGCTTTTAAGCCAGTCATCTCTGGATAAAAGTTCCACAGAGTATCGTTTCGGGAAGCTGCTCTGTTTTGTCATAGAGTCAGTGTACATACTCAGTATGTTGCTGCCCATAACAGTGTCCTGGAACGATCTCAGTGACTTTGAGAGCCAGTTTCCTTCTCCCTGGGTGGTTAGCCTGTATATGCTGTTTACCGCCACCATCTCTACATGCAGGTGTAGGGGCGGGATATCCAGCATTGCATTCAGGGCCTCACCAGGTGAGGTTGACATAGCTCCTGTGACCAAGAGACACGCAATTCTTTGCATGCCGCTTAGTTTAATTGTAGCAGTTTCCTGGCTGGCTTTCCTGTGCCACACTGCGGCGGCATATGTTATTATGGGCCTTACGACCGTCTTATAAAGCCATAGGGTGTTTTTAGGAGATAACCCCCACCGTTGTCCTGCCAGTCTGCTACATATTCCCAAGGCTGTTTTAGCCTTGTTCAGTATTCCGATTATATGGCTGTTCCAAGTAAGTTTTTGGTCCAATATTACACCTAGGTGCTTGACCTCCTTGGAGAATTCAATAGTTTGGCCATTCAATCGTGGTTTGACTAAATTGTCAAGTTGCCTTTTGTTGGTAAATGGTACAACCACTGTTTTCCCCGCGTTGATGGACAGCTCGTTGTCCTTGCACCACTTAACAACAATATTTAATGCTCGTTGCATAACGTATGACAGCATACTTTGACAGAAACCTCGGACGATTATCACCAGGTCATCAGCAAATCCCTGCGTGTCTATCCTAAGCTCCGCCATTTTATACAAGAGCTGATCCACTGCCAGGGTCCAAAGTAGTGGAGATAAGACCCCCCCCTGGGGGCAACCCCTGGTAGTGAATAATTCAAGTGAGGTTTCATATAGGGTTACCTTCACTTTCCGGTTTGAGAGCATCGCTTCGACCCACTTCACCGTCGCACGGTCAACATTTTTCTCAGTGAGACCTCGAACTAGTGTCCTTATAGGGGTGTTGTCAAATGCGCCCTCAATGTCTAAGAATGCACAAAGTGCAATTTGTTTATCCTCTAACGCCTTTTCTACCTTGTCTACCAGATTCATAAGGGCAGTTTCAGTAGATCTCCCTTTGCTGTAGGCGTGTTGAGAATAATGAATAGGATAGTCAATTTTGATCGCCTCCCTAATGTAAATATCCAGAACCTTTTCCATAGTCTTTAGCATAAAGGAGCTTAGACTAATAGGCCTGAGTGATCTCGGTTGAGAGTAGTCTATTTTTCCGGCCTTTGGAATGAATAGAACCTTGACTTCGGTCCATTGTTCTGGAATATGTCCCCAGGCGTAGCTTGCTCTGAAGATTTTTATCATGTAAGGGATTATTACTTCTATTCCTTGCTGCAGTAGTGCTGGAAAAATGCCATCCGCTCCACATGATTTGTATGGCTTAAAGGATTTAACGGCCCATTTTATTTGAGATGGCCTTATTATAAGTGAGACCCTCCTCCATTCTTCATTACCTGGGCGAAATGATTGCGTTGAGGATGGACTTTCTGCGCAAGCACCAGGAAAATGGGTCGATACCAATAAATTTAGAGTTTCTTTTTCGTTGGCCGTGTAAGTCCCATTAGGGTATTTAAGCAAGCCAATTTGGTTAGGTTTGTCTTTTGCGAGGAATTTGTGAACTCTTGCGCACTGAGACGTGCTGTTTACTTCTTCGCAGAATTTTCTCCAAGTTCCCCGCTTAGCCTTCCTAATTTCTTTATTGTAAGTGGTTAAGGCTTCCCGATAGGATTCCCACTCTTGGGTCCTTTTAGCCTTATTGAATAGTTTCCGAGTTTTACTTCTAAGCTTTTCTAGCTTGGAGCTCCACCACGGTACTGCCCTTTTAGTTGACATTGTTTTTACAGGACAGCTATCCTCATAGGCCTTAATTATGCCGTTAGAGACTATGGTCACTGCAATATCCAGACTTTCTACTGTCTTTATTGTTTTAGGTACATCTTCTAGGTTCTGTTTAAGGTTGTCCCTATAGGCCGCCCAATCAGTTACTCTAGGGTTCCTAAAGCTAACATCCTGACTTGATAATGATCCTACTAAGTCAAAACAAATATGGTTATGGTCAGACATTGACGGTTCATCACTAACGTGCCAGTCGCTAATACGCCTAGCCAGATCATTTGTTGCAATGGTAATGTCTAACACCTCTTGTCTTACACGGGTTACAAAGGTCGGTTTACATCCCTTATTCACCACGTGCAACCCCTTTGTTAGTAAATAGTCATATAACGTGTTACCTCTCCTATTTACGTCTGTACTTCCCCATGTGGTGTGGTGGGCGTTTGCATCACACCCCACCAGCAGTTGCATCCTGTGACGCCGGGCGTACTCGACCGCAGGCTCCAGGTCCTCAGCAGGGTTTTCCTTTTCCCCCGGGAGATAGGCTGAGCAAATTAGTACTCTAGCCCCGCCTCCCTTGGGGATCAAAATGGCTGCTACAACTTCGTCGGAGCACAACTCTGTAACAGTCAATAGATTAATGCTGTTCTTATAAACAATACAAGTTCTGGGTCTTGTCCCGCCTTTGTTGTAAATAATCTTACCGGCAGCGTTGAGCCCCAGAATAGTCGAGCTGGATACCCAGGGCTCTTGAATTAGGGCGAGGTCAGCCCTACCGTCGCAAAGCCATTTTTCCACCACGGCACTTGCTGCCGCAGCGTGATGGAGGTTGGCCTGCAGACACCTCACCGGCCCCTGGGTCGCCATTACTTCCCTCTTTGTGAAAGGGAGTACGAGGGCTTGGTTTTTCCCCTTCCCTTCTGCGGATTGAAAAATCCACGTCCGGAATGGGTTCCACCCTGACCTCTCCCCCTTGTGCTTCCTCTACCTCTATTCCTTTCCCCTCCCCTGGCAGAAAAGTTCAAGCTAGGTCGTGCTCCCGAGGGGATCGATCCTCCTTGCTGCCCGGTGTTTGGGGCCATGCCGCCCGTCGCAGGGACCTGCGTCGCCTTAGCCTGTCCCCTGTCAGCCAACTTAGGAGGGGGTCGTTTTCCCTGAGGGATCGAACCTCCTTGCTTTTTGGGTTTTTCGGCGGTGACAGTCGCAGGAGCCTGCGTGACGTCTGAGGTAGAGGTGCCTGGTTGAACAGGGGTCTCTTTGGCTGGGTCGCCCTTGATTTTGAAGACAATGCTTCTAAAACCAATTGCGGCTTTGCCTTGCCTCCCTTTCAGGGTCTCCACAGAGGGATCATCCACCGCGAAGGTTGCAATAATGCCCCCTTCCTCCCCCCTGCTATGGATAACCTTCCAGAGCTGCGTGTTTAGGCCCCTGTTCTGCGTGCCCAGCAATGTTATCGCTTCGTCTATTGACGTAGCGTCTATGCTGGGTATGAAGGCGGTAACCACCGCTGGCTTTGGCAGTTCGCTCTCTGATAACACAGACAGCTTTGCCTCTGGCCAGGGTTTAACGCTAGGTACCGCCCTCATAAGCCAGTGCTTGCTGGCTTCATCCTCGCAAACAACCAGGATCCATCCTGGTCTTTGCGAAAATGAGGTGAACCTGGGCCCCTCTCCCCTGTTTTCCTTAGAGATAAGGTCAACAAGGGCGCGGCGCACAAGGCCCGTCTGCTCCTCGGTTAGTGAATTTTCCCCACGAATCCCGACCCTGACTGAACCGGCCACTTCGCTGAAGGTAGGCTTTGCTCTTACTTCCTGCGCGGTCTTAGGGTTCTTTTTCAGTCGGTCTTTCGGTGATTCCTCCTCTGATCGAGTGCGTTTTAACGACTTCGCCTCAGGGAGATCGGGGAGTAACCGAGGAATCTCTTTCCAATGCTGTCGGCAGAGGACTAGGGCTTCTTTGAGACCCACATCCATCTCCCTCAGCCTTCGGAAACGCTTTCGTGCTGCCCCAGAAAGCCTGTGTTGGCTCCCTGGGATGATGCTGTCGGAGGCCGACGTCCCTACCGTATCTGTGACATTACTGCCCCCATCTACGTCAGGTAGCGCCCTCTCGGCTACATCATCTAATCTGGGCGTTGGGGAGGCCAAAAGCTCTCCTTCCGCACCAGAATCAATCTCCACCACTTCCATGGTAGAGAAAACTGGACTTTTTTGGTTTTTTTGGTTAACATTACTCATGTAAGTCCCACGAATAGCTAGGGAACTAAAGGTCACCTCCGGCAGAGCCCCGCTTGTCGGAGTAAGGGCACAACTTTCCTCCGAGGAGCCCAGGTATCGGAGGTGCACCGTTAAAGGCCGGACATCCCTCCGGCCACGCAGCCCTCGGCACGGTTCGCGTTACACCTTGGCTTGGGACCAGTCTCCTCGCGCTCGATTAGCAAGAACCCCGCAGCGCAGCACACCAATACTGTTGCATTGGTGCACCGCGCTGCCGGATAGTTACTAATCGACCCCCAGGGCGCACCGGCGTGCCGCTTGCGTTCCAGCAGGAATTTCCGGGGAATTTCCCAACTGGACTACAAACGGCTACGCACACGTGGAGGTGGACTGATGGCGCGCCCCCTCTAGTGTATTAGTATTTTTTCTAAAAACATTCTAGTTAACCAAAACCCATGCATTACACACAATAAGAATTTAAAGTTACGATTCATAATCAGTGATTATTGAAAAACGATATTATCGCTAACATTGTCAATGTCGTGGTATATATCATAAGATAATATCAGCCGACACAATCCATAAAATGTCAATTCCGAGTAGCTCCGAATAAGTATGATCCAGAATGCACTCGATCGAGTTTGCATTACATTGATTTTACGATTAAGTTTTTTAGAAAAATTAAAAGTAAAGTCTTTATTTTAATTAGTTGGAACCATGATGATTTAATTACTGGTATAGGTCACCAGAGCCTCCATTTTCAATATTTGCCCCGGTTCTAGGCCACACACTGTATAGCTCAAAATAATCATCTTGTCATCAATATCCCGGTTGCGAGCTCACGTGCGTGTGCCCGGGGTCCGCCTAGACAATTATATAGGATTTTACAGATCAGGTAATTACAGTGGAGCAACTGCCATCTGACCTCCATGACCCTATTAACAGGGGAAACTGACCAGAGTGGCTAATTAATTAATACAAAATTGACAAGAAGCAATTCTAATGATGAACACCATACAATAATATAAAATGTCTGTTTAATAAATTTCATTTAATACATATGTATGGGATTAAAGTAGAATTCACGATATAATACCATGGGGTGTGGTGAAAATCTCTTTTCTATCCCCTTATTGGCTCGATCAAATATGGTTCAGAATGGAAAACATGTTAATATGTTTTGCATAAACTAAATGTCCTCATAACCCTTCGACTGTAGCAAGAGACACTACAAAACAAACAGTTTAAACAACCCCTTCCACCCTCTGTTTCCAGCGTTGGCTAGACGCAAGCAAATCCGTGAAGAAACAAGTCGGTGTAAACGCACAGTTTTGGCTAGCCGTACGCTTCTACCCGCCCGAACCTTCCCGTCTAGGTGAAGAATTCACACGGTACCTGCTCTGCTTGCAATTGAGGAAACTGTTGATGGACGGACGCATGGCAGCGCCGAGGAATACTGCTCTGTTGCTCGCTTCGTTTACTGTGCAAGGTAAATAATGGGTGTCTTTTTAAGTGAGAGAACTTTAAATTGAAATGCAACAAAGAAAAAGTATTTCATATCAATGAAACTAGCTAGTTTGACAGATAATTTTATGGCATTTATGTTTGAATATGATTTCGGTCATGTGGCCGTCGTGTGTTTATTAACTTAATCATTAATTGTGTGATCTAACTTAGTTACATTATTTTCTTTAGAGATACGTCAAGTCATTTATCTACACCGATAAACCCAACATTCGGTGTGTTACTAGAGAAAAACGGCCGCAATTGTTACAAAAAGTGTATGAAAGTAAAGATATCCAGATTGGGCCATCTACGCGCCAGTCACGGCAGCTATATTGCCGAAATTATATTCAAACCACCACGTGACATTATAATATCTTAGTGATTGTGTCTAGGAATACTGCGCTTTTCTGTTCGGGACTATGTAGCCTTTTCTTTACTAATCATCATCAGCTCTGGGCAATGATGAATGAAGTCCTTTTGTTTTCTGTTTTATTGCTTCTTCTAGACTTCTAAACTAGGCAGCAGATTGCATTGCAATACAGTTTGTTTACAGAGGGACAGTACGAAACCGAGATATGTAATATCTGAAACTATTAACCTGATTTAAATAATTCTTATCTTAAGTGTTATCAGTAAATTTAAAGTTAACGATATCATCGTCCAACGACGTAAAAATTCTTCTTTTGAACAATAATGACAGAAATCTTCTCAAGTGTCACTTGGGTACTTTCCATCTAAAAAAAATAGGGTCAAAGTTTTTAAAAGCTTGTCCCGATGTCTGTCTGTAATGTAATCAAATATTGCAAGTTAAATTTGACTCTATTTCTGAATTTCCGATTGAGCTAAGAGTTTTCACAAGTACTTATGTAAATACGGTGACAGAGTAATGTTATGATACTATTGAGCTGATTAGATGATGAAGAAGAAAGATGGCTATAGGAACTCTTAAACTGTACTTGATAAAATGCTCGTTTTTGTGCTTGTTTGTTTAGTAAACTGATGATGATGTGGTGTCTAGGGCCTGATGATGAAGCCGGAAGGGGTAATAGGAACTCCTAAACTATGCATGATAAACCCATCGAGTTTAGGCTAGTTTGACTAGTTTTCACAAGTACTCTGACTGATCGTAGATGGTATTTAAAATGGAACGCGATAAAAGCTTATTCTGAAAAAATTTTTTTCGTTGGAACTTGTTTTATGCCTACAACCCAGTGACGAACTAGCAAGTCCATCTCCTTGAACTTGAAACCTCTACTAAACAATATTTATAAACCTTCCAGCGGAAATAGGCGACTACGATTCGACGGAACACCCGACCGACTATCTCTCCGATCTCTGTTTGCTGCCAAAGCAAACCGCCGAGGACGAGCGTCGTATCAGGGAGCTCCACAAACTGCACAAGGGCCAAGCGCCGGCGGAGGCCGAGGCGAACTTTCTGGAACACGCGAAGAGATTGGACTGCTACGGGGTAGAGTCGCATCCAGCTAAGGTGAGTGCCCAATGGTGGTGTCGATGAGTGCTAAGGTTGTCGGGGCGATGTGCGAGGGGGTGACATATAAGGAAACAGTTGCTCACCAATGCCCTGCCGGCCTTTGAGAAAGGTGTAGGCTCGCTTCTTGAAGGTTCTAGTATCGTTCCGGCTCGAGACAACCGCTGAAGGAAGATTATTCCTATAACCTAACCGACAGAAAAACTCGGATAACCGACCAAGTTCACTTTAACTCAAATATTTTCGAAAGTATTAAATCGATTTTAATTAAACTAAGTTAAGAACCGTTTCGATTATTGGCTTTCAAATACAGAAAATCGTATCCAATACGGTTTATCCGTTCGCGCTCTACAATCCTCAGACAAATACACAAAGTCACAGATACACACACACACACGTCAAACTTATAACACCCCTCTTTTTTCGTCGAGGGTATTAATGGTCGTATGCGGCAGGAAGTTTCTTCAAAAGTTCATACGCTTGACCGTCGACAGTTGACCGTCGCATCTAGGTTGTACTGATGGAACAATGAACTACTAAGATAATTTATACTTACCTGTCATGGGATTAAGCCGTTTTGGTATAGATATGAAGAAAAAGAAAATCATTCACGACAAAATATGTCATTCAGAATAGAATATCCAGTTTATACAGGATGGAATTTTAAGATAGATGCCAAGAAGAGGAGCAAGCAACCACACCAATAGATAAGAACTATTGTTATATCATTTTGATTATATGTTTGGGACGTATTTATCACTTCATTTGTAGATAAGATAAGTGAAGTAAAATAATGTGACTCACCGGGATCATGAGTTATATATTGTGTGTGTGGCCCATTCGTTATACGTCATAATGTAGTTGTTAAAGAAGTTTTTTTCTTATTTTATTAAAAGAATTAGTCAGGCATTTGACCGCCATCTCGCCCAAGGGGATGGGGATTCCTTAGCTGTAAAAAGTTGAACCAAAGCGGTTTGTGCAGAGAGCTGGAAGATCCATGACATAAGGATGGAACGTCCGCTCGGAAGAACTTGCTTATTTATTACGAACTTCTATAGGTACATAGTATAAAACAAAGTCGCTTCCCGCCGTCTGTCCCTAAGGACAGAGATACATAGGTATGTATCTATGTGCGCTTAGATCTTTTAAACTACGCAACGGATATTAATGCGGTTTTCAACAATAGATTAAGTGATTCAGGTTTATAAGCAAGAGAAAAAGGTAAAGTAGGTTATGATGCTTTAGGACGGCACGCGAACGAAGTCGCGCCGGGTCCACTAGTTATTAATATATGTCATACAATACTGTTTTGTCCGGTAACGTATTCTATATTTGTTCCTGTCGTTTCAGGATTACAACGGGAAGGACATATTCATCGGCGTAACGTCGATCGGCATAGTGGTCTCCCAGAACAACATCCGAGTGAACACCTTCTCTTGGGGCAAGATCGTGAAGATCTCCTTCAAGAAGAAACAGTTTTTCATACAGCTGAAACGGGAACCTGTGAGTGGCGTTTGTTTATTGTTATGTTTGTACTGTATTTTGGGTCACTGTTGGAAATGCTATGGCCGATTATCATCATCGTCCTAGGGCTTATCCCGGCCTCTGCCAGAGTCCGCTTTCCTACACATTCTCCTTCACTTCGCCCGCTCTTCGGCATCTATGCTGATTTATCAAATGTTATGGGCGATATGGTTTCTAAAATGGTGGGAAGGTATGCAATTGTTTGCTATATTTTTAATATAAACTTCATAGGATAGGGAAAATTTCATCAAAATGGTTCTATACATCTTATTTAGCATCGAGACCTCGTTCCTGATATGGGCAGGTTTAGGAACATATTTCCCGTTTCCCGTATTAGGCACGTATCCCTCGAGCTTATACATACATAACACGTGATCAAACCAGCGCAGGCGATCCTTTTCCATAATTCGTGCACACACGTGACCTTTATTCCTCCCCATCCGCAGTCGGAATCCTACGACACGGTGCTCGGCTTCAACATGCGTTCCGGTCGAGCGGCCAAAGCCCTATGGCGCTGTAGCGTCGAGCGTCACGGTTTCTTCCGTCTACGGGCGCCTAGACGCCGAGCATTGCTGGCAGCCTTATCAGCATTGGCTGGGGTGGCGGCGCCTGCCGTGCCGAGGACTGAGACCATGGCGTTGGAGGAAGCCAGAGGGGCTAATCGACGACCGAGGAGTTTTGTCAGGTGAGTTTTTGTGCCTAGCTTGTCGTAGCATATATGTGCTATGAATAGTTAGTTCTCTATGGTGCCGCTTAGTGTCAAACGAGCCGACAGCCCATCTGATCATCATTATCTTCGCATTATGTCCCGGTTGCGTCCCCGCGCAGCACGCGAGGGCCCTTCTGATGGTTAGCGGTAACTGTAGCCCAAAATATCTTAAGATTTATTATGCAACTTTGTAAAAATATAGAAGCCCAGGTTGAACAGAGAACAAATCAATGTCGTATTGATGGTGCTGCCCCCTTTGTCTTACTAATGCAACAATGGATAAAGAGTGGTCACAGTTAAACGTTATTTTCATATTTCAGCAACTAGTTCTTATGCTAGTTGATGTTGGGCACCTTACGTCGGCCATTTTCTGTTACAGGAATGTTTAGGTATACACTCTTACAAGGAGTTTCTTTTCGTCATCGCACAAGTCCCACTCAACTGATGTTGCTGATGTCCACAGGCGGTGGTGACCACTTTCCATCAGGTGGCCCGCATGCCTGTCTGCCGTATTATATTTTTTAGGAGCCATCGGTGTCCCATTGCAGGGCAAAGGCCTCTCCCATTTTTCTGCATAGACCTATATAAAAAAAATGATCTTCTCAGACGCAGCAGCTCTCGTCATCGTTCGCGGTCCCCTGCGGCCTCCCCTGCCCTGCGACCGGCCGCCGCCCGCGGTGCCAAGGTCACTGCGCAGGAGCCCCCGCCAAGGCAGGCCTGGGCCATGGCTCCTGAGCCAGAGACAGTGGACGTAGTCGCAGAAACTACCGCCTTGCCCCCGCAACCGCCGAGCCCGCACGTCTCTGACGAGTGAGTCTGTTTTTAGTTTCACCAAGAGTCAGGTCGCCATAAGGCAGGCCTGGGCCATGGCCCCTGAGCCGGGGACAGTGGACATGACGGCAGAGACTACCGCCTTGCCCCCATAACCGCCGAGCCCGCACGTCTCTGATGAGCGAGTATTTTCTTTAGTTTTTATTGTCACTAAGAGTCAGGTCGCAGGAGCCCCCGCCAAGGCAGGCCTAGGCCATGGCTCCTGAGCTAGAGACAGTGGACGCCACGGCGGAGACTACCGCCTTGCCCCCGCAACCGCCTAGCCCGCACGGCTCTGTTGAGTAAGTATTTTCTTTCGTTTTTAGTTTCATTATGAGTCGCAGGAGCTCCTGCTGCGGCAGGTTATGGCTACGGCCTCCGAGCCATACGCCCAGTTTCTAGCACGTTTGTCAATGTTAATCATCAAGTAAAACGACAAACCCGCGGCTGTAGAGGACTTAACACTTAAAACTAAATTGATGATTTCCTCTCCCTTAGCGACGGCGGCTTCCTAGAACGCGCCCTCCGCGTGGCGTTCCCCTACGCGGACGAGTCCTCCTCGGAGGGCGGCGCGGAGGAGGGCGTGGCGGTGCGGCTGGCGGCCGCCGCCGACGGCCGCTTCGGGTTCAACGTGCGCGGCGGCGGGGGCGCGCCCGTACTCGTGTCGCGGGTGGCCGCACGGACCAGGGCGCAGTTGCAGGAGGGGGACCAGGTGTGTATTGCATTGTGTTCCCCCCCCCCATAAAGTTCTATAGGTGCTCAGGTACAGGCAGGAGGGGGACTTGGTATGCAATTTTTTTTATGCTGTTGACAAACGACCAGGCAGTCCGCTTGGTGGTAAGTGGTGACGGACGATCGCTATGGTGGTGTTTAGGTACAGACGGCTTGGGTGAAAGCGCCTTATGGATGTGAAAATTCGTTGGTGTAAACCTTTTTGCGAGTTGAAAACTCTTTTAGGAGGTGAAAACATCTTTTTGGGGGTGAAATCCCTTTGAGAGGTGAAAACCTCTTTTAGAAGACTCGGCGCAACGAGTTTTTTCTTACTCACAAATCTCATATACCTTGTTGTTTATTTAAAACCTTGAAACTAATTTATTAAATACCCAAATATATTGTTCCAGGTCATATCGATAAACAACACCAATGTCGACGAATTAACGCACGAAGAAGTGGTCCAATTGATAAGGAACACGAGAGGGGTCCTCACGTTAGTTGTCAAACCGAACGGTAAGCATTAATCATTGCAATAATTGGCATGGCATCGAAAATGATTGTTCTAAGATTTGTGAAAAGAGTGAATGGTTTGATATCAAATAAAATAAACGAGCTACTTCACGCGAAGTTATGGATTTTAAAACGAATGAATACATAAATTATAGTACACTTTGCACTACCTAAAGGTCGCGATAGATCTCATGGATTTTTGTATCGAGAAGATTTACTTACAAAAATCCACCAGATGTAGCTACTGAGAAGTAAAGTCTGTTCTTAAAATACCGCCACGCTATTGGACTGAAACAACTGCTGTAATACGACGAATCCATTTCAGCCAACGACAGGGCTTATTCGACATTAGACCTCTCACGTCTCAGTAGCGCCATCTGGTGAATTTTGGGTTTGCGAAAGCCCTCCTAACTTACTGTACTCCCCATTCCCCAGCGGTATACGACGCAGAGGAACCATCCGGGCCTTCCGCTCCCGAGGAGCCTGCCGTATGCTTCGTGCCGCTGTCGGGCGTGGCGGGCGCGGGCGCCGCCGCTGGGGACGCGCTGCACCAGGCCATGCTGTTGCTAGGCGACGGACTGGCCAGCGGGCACGCCATCACGCAGGTAGGTCGTGATCTTTGCGGTTCCTGTCACCACACTACGCTAGTGCCACCACCACTACAAAGCGGGCACGCCATCACGCAGGTAGGGGACCTAGCGGACATGCCATCACGCAGGTAGGGGCCTTCCGGTCCCGAGGAGCCGGCCGTGTGCTTCGTGCCACTGTCGGGCGTGGCGGGCGCGAGCGCTGCCGCAGGGGACGCGCTGCACCAGGTCATGCTGTTGTTAGGCGACGGGCTGGCCAGCGGGCATGCCATCACGCAGATAGGATCGGTGCCTAGTCTTGATCTTTGCGGTTCCTGTCATCACACTACTACCACCACCACTAGTGCCACCAATACACTGTAATCACTACGTTGCTGGGCGACTGGCTGGCCAGCGGGCATGCCATCGCACAGGTAAGAAACCTAGAGGACATGCCATCGCGCAGGTTGGTGACCTAGCGGACTCGCCATCACGCAGGTAATTGAGCTAGTATTCTGCTTAGTGATCAATCCTGGCCGCTCGCGTTGTTATCAACACCCGACGCAATAAGAGGGCTGTTATAAGTTTGACGTGTGTATCTCCTGCCTGTGGCGTCGTGGGTTCCGAATGGACCGATTTCGATGAGGTTTTCTTTGTATTAAAACGCAGTTTATCGAGATAGTTCTTAGCTTTGTTTCATTAATATCAGTTCAGCTATTTAGTAAATATTTACGACATCAGCCAGTTAGGTTATCTCCATATCGCCCGATTTTCAACGCCCTCACATCACGAAGTAGGTCGTCGACTCTTGCGTTTTACATAGCGATAGCTCCTGGTTGTACCTTTGCTGATATAAAGTTAACACCTGATTATTCTTCTTTTTTCAGTACGAAACCTTACTAAGAAGACTGCCGGAAGAGTCTACTTCCGTATCAAAGCTGCCTTTGAACATAAACAAGAATCGATACAGGGATATTGCGCCTTGTGAGTAGTGTTTGCTTTTTAATTATTTTTATACTCTTTTTTATGTCATACTGTGTGTAAAGAAAACTTGATGGAAAGTGGACACAGCTGCCTTTACATATAAGCAACACCAGGGGTTTTGAACGGTCAGTCCCGGCTACTGCCAGGGTCCGCTTTTCAGCTCTCTCTTCTCCACTTTGCCTGATCTTCGTCATCCTTGCGTCGTAAGCTGTTGGCTCTCGCATCCGACTCGGCGATGTCAATCTTCGTTATTATTATACTAGTGGACCCGGCGCGACTTCGTTCGCGTACATCTACTTTACCTCTACCTACCCTTTTTTTCTTGCTTATAAACCTTCTTCTTGAAGCACTCTTGTCTATTGTTGAAAACCGCATTATAATCAGCTGCGTAGTGAAAAATATCTAAGCGCACATAGTTACATACACAAATACACGGGGCAGATGGCGGGAAGCAACTTTGTTTTATATTATGTATAGAATACTAAATATCTTTCTTACTTATTGCAGATGACTCCACACGGGTGATATTGAAAAATGGACCAAGCGGTGACTATGTGAACGCTTCGTACATCAACATGGAGATACCAAATTCTGATGTTGTCCTTACTTATATTGCTACGCAAGGTGAGTACTAATCAGTGATCATTTTGATAACATGAGTTTTTTCAAGACATTTTAATGCAATAAAGTGATGGTTACATCAGTTCGTGCGTCAGAGTTCTTTATCTGCACTTTTGCTTGGAATCTAGTCTGACTGACGTCTGCCTTGGATTCTACATTGTCTCAACAACCCAGTATTTCGCATTAGCACCCATTGGCGTGTTAAAAATCGCATCATATCTACTAAGGCGTTAAGTCTGCTGCTAAAATAATGCCGTGCGTCTAGAACGGACCCGCCATTTGAAACTAGTAACAGACGTTACGTTTTGGCTGGTGCCGACCAACCGTCAGTTCCAGTTGATACCAATCCTTACGCAGTATAAAATAAAGTTGATATTGGGTGCGGGGGACGTTTCCGGACCAAGGTCGGCTCGCCCGCGTATCCGAATGTATCCAAAAGCGACTTTATTTTGAACCCCGTAAGGAGTAACTGTAACGGACGGTTGGTCGGCTCCAGCCAAATCGGAACGTCTGTTACTAGTTTTACAACTGTTTGAAACCTCACGCCCCGGTCTCTGGACCCTAGAAATCTGATGGTTTATAGTAACAAACACAACCCTCATTACCCCTTATTTCCCAACAGGTCCACTCCCCTCCACGGTGGGCGACTTCTGGCAGATGGTGTGGGAGAGCGAGAGCAGCGTGGTGGCCATGCTCACCGTACTGACGGAGCGTGGGCGGGCTAAGTGCCATCAGTATTGGCCTAAACCAGGCGCTACGCCGCTGAAGCCCACGGCCACGTTAACTGTCACCACCAACAGCGAACAGAATATGGGACACTATATTAGGAGGGAGATGACATTAAAGGTGCGTTTGATATTGTAAATAGTACTTAACCTTGTTCCACGAGTTGAACTCCTTTCAACGAAGATAAAAAGTCTTATTCCAGATACCCAAACCTTCCAAATTTCATTGAAATCCGTTTAAACGTGAAGAAGTAATATACACGCAAATTTTTCGCATTTATTGTATTAGTAGGAACTAAGACAATCGGGAGATTTCAATGTTGAGCCGATCTCCCATAATATGTATACGTCGGTGATATATCAGAAACTGTTTTACCCATGGATTTATGTTCTACTAATATAACTCTCATGTGGTAAAACAGTTTCCTATGTCAAGTGCTAAACATAGGGCTGGTGCCACGCCTTCCATAGCCATCGGCTATTTGTCTCTTGTATCCATCGGCTCCCTCCGACTTTCCTTTCATAGCTGTCAATTTGCGACTGCTGGTAGCTTCCCATAAGAAATTTCTAACTGTATAATTTACTCTTTATTCTTTATTTTAATTCCAAATACAGTAAGGTACATGTTAAATGGCAGGTGTGCATAAGCATATAACAATTTTTGTTGCCCTGTTTCCCAAATTAGGAATAACTTTTGTCTTGGGTTGGGAATCAGTGA